>OX375770.1:1243296-2486593 GCA_947359385.1 Chesias legatella | reverse complement strand
TTTATTCTGCTTCCACTATGTACGTTAAATTGAAAAGAAATATGAAATTTTTAATATCCTCAAGACAAGCAAAACTGGATCTCAAAAGGTCGCTTCAATATTTTATGAACACTTAAAACTAAATTAAATTTTTCTCAAGCCTGAGTATTTTCAGTTTTAAACACCACTTACAAATTAAGTAACTTGGAAGACAGTTTTTGATTGAGTAATAATTAAAAGGTAAATTTAATTGCGGAACAAAAAATAAAAGTTTGAATGAGTTTTAAGCTCTTCTGAAACTTAATCTAAGTCTTTAGAATCTCAAGATTAAAATAGTAACATTGACTACACCATTCAAAAAAAACCTGTTGATTAAATAAAATGTAATGAAATAAAGAGCGGGGTGCCCCGTGGTACAGACCCCAAGTTTCAATCCGGAGGTCGCTGGTACAAAACCCGACGTGCACTAATGAGTTTTTTCATTTGATAAATTTATTTGCACAAATGCTGACGAACTTCTCAAAACGTTGAAGGAAAACATCGAGGAAACAGGCATGTCTTAGAACTAAAAACTCTAAGACGTATGTCAAGTGCAAAGCCCTCCTTAATATTTTCACCTGACTCGACTCGACGACGAGTGACTCGACTAGTAGTAAATGGTGACTGAAAAGCCTTAAGTTCTTTTTGGTCGATATATTTATAAGGGACAATTGGTTTCGGATTTGCGGGTAGAAGTAATCTTCTACAAGTTTGTAAGTTTAATGATTTTTAAACATAATTGATGATATCATCATACAAGGATTGATGATACCTTGCCGCAGTACGTTAAAGTTAAGGTTTTGAGTTGTCTAAAATCTGCTTTCTACCCGAATTTCAATACACACAAACCCAAATAACAGTACCTAGTATAATTGGAAACTATTGTCGAATAACGGTAACGTTTGGCCAAATTTCCTAATGCGTGGAACATTAGCGGATGCAATGCAAATGGAATATCCGTGTTCGATAGAAGCGGACGGGTCTTGTACCGGATAAGCCGACTTTGCTTCTCTTGTGGCGGAACTACTTGATTTATATGACATTTTAATTTATTCATACATTAATTTTACTTCCACGGGTATTTCACTTGGTGCTTACAGCATTTAGACTACTCGCTGGGGTTACCATCATAAAAATAATAATCTGTCGCCATGGCCAACTTTATGATTCGGCACTTGATATAATTGATTTGAATTTGAATTGTATTATATTTGTAATGTATTCAGTAGATGTAATTGGTTAATCCGTATTTATTGAATTAAAATAAATAAATAAATAAATAATTGTCAACCTTGCGTGGCGTGGTTGTGGCTACATCGCCAAGTACAAATTTTTGTCCTGGGTGGGAATCGATCCCACGACCTACAGCGCAGAAGGCAGGGTAACTACCATCTGAGCTGAGGCCTGTTAATACCCACTGAAATTATATGAAATTGATATATTACATTAATGTTGTGATTTTCCAAAACGAAAAAAAGTTGTTTTAGCTTATAAACTAAAGAAAAGCACTTATTCAATAAAAGATAAGAATCTTGAAAACTGTAGATTTCCATCAGAGTCAACCGCAGCCCATCAGGTGATATTTTTCTGCATGGTTTTGGCCTGACCTTTCTTCCAACTCGAGTAAAAGATTGGCTACATCTTGTACGAGTAGCCCATTGGTCGATTTGCATACCTCAGAAAATAATTAAAAGTAGACTGATTAGAAAGATGTACAATGATTTCCTTAGCTTTTGCCATCAAAATAAATATGATTTTAATAATATCATAAGATTAAATTTGTTACTTGATTATTATTATCCAATTCTTTAGTATTCACATAAAATACAATGAATAATATAGGAGGGCTTACGATATGCATTAAATAAAAGTTAATTTAATAAGAATTTCAAATTTAAGACGTGCCATAGCTGTTTGCCGACTCCAAAAATATCGTCTATCGATTCTGCAATATGGTACAAATCTTCCGAGTAAATTGTTAACGAGTTAAATTATTTCACGGGCGTGTAGTTACAGATGTGAAAATTGGCTTATGTACTACAGTTATTTATTATAACAAATCTGGTTTGTTCAAAATTGTGTACCGGTATGACATACCTATATAATGAAGTAAGTGAAACAATAGCATGTAACTATAGAAAAGTATGAAATTAAATTTGTTCACAGTAGAAAGTCAGCTTTTCCTTACATATAAATATGTATATACATATATTTTGATGTATGTATGTATCATCATCATTTTCTTGTCCTTATCCCATATTAGGTGGGGTACATATATATTTATATATATTTAGGGTCGCAATATCTACCATAACACATAAGACTGATCATGTTATTATCCAAACGTGCAAATTCTGGGTTTACACAAATACAGCAAAACAAAACGCTGTCATGCAAACGGGCAATGCCTCAGGGATCAGGTGATAGTCATTTTAAGGCATCTTTGTATGCATGAACGATACGAAAAGGCCGGACGCATTTCAAAATGAGCGCTGCGCACTGCCACAGTAGAACGAGTGAAGTATGGAAACTCAATATCCACGCGGAGATAAAACTGTTTTTGTAGTTCCATTTTAAATTACAGCCACGTTAGTTATTCACCATCAAGTTTTAGTTTTGGCGTGACACTATAATAATAATAATAATAATAAAGGTTGAGCAAGCATAACTTCTCCGAAAACAATAATAATAATCATAATAATATTGGTGGACATTTCACAAAACGCTATCTAGCCCCAAAGTAAGCTAAGCATAGCTTGTACCATAGGAACCAGACAACTGATATAATACTTATATACCTTTTTTTTTGTAAATACATTCATATAATACATATGAACCCGGGCACAGAACAAACATCTATGTTCATCACACAAATGTTTGTACCGGGTGGCAATAGAACCCACGACCTAAAGAACAGAAGGGAGGGTTACTACCAACTGAGCTATGAGGCCAGTCACTAACTGCATTGGGTCTCCCACACTTTATTCGAGAAGACTTGGCGTATTACTATTATTATTGAGGTTAATGCTTTATATCAAGTAGGCCATCTGCTTAAATGAACCTTAACTTATCCACCTGTTCACATAAAAATAAACTGGCGTAATCATTAGAAATCAACGTAGTAATAATAAAAATCGTCTAAAGAATCCTTTTTTCGAATACAGATGTTTCACCAGCAATTTAATCTATGAATTTTATCCGAAGATCACTACATTAATGTAAATACCTATTTCTTACAATGTCAGTGGTTATTTAAAACTAAATTTTTATCCAAAATATCCAAAGACAAGCTTTATTCTCCCAATTATTCCGTAACTTGGATCCTTAGATGACGAAATTGCTATATTGAAGATACATGATAAACTCGATGACTGTTTTTGATTGCCACAATTTATCGACTGATTATCTAATCTGATATCCGGCTGTCAACAATAAATAATATGGCTACAAAGCAATAAAATAATAACGTGTAAACAAGCGTGCGTGCGTGCGTGTGTGCGCGTGTGTGCGTGAACAGTTATTTAATTAATTTGGAATTCGGATTCTATGCTTGTCTTGAATTATATGAAGATGCTTTACTATTCTTTTTTCATCCGTATCTACTGTGGATGCGGAATTCTGGACAATATAAACAAAAGGTAATATTTAGATAAAGCCTCCATTCCCAAGCCACGTGACCAACGAAGATAAGGGCTCTAAAACGTACGTGCGCTTTCTTTGTGCATTTAACTGAAATATTTTTGTGTTCTGCATTCTGCTTTGAGATAACGAGTCGAGAATTTTGTTTTATAATATGGCAGCGTTGCATACATTTTAAGTTAAGTTAATTTTGCAAGTTCCGACTGTATTGTATATCTGTGGTCTTTTTTTTTCGGGTGCATTTGAAGATAATTGTCCGAATATTTTCTTGTTTATTTTATTTTATAAATCTATAATATAGGTAACATTTTGCTAGAGAGGATATAATATATATATAAGATAATGTAATATTTAATATATAAGATAGAATCATCTAGTCTAGACTATATATTATCTAAGTCGTTAGCAATGATTGGTAATAGTCATGTTCCTCTTGTTAAAACCTTGTGCTATTCATAAAAAGCTGAATTTTGATAAAATAAATGAAATGTAAAATTCTTTTACACTTTTTAAATTATTCTGAATTCACGATACAGAGACTAAGCTCATAAAAGGAAAAAATAAATGTAATGTAAACTGAACAGAGATAAAAGCGCGCATCAATGAATGCATTATGCAGCCTCCTGTTTCATGCTGGAGACAAGGAAATCCTCGTGTACTGTATTATCTGGAACAGCCGAAGGAATCGAACGAGCATTCAATATTTGCACGAGCGATAGGCACGGTAACAGATACTTTGACTAAAGCCAACATAGTTTGCACGGTAGAACTAACTCATAGTAAAAAGACGCTATATTTTTTATACGAGGTACTTACTCGGACTATGGCGAGTTTAAGGAATGAAAACAAAAAAATTACAGCAATGCTTTGATTAATCTGATGTAAAGATGGTTCCTTAAAAAGAAAATATTCAAAATGTATTGGACAATCATTTTCCACGCACTCCTGACTGAAGTTCTAAACGGAATCGAAATAAAAAAAATAGTAGACTTGACACAAAGTATGAATTAGTGTATTTTGTCGCATGGCTTTTCTTTTGTCACAACGGAACCTCTTTGCGCTATCAGTAAAGGCAAATGGGTTTTATAAGTTCGGTTGGCATGGACGCAAGGTTTGAAACAGTCACAGTAGAATTGAAATATATTTCGAGGCGTTTAAACTAACATTGCTACACAGGCTCTCTCGAACCAGTGTAGTGAAAAGATTAAAGTGCGCCTTAAAGAGGCTCCTTTCGTGCGCTTGTTACATATAGAATGTGTGGTTCGTCAAGATCTTTTTTATCACCGTTTTGAGAACATTACATTGCAATCATAATATATTCAAGCTAAAACTCGCATCACGTTTTATAACCAGCAGACCCCAGATAGTATGCAGCTTGGGGTGAGTACGACTGTACTACGTTTACCTTTGAACGTTTTAAATTGCCACCATTATTTTTGTTATTTAACATTGTTTTTGGAAAGGTAACTTCATGACTATGTTCAAACCATTTTGCGTCAATTATCACAATAATTCGGGCCTAAAAATTAGGCATTAACCTACGCATTTGTCTTAGTCACCTCAGTTTAAGCGTTCGCTCAGCAGCGGCGACCTAGATTGTTAGCCCACGTGAGTCAAAGTGACTTAAAATATAAAATAAATGTTCTGAACCTGTCTCCGCGAACGTAATCCAAGATCTGCAACGACCGTCGCTAGCCTTCAGTCACGACGACGTCGCAGGGCTGCTTCAGTACATCGCTCAAGGTTGACGTCACCAGCATCGACAAAAAATTTGATGTTTCGTACTTAATTTGTAAAAGAATTAGAATTAGATGTTTCGTAGCAAAAATGAACTAAAATGTTAATTTTTGCTACAAAACTCTAGTTTTTGTTACTTATTATTTTTAATTAATTTTTATTACTCATATTTTTATTTAATTTTTGTTACTTAATTATTCTTTTTTTTAAAACGAAGTGCTAATGTTATCTCTGCAGTCAGGGACAAAGGCACGTCATTTCACCGGCTTAAGGCGTGAATCGATGTCTCGTATGTATGGGCTAAAAGACCTTTACGTATATACTTATAGATATATACGATGCGACTTGGGTCTTGTCGTACCTAATAGGGGAGGACCCAAGTTGCATCGGTTGTTATGGGCCAAGGTTATTACTTAACACCAAGTGGGCCATCGGCTCGTTCCGTAACTGTATCAAATAAAGGAAAAAAACGTGCACCCGTACCTATCACTTAGTGTCTAAATCATGGCCATCAATAATGGCATATACAAAAACAACATGAATGATATCCAAGAGAAATTGCCATACTTAGCTGAAGTTTCGTATTTGCGCTAATGTCCCGTGAAACTAACCCTAACAAGCAAATCAGGTGCGGATTATGCGAGAGCAGAGCTACTCAGCAATTTTCCGTAAAGCGTTTTCGTAGAAACGATCTCTTGTATTCAAACCCAATATGCAAGCAGGAGCGGCTAGTAATAAAACTGAAATTTTCGTTGCAAACACGTAACATTTTCATGGCGCGCGCTGTGAATTTCGTTTGAGATAACGCCGCATTACTTAGTTTGAGCTCGGTTTAAAAGTATTCACAGTTCTGAGTGCCTTATTAGTTTTTAATTTGCTCGTTATTGCGTTGATTAATTAAATAATATTAAAGAAGATTTTTCAAATATATTCGGCCTTCTGTATCTATATTTAATGTTTAACAAAGTTTTAAAGTGCTTATAATAATGTAAAGTATAAAGGTAAAGAATAAATTGCATGTCAGAAAGTGTTACAAGAAGATAAAACAACAGGGTTCGGAACTTACCTGACACAATTTTGGGCGGACCCAAATAAAACGGAACGGTACACGGAAACGGCTTCAATCTCATATCACGGTTATCGTTGACGTCAATATCAACGTCAACTTAACGTCAACGTCAATATCAAATAGCATATCTACGAGTATGTATGTGCATACAACTTCAAACCCTGCTGACTTTTTGTATGTGAAATATTTACTAAAACAAAAAGAGATGGATAAGTCAAAACAAAGTAATATAACTTAATTCCTGACTTACTGGCACAGGTAATACAAGACCCAAGTTGCATCGTATGTGCCGGTAGACTGACAAGTGTGTAATTTCACTGGCATTCACACCAGAATACAGTACCTATTGAATTTTATGAATTACAAATAGATTTACAAGAAACAATGCATAAAAAAAATATAAATGTCAGAAACAGAATTAAAAGGAATTTCATTTGTCGTCGATTCAGTAAAACAGCTCGTTAAAACTCAAAACAAAGATGCCAATACCACAATGATTGAATGAAGCACAGAACTGTAATTGTTGCCAGAGGCAGACACGCTTTGAACTCTCCTCTCCCGACGCTTAATGAAAAGCCAGTTCCAAAACAGACTTTGGATCTTTTGTTTAGAGAAAATTGTGAAGTCCCCGAGCTTAGTGAAAAAAAAATCACAAATTGGGAACATTGATCGTATCAATGAAAGTTCTAAAATATAATATCTTAAATTCCTTTCACTCGCTTGGTGAAATACTGCTAGAGCGTGGTAGTGGAGTGGTGCGGACTGCGAGCAGCGAACATTCCATGCAGAGGTTTGATTCCAGAAAAATGCAGTATCAATGAGTATTCCCATTTAAAAATACAAATTGTGGGAAACATCAATTATCCCGCATATCTTACAACCAAAAACATCTATACAAATAAATAAAATGGAGTGCCTGTTTGTAATATTAAAATAACCGCTTTTTACTAAGTGCATATGGATGTATACACGGTACATATACCAAACATTTTTTTCAATTTTTGTCTATCTGTTTGTTCCGGCTAATCTCCAAAACGACTGGACCGATTTTAACGGGACTTCACTGGCAGATAGCTGATGTTATAAGGAGTAACTTAGGCTACATTTCCAAGGTATAAAATAGGGGTGCGCGATAAAACCGAATTCACGCGGATGAAGTCGCAGGCAGCAGCTAGGAATTAATATAATATAAGAAATACTGCTTCTACCACATCGTTAATGACGCGATAATCAAACAGACAGCCGCAAAAGGCAATGCACAGCAACCAGAGCAACCAATTACCCGCACCCTTTCATCCAACCTTTCAAATCTTTTATGATCTCCGCGAAGACATAGTTTTAATTGGAGTCGTTTTAAAACACGCGAAGAGACTTTTAATTAAAATGTAACTCTTGATGTTTAAAGAGTTGATGGCTGCGGCTTGGTCGCATCTGTCTCTAGTTTTTCTTTATGCAATTAGAAGCGACAATTAAGTTTAGATAATATCTAGCAAATGGTTATTTTTAGCAGTGACTTTTTTCGTTATTTATCACCACAGACTAATTATTAAAATTTTCAATTTCTCGTATTGGAAAAAAGTGTATTATTAAAAAACCTAAAAAACTAAATAAGTTTTCACTTTTCGTAAATAAAACCAGCTGCTTTTATTTCTCAATTTCTATATATTTTTATGATATTTGCCATATCTAGTATACTTACCCAACAAGGAGTAAGTGAAGTGAAACAAACTTCTACTGATAACTCTGTGATGTGGAAACCACCCGAGTAAATACTCAGATAGTTTTACAACAATAATAAATCAAGGAGTTTGAGAGTTGCTCGGATTCGCAACACTTCGCCTTAACATTGCAAACTCAAGGATAGAAGTAAGAAGCTTTAGCCTGGCCGATCGTATTAAGTTTTGCTATAAAAAAAAAACATTGTTTTTGCATTAAACTTCTCATTAAAATTTCGCCGTATCGATCGTCCACTCCTACCGTAGGACTAATGACTTCAAAAATTGCTTGATCTTGAAGACGCGCTCTTCATATAATTTGGAACAGAGCCGGCAGTATAAGAATGCTTCAGAATCAAACGGATACGTTTGAATACGTACGATACAAATAGAGGACAAGTCATTCTTAAATCAAAATTTAAAACATTCCACTTTTGCTTTAAAAAATAATTTTAGTACATATTTTTTTTCCTTTTTGTCTTTCATAAACAAAGAGGAATATTGTCGTAATATCATTATGTACTCGAGAAAGGATCTGACCTGTCGTACGCCTGTTACGTAGATGTAAAACGTGTGGTATCACAAAAAAATACGTATAAAACTGGCCTGCTTACCCTTCGAATATATTAGTTACTTTTTATTTAGTCTCTTACTCTTAACCTTATCTGGAGTTTACACCGGATAATTCACAACATCAATCCATTTATACGGTTTCCGGGTTGATCTTATTACAGTCTTTTTAAGTTCTTCGAACTCTACAACGGTCAGATAAATAAACATATGCAGTTAAGTATTATCTACCTATATTAAAATCAAGCGCATTCCTTAATAGTCACTCTTATATATGAACCATACATATAATCAGACTGAAGTTACAAAAGCTATATATAAGTTATAAAAGCAACGGCTCATATATTTTTAAATTTTTTCATTCATTATAGCTTTTAAAGCTCGAGGGCAAAGACAAAAGATCGGTTTTGCATTGGTAACCTTTCTGAAGCCGAATGGCCCAATGAATGAGGTAAAGAAGGCCGCGGACGGGTCACAGAAGGGGTGTAGGGGGTATACCAAGCGTGTTCTACAGTTCTTGAAACAAAAGAAACTCTCTGACTAACGATGCGCCTCGCTCGCACTTGACACGGCGCTGCTGCCATTTTAGGATTAAATTTTAAGCAACAATTTGTTTTTGTGTCACTCCCGCGTGAAGTGAGCCTGCCAGGTTTAACAAACCTTCTGAAATATTGAAGCTTTGTACAGGAGGGTTCAAGTGTTAAATCATTCGGGAGTCCATTTTTTATATGACAATCGTTAGTAGGTGTAGATTTACAAGATGAGATGAGAAAAGTTTAGACTAATATTTGACTATCTATGGCAAGGTCAAGACATTTTTCTTGCCTTCTTCATTGCCAATTGCCTTGGTATAAGTATGAGGTTGGAATGTTTGGAGAACTGAAGCTCTTTAACGCAAACAAAATGAGCAGACGAAGAAAGATTCAACTAAAGATTAGTTTCATTCAGCATTTAAAATGAAGGTTATCGCTTTTTTGATAACATAACCTCAGGCCAGATTACAGAAGGTTCCAATCAATCTATTTCAAGTTAAAATTGTATCTACAATTAATAAAAGTTCAAAAAAAAAAGGTTTATCCACACGGTCATCTTGCATAATGTAATGAATTCTGATGCATAGTATAGCTCAACTTGGGCCAAAATAAATTGTGTAACGTTGGCTGCTGAAAATTTTCCGCATTGCCTTTAGAGGATAGTATTAGTTCGTACTTTTTGTGGGAAGTAATACAAACACCGCGGTAGTTGAAAAACTTTGTTCGTGTAAAAACATTACGTTGGAAACCGGCCAGGAGGACAACGACACGGCTGTCCACAGTTAGTTCAATGAGTTTTCTATTATTTCGATAACTTGTCCAAACCTAATGTGGATTATAAATTTTAATCAAAGACTTTACTTGACATGTTGGCTGTGGAATACTATAAATTTTGTTAGAAACATATGAAAACAATGCTTGTGTGAAAATATGAAGAATTGAAGTTTAATTGATTACCTGTAGTAATGCTTTCAAACTACTACTTACTTTAATTACATAATATCATTTAGAATATCAAATTGATAGATATAATTAGTAGTAACTAAAGCTTATCTAATTGTACTATCTAATATCAGCCGGTTTTCTTGGATTAATCATGGCAAATGCAATGGCGTACTGAATTTGTCTCCTAGCATGTTTTTTGCACGTTACGAATAGTCACACTTGTGCATTTCCTATCCCATTCATAAAAAAAAGCTTCCGTTTCCTCACATTCGACAAAATGCCAGTAATGCATCCGGACTACGCCAAGTCTGAGGTAATAATTCTCAAAACGAAAACACACAACGATAAAACAAGAAAGACGATTGCATCCAACGGAATAGCCTCACGTAAAGAAAACGCCACTGCTACAAATAGAGAATTGTATCACGTGAGGAACCGAACAGAATGAACAATAAGCTCGCTCTACAAAAACCTACAACATTAACAACTCAGCGTGAGTCGACCGCAGAGCACCGACACCCCCCTCGCAAACAATCACACACCTGTGCACGATATATTTAAAGTATCAGTAATATGTGTACTGCTTTTTCTACTGAACTCACTCTCTCTCCCTCCATTTCTGCCGCCAAGCAGCAACGTGTACGCGTTACTGTGTTCTGGTTTGAAAGGTGTGGTTGCCGGTGAAATTACCGGCACATGAGACATTCCACCTGCAAGTCTCATAGTTACGGGCGCATACGATGCGACTTGAGTCTTGTCGTACTTAGTAGGGGAGGACCCAAGCCGCATCGGTTGTTATAGGCCGAGGTTACCACTTACCACCAGGTGGGCCTTCAGCTCGTTCCGCTACTATATCACATTGAAAAAAAAAAGTCAGTCACCACAAATATTTATTTATGTAACTTTATGTAACTTTGCTAAAATTAAGTGACTTTTTAAGGCCCAGATTTCAGTATTTTTAATGGACTTCAGATGTATTACTTATCTGGGAAAATGTAAATTAATAAGTTAATCGAAGTGCATAAACTGAAAAATTGGCGTATATTAATAATATTGCTCTATATCAAACAAAGTAAAATCATAAAATTGGTGTACTGGTTCTCAATAGACCAATGTGTCTACATTGTTGTTAGTGTAGAAACCGAAGAGACGTGGACATTTGCAGTAGCAATTGGATTGACAACGAATATATGTTTGCAAGTATCACACAGGAATATATTCACAGTTTTGCTAATAAACACCTAATAAACAAATATTCAAAATAAGTTTAATGTAAAAGTATTTTGTATTTATCGTACGACTGGAAATTGATTGTCCAAGGATTTCAATTTTTCAAGTAAGAGTATGTATAACAATATACTTGTACTACATTAATAAGTGTAATAATTACACTTGCTTGCTATTTTGAGCGACGTAATATTATTTTTCCTATTATAATAATAATATTAGTGGATATTTCTCACAGCGTCCTATAGCGCCAAAGTAAGCTAAGCATGGCTTACTTTGGCGCCAGAACCAGACAACTAATATAATACTTACATACTTTTTGTAAATACATACATATATAACATATTATTATAATCCAGACATAGCAAACATTCGTCACACAAATATTTGTCTTGGTTGGGAATCGAACCCACGACGTACAGCGCAGAAGGCAGCGTTACTACCAACTGTGCTATGAGGCCAGTCAATATATAAAAAATATAAATGAAACCTAACCAGAAATTTAAAAAACGCGTATGTTATAAAAACATGAACGCTTTATACCCGTGAAATAAAGCTTGCAGTCCAATTATTAATATCGTCTGACCAAAATATTTTAGCGCGGGTCAGTTCCGCACGCCCAGCACACAGCCCACCTATTCAAACGTGGCATATCACACGGACATTTTCAAAGCGAGCTTTTTGAATTTCACACAAATGACATTCCATCCCGCGACCATCAGTTATGGACGTGAAATTTTCATAAAACACCTGCGCGGACCTAACCCATCTCAATTTGAAAAGCTTGCCGTGCACAAAAACTGGAACGGTGTAACTGGGGCATCTTTGCTTAAAAATTCAATATGGCTAAACGTACTTGGACTGTGGGATATATCACGTGGAAGCAATTTGAACACCTCTCTCTGCAGCACTAAACGTTATTTATGGTAAGCCCGAGGCACTCAGTGGATCGGCCACACACAGTTTAGTGGGAATTTCGGCAGTAAGGGTTGCATTATCTGTGTTGTCTCATCACTTATTAAAATGATTTAGTTTTATAGTTTTGTGTAATGTGCTCGTTTAGATGGTAATCACTTTGAATTTTTAGTAGAAAATAAAATTACAAGCTAATTTATTGTTTATTTATTTTTTTAAGTAACTAATTTGGCAATGGACAGATACCTCTCACAATAAACGGTATCCTGTGTAAAATTTTATTACGACTTAAGTTCTCTCCTACTTAGGTATGGGAAGATCTAAGTTTTTTTTATTTGATACAATTACGGAACGAGCCGACGGCCCACCTGGTGTTAAGTGATAACCTCGGCCATACAACCGATGCGACTTGGGTCCTCCCGTACTAGGTACGGCAAGACTCAAGTCGCATCATATGCACCCGTAACTCTGAGACTTGTAGGTGGAACGTCTCATGTGCAATTTCACCGGAAACCACACCTTTCAAACCGGAACACAGTGACGCGAATGCGTTACTGCTTGGCGGTAGAAATGGGCATGGTGGCAGTACTTCCCCGGACGAACTTGGCGAGAGTGCTACTGCTCTTAAAAGGAAGTTAAATCAAGCTGCGCATGTCCCTCTGATACTTGTAAATAACTTTTATACTTACTTGTTATTTTATCTCAAAATTCCACAGCAATGATATTTACCCAAAATTGTAAGTTTAACGTGAATGCCAAGATGGAGAGGCCCATCTGCCAATCTAAGTCCCCGTCAAAACAAACTTAGACGAATCTTTAAAATGTGCCGTAATTAATGTGAAATTAATTTAAGCACTTTTCAAGTGAACCAATTTGAATAATTCTCGGAGACACGATTATATTGTGAAATTTCAAAAGAGATTTCGCGTAAAAGAACTCAAGAACAGCCCTTTATTTTGATTTGTCCCTTTGTTCTCGTAAATGAACGCCATTTGGAGATGACTATCGTACTTCTTACGGTTGGAATAATGGAAGAGAACAAGGAAATATATGCCTTTGTAATTATCATTTGAAAAGTGTGATTAAGACTTTACTAATTTGGCTTAGACGTCGTAGCTCATTTAGTAGTAACCTTGCCTTCTGCGCAATCTGGGATTGAGATACATTGCAATCTGGGTTCGATTCCCACCCAGGACAAACATTTATGTGATGTTTGTAACATTGATGTTTGTTCTGTGTCTGGGCGTTAATATGTGTTATATCTATGTATGTACAAAAGAAAAGTATATAAGTATTATATCAGTTGACTGGTTCCCATGAAACAAGCTATGCTTAGCTTACTTTAGGGATAGATGGCCCTGTGTGAAATGTCCACCAATATTTATTGTTTATTAAACTTGAAAAGTAGCATGAATCGGTATAGCTATCCAATAGCGTGGCGCTTCTTTCGTTCCGGTCGCCCGCTCATCGCTGGTCTTTGCCTAATTCAAAAGCAAAGACCATACTTTAGAGATAAAAATAATCAAACAACATTTTTTCTGTTAATTTATAGCCGCAAGCAATCAGTACCAAGAGCCATATATCACTCAAGTTTAGAAAAATAATACCTTGGAAAAAAAAAACTTACCCTAACAACGACATACAAAGTATGCGCAGATTTCCCCACAATGGAACTTCCCGCAAAAATATTTCAAGATAATCTAATGACAAAGTCAATCAATGAATATTTGAATAATACGAAAAAGGATGAAAATATATTTCTGGCACAAAACGACGTTGGCATATGCAAGACACGACGAATGAAAGACGAGACCTGAATTTAGGCTGTCAAAATTTTATATCCGATATTTGCCGGCTCGAAATCAGCGTATCCAAAATACGAATCACTTATATCATGTCAAGCAGCTCATCAGGGCGCCAGTAAACGTGCTCGTGGAATAACAAGTGATATGCAGTGCGTCTACCATGAGTTTGCTTTTTTTTTCTAAATTAATTTATATACATTATAACCTCCCAGTGGTCCGTACATTAAACTCAATTTAGCAAAATTTTCTGAGTGGCCTGTTATTTCTACGCATCACATACTTTACTGCATCATATGGTATAGATTAGTATTATTTATATTTAGTGACAATAAGTAACAGATAATTTTAAACAAAGTTCTTAATTCATTTGTGATAAAAAATATGATAATAAATCGCAATACACCTTACGTAACTCCACTAGGATTTTGAAATGCTAAGGATTTATTTTGACGTTTTAATAATGTTGGTTTATGCTAATTATGTAGCAAATAGGTATATTGCCCGAACTTGATTTTTGTTTCTTTAATATAAGATGCATAGCATTCGGCCTATATTGGGATTGAATAGCTGAGTTATAAGCATATAATCGCGGTGATGATATCGCCAATTTTCACATCTGCGTTCCTACGATAGTGTCACTGAGAATGTGAAAGGGCCTCCTTAGGCTTTGCCTATCCCATCGGGGTTAAAGCGTGATTCTGTGTATGTATCTTACTCACAGTAGACCTCCGAACTTCAATCCCTACATAAAATTAAATTTATAATCAACTCGGCTCCCCTCGCAGCGAATTAAATTATACCTGCCACTGGTAACTTTGAAAACATTTACATTTGCTTGAAAAATTTCATTCATGAGCTTCATTTCACAGGTTCAAAGCAGACTTATCGGCGGCTAGAAACTTTGAGTTACAGCTAACTAATTAAATGGAGAATCATTTATATCGTGTCATTTGGGAATGCAGTTATGAATAAATTCTTGTTTATTGGTTCCACAATACAAGGATATTTTTTAAGACTTCATTGTACAAAAGTTTATGAGCAGATAACATACGCTATACCTTTACTTAAAATTCACTGCGAGTTATTGTAAATTACGACCTGAAATAAAGAAACAGAAAATACCACTAATATTAGAAATGTGAAAGCATGTCAGTTTTGATAGACGTATATATGTTTCATACTTTTTCAGACCAAACCTCCATAACTAATATGGCTGATATACTGAGCATATCTAGATGATGTTATATAAGCTACTTTTTTACCCGGTACTACGTAGGCGATGCTAGAAGGTAATATATTTTTGTGGAAATGGCCTACCGGATGTTATCTAACCATGCACCCTTGGAGAAAAGGTTCAGGTCACTTTAAGCATGCCTAATATTACAATAAAAATCTTTAAAAGGGGTAAACAAACAGATGTTAACTCAAAAAATATGGTAATTGTTAAAATTAAACAAGCAATCTCGTTGTGTACTAAGAGGGTCCTAGAATGGGCTCCGCGAAAATGGGCTATTGCCTCTAAATGGTACCAGTTTAAACAATGATTACAATCAGGATTTACAGTAATTTGCTTTTTGATGTTATAAGTATCGGTACCTGTGTTTAGGACCTGTTAATTGAAAATTGAACAAGTGAGTTTAAATTGTGAACAAGCTAACTAATTCTGAACAAACCCAACATTCTCGGAAAATAGTATTTTCAATGTTATTTTAACCAGATTTATAGATGGATGGATGAACACTTTATTGCACATTACACCGATTAAACAAAACATTTAGGTTTACACAGAAAAAGAAGTGTACAATCGGTGGTCTTATGACTTAAAGAAATTTTTACAGACAACGTAGTTGCCTCAAGTTTATCCAATTAAGTTTTTTGACTCGTCGTTGTAGTAATTCGTCAATATGCTATGATTTTGTGATTAAGCATGGGGGCGAGTATTGTGGACACAGACTTCTAAGAAAAGTAGGCATGTAGCCTTGAATTATTATAAGACTGACTGGCCTCTGAGTAGTATATAAGTAGTACTGACTGGCCTCACAGCTCAGTTGGTAGTAACCCACCCTTCTGCGTGTAGGTCGTGGGTTCGATTCCCACCCAGGACAAACATTTGTGTGACCAATATAGATGTTTGTTCTGTGTCTGGGTGTTGATATGTATTATACGTATGTATTTACAAAAAAGTATAAAAGTGTTATATCAGTTCTCTGATTCCCATGATAAAAGCTACGCTTAGCTTAATTTAGGGCTAAACGGCGCTGTGTGAAATGTTCCCAATATTTATTTATTAGTACATACTATACGAGCTCGTATAACGAGCATCTTAATATGTACGAATCCACAACTTACTATCAAATGAAGGGTTAAAAATCTTCCGTGTTCCAGACAAATTTTTTGTCAATCATAATAGCGCTATAGTGCTTTATTAAAAAAATACTTGGCAATAGAATATCTAATATGATATAACGTTTTGAATTGAGCAGAAATAGACAAAACACTTTGAACTTAGCTAAGTAACGGCTAAGTAAAATGAGACATTCAGTTTTTGTCATTATCTGAGATGATTCGATTTGAATTCACTTGACACTTGAATACAAAGTATGTTAAACATATATCTCCAAAACTTCTCGCTAGTTTTCTAGTGACTAATACGCGTTTCAGTAACCTACTCGTTCGTAGCGAACTCCTGAACTCAAGAATCTGGTACAAGGGCTCTCGAAAACTGGCAGCCTCGGCTTACGTGATGTGACACACAGCAGATAAGCCAGTACTTAGCTTGAGTCGCGTCAGAATGGATCTTCTTAAAAGTAATTTGTTTAAAAAAAGATAAAACATTACTGATAAAATTTATCTGTATTAGATAAACGCTTTAAACATCAATTATTTCTATACCCAAAAAATTAAAGAAAACACCAACATAAATATAAAATACAAAATAAAAGTACAAAGTACACAACAGAAATTTCCAATCACCGGTGTTACCGTTTATTGTGTTTTCTTCCAGTCAAACTTAGGAGAGGAATAAATGTTGTGTAAAATAGGAAGCTGGTGCTATATATATTTGTATTTGAGTTATTACTTAAATAATATTTAATTAATTAAAAATCCTGAATACATTATATACATTTCATAATAAGGATTTATCAATCGATATATACCATAAAATATACCGACACTTACTGAGTGACTAACAATGTACACTTAAACAACTGGTTTTAGGAACTTAAATCATAGAGCCTTAGAAAATTTTAAGGGTGAGTTCATAATATTATCACATAAGCACACCTTAAATATGACAATATAACTTAGAAAACTGTTAGGACCCAAGAAATTTTAGTTAATTTTTGCGAACAAAATGAGCAATAAAGTATTATCACATTTTTAATTTTATTGACCGAGAAACCAAATGAGCCCTAATTAGGTTTCTTTTCGCTTTCAAGAAGCGAACAATGACGTATTTAGCTTATTTTGAATCTATTCAAAGTTTTATGAGAAGGAAGATGAAATAGAGCGTTTTACAGAAGACGTAATATATGGTTATTCCGCCGATATAAAGTAAAAAATTATTAATTACAGTTATTTCCTAAACTAAATTAACAATTCAGTAATTCAATATTTTTCATTAAATGTTTTAACCGTACCAGTTCTTGTGTGTAGCAAAAACAACGAAATTTTTGTTAAACGCGCGCACTGAACGAATAGTGAAATATTTTCTTTTCCAGCCAAATAAATCGAAATGCCACTAAAGCGGACTAAGGAGCTAAGGAGCTATCCTATAGATGTAAATTAGGATGAAAATTCAAAGGAGCACTTAGTTTTAAACCGGAATCAGGCTACTTCAAGTATTAATTGCTTTTCGTGGCTCATTGTGATTCAGATCTGTGGGAGTGAGATGCAAATTGCGCTAAACTTTTTTGGAAGCTAAAACAGAACAGCTGGTTCACACCTAACCTAATTAGCCTTGCGACGTAATGCAGCTTTGAATCGCAGTCAATACACAAGTCAGACGAGGTTAGATGTTTGCATGTATGAATGTGTACAAGTATTTTCCATTCGATTACCGGTAAGCGGCTAAGTAATATTAAAATTACCTAAGTCACATTACGTTGCGTCCACCACCCCGAGACAGGGATGTTACGTCTCATGCGCCTGCAATTTCACCGGCACGCAGCAATACGAATGCATCACTGCTCGGCATTGTATTACCAGGTGTGGTGGCAGTACTTCTCCGGGTGAACTTGGCTCAAGTTCTACTGCTACAATTTATTTTTTATTACTTGCAGCTTAAGAAACAAATTATACCAATCTATTTTTTTTTATTCCAGGAGTTTATACACGAACAAATGACAATGAACGTTTGAAGCTTACATCTAACCAAAATTACTTACCTTAAAGTCACTGATAGGACACACACGGACTATTGAAGTTGATTACCATTATGTACGAAGTTCATATGAAGTTGCCCTATAGTGAGCCAGCCAACCTTATTTTATTTTTCAACTGCTCCACTTTTCTAACGGAAATGTGAAAACTTTCGTGGAAAACAACGCTTGTGGGATAGAAAAATCCATTCATAGTTAACAATAACCTGTTTTTCTTTTTTCCTAAGTTCTTATAAAATTGAGTGTTTAATCCAGAAAGTTTTTTGTTTGTGTAGGAAGGGTTACCAGAAATATTATTTGTGTAATTTTATTATTTGAATACTGAATTTTCATGGAATTGACTTAATTCTTGTTGGGTAAAAGTACAGAGTGTCTGAGTTATTGAACCATAAATACTATTTTTTTTTATAGTGCACATATAAAAGCGAAGTAAATTATATATCTGTAAAGTAAATGAGTGCATTTAAACTGCAATGGAGTAGGCCAAATATAATAAAAATATTTGGTTCGAGTATAATTGATTTTTTACTTACATATTTCCTTATTTTAGCTTTTATCCTGTTGAAAATGCAATTCTGAGAAATTGCTTCCAGATGTGACAAGCAATATTACCATGAGATAGGGAAAGGCAGGTTTTTTAAGGGATTGTAAGTTTTACTGTATTGTTTATGTATACTTTACTGTATATGAAAAGCTAATTACTTTAGAAACCGTTATAGAGTTAATCTTTAGTTTTTAACGGGGTAGATCAATAATATAAAATATCATAAAATTATCTTACACGTGTATTACGGTGTATCTCATCATGTGAAGCACGTTCGTCGAACATGCAGTTAATTAGGGAAATGCATTGCAGCGCACCAGATTGGTTTGTGATGTGTCAACTGTTTTGACGCCTGTACCGTATTAAAAGCTAACTGGTTATCGATCTGTCTCTACGAAACATTATGGGCTTTGGTTTAGTTGTGTAAAAGAGATTTGATCCCATTGGACAGTCATTTTTTGACTACAGGATGGGTCGTCTTGACTGATTGAGCTTGACTCAACTGATTTTAAACGACTTTGCGGCCGATTGTGGCGCCAAGGAAAGCCTGGTGGATACTAGCTCTAAAGTGAGGTTTCCCGACTGTTAGGTTACTACTGTACTGTTACTATACTGTTAAAGGTTAGGTCCTTGATCTTGTCTGCTAGTAGTACCTATGTTCTCTGCGCGTTTTACTAAGTCCTTATGTTTCAGGTTAGTAAATTAGATACATAATTTTTCATTGACCGCCATACATGGAAATTTCGTAAAGATTAATACTTGAGCTAAGGTAATACAATGGGCGGCCTTATCGCTAATAGTGATTTCTTCCAGGCAATCTTTAAATTATTTATAGATGAAAAGCAAATTCACTTCATACTGTCGTACTTCACAAGTAGTCACAAATGTCTGTGAGAGAGAAGACCTAACGACTATACGAATGGATTATAGCAGTATGTAACTAATAAAAGGCATGCAATAATATTAACGATTTTTTATTAGTTAGAATAACTAGAAAGAATATCATTATCAGTTAGAATTCAAAAACCTTTTCATGTAAATGTTCGGTAGCTCAAACGTATACCATTAAAACACATGCAAATTTCATATCGATGGGAACCACAATCAACATTATATCTCAATTCGCGTCGCGTGCAGTGTGTTACAGGTGCGCGTGAAAGCCAGCTAATGAGAACGTAAATATTTCACTGCACACCGCAATATTTTATTGATATACGCGCGTGCCGTTACCCGTTATGTCCAAATCATACGTTACTTGACGCATTTGTATTCTAATTCATTTAGATTTCTATATTTGACTGGCCTCGCAGCTCAGTTGGTAGTACCTGTGGGTTCGATTCCCGCACAGAACAAACGTTTGTGTGACGAATATATTGATGTTTTGTTTTGTGTCTAGGTGTTAATATGTATTATGTGTATATAAAATATGAAAGTATTATATCGGATAGACACAGACAGAGACAGATAGATAGATGACACTTTATTGCTCACAAAATTAAAATAACAAAAATCAGTAACAATATACAAGAGAGTGAAACAATAGGCGGCCTTATCGCTATAAAGCGATCTCTTACAGACAACCTTTATCAGTTGTCCGACTCCCATGTTACAAGCTGTGCTTACTTAGGGGCTGGTGCTGTGTGTAAATAATGAATCTTCTTTGTTTCTTATACACGGTACGGCTGTGTACGGGAGTTAAGAAATTGATTTATTTTCCACAAACAAACCTAATACATAGATTTTCGCCTATCCCAAATTATTAGTTATTTTCACAAGGGGTTGTGGGTTTGTCGCGGAAACGTACACGTCCCAAGTGGTGAGCTCATCATCGCTTTTGTTTTCGCACGAATATTTCCCACGGTTGAATCAGCCATCACTTTCATCCATTCCTTAATAATCTAATAACCAAGAAGAGATCCGTCGATCTCTATCAAAGAAATTACAAACGAAAGCGGTTTTTAATTTTGTGGGAAATAATCTAATAGCTGCCTGAATAAACTAAATGCACTCGCGATATTGTTAAATCGATTCAACGCTGGTACCGCGAAGAGCGCTCGAAGAGGGGTACGCCTGCAGAAACAGTCTAGACCGAAAATGTGCATAAAAAATTCAAAGCCGAGAAGGCCACTTACGACATCATGCTAAAGGTTTATATCGGTCGCAGTCAAATTCTGAATATTGACATTCCAATTTTGTAATAGGTACCAAGTTTAAACAACATTATGTTTTAAATGACGTTTAGGCAATTACACTGCCTGAGTTTTTTTTATACGATACAGTTACGGAACGAGCTGACGGCCCACCTGTGAGTGGTAACCTCTGCCCGTAACTCTGAGACGTGTGGGTGGAATGTCTCACGTGCCTGTAATTTCACCGGCAACACCGGAACACAGTAATGCGAATGCGTTACTACTACTCTCGCCAAGTTCGTCCGGGGAAGTACTGCCACCATGCCCTTTTCTGCCGCCAAGCAGTAACGCATTCGCGTTACTGTGTTCCGGTTTGAAAGGTGTGGTTGCCGGTGAAATTACAGGCACATGAGACATTCCACCTTCACGTCTCACAGTTACGGGCGCATACGATGCGACTTTGGTCTTGTCATACCTAGTATGGGAGGACCCAAGTCGCATCGGCTGTTATGGGCCGAGGTTACCACTTAACACCAGGTGGGCCGTCGGCTCGTTCCGTAACTGTATTACATTAAAAAAAAAAAAAAAAAAAAAAAAAAAAAAAAAAAAAAAAAAAAAAAAAAAAAAAATATACTAGGCGACAGAAATGGGCATGGTGGCAGTACTTCCCCGGACGAACTTGGTATGAGTTTTATTGCTCTTCATTCCTTCTTGCGATGCTCTCTTAATATTTGTGACTGTCTGTAGCCAGATTGGTTAAATTGGTGTAATCTTACGTGCAAACCGAGTCAAGCGTCCGGGGTTTGATCCCCAGCCGAGGTACACATTTGTATGATAAGCATTAGTTACTCTCGGTTTTCTATTTATCATACAAAACATTTAAGAATCAAGCTTTAGATTCTGTCTATAACTTAGAGCAAAATAGCATGAAATGGAATCTTTAATAACACAAAGTCATGCAATTTAGTTTAGTACTCCACTCTCGTTTATACGTTTTATTCCGTTATCCTTTTATGAAAGTACACTTTATACCAACGTAAAACAGAGTTTTATTGTTTGAGACGTAAGAATGTAAATGCATAAATAATAAACGTTATGTTACAGATTTTTACACTAGAAGATTTCTAAGTTGTGCTTGTACGGTAAAAATAGAGTTGTTTCTCAAAAACTACTTGACTTTGTAAGATCTATTATAATAGCAAAACCGCACAAAATAATTAAGTGCTTAATGTTGCTGCAACAATGTTTTATCTTGTGGTCATTCCTCCAGCATAATCTGAGGTCTAGCGAAGTTGAGAGAAGAGTTATTGAGACATTCAGAATGATGCACAATAGATAATAAATAAAAAAACAGATGAAAAAAAACTTTTTTTTTAATAATATCTTTCAATTTAAGTAAGTAACAAAAAATCTGTTACCATTCGCAACCATAGGTTATTCTATATTTTGACTTAATTAATTATTGAGCGATTGAACGTTCAAAACTGATATTGTTTTTTAATTTCTTGATTCATTTTAAGCGGAAGATTATTTGATGAATGGTTGAGCATGTTCTTACTAATTGAAGAGCAATTGTGTAATTACTTTATGGTTTCAATAAAATTGTTACCGCTGTGAAGGCTACTGCTAATAACAGCTGTGTGTGTAACATCATGTTAGAAACAACAAAGTATTTTTTTAGTTTATATGATTCTTATTATTCGAACGACAAAAATTAACATAACATGTAAATAATCTAATAGATCTAAAAGAAAAAACAACTAATCTTACCCCAGAATAGAATGTTTGATTCGTTGGGACTAAAAACTGTGAGTACCTAATTTAATATTAACACCATAATGAAACAAGAGATTGAAAATCCAACACACTAACGCAATATTGATTTCGACTATTGACCATACACACCTTACTTCTAGGTCTCATAAGCATTTATGTAGGACTATCTGACAGTTGCTTCAAAAGTAAAATATAAATGGTGAGAAATAATCAAAGTGATAAACAAAATATTGAAGCAATATAATAACAAAGGATATCCGTTTACGTTACAAGGAATGTTGGAAAATTGCAACCCGTCCCGCCCAAGGCAATAGAAAATAAACTAGCAAATGTAGACATCCGCTACCATACGTTAAAGGAAACCTAACAATAGCAAAATCGATCAAAGCGTCTCGCTCTAACCGCAAATGGAACGACGAGATTGCATCCCTTCCTAGATAATATCGAAGATATGTTTCTCCACTGCCACTTTGCTAGATTTACACGCCAACAATCAAGGCAATAGATGAAGATGACTTATCCCGCATACGGTCTATACCTAACATCCTGCTGTTTCTATTAGTTCCCACGACATAAAGGATAAATTTTTTCATCGTTTCACTACCAAAGAAGGCTGTGACAGCGTTTCGGGATAGCCAATGAAGAGACCTCTTAACAGTGGGACAAATGCTTTTCCCAATTGTTTTAGAGAATGAAAAAGTAGGCAACTTGTCAGGGGACAATACTTTGAAAAACGATTTAGTTTAAATATTACAAGTGGCCTGTAGTACCAAAGGTGGCTTATGTACTATTCATCGTATGAATCACGTCAAAGAATTCTGTATTTTAACAGAGGAAACGGCGGCTATTTACAAAGCATAATGCTGGCATAGGCAGTAGAGAATGCGTTTAACATTTCTATTTAAATTTTTCATTCATTGCAACTTGTGCGAAATTCATCTGGGGAACTGCTGGCACACCTATTACTGCTGCCAAGCACCCACGCAAATGCTTGTGTGTGTGGATGTTGGAAATATTATAACATTCCATTTGAGAGCTATAGGCACAATACGATGCGACTTCGGTTTTCCCTAGTCGTCTATTGTTATGGGTACAGAAAAAAGGACACTAATAGCCAGACCACTATAATTTTGCCACAGTACCTACCTATACGCTCACTGGTAAGCCCAAAGGAAAAAGACTGAATAATAATTTATTTATTTAAATAAGACTCGTACGTTTTTATTTATTCAATCATATTCGTGATTTTCACTTAGTGGGATTCCTTTTGTACCTGCTACAATGTATCTGTAGTGGAACCAGCACTTCTTGTCTGAAACAATTATCTGTTAATCATGAAATGCACCGTGAGAAAAAGTAAGTCACAGTGAATGGAACTCGATCCACCGAATGAAGGTAGAATTTCCTATAGATCCGCATTTGAAAGCTGCAATTAGTGCAAATTGCTAATTGGAGTTCAAGAAAATAGTGCTTTAAGATATTCAACAACATCAAGAAGTATAAAGACTTTTATTACTCCTTTAAAGCTTATTCTTCATTTCAAAATGAAGAATAGCTGAATATGTGTTTCGTGAAATTGATCACTCAGGTAAATATGATTTGCAATGTACTAGGTACTCGTATGTAGCTCAAAAAATTTATATCGAGTATAAATTTTTTGAGCAATAGTAATTGAGGCAATAATAATTATTTCCCTAAAGCGCCTTGCTAAAATTCGTTCGCAAAGTTACAGTACAAAAATAACCCAACAGCGCCTTTCAAAAATTCGCAAGCAATACTAATGTGAATTAAAGATGAACATTGATTGTCACGTTGCACATGAATGATCGATGTAGATAATGCTGGAGTTTGCTACGTTCACAGTTGCATTGTATATTCAATCAATAACCTCAATATTCTAAAAGTACAATGACATTGTTCTACGTATTAATTATCTAATGTCTCGAGTAGGTATTTACAGTATGCCGGCCGTAGGTATAATTATAATCATCCAGTAAGTATAGGTTGGACAGTAGCTACTGGACTATTAATAATAAAGCAGGTCTATAACGGCTATTGAATTAGGTAATAATAAGTACTACGACTTTTCGAGGTAGTTTTCTTTTAGTTTCAGATGAGTAAAAAAACACAATGTTACATCAGAGCTTAGAAACAGGGTAAATACCCTTTAAGAGCAGTAGACCTCTCGCCAAGTTCGTCCGGGGAAGTACTGCCACCATGTCCATTTCTGCTGCCAAGCAGTAGCGCGTTCGCGTTAAGTGTTCCGGTTTGAAAGGTGTGGTTGCCGGTGAAATTACAGGCACAAGAGACATTCCACCTACACGTCTCACAGTTACGGGCGCATACGATGCGACTTGGGTCTTGTCGTACCTAGTAAGGGAGGACCCAAGTCGCATCGGTTGTTATGGGCCGAGGTTACCACTTAACACCAGGTGGGCCGTCGACTCGTTCTGTACCTGCATCACATAAAAAAAGAAAAAAAAATACCCAGTTTCTAAGCTCATACCTAGCTCATACTAGCAGTAATTAATATACTAATAGTAACGTCAAATATTAATTAGGTAACCTATAATTTTACAACGTTAAGTGGTTCACTGAAAGAAAATATTTCATTACTGTACACTTTGACTGGCCTCACAGATCAGTTGGTACCAACTCTGCCTTCTACACTGCAGGTCGTAGGTTCGACGCCCACCCAGGACAACCATTTGTGGACGAACATAGGTTTTGTATTGTGTCTGAGTGTTAACAGGGGCGTGTTGCCCAGTATTTATTTATTTATTTCAAATACTCAAAAAACTTACAGCTATACTACTTATAGTATTATATGTACGGCTGTATAATATATTATATACGCCTATCGCTCTAGTATTATTTATTTAAATAAAAATAAAAACATTAAACATAGATGTTTGTTCTGTGTCTGGGTGTTAATATAAATAAATATTGGGAGACATTTCACACAGCGCCATCTAGCCCCAAAGTAAGCTAAATAATAGCTTACTTTAGTATCATGGGAACCAGGCAAGTGATATAATACTTTAATACTTTTTGTAAATACATACATATTATTATATGTACTGGAAAGTGGTCGAAGACAAAATTCTAAACAACTGTACAACTGGTGTAAGAAAATACGCCTTTATTGTTTTACGAAGTGTCGATGGTGTAAAAATTATTTAGTATGTAGTAAAAAATACTCTATAATATATAATATACTTTGATTTACTTGAAGAATGAATTTTATTACAATGAAATATTATTAGGCTTAGGCAGGTATAATTATTTGATCAACGGGGTTTGTATTCAAAATGGTCTCTTTGTGCTGGGCTTAAGGTTGTAGGAACAAAAGCCTTTCTTACGGTTACTGAACCCTTCAAGGCTTCAATTACTTGGAGGATAATGGGGAAATTTGTCGTGTTTGAAGGAGACAAATAGTAGTGACAAGTATATGCTACATACATTTAGTGTTTATACAAAAGTGACAATTTGAAGAAAATAACAGGAAGTTTTGATAGTTGTATAAAATATCAGCCGCTACAAATTATGTACAATTAAAATGCAGGAATGCCTGTAATGGCTCTACCTAATATAAGGGCATGGATATCATGAGTTCCTTCATAAGTATTAACCGCTTCCAAGTTCATGACGTGTCGAATGATATGATACTCATCAGAGACCCCGTTCCCGCCGAGCATGTCGCGCGCCACTCTCGCTATATCCAAAGCCTTTCCACAATTATTTCTCTTGATGATAGAGATCATTTCAGGCGCAGCCTTGCCCTCATCTATTAAACGGCCGACCCTCACGCACGCCTGGTACCCGATGCTTATCTCTGTCAACATGTCCGCCAGTTTCTTCTGTATAAGCTGATTCGAAGCGAGCGGCCTTTCAAATTGTTTCCTATCTAATGTATACTGTCGGGCAATCCGCAAACATGTCTCCGCGGCACCCAGAGCGCCCCAAGCGATCCCGTATCGCGCGTTATTGAGACATCCGAACGGCCCCTTCAGACCCACTACGTTCGGCAATAAATTCTCCTCCGGTATAGATACTTCGTCGAGCAATATCATCCCGGTAGCCGATGCCCTGAGAGAAAATTTCCCATTGATTTTCGGCGTATCCAAACCTTTTTTGACTTGTGACCGTTCGACGATAAATCCCCTCACTTTGTCGTCCTCGGTTTTTGCCCATATAACGAGGATGTCGGCTATCGGGGAGTTTGTTATCCATGTTTTAGATCCAGATAGGCTGTACGTCTTGCTTTTAGGGTCATACTTGGCTCTGGTTACCAGGCCTCCTGCGTCACTTCCGAAGTTAGGTTCAGTGAGGCCAAAGCATCCTACGAGTTCTCCTTTGGCCATCCTCGGTAGGAATTTTTGTTTTTGTTCCTCACTGCCGAACATATTTATGGCTCCCATTGCTAAACTACTCTGGACACTCATCGCGGATCTGTAAGCGGAGTCTACGCCGTCAAGTTCCCTCGTCAGGAGTCCGTAAGTTACGTAAGATACACCAGCGCATCCGTAACCCTTAATGGTGCATCCGAGTACACCTAAATTACCCATTTCCTTGTAAATTTCGCGATCGAAAATTTCATTCCTGTTTGCTTCCACTATCCTCGGTAGTAGTTTCTCGTTACAATAAGCTTTGAAGGAGTCTCGGATCGCCTTTTCGTCGTCGTGTAATTGTCCATCTAAATTCAGTGGATCTTCCCAATTGAATGTTACTTTCGCATTTTTCGAAAATGTGGTTGATAGCGCCCTCACGTTTATACCACTTTTGCAGTAGTTTGTTAGTAATTTCATCATATGTGTCCCGACCATGTTGAATTATGTCACTATTTTGATAACGAAATCAGCGGATGGAACTCTGTACAGATTGTTTACTACTGTTATGCCGCAAACTTTCCACTTAAAATAATGAACTGTTTATTCTGTTGATTTCGTTACGTAACACAACAACACTGGTCTGATAGAATATCAAAAAACATCACTGTTACTATTATTTTTCCCTAAAAAATGTCCAATAACGTAACTAACCTCGACACTGACCTAGTGACAGCTGGTTTGTGATTGTTAAAATAACGCTCTGCGACTATCTTCACTCCGAACTAAACGTAATCGGCATAAACATTGTACATGTGTGGGTTTATCAAGAACTCCCAAGGACGTAGGAATATAACTCTTATTTGCAGCGTCGTAAAGCTTAAAACAAAATGCATTTTATCTATGGAGTGTTTGTTATTATTAAATCAGTATGTGCTTAGTGTTATCTGTTAACATGTAACAAACACTGATAACTTTATTTCAAATTACAATAACAGGTGAATTGTTGTCATGGACGCTAAAATATTTATATTTACTCAATGTGAAAGCTTCATTACGACAATACACTTGAGCTAATGCTTAGTATATGTAACATAAAAATGATTTACTCGATTGTTAACAAGTCCATGCTCGCAAAAATATAAGGAATCTCTTTTTATGTTAGGTATTTCTTAACTGTATTTTACAATAAATGTTAATAGTAATAAATAAATAGTAAAATAAATAGTAGTTAATAGTATAAATTTATTTTCTGTCCACATCAGAACATAATAAGTTCGTTCATCACTCTTAGCTCTAAAATTTATACTAAAATCTTAAATAACGCCTACGAGGTCAAAAATATTCTTAAAAAACATTGATAATGGTAACATAAACTTGAAATAAAATATAAATACCTAGAACTTGGAAGAAGTCCGTAAAGTAGCAATAAGAAATGTTGATGCTATTATCTTATTTGCATCGTTAAGACACTATTATCAGCACCCCCAGGCCTCATAACTGATAGTTTGCTTACATTTTTCCATTTACAAAAATCTACAGAATCATGTTAAAGACATCGGAACGACGGCACTCTTTCACAAGTAAAACTTAAACAGCACTATGATTTGACAAAAAATATCTATTAAAAGTTTAATTCGCGTCATAAATGAAGAAAACTTTTACTGGGTCGCCGCCTGCATAATTGAAACTGCTTACGTATGTAGTTACGCAGAGAGAAGTGCAGTTATTACATACTTAGGCGCTTGAGCCCAAGGATACCTACATGACAAAAGAGAGGAACTGAGTAACTTTGATTACTGCTGAACAGGATAAATCCTTTGTTACAGTTATTTTTAAGAATGTATTGGTACTGTGTTTATCTAAGACAGTATTTGCGATAAGATTTGTTTAAATAAAAGAATGGTACAGAAAATATATTTTATTATAGACAACTTACATTTAACAACATTGATATCCCTCATTTTTAATCATAGGTAAATCATTAATATATTTTACATGACAAAGTATACACACAAATTCTCTAATGACTAAATTGGGCCGGGCCTGTATCCCAGGCCTAATGCCTGGGATACAGGCCCGGCCCAGTTTCGTTCCGAATTCGTTCCGAATTTCAATTATTTTAAATCATGTAAGGTACGTAAAATATACTTTAACTATATGTAACTTTCGTTTTGTATCGCACTAAGAGAAACAATATATTAAAATATTCTTACTAGTAGGTATTATCTAGTCCCTTAATTATTGTATTTTTTTATGTCAATTCGCTACGAAACGTGTAATATGGCCCACCTGATGTAAAGCGGTGTCCTCTGTCCATATCGAAAACAATAGATACGTAAATGGGTTCCCCCTACTTAGGTACGGGAAGGTCTAGTCGCATTAATCTAGACCCTAATCTAGGCAAAGGGTACAACAGATATTACCCCTACATTCACCTGACAATAAGCGACTATGTAACCATCAGAGAAGGTAAATTATTTAAATGATTAAAGGGATAGGACAAGCAAACTTAAATGACCCAACTGATGTTGACCAACACGACTAAGCTCCTCCCCTTCTTGATTACGAGTATGGGAATACCCAAGTCACACCGTATCACACCCTAACTCTGAAACAAGGCGGTTGAAAACTTGCACGCTTTTGTCCCACGTGTACCATTGATGGAGCAACTCTAGCACAAATGGTTTCCAACTAAACCACTTCTACCATTAGCCACTGCCGTTTTCGGTACAATTTCGACCTAAACGTACTACTTGCATGTATAAACTTAAATGCATCGTTCAGAAGTATTTTTATTCTTCATTATATCACATAGTTTATCTCAAACTACACTTAAAAAATGAGGACAACTAGACGTTTTTAAGTTACTCTTTGGTGGGTTGGAGAAATATTTAACTTAAATTACATCTTTAATTATATTCCGGTTTTGCTCACAGCGCTGCAACTATTGTTTTGATGAAACAAAAGATGTTATTTTCCTCTTAGTCTAAAGTGTAATTAGGTTGCAGGCTGAGGCTATTTATATCTATATAGTCAATGAAGAATAAGTTGAATCAGAGCGCCTCGTGGTAGACGAATTTGATCTGAGATTTATCTCAAATATTTCAATAAGCAGTACATTTTTATGTACATTTTTGATATAAGAACCTGGTCGTCTGAAAACATGGATAACTTCATTTGTTCCTAGCTCATTTTCGATAAGCACATTTCTCTTTAATCTTTACTCAGCACTCAGTTATATTTACTTAGGCGAGCGATATGCCGCCGCGCCGCGCCGGTAGGCTCGTGTCATCTGATTTACCCTACAACGTGTACCGGAGTAATTCACGTGGGACGAATCTACGATTAATTATTCACTCTCTATTTGCATGACAAACGACGAAAGCGGGGAAGGTCTTAGACCTTTAATGACACTCTTCGGCCCTTGTTAGTAGTATATTACCGTTCTATCTGTAACTGTACCCGAACTTCAAAGTACCTTTGATAAACATATACTTATGATAGGCGACATTGGGTTTGTTTGGGTTCCTCGAGCCACTGTTCTTCAGGAAGCACTTAAGGATAAATCCCCTATCCATTAAAAGTGGGGTATAATGCTATCAGGCAACTACGTTTTCGTAGAATTATTACTTCGATTAGCTTATTTTTTGTCCAAGCTTTCATCAATCTGCATACAAGGTTGCTAAGGTTTTCTTTGCAACTTCCTACTTTAAAATAAGTTAAATCCTCCCTTAATTAATTTAATTGGTAAAAAATGCAAAAACATTCTTTATTTCTTACCGAAAGTTTAATTATGATAAGTTTTATGATATCCCTTACTTGATTCCCCTTACGAATTGTCATCCCCAATTTCACCCCGATCAGGTTTTATTTTCGTGACAAAAAGTATCCTCTGTCCTTCTTCAAGGTCCAAGCTATCACTATACCAAAATTTTCAGTTCAGCGGTTCAGGCGCTCAGGCGAGAAGGTAATAGATAGACAGAGTTACTTTCACATTTAGAATATTAGATGTATGTATTTATAATATTGATGATAATGGATTTTCGACTGGCCTCACAGCCCAGTTGGTAGTAACCCTGCCTTCTGCGCTGGTTCGATTCCCACCCAGGACAAAAAATTGTGTGACGAATATTGATGTTTGTTCTGTTTTTGGTTGTTAATAGGTATTATATGTTTGTGTTTATAAAAAAAAAACTATATAAGTATTCTATCAGTTGTCTGGTTCCCATAATACAAACTATGCTTAGCTTTCTTTGGGGCTAGATGGCGCTGAGTGAAATGTCCACCAATATTTATTTATTAATTATTTTTCAAGTCATTAAAAAATAAAAATATTAGTAAAAAATTTAAGTGAAAACATACTGTTGATATTGTTTGTTTGTTCATATTGTTGTTGTTGATTTTTATATTCTATGGCAATACACTGACCGCGCAGAGGCCACACAAATAAATCTGTGTCCCGCCACAGAACAAATAACAGTAGGTATGCACGCCTGAATTAGGTTTGTGTAAATAAAAACTAGATGGCGTTGCATCTGCATAAAAAGATGGCGCTTAGGTTACGTTTTGGTGTAAAGGTAATTAAATAAATACCTTATTTTAAGGGATTAATTATTATTGTATTATTCGTCGATATGGAGATGCACGCTAGATTAATTTATTTTGAACTTTTAATTTTCAATTGGTAGCCTTTTTTGGTGCTACAAACTTCATTTTCTTTTCTTTTATTTCTAATGGAACACAAAATAAATATTTTGTTTTCTTTCTTCCAATTTGAACTTGATTCTTAGTTCATGTCCTCGTTATGGTTAATTGGTTATGTAAACATTTTTTCACTAAAGCATTGTTTATTATATGTTTTTAAATGGAAAAGTTATGGATCTATCACATTTCCCACCTTTTTGTGAAATGGTATTTTCTTCCTGAGCAAAAGCGAGCTAAAGCTCTTTTAATGCGACTTGGGTCCGGAACTTAAGTACAAAAAGCCCCAAATCGTATGTAAAAAAATATATTCAATTTTGTCGCATTCGAGGCACAAAGCTCTTCTTCCATTACAAGACTCGTTTCATACCTTCCTCCGTCCTTCCAGTGCGGAGGTACACTCTAATGGCCCAGTGATTTTTCCCAGTCATATGCTAATGTCAGATTAGCATATATTTTATTCTGAGCTCCTGTTAGGTCCGAGAATGTTGATGGCATTAACAAGGCAAATTTTTCATTGTGTATTCGGTAGTGCTGAAACTCTTTTGAGTGGAAAATATGTTAAATGTTAAAATGCTAGAAGGCATTGTTGAATTATCACATGAAAACCAATTGAGCAAAATTACCGGACACAATTGTGGCAAGATTTCAAAGCGTGGTGACTCCATATACCATTAATTCGATGTTATACTTAGTAATTGCATTAAAAATAAATAATATTATGTATATTTCGCTGCTCTCGTACACTAGGTTATTAATGAAACGGCCGTGAGCTACCTGTATTCAAAATGAGGACTAACAATGCTCAAAAGTATCTTTCAAGCAATTGAACTTTTATACTCTTTAACATAATGAAAAACTACATACTTGCGCTACTTGAGTTGATCTGTATGAAATGTCATCAGCAAATTTCGCTCGTCCCTACATAAATGCCTTCAGTATGGAAATGAGAAATGTTCCTAGAGAGTCACTTAAATATTAAGGTTGCTAAAATATTCCATGTTGAGATCACCTTGCCCTATTGAGCACTAAACATGTAGTACATACTTTAATACAACATATAACTGACGCTAAATGTTTTGTGCACTTTTTGTAACTATTCTATTCGAGTCACTGGTTCTCTCGAAACAGTATGGTGAAAGGATTTTAAGTGCGCCTCAAAGAGGCTCCTTTCGTGCATTTGAGGCATGTCTTTGAGTTTTTAGTTCTAGGACATGTTCTTTCACCGTTTTAAGAACGTGGTACTGCGACCATAAATCTTTCAATCGAAAAACTCATAGGTGCACGTTGTTGGGGTTTGAGCCGGCAACCTCTAGATTGTATCTTGGGGTCAGTACCACTAGACCACTAAGTCCTTTTTGTAACTTAAAACTTACGTTTTGGTTACGATTCAAAAAGGCGCATTTTTATTGCCAACCAATTAATTCGATTTTTATCTTATGTCATTTGCTAACGAGTACTGTTTGAAAATTTCAGCTTGTTACCTGTTGCCATACTAAAGATTATTTAACATTCAAACTGAAACATGGACTGCGTTGCTGAGTAATGAGGTGTCGTCCTTTGATTACGGATCCCTAAAAATTGTAAGTTACATTACAAACATTGCTTAATAAAATTTAAATATACACGATAAATACAAGGTAACTTCTTATTTGGATAAGTTTGTTAAGTCATTTTGCGCGTAAAATTGAATTTGAATAAACGATATTTTTAGCGCAGAATTATATCTCTAGTCTAAACAGACAATCGCACTTAGCAGCTGCCGATTATAGGGCGGCCAGTAATAGGCTTGAAGCCAGGCCGAGACTGTCTCATTAAGAGTTCGTATTTTCGCAATTAAAACTCGGAATCTGGCATTCAGTCGGCATTAGCACAAATGCGGAATGGTTGGCAAATGATAATACAAAACCTTCAACTCAAAGCTATTTTTCAAAGTTTTTATAAAGTCTTATAGATTTCTCGTCCGGAATCCTTAGTATTTTTATTGGTGTACAATTTGTCCTGGCTGTGCTCTATTGAGAATCAACTTCTAGAGTAATTACTGTAAAACTCTTAACTTTTCACGTCTACGATATTTACGACTACGTAACGCGCGAAAAGTGTGTGTGTAATGGTAGCCATACACGTAACGATATAATTGCGCAAGTTTAGACTTGTACAAGTAAACGTTATTCCCGAGTGAACACAGACGGCTCAAGTATGATTGAGCGATGTCATTTCTATGAAAGTGAGCGGAGCATACGGGTGTGTCGATGGATGACGCTTTGGCAATAGTTGGCTTAATATTTGCTACAAAAAAACTAAAAAGACATGGCATTTGGTTCTATTTTTTTATATTGTTCGATTAATTTATTATAAGCAGCTGTTTTTTTATTCCTATTGTGATAATCTTTGTTTTTTATTTGCCAAAGACAGACTTCATTTCTTTAAATATTTATAAATTCCTCCAAATGGTCTTTAACTCCACCATGTCTCTCACTCGTCATTTTAGCGCGTTTGAGGCGACCACAGGACGTGCGTACAAGCAGACGGTTAGTATACTACTGAGGCATGCCTTGGGCATGCCACACACGTTCAAGTAAACTTGCGCAAACGGAAATTTGCACAAATTTGGAATCGAAAATTGAAACTTTTTTAAACTGGTACAAGTCTAGTAATTTGCGCAATAATTTTCCAACACACGTTACTGCATACTTGTACAAGTCTAAACTTGCGCAATTATATCGTAACGTGTATGGCTACCATAAGGTGAAAACTTGCAAATTTAGGATAGTGATTTATTATAAAAAAATAATCTTGAACAAAAATGTTGTTACAAGCTAACTACTAGTAAATCAACATTTTAAAACACATTCAATTGAACAACATGCTGGCTGAGTTCGCAATTTAATGCCTACGATAATGTGAAAACTTTGTCCATTTGAGATATTTGGGACGTTTCGAAAATAGCTTTAAGTTAACCGTAAGTTGTTTATAGCTCTTTATTTAAATTTAATGGTATACTTATTTCGTTAACGTTATAACGAAATAAGTACATCAACGTCTCGTTATAAGGAATCAACATTTGATAAAATCAAAGGTATTCCAAATTCCCAAAGATCTCCAAACACTATTTTACCGAAAACAGATAAAGGTTCTTCTCATTTTGAATCAAAGCAGTCTCTCACTAGACGATGTTTTGTAGGTTCCTAAGTTATTTATCACAGCTAGTGGTCAGACTTATCGCGATACTTTTAGTTGTAGATACTTCGGTATTTAAGGCTGTGTGCGAAGACACGAGGATACAAAAGGTGGACAAAAACTCTGTGACAAAAAATAGGCAAAAATCCATCATAATGGACTGTAGCATGTAAACAAAAGTTCAAAGTTAAAAAACATGGGAGCAAACGTTTACATCACATATACCGGTGGAGTGGAGTAGTTTCACAAAGGCTTTATAAAAAATTCCCTATTTAATTCCCGGCGATGCCAGATACAATACTCGTATTTATATTATTGTGCGGACGAACCATGGTTTTTTCACAAACGTCACCGGTAAAGACTAAAACCCAGATATTTTTATCACCGTCTTTTTATTTTTGTATTAACAAAAATAATAAAGGCATGCAAAAATACTGCTGATGGCCAACGTAAATTGAGTGCTTCGCGGCAGAGTTCCTCGAACGGACTTTGTACATAAAAATAGTTCAATGTACTCAGTAAATAAATAAAAAAAATGCAAATATAAATGTATATGTCTATGACAAAATCAATACGTCTTGGGTCCTCCCCTAACTCTGAGACGTGAGTGAAATGTCTCATGTACCTGTAACTTTACAACCATACGTTTGAAACTGTAACACAGTAGTGCATATGCTTTACTGCTTGGTGGCAGATATAGGTTTATGGCAGCGCCTACTTGTGACGAACTTGGCACACGTTCTACCATCTGCCAGTGATTTGTAGCGACTTTCAGCGTCCAAATTACCTTAGTAGTTGTACATAAATTTCATGTGAATCTGAATAAGTTCATTCATGGAATGTGACACATAATGCACGATGGAGCAAAAAGCCTGCATTGCTGACGTGATGCGATTTGTTCCTCCAACCTACTTTATTTTCCAAGTTGTTTGTTACACGGTATGAAATTCTTCTATAGGTACATTTTTTTAAATGTTTATCTACACACTTTCCAAATTTAAACTTGCTGTTTTCTGTGTGATACAATCGTCGAATTAAATCGAAATACACTTTGATGATTGACTGTGTGTTCTATGAAAAATCTCTTTTGGCTTTCCGACTTGTCTAATATGTTTTAACAAATTTGTAAATTTCTACAATAGGAAGTATTACCTATAGCAGAATATGTAAAATTATAGCATAATATGTAAAATTTAAGACAAACTATTATTAACTCTTGTTTTTCACATGAAATATTTATGTGCGCAATACCACGTTCTCAAAACGGTGAAGGAAAACATCGTGAGGAAACCGACACGTCCTAGAACAAGAAATTCGAAGACGAGTCAAGTGCACGAAAGGAGCCTCTTTGAGGCGCACTTAAAATTCTTTCACCTACTAGTAGTAGTAGTAGTAGTACCTAGGTACCTACAATTTTTACAAAGTCGCGTCAGAAGTTGTCAGCCATTATAACTTAGCAGCACTCCACCCAATATTTAAATTTATTTTAGCTAAGGAGCAAAAATTGCATACTGATGATTGAGTAACGTTCAAACTCTGGAGCACATTCACAGCTATGAGTGGAGTGAAATTTAAACTTTAAGTTGGAGGACGACGAAAGTCAGACATGTGATTAACACTTCTCAAGTAAAGGTAATAAATGACTTAAAATCTTAAAAAAATATTATTACGTGACTTGGACAAAGTTAATAATGAGTTGTTAATTCTGCATGGAGTCTGCTTAATGTACTGTTTGACTGGTGAAAACTGATTTTTGTAATGTAAAAGCGTTATAGACTAGCGAAATAAAACTTGGATGAGGGGATAGTTTTTAATTTAATACATAAATTATTTATTTATTGCCTTTATCCCCCAAGTCTTCACACTCTTACCAACTCAACTTATTTACACATAAATGATTTTCATCACATTTAATATACAATTTAGCATACACTACAATTTTAAAACATCGAATCTAAAACTTTTTGAAGAAGCATAGCTTCATCGCTAAATTCACGATTCCGAATTACTGCAGTCATTCTTTGAAACACGCACAGGTCAGGTAAATGAATATGAAATCAGTCCATGTCTGTTATGAAAGGAGAGAAATGACGCGGCGACGAGTCAAGGTACATTTTGAATTCATAAGTCCCTTGGGGCGAGGTAGTTAAGAGATGAACCACTACAAAATAAAATGTATGTATTTATATTAACATGGTGTAATATGCATTATTATTATTTTTTTGACTATATAATTGTATATGTGATTTTCTCATTTATTATTTTGATTATTATTTACTATTTTGATATTTGATCATTTGAAATATTGACAATTTTTATTATGTTGATTGAGTTTTTTTTTATTGTTATAACAACTGGATAATGTAATTAATTTAGAACAGAAAAAGAAAGCAATATTACCAATTAAATACTATTGACTATGAATGAAATATTTTTAAACAATCAATAAGTTGCGAAGTAAGATTTGCAAAGAGGAAGCAGATTGAAACAAACCAAATTTATGCCCGAGTATTACGTTTAAGGCGAAGAGGACGCGACGATGGCCCAGACGTGACGTGATTAGCCCCAGCCATTGGATTTACGCTTATCCATTTCCTTAATAAAAATATTTTTGTTTCGTACCCGTCTCAAACCGGTTTGACATTGAGTGTTTTGTGTCGAAGTCTGTATGCGAGTAGTATTCTAAAATTTTATAATGATTACGTGACCCAAAAATACTTATATAGGTTGAGTATGCGGATAAACTGACTAGGTATCTTGATTTTTCGCTTTAACTGAAACAAAACCCAGTTACATTTAGTTCTGGTGACTTAACAGTCTTACTTAAACGTTACTCAGTTATTAATTAGATAATTAGAATCTTGTCATTCTCTGACACGTAGATAATTTTTTTATTTAAACGGACAAATATTAGCACCCATAACTATTTTAGGCCCTTAATGCCCGTGTTTGCTAGTTTAGTATTGTGGTTGTACGACTGAAATAAAGACGTCTGAGATGGAAGAAACATTTGGATTACACATTCTATCGACCTACCTACTTATATGACTGACACCAGACTAAATTGACAGTGACAAATTGTTCAGTTGACAATATCTCGTTCGTACCTATATTCAAGCGGAGTGACCTAGCTTTTCACCGCTTTAACGCTTTCATTGCAGCGCTGGATCTCTTGATACACTAGACAAAGCGACCACCGTGCTTTGTTCAAACACCAATGTTTCGTTCAAATATTTGTCTAATTTATGGACGTCGGTTTCCGCTCTGATGGCAAACACCGCTTTTAGGTTCACACATTTCGGGTGAAGCTTTATTTTGATACTGGATTTATGAATCAATATTGCGCATTCAGAGTTGGTCCTTTAATCAATCCGTATTTATTTAATTTCACGGTGATATTCAATTATAGAGTTTTACCGAAAAATTCTGGGTAGAAACAATGTTTATCTACAGTTTACACAAAATAAACTGTCTAAAAACTGATAAAAGCATTATCGATAAATATGAAAGTCGGTTAATGACAAGAATTATCTTTAAAATTATTAAGTTTGCATGTTTCTTATTTTGTTTATGGGTATTATGTAAGTTACAACCAGTGGACCAAACGCTTTATCCCCAATTTATGGAACAAGATTGAGTCACTGTTAAAATTTACGTCATTTAATGAATCCACCTCCAGTTTCAATGTTATTATTTTATTTCATCTTTTTCTGTTACTTTTATACAGTTCAGAATATTTTTGAAGTCCATTTCAGCAATAATCCTTCAATATGCCAATCTTATTTACTGGCGCTTTTTCTTATTCCCTTCAGATACGCTTAAATTTTTAACGAAACAGAATACAAATTTTGCAGCTTTATACAAAACAAAGGCAGACAAAATAAACATGGATATAACAAAAACGTAAACGTCGATCATGCTGTACGCTATCCAACTTAAATTGAGAGCTGGATTCTTCATAAAACTTGCGCCTTTATGTCTTATCACATATTCGATCCAAAACATGGCCGAGTCCATCGGGCTGATCGGACGATCCTTGAATCGCACTGACAATTCTTCCGCATTTCGCTTATAAGTGTCATTGCTGAGAACTTCGTTTAGGACGTGTTGAAGAGATCGTTCATTTATGTCGTTGTACAGGAGGATCCTTCCGAAGCCAAGGTTCTCGACTTGGAGCAGGTTATTGTATTGATCAGCGTACACGGGCATACCGATAATTGGCACTCCGTTAAATACTGCCTCTTGAGTTCCAATTAACCCGCCGTGAGATATGAACACTTTGATGTTTGGATGAGCTGGAACACATGTTAGATCCGTTTGTTATATACATAGATACACGAGCATCATAATAAGTTTTTTTTTTATGTGATAAAGTAACGAAACGAGTGGACGGCCCACCTGGTGGTAAGTGGTAACCTCGGCCCATAACAACCGATGCGGCTGGGTCCTCCCCCACTAGGTACGACAAGACCCAAGTCGCATCGTATGCGCCCGTAACTATGAGATGTGGAGGGGGAATGTCTCATGTGCCTATAATTTCACCGGCAACCACACCTCTCAAACCGGAACACAGTAACGCGAACGCGATACTTGCTTGGCGGCAGAAATGGGCATGGTGGCAGTACTTTCCCGGAAGAACTTGACGAGTTCTATTGCTCTTTAGATCTTGACGTAACTAAATTATCAAATATTGAAATCATAAATCGGGATTTGCTGCGATGAAGGTTCAGATGGTAGTGACGTAGGCTTACAATCTGTCAATAGTTTCGAGTCTAAGCTAAGGTAACTTTTAGGCTATATTGAAGCCACCTGACATGGCTTATCGATTTCTGTAGAAGGGACTGACAATTTAATTTGTGTTTATGAAAGCTCATTTTTGAAGGTGCTGCAAACACTGACAGTAAATAATCCATAATATATTCTACCATATAGTACCACAGTCTATTGTCCATATTTAAAGACTTGAAGGTAATGCTATGATTAAAAGTATGAATGAATAATATCAGCTTACGTAAAATTTCTTTCTGCGGAAACCAGTCTCTGATGACTAAATTATCAGGTTTATTTGGTATGTTGCCGTCCTCCCATTTCCAAAGTACTGTTTGTTTCAGCTTCCTGAACACTTGCAGGAAAGCATCTCTTTTCTCGACTGGTAATTCTGAACTGCGCACGTTTGAACCGAAATTCACGTAGACCACTCCGTGAGATGCTGCGTCCAGAATGTGTTGGAGATCCTGCAAAATTTAAATTGAATTCGCTGTTATATCTTTGTAGATAACAATTATTAAAGAAAAAGCTGTTATCTGTTATGTTATCCTTTTTTACTGATGTAACTACAGTTATTTGAAATCATATCTGAAAGTGAAAATCAATACGTGCTTTGATGAATTTTCTCGCGTGTCTTTTTTATATTACATGAAGTTTGTGATACAGAAAAAGGGTAATATGTTGTAAGGTAAAAATTTTAATTAAATAGTTTTACACTAGACGTGTCGTGTTGTGATGCATGCATCCAGATGGATGTATAGACGTGCAATCTATTCTGACGTGATATGTTATGTCTGCACAAGCACTAGCACTAACAAAATATATGATTCTGGCAGGCTTATGATATAGCTACTGATACATCACTTAACTAGTAAACTCTAATGTGAATCTGCAATAGACAGCGTCGTCTCTTCTTCAAAGAATTTTGTGGCGTTTACAGACAGAGACGTTAACACTTAACCAATATCAGGAATTGGCCATTAGGTCAGCTGTTATCGTAATGAAATTACTATAATCGGCAAGTAGGTAATAGTATGTTTTGGCCAGTACGGTTTGATTCATTATGTAATGACGATGAGTTTGCATATACTCCAGTATATCATAACCTACACTTAACTCAATTACACAAATATGGGTTTACTTTAACAACACAGTTGGTAAATATAGGCACAGTGATTCTGACAATAATAACCGCAGTCAAGACACATTCTTGGAAAGGTGCTTGAGATTCGATTTTCATATTAGCCCGCGAAAATTACAAAATAGTGAAGTCATTATAGTTGCACCTTGCGACAAATGTTATTGTTCCGTACGAGAAACGGCATCGCCTTAGGTTTAAGATAGTTAAAAATGTATAAGTTAGAAATAGCATCATAGAAGACAATAGAATAGTTCTAAGTAAGATCTTTTGTTATAACACCTGGTGTTTACGTGTGAAAATACAGATAGTTAATTCCCTTCTTCGAATAGTTCTAAGTAAGGTCTATTGTTATAACACCTGGTGTTTACATGTGAAAATAGTAATAGTTAAATCTCCTTCTTAGAATAAATACTAAAAGATAAGCCGCAGCATTGTCGTACCGCTCCCATTGGCAGCTGCGGCACAAGCCGGTTATAGTTAAATAGAATTAAATAGAATTGTAGTACAATAAAGGAAACTGGAAAGGGGTTCGGAAATATCTTTGTGACGAGTGGTATAAATATAACGCCATTTCGGGCGTAAGTTGTAGTTGGTTAATAGTCGCGTAACAGTACACACGTATAGTTCACGTAGTTGGTTAATAGTCGCGTAACAGTTCACACGTATAGTTCACGTAGTTGGTTAATAGTCACGTAACAGTTCACACGTATAGTTCACGTAGTTGGTTAATAGTCGCGTAACAGTTCACACGTATAGTTCACGTAGTTGGTTAATAGTCGCGTAACAGTTCATACGTATAGTTCACGCAGTTCGTTAGTAGTCGCGCTATAGGCGACACGCGTTCCGTAAATAGTCACGTAACAGTTCTTCGCAACCAGTGCGTTAATAGTCCAGCGTCAAGTCGAGCAATAGTCGACACGTTGGCTTAAATAGTAGTGCGCTAATCGCGGAATAATAGAAATAGATAGCAGATCGGCAGTACCACTCGGAACAACCGGAACCCAACCCTCCAGTATAGAAACACCATCTGAAGTTTTCTTAACAGAATCCCAGTAATAGCGTGTACAGACCCCTCGCACCGGCGGAATAACAACACCAACATACAGTCCACTACCACCTTATAGACCCCGGTCGAGCCGTCTCGTACATTTTGGTCCTTCGAGCCGGATATTTTGATCCTTCGAGCCGGATATTTTGGTCCTTCGAACCGGATACTGGAAGATAGAAGATGGTTATCACGAGATCAGGAGGAGGGAACAGGCCTGCGAGCACATCCCGTACCGAACCGTCGAATACCACCAACACCACCGCAGCGCCTACCACCACAGCTCCAGTGATTACGACGGCACACGCTCCGTCAACATACATGGAGCCGTTAATAGCCACGCCACGCACCCATTCTGTGGCGCACTCACCACCGAGAACCAGATTGGCTGACACAGTGTTTGCAAGGCGCGCCTCACCGACGTTAGAATCTGTGTTCGGGAAGCGCGTTCCTGCCGACTTCACGCCTACTTCAGCCAGCAGGAAGACCCTACATGGAATGACGAGTTTCTTCGTGCCGGTAAGCGATGCTGTCGCTGCCTCATCAAGTGGCGGAGCCAGCACAGAGAGCACAACAATAGCGTCGAGCCAAACAGCGAGTGATTCCAAGGAGTCGATTGTCACCGAAGTCACCGGCAGGAGGAACCAGAGAGATCCCGATAGAGAAACGTCGTTGCACAATGAGCAAACTACGACCACCAAGCCTACGTCGACGACTTCAGCAAAGGCAAGAAATAATAGAATAGCAAATGCCCGACTAAAATTGCTGAAAATCCAGAAGGAAATAGCGGCCGTCGAACTTGAGCTCATGGAGGAGTCTGAGAACGACGATGAAATAGTAATCTCTGGCCCTGAAAACACGTCAATGATATCCGATTGGGTGAAAAACACAACCAGAGTGTTAGATATAGCAAACGAATCACAACGAAAAGAGAGGGAAACAATACCCTCCGTGCTACCAACGGAGGAACAACGGACGGAGCTGCCCACTGAAGATAGACCGGCACCGCGCCCTGCACCCGCTGCGGTTCCTGCAGTCCTTATAAAAACAGAACAGGAATTGCCAGCAGCGAACGAGGAGCGCGGACCGACGAATAGCAAATTCGTAGATGGACCTGGACTCAATAGTTTTAATGTGCCCAGACCCAATAACGGATATGAACTTCCAGTGTTAAATAGAACCAACATGAAAAATAGTGATTTTGGAGACAATAGTGCATCTGCAAACAATAGCGCGTATGCCAAAAATATTGGAAACGTGAACAATAGTGCCTTCGCAAACAATAGTGCCTCGGCAAACAATAGTGCCTTGGCAAACAATAGTGCCTTGGCAAACAATAGTGCCATGGTAAACAATAGTGCCCTGGCAAACAACAGTGCCAGAGTGAACAATAGTGCGATAGTGAACCAGATTGTGGGCCAGCCTGGAGGACCTACGAAACCTGAAAACACTTGTTGGGAGGAACCAAGGTATAGATGGTACGATTTTGGCACGGAGCAACCGGCGGGAGAGCCTGATCTTCTGAAACTCTCTCGTTTCCTGGATAGAGGAGCAAGCAGATGCGGTCGCTACGCAGAGCCAGAAATAGTCCCACGTTCAGAAATCGACAATAGAACTAACTTCAAGGACAGAAGTTATGCTGCGAGGGTAGAGGAGAAAAAAGGGAAAGTTTGCCTGATTTGCAATAGTGAAAACCATCTCACAACGGTTTGTAATAGGTTCACGAAGGCAGAAATTCCGGATAGATGGGATATAGCGAAGAAGCATAGATTGTGTTTCAGATGCCTACGACTGAAAACGAAAAATCACACGTGTAAGACGAGAGGCGATGGAATAGTACGCGTAGTAAACATTCGTACCCCAGGCGGCGTGCTGAAACGACCTACACGAAAAATAGTAATTCTACCCACCGAATCGGACCCGGCGTACTCCACACCATAGGTTGCAATGCCAGGAGGCATTGCACGGCGGGAGAGATGTTCCGTACGAGAAACGGCATCGCCTTAGGTTTAAGATAGTTAAAAATGTATAAGTTAGAAATAGCATCATAGAAGACAATAGAATAGTTCTAAGTAAGATCTTTTGTTATAACACCTGGTGTTTACGTGTGAAAATACAGATAGTTAATTCCCTTCTTCGAATAGTTCTAAGTAAGGTCTATTGTTATAACACCTGGTGTTTACATGTGAAAATAGTAATAGTTAAATCTCCTTCTTAGAATAAATACTAAAAGATAAGCCGCAGCATTGTCGTACCGCTCCCATTGGCAGCTGCGGCACAAGCCGGTTATAGTTAAATAGAATTAAATAGAATTGTAGTACAATAAAGGAAACTGGAAAGGGGTTCGGAAATATCTTTGTGACGAGTGGTATAAATATAACGCCATTTCGGGCGTAAGTTGTAGTTGGTTAATAGTCGCGTAACAGTACACACGTATAGTTCACGTAGTTGGTTAATAGTCGCGTAACAGTTCACACGTATAGTTCACGTAGTTGGTTAATAGTCGCGTAACAGTTCACACGTATAGTTCACGTAGTTGGTTAATAGTCGCGTAACAGTTCATACGTATAGTTCACGCAGTTCGTTAGTAGTCGCGCTATAGGCGACACGCGTTCCGTAAATAGTCACGTAACAGTTCTTCGCAACCAGTGCGTTAATAGTCCAGCGTCAAGTCGAGCAATAGTCGACACGTTGGCTTAAATAGTAGTGCGCTAATCGCGGAATAATAGAAATAGATAGCAGATCGGCAGTACCACTCGGAACAACCGGAACCCAACCCTCCAGTATAGAAACACCATCTGAAGTTTTCTTAACAGAATCCCAGTAATAGCGTGTACAGACCCCTCGCACCGGCGGAATAACAACACCAACATACAGTCCACTACCACCTTATAGACCCCGGTCGAGCCGTCCCGTACAGTTATAATATGAATATTTCTAGGGATATATTGTTAAAATATTGCGAAATTATTGCGCAACACCGAACTCTATAAACTGAAGGATTGGTATAATAAAGTTAACAAAACGTAATAATTGCAACGGTAGATAACTGTAGTAGGTAGTACCTAGATAATTATAGTACCTACTCGTACCTGGTAGTATTAGAAGTAATTTCTATAGGCGGGACCAGTACTCTAAATACAGTCGGATTTGTGCATGATAGAAATTTTTAAGTTTCCACTGTTTGAAGTATCATCCTACTTTAGATAGGATGTCAAGCTTCTTCGGAGCCAACTTGGCCTTGGATTCTAAGAAAGAGCCAAAATTTAAGGTCAAAGACACCCAAAATTTTCCAGATGGCCGGTCAAAGGTCAACCAATCATATCACGGAAAGTAGAGGTAAATTAGGTTTCACGTCTTTTTGCAGTAATTACGGACGGCCTTCAAATTTATATATTTTTAGTAGTGAAATATCAAGTTATTACACTGGCTTAGAAACTAGTGTGCGTTAATTAAAAATACATTATCGAAAATAATACTCACATTAGGCAATTTTGAATCACTCTCACTGAGATGAATTCCACCAACCTCAACTATATTCGGAAGATAAGCCACGGGAGAGTCAAAACTGAAGTGTGAATTTATCAACATCAAAGATGCGTTCTTCTGCATTTCAAACAAACTCGGCACAGGTTCCGGAAGGTTTTTGATGTACTTCTTTACGAGAGCTTCTTGTCTTTCCAAGTATGAATATTTCCATACTAAAAACTCATAGCAGGTGAAATAGAAATTTCTCAACCTTCCCCAGAAAGATGTCGGTTCTTTAACGTCCAGAAACTCTGCGATAGAGGTCGCCAACTGTAGAGGATTTCTTTGGACAATGTTATGCCTCATACAATTTCCAAATGTCGTCACAAGTACTAGCGGAGTTTGGTATTTGTGCGCCAGTATGTACATGGACTCTTGGAAGAATTGCTCACTGACGACCAGATCAAATGTATTGTTTTCTGCAAAGAATTCTTGAACCTCAGTGGAATTAAGCGCTACTTCAGTGATTCCCAGGCCACCTCCCCAGAGGATTATCTTTTGGAATTCCTCGGTTGATATTGACACCATGTCAAATATATTTGGTACTTTTATACCTGAAAAGATTATCTGGATGTTACGGGACTATACGTGTCTATTGAATCATAAATGAATAAAATAACAATAATAGTGAACGATCAACCATATCTATACAGATGCACAAAAATAATAATTAAGAAGGCACCAAGATGAAATGTTATTTTCATGAAAGTCTTTCTTTTTTGTTCTTTCTGTTAAAGACATGTCTGACTGATGAAAACCGATGCCAACATGTTTTATTTTTTTCAAATATTTTTCAACATAAACGATATTAGACAATATCTTGTTTATTTTCCGAAACTACTCTTAAAACGGGTTAAATTTTGTATGTAAACTTGTACTGAAAAATGCATAGTGAGATTTGCTTGATACTTAATTGGCATGTAAATTTAAAATACACATGATGAATATCCTTCAAAACAAACCTTAAACAGGGTTGAAATGGAGTGTCAAAATTTAAACATTGTCGGACATTGTCTCGGGTGGGTCCACTAGTATTTGATAAAAATCCAATTTTATTCCAAATATGTTTTCCTCACCAAGAACATCCCAGATTTTTTTATCATCCACCATCACTTGCCGGTAGTTGGGCGGATGGTTCTTCTCCCTGTACGGTGTTATCACGGTAACGTTATGTCCCCTCCGAGCCAACTCCAGTCCCATCGGCCTCAGCATTATATAGTGAGATTTCGACGTAAATGGAACAGCATATAAAATATTCGCCGACTCGCATATTGACGACAGACATATTAATAAGATTAGTTTAAATGCCTCCTGTAATAAACAGAAAAGTTGTTAAAATATCGATTACCTGTGCTGTTACATATTTGTTATAACAAGTGAGAATGTAATGTAAATGCAAAAAAAGTAAATGAAATTTATTAAATAATCTATACAACTAAATAAAATTGGAGTGTCTGTCTGTCTGTTTGTTCCGGCTAATCTCTGAAATGGCTGGACCTATTTTAACGGGACTTTCACTGGCAGATAGGTGATGTAACAAGGAGTAACTTAGCCTACTTTTCCGAGGGGTAAAATAGTGGTGCGTGATAAAACCAAATTCCACGCGGACGAAGTCGCGTGCAACAGCTAGTAAATATATAAAAACTGTATGTCTCAGTTCCGACGCGTGACTGAAGACTACTCATTATGAGTTACATCTGTTATAACACTTTTTCAAAACGCTCGATTTTACGTCTCATAAAATGGCCGCATTCGTAAATTTTAAATGAAATCAATTATTAAGTAATAAACTCCAAAGACACCTACCATATATTTTAATGATCTACTAAACGCACACAATTTTTACAAATTTATATCAGACCAGAAACACACACCGCCTGGCTCCGCACTCAAATAACTACTGAGCCTTATCGTGCTCTCTGCTCTCAATTAACAGATAGATACACGCACAAAGTAGAGTTCCTGCGCTGCTTCGAAAGACCCTAGTTCTAGACGATGCTACGGGCAATCATTGAACAAATGACTTTTGAAACTCGAGGCGCTAGTCGCGCGACTGGCAGGCAAATTGCGCGCCTCTACATGAATCTGAACCGATATCTTATATGAGTGAGATACACGTCTCAGAGATACGGGCGTATACAATGCGACTTGATTCTTGTCGTACCTAGTAGGAGAGGACCCAAGTCGCATTGGTTTTTACGGGCAGAGGTTAACACATAACACCAGGTGGACCGTCGCGTCGGTTGGCTCGTTCCGTAACTGTATGAAATAGAAAAAAGTACGACATCCGACTAATATTCAGAACCATGGCATCTAATGATAGAATCGTACTTTACAGGAAATAAAGATAACCAAACAAACGCTTGCCAAACAAAAAACAAACAAAAATGTGTATATGAAATGTATATGATTAAGTAGCAATTAATAATATATACATAATACGTATTATTTATTTATATTTACTTAGTTAAGTGCCGACTCATACACCAGTACCTACTTTATCGATTCCTGCGAATGTTTTATGGATAGGTATTACTTTAATATTTATATTAGGTGTATGTATTTTAATAATTTGATATCTTAGTAGCTGTCTAGTACTTTTTGTTTTTATTTCCACGATAAACTAATAAATGTCCAAACCTGATAGTTCGTATCAGCTCACAATAATAACTTGGCTTATGTGGGCTATTTTTAATATGTCTCACGTTATCGCTTATCTGCACAAATAATAAAATTGAAGTCTGTATGTAATTCAAAAACCAACTTTTCACTATATCCTTATGGAAGTATATATACTTACAAAAAAAAACTATTTGCCTGTTTGTTTCGGCTATTCTCCGAAACGGATGGACTTATTTTGACGGGACTTTCACTGGTACATAGCTGATGTTTTAATGAATAACTTAGGTTAATTTTTTTCGAGGTGTAAAATAGGGGTGCGTGATAAACCGAACTCCACACGGATGAAGTCGCGAGAAACAGCTAATCAATGCTATAGTCCTGGTTCTAGTTATGTAAGGCGTCTGTCCTTGCAGATGCCATGGCCAGCAGAAATTGGTGCAGCTAGTGTAAAATGCAGGGGCAGCATAGATCGCAACCACCGCAGGGATTTTTATGTGATACAGTTACGGAACGAGCCGACGACCCACCTGGTGTTAAGTGGTAACCTTTGCCCACAACAACCGATGCGACTTGGGTCTTCCCCTACTAGGTACGACAAACCCAAGTCGCATCATATGCATCCGTAACTCTGAGGCGTGTTGGTGGAATGTCTCATGTGCCTGTAATTTTACCGGCATCTTTGGAGTTTGGTGAAGTAGTTGAAACAAATACAATAAATATTGAAACATTAATTATCATGCCTGCCTACCCACCCATACATTTTTTTTTTCAGATACTATCCCATAAGGTAATGTTTCGGTAAATAAAAGAAGAAAAGAGACAACATTTCAATCTAGCCAGGCAGTAGAACTTGTAGATAGCAGTAGAATTTGTGCTAAGTTCGCCCGGAGAAGTACTGCCACCACACCTGGTAATCTGCCGCCAAGCAGTGATGCACTCGTGTTGCTGTGTCCAGTAGAAGGGAGGGGGTGCCGGTGAAATTGCATATTTTTTTATTGTATTTTTTTCTAGTTCTGAAACTTCCAAAACCAATATTTAAAACAAAAAAAAATCATTTACTGAAATATATTCATTCAAAAAGGCGACAATTGCATATCGAGTCCAAAACTTAACGGTCGCTTGCACGAGGCGAAGTATATTCAGATAGAATAAAAATATGAAAGTTTAGATAAGACGACCCCAGAGGCCTATTCCTACCCGATGACACGTAACGTTTCATTTTCCCCTAAAATACGTGATAACTTTTATAAATAAAACATGTTAAGGGCGCCATCTAGTAGACTACGCCAATAGCTTTATGTAATGATGCTACGCGGACCAATGAACCTTAAGAATACCACAACAGATTTTACTTCGCCTAATTTTTTCCTTGTAATAATTAAAGATGGCATCGCTTACAATATAATTAGTGACCGAGCTAATGTTACTGTCTGTCTGTGTAGGCTGTTGATTCAGAGGATGGTTTATGCGTATAAATTATAAATATTTCGTTTACCAAGACACTTTTTAGGAGTTTATTGATAAACAAGTCCAATTGTTTATCAATAAACTCCTAAAAAGTGTCTGTTAATATGTATTATTTGTATGTATGACAGGCCTCAGATGACTATGCCTTCTGCGCTGTAGGTTTTGGGTTCAATTCCCACCCAGGACAAACATTTGTGTGACGAACATAGATGTTTGTTCTGTGTCTGGGTGTTAATATGTATTATAAGTTTTACAAAAAAAAAAAATCTATCAGTTGTCTGGTTCCCATAGTACAAGCTATGCTTAGTTTGGGACTAGATGGCACTGTGTGAATTTTCCAAAATAACTTATTTATTATTTATATTAATAGCGCTACCTGCGTGAATCCGAGACATATCCAAGAATACTGTAATGAGTTTATTGGGATGTATCGTTACTCCTTCAAGCCAAAACTACAACAAAAATGGGGTGTCAAAGTTTCTATAGAAAGTGATTTTGTTTTCCCTCCGCGGGTGTTTCGCTTAGGTAGTTATTGTCTATCATAGAAAGTTTCCAATAAATCGGAATACAATCTCCCACTAAAATGTTTTCGAAATAAAACAATAAATATAGTGCGTATTAACACATTATAATTTTTGATGATACATTTTGTTTTAAAGTTTAATTTTCATTTTATTAATATCATTATTATACTTATCATTGTTATAAAATATAAGGCTATTCACAAGTTTAACACGGATTTTTATTACTCGTACATAGCTCGAATCTATAAACTCTGACTGTGGACGGATATTCCAATATATTTGTAATTATTATAAATTAGTAAAGCTTTATGACTTTTTACATAATAAAACAATGAGTTTGAGATAAAACTAACATAATGTTAATAACATGAAAATAGCTACACAGTTAGATTTCTTACTAACTAAAGCATTCCATATATTTCAGTCTGCAATTGACTCGAATATAAAATTATATGGCATAGTACATTTTAAAACTTCAATTTATTTAATAATCTCTTACTTTTTCCATGACTTTGTAGTTACTACTCCTGCGTTCGGTGTATGCGGGACCTTTTTTAGAATCGTATATGTGTGTTCGAATGCCGTTTTCTATATATTTCGGTGGTTCTTTGTAACCCCGGCTTTTGGTCACAGAATTTATTTCCCTCGACTCAATTATTTCCTTCGAGCGGCCGTCTCTTGAAGGCACGACTTTCTTGCTGACCGTTTCAACCGTATCTGTGACGCTGGGTCGTTCGGGGTCACCAGATTTCATGGTGTACCTGTATGTTTCCGAATAGTTATCACTGCTGTTGCTACCTCTCCTAGGAGGCGACTTCACCCTGGTATCCAGTCTTGAAACAAACGGGCTCGTTTCTCTGTTCAGTGATTCCGTTTTGTATAATGGCACTTTTCGTTCCTCTGATATCCTTTCCTTGTAATGTGGGGACGGCGTCCCGTACCGAGAGGACAATCTGCTTCCGTCCGAATCGTCGTCGGCGTGCAGCGTTTGATACAAATCTGGGGCGCGTTCCCGCAAGCCTTTCATAAAGATCTTTTTCTTATCGGTGTCATCGAAGGATTTCGAGTACCCGTTTGCGTGTCCGTTGCTCAGAGGCGTCTTCCCGTATCTGGCTCCAAAAAGGCCGTCTTTCCTCCGTTCGGTTTCGCGCGAGACCGCGTCGGCCAGGTCCCGTTGGCTGCGGTTGATTATCGAGACTATGCCCGGACTCTTCAACTGTTCCGGCGTCTCGTCCAGCCGGCTGAGGTGGGGGTTGGATTTGTACATAGTGGAGTAGTTTCTGTTCATCGAGGGCACGTAGCGAGGGTGGGTTTCTTGTTCGGGTGCGCCCATAGCAAAACTCTTGCTGCGGTTTAGCGCTTTGTATGTCCGCGCCGGTTTGGCCGGCCCGGGCGGGTATCCGTTTATCTTCCCGTCCGGTGAGAGCGTCACGTTGTTTGAGACGTTGACGGCGCTGTTGGATCTCTTCCCGTTCGTCAGCCGGTGCCAGTATTTGTTGGAGCTGGGTTTGTCCGCTTTCTCTTTCCGGTCGTGAAGTTTTCTGGGCAGAGTTTGGGCGCTTCTCGCGTAGTCGTCTTCCTCGGTGTTCGGATTCAAACGACTTGTGGAGTGGCTCAATCGACCGAGCGTGCTGGAAAACTGGCCTCTGGAATTGAAAACGTTTGGTTAGTTTTTGTAAGCTATAAAGGATTTATTGGCGTTTCATGACGGGCTCTGCCCACGTATGACCGTGCAAAAAGTCAGTATTAAAGTAATTGGATTGAATGAGGAATCGCCTCCCACGCACCTAGTCCCATGCTTTGTTTACGATTTGCGAGCAGCTCCACCTTTGTTACTTTGTACTGTAAGTGCGACAAGTTGATGAATAATTGCGTCTATATAAGTACTTGTGTGGCCTTGAATTAGATCTGTAATGCTCTGCAAAGATAATTGTATCATGCTCATTTGCATCGGACACTGATACACCTGTTATTTGCGTGAATATTTCCTAGCAATGCGTCATACATGTCTTTGTCAAGTAATTTAAAATATGTTTTAAGTTTCAGCTGTTATAAACGTATAACTGAGTTGGCATTAGTAAACTAAACACAACCCGCACTTGCGGAAAAAATGCGTGTTTGCCCATAATAGGAAAAGGCCGTGGATGGCGTCGTTTATAAAAGGCAAGATATGCCGGAACGCAGAGTCGCCATTAAAGTTGTGTCAACGGTTGGAATTGGCATGAAATTATTTCACAAGAAGAGTTTATTATTTCACGAGAAAATATCTGGAATTTGTTAAAAGCATGTGATATCTTTGCAAAATTGCAGTAACGCCGCTTGATTTCGATTTTAATTAAATCTACACAAAGTTCTTAGATTCCAAGTTTTTTGTTTCGATAAACTGTTGCAAAAACTACGATATAGGTTGCCAGAGCAAAGGAAACCGAGCCAAACAGATATGCATAATTAAATTGGGGCTATATGAGTTTCAAAGGGAATTATAGCCTTTATTCCCTTTCAAATTCAATGTAATAAAAATGTCAGTAAATTTTTTGTCTATTATACATATATTATTATTTCCTGAAAACTATAATCTGGAAGTCTTCAAGAGGAGAGCGAATAGGTTACTTCTAAGTGCACATCTTACATCGTAGACTGCATCGTCACTTAACTCAGGAGAGATTGTGGCCAAATGTAAAAAAAAAAAATATTATACTCTCTTTATTGTTGCATAAATAAATCTTCCAGTTTGTGCGCAGTAAGGCGGAGAGCTACTTAGGTACTGATGCATTAAGATTGTAATCTGAGTAAGAACACTGGCTTTGTATTGTTAATTTAATTATATTCTCCATATTCTGAACAGAAAAGGTAAATGCATTATCGCGGCGTTATCGCGAATTCTGTCAGTATTAAGAGTAAATTATCCGTATCAGATCGTCTGCCGTGACTACGATATAGCTAACTAAAGCATTAATTAAATTTAATGTTTCATATCGACGTAGGCGGACGCTTGTATCGGTTGTACAACAACATTCTATTTATGGTTGATTCGGTGTTCGCGATGAGATTTGACTATAATTTGATAAATGTTTTTTTTATAATACCTGGTTTAGCTTTTAAGGGAGGCACGGTTGTTATACAAGACATGCGATTAGGAGTGGCGCTTTCACAAATTAATGTGGGTGGTGGCACTATTACGCTGGACACAAGTTTTTGCACATACCCATGTCTAAACTAGATATTTAATGGGATAGTGTTAAGCGCGGGACAGACCGCGAGCTCACCTTACTTAGTTTAGATATCTACGGCGTCTTTTAATACTGCGGTTGACTCCGCGAACTACAGAGCTAAGCAAGCCGAATGAAAATACAATATTAAACGATGCTGTTTCTACTTATGGTGGATAATTTCCGCTTTTTTTTTTTAATGTACGATCAATAAAGGTACTATAATTTAGTTAAATGTAGTTTCATTACTGGTTATCAAACTTATCGATAAGTACGCGTGACCTTCTTTATGAATTCTATGGAAATAAAGTTTTTGACTTTGACTTTGACTTTGTTATCAATTTTTGAAAATATCCAGTTACCCCCTTTTTTCAATTTGGAAAGGCCTTTGGTATTTTGAATTTTATTATATGCAAAAATAAGACTGTGTGTGACTGAGTCTGAAAATAGGAAGATAATTTAACAGTTTTGTTCCTGTTGGTAATTGTTATCAATACTTTCCATGAAAACAAAAAAAAAAATTAAGCAAAGTAGAAATAATTAAATTCAAAGTTTACTTTAATGGAAACATATAGAATAGTTGAGACGACTCACCGATCTCTGTCGCGGGTGTCCCTGTGTTCGCGCGCGTCGTTGGCGGCGTGCCGGCGCGCACTGCCCTCGTACTTGTGCTCGCGGCCGTAGATGCTCGGCGCGAAGGGGTCCTCCCCGAGGTAGTACCGGTGCGGCGGCGCGCCGGCACCCGCGGTGGGGGGCGCGATCTCCCCGCCGTACTGCTTGTACGTGCGCGACGAGTGCTCCGGCGACGGGGTGCGGGAACTGCGCCACCGCGCGCGCCTCTCCGCCGACGCCGACCTTATCTTCCCCACCAGCTTCCGTATAGAGTTGCCGATCGCGGAACCGACAGATTTCCGCGCGGGAGATTCGCGCCGCCCACCGTCCGCGAAACGAGTCTTTTGATTCTGTTTGCGCTCGTCGCGGTCGCGCCGCCGCGGGGGCGTCCGGTCCCGGTCCGAGCTGCCGCGGCGGTCGCGCGGCGGCGAGTAGTCCGGCGGCGGCTCGACGGCGCCCTCCTCGCGGCTGTCCCGGGAGCGGCCCGAGTTGTCGTTTCTGGACGAGCTCCGGTAGCCGCTGTCGTATCTGTGATCGTCACCGAGACGAGGCTTGGCGTGCCGCTTCCGCTCCGGGGCGACGGGGCGGTACTCCTCCTCGACGGATGGCTCGCGGAAGGCGCGCTCTGCGTCGAGCGGACGGAAAGGCGAGCCACGCGGGGGGCTGTGCATGGTGGACGAGGACACATAGGCGGAGTCATCGCGCGAGGGCGGCGGCGGGTGGCGGCGCGCTGGCGAGTCGCGCTTCCCGTACGCGTGGCGCGGCGACTCGGCGCGCTCGTCGCCCGCGTACGGCGAGCGAGTGGCCGGCGGCGACGGGGACGAGCTGCGCGGCTCCGGCATCCGAGGCTTGGTGGCGCGCCGCTGCGACCAGTCAGCGACGCCCTTGAAGTATCCTCCGGTGCGGTTGGGGGGTGCGGCCGCTCGTTCCTCGGGCGGCGTCGACGATTTCGTCTTGCGGAGGACTCGGTCGCCGTACACGGGCGGCGGCGGCGCGGCCGATGTCTTGCCGTAGTAGCCCTCGTCCTCGACGGTTTTGCTCTTGTAGAACGCCGGCTCGGGTCGTCGTCCTATCTCCTCGGCTATGGAGTCGTGGGAGGAGCGCGACTCGCTTCCGAAATGGTTCTCGAGCCACTTGGACGTTTCTTTCTTGCGAGTCTCCTCTTCGATGTCGAAGTCCAGGGGTCGCTTCGCGTACTCCTTCTCTTGCTCTGGAAACGAATAAACGCACTGAGTATATAAAGAGGGAGGAGGCGCGGGCGCGCACGGTGCGGATCGAGGTGGAGTGACGCCTCGCTTCATTCACACACATGTAGTGGCGTAATCGTTCAGTCAATAAGTTTGCCAACTACTGAAGGTCAATGCAATGCAGACATCTTTACTTAACGTGAGACTTTACTGTTTTAGCTAAATTATTCAGTGAATTATAATATTTAGGTCACTTTATTTATGGCGTTACGAAAAGATAAAACCGGTTTTGCTCGTCCTTATAAATTCTTCTCAACTGAAGCATTTAACCAATAAATTTTACCAATTAACTAACCCTAAGGTATACCCAACTCATATAATGTATAATTAGCAAGTTAAATCATGGATAGAGATATAGTTTTTCATCGTTCAACCGATTATAAAAGTTATCTAATAATGTATATTGTTTAAAAATATGCTCTTCTTTTCAATGCCATGTTTTAATGTCAAAGCCGGTACTACAGCAGCTGAAAAAACTCATCGTGGTAGTTTCGCGCACTTATTTACATTATGAGACACTGTGTGTGTCATTAAATACAAGTACATACACCTCGTTTTTAGTTTTGGAGACATCCGAACTATTTTGGTAATGATTTGCAGAATAGTTCGGATGTGAAGACAACAATATTACAATTGTGTGTGTGTGAAGTGTACATAACTGTATGACTACTGATTTCTGGATATCAATTGACTTTCAAGATTTTATTGTATCTAGAACTTTCTGATATTAGAAACACATACCTAAATATTTAATCGTGGTATTTTTGGCCACTTCATTGATACAGCTTCGCAAATAAGATGATTGCAGTGTGCAATTCAGTTTGTGGATTTCATAATCAAACCTACATACAATTACATTGACAAAATATAGCAAATGTGATATAGCTGAAGTTGCTGCATATTTTAAGTAAACACGATTCAATCACTGTATTATAGCAGTAACTATGTAAATCATTTTACAGAGCCAACCTCAACAAGTGAGCGTAGGCACGGATTGGGTAAGTCTACAATGTTTTAAATTGCCCACTTATCCTTAATGTGCTACGTGTCCTAACTCCTTGTTTTAAAACAATTTGGTATCGCCACATTTGTAGAAGAAAGTCCGGCTGAATCATTCGGTGGCAGACGCGCTTCATTTGGCTTTATCTGTTTGATCTTGAACAATCACACGTTTCAATTAGTGAAGCCACTATTATAAATTCTGAGTCAAAAAAGTATTTTTGGAGAAAGTTCAAAGTTTTCAAAGGAAGTTCTTTTTATGTTTTTGTGTGTTATAAATTTTATTTCTAAACTGGCACTTTTTTGGCTCAGTCTGAGCATGGCTATGCTCAAACCATCCACCTGTTAGAGAATTGGATCAGTTGAGCTATCTATAAATCGTTGGACACTGTCATAAGATATCTCAATAAGGCTGGCCGTCAGCTCCTTCCGTCACTATAATCCCATACAAAATGTTTAATTACATTTTGTCAATATGCACATAACTTTTGTTTAAATTTAATTATTGGATAATGTTTTCAATTAAGCCACAATTATATAAATGATCGTGACGTTATGCGACAGACATGTGAGTAGCCGACCAACAAGGTATAATTATTTTTCATCATGGAGAGGTACAACCCACGGCGCCACAAAATAATCTATTCAAGTGAGCTTTTAAGGCAACTTGGGTGACTTGTAGAGGCCTGCTTTAAACTGACGCATGACTGTGCCATTTTAATATTGTGCCTTAATTGAGTCAAGTTACATGTGAAGAATGTTGTGACACACAACAAAATTAAGATTGCTGGCGATTAAATTTACAAATGTGCTTTTTTGTTGCTAGTTAGAACTAGATTCCTGTCCTTGCGGTGTCTCCAGTACCCTGATTATAAGCAAGCTCGAACGCGGCACCTATTACCTAACAGTCCATATGTACTACCTTTATGTCTGTATTGTATACTATATAAATAGTAGCAGTATCTTTTAAACTGTAATAGGTAGCCAGTTGAAGAAAAATATTTCAGAGAAAATGTGTTACTGATATGCTAAAAATTAAACTTAAATTTAAGGTCCAAAGAAACAGGGCTTGTCAACGTGTATTTCCCCATGGTAAAAACGATAATAAATGAAATTATCAGACTTACTGAGACTAGAGTACTTGCTCAAAAGTCAAAAAATGAATAATGAAACACACTCAAAATATTGATAGATTATGACACTTTATTGCTCATCAAATCAAGATAATAATGATCAGTAAATATATTTCAGAGTGAAGCAATGGGCGTTCTTTTCGCTATACAGTGATCTATTACAGACAACCTTTGGATGAACAAGAACTACTGGATTTTATACGGGGCATTGCGATCAATGTAAATCAAGTTCGCTCGATATCGCGAACCGATTGGGAGAAAACAACTAGTCACACATAAATTGTGTGATGGCACAGTAACTTAATGAATTATCTTTACATTTTAGTTCAAGGTTAATTGTTTAAGATGCCATTTACACTGATGCTATGGTGTTGTTTCTTCTCCTCTTTGAATCAGTTAGGACTGTAAGCTTATTTTAATAGCTATATACTCACCAAAACAAACTACCCGAAACAACAGGTTTAACAGCTAGCTATCACTAGCACTGATTTCGATATACAAAGCTTTAATCTGAAGAGAGTGTTATCTCATTTCTTATTGTCACGTTTGGAAGCAAACATTAACAGAGATTTAAATGACATAATAAGATGAAACCGACAAATAATAGATATAATACTTATTGTGCGCGACACGGAACGTTTTGCGACCAAGGCAAACAGCCCGACACTGGCGCGCCTCTATAATACACATTTACGATCATTGTAAACTTTTGTGCAGGTTGTTTTAGAAAAACCTTATTTGGAAAGAGAATATTAATTTCGCTCGACCGATTTGTTAGGCTAATTAAGGCTCTTGATTCTTATGATCTGTCTCATTATGTATTCTCTTGATTCCTATGATCTGACGCAGGATTTGGTGGCTTGGGTGTTTTCATTAATGAATAAATGCATTTCAACATATTATTATGATTGTTATCCTGACGAAGTCTTAATTACGAGTACCAGGATAAATCCAGAACGGTACAAAACTTCAAGGCGGAAATCGAACCCTCGCTTTTGCGTAACGATCCAGTCCGTAAAATACTACTACAGCACAATTGATTTATGAGAAACAGGAGTCACATAATCTGACTCTAAATGGCTTCCGTTGCCTATACACGCTGGCAACACTCGAGGAGTTGGCAGCGCGGTGCCTAACAGAAAAAGCTACTGTCAGTAGGTCTCATCTACTCATAAATGAACGATGTTTTATGGTAAATTTCACTTCATACCGCACGTATTGTCGGAACCAGGGAATTGTATGGTCTAATCGTTGTGTACATATATTTAGTTCGAGCAGGAAACGAATCAAAAACTTTCAACTATCATGCTCAGCCAGATTTTTTAAATTCATAATGTTCATATTATTTACGACTTCGGAGTTAATATTTTAGTTGATCAGTAGGTGACCAGTGAATATATCTCTACAGTCATAAGTTATAATTTATTTAATATTGTTCTATAAACGAAGAATAGAATATTTAAGTTTGAATAAGGAGCAGTACCTTATTTAATAAAACTGCCTTTCCGCCTACATCAGCCAACTATTATGTGCTTAAACATACAATTTTAAGATATGCACTCAATTTTAAAGCATTAAAACTTGTGGTAAGCTTGTTTGGGTTTTACTGCCGCCACATATATTTCTGCCACAAAGTATTAATAATAACAGACACTTTTTATATGATACAGTTACGGAACGAGCCGATGGCCCACCTGGTGTTAGTGATAACCTCTCTCCATAACACAATGTGACTTGGGTCCTCCCCTACTAGGTACAGCAAGCGCCGAGTCACATAGTATGCGCCCGTAACTCTGAGACGCGTAGGAGTATATAGTAGGAGTATGAGGTATAGGCACACACATATGAAATTCCACCTTTACGTCAGTTATGGGTACAATTCGATACGATTTGGTTATTCCCATACCTATGTAGAGGAAAGTCTCAAGTAAAATTGCTTTAGTTATAGACAGTACCACTTAGTATAGGCCTCCTATTCGTTACGTAGCAGATGCGAATGAAAAATGTGCCATCTATTGAGAAATCTTTGAACTACTGCAACAAACTAAAAGCTTGAACCTTTGCATATAAGTGGTGCCACCTATTGGCGAGTAGTTGAACTAATAATAATGTAAAGTTTTAAAAACTTACCAAGTCGAAGTCGGCGCTGGCGTCGCATTCTCACGGATAAACTGTCCCAGTCGTCGTCCATATTTGGTCGTCCTTCCCTTTCAACTGTGAAAATATAAAATTTTAAAATGATAGAAATATTTTATAATATAAGGAACAAATGAATAAAGTGACAAAGATCGAAATTGCTTAAACATAATTTAGTAAGCTTATATACGCTTGCCTTCTTCAGTGCGCGATCGCGAGTGTATTTGTGTGGAGACGCGAAGTCCTCCCGCCATCAGATCCGTACTCTTTTCTAGATCTACCCTCTTCCTCTTCTCTGTCCCGCCGGTCTCTTCCACAAAGCTCTGATCACTCTTCAACGACTTGGCCTACAAACAAAGAATAAACTTTTATTAAAAGCTTTTGGTAACAATAATTACATGCATTTTCTTATTTTAAAAATATATTTTCTCAGATGTCCGATTATTTTTGGTAGGTTTGATAGAAGCTGCTGATTCCAACGAAATTCTTCAGAACAAGCTTAGCAAAGAAACTGTTTCAAGAGAAAACTGGTTAAGATGTCAATAAACTAACCTCGTCCTTGGATAATTCTTCGTCGCAAAGTCGTTCTTGTTCTTTCGTGTGTCGCGTCTCGGTTACTATCGTGCCATCCGGCCGTAGAGCTCGCAGTTCCTCCTGCGAAAGACAATTTTAATTGGATTCATTTAGGTAACAATCCATTCCTAAATGTATGTGCCCTGATGGCGATACAAGATTAGAATACAAATTTTCAAGCATTACAATTTCTGAGTACAGTTACGTGCCATAAATCACCCCACAGAAGGTATATGCCAGTGCTTACCAGTCCGTAAGCTCATTGATGTAGATTATTCCGGTTTCATTGCAGTAATGTCTATCATTCACAGGGGCATGACAATTTACCTCACAATTACTGCTCAGGATAACAAATCTTTAATGCAAGCATTACTATACTTTAATTCGTAAATATGTATGGATGTTATGTAACAAAATATGGATTTACCATTTTTGTCGTCAGTATTTCATTACTTACGAGATTTTATACATGCCACTACTTTACGCTTCTAACGTAAAATGCTTGACGTGATACATAATGCTAATAAATATGAAAGTATGATTTGATATAAAAGTAGTGCGTCAATCCAATTATTCTTATATTGAATTCTAAATTGATCACGAACCGAATGAATTGAATTCGGATTTCCGAAAATACTTAGCCTATTTTCGGACATACAACATTCTAATACGAAAATTTGCACCATATGACGGCCCATAGATGATATTTACATAATTCACAATAGATACGGGTATATTTAGCATTCTCCCATAAAATATATATCTAAACTTACTGTATCATCAGTGGTGACGGTGGTATTGTAGGCAACGGTATCCTTGGTGAGCTGCGGTCCGCGCCGCACCAGCGCTAATTCGTTCTCAGTTTGCGTCTTAAGGGCATCTCGAATGTCCTCTTCTTTAGTTCCATTGACCGCTGTGATCAGAGCCTGGAACAAGAGATAATGCTGTGTAAATTAAACAGTCTTCCCCATTTTCATGGCATATATCTGAGTACGTATAGTTTTCGTTTATTATATAGAATTTGTTAAAATATTAATCAAAACACGAACTAAATGATAATTCGTTTGTATTTACGTGACTTCCTAGTAGCCTCTATATATATTTAGTCTATATACATATGGAGCTACTATGATTGACGGAAACTCGCTGGCACTCTAAATATAATGTGTCCGTAATTACATAAAAACGATAAAATAGAATTCGTTTCAAACTAATTTAAGCTGTATTTTTATTGACGGAATCTTTGTCTGCTGCCATTTCTTTATAATTTCCTTAGAAAAGTGACGAAAATCACTATCGCTAGCAACATTAAATTGCTACTATTGCTACGTCCACACATCGACTACGATATCGTTATTTTTATCGATAGTCGCTGTCTACAACCGCTACTTATTTACATAAGATTATTAAGCTTGATAGAGATATTATATGGTAGTACAAGTGAGGTTACAACACTTGAAGTTTTAGCTGTTGTTTATTGTCAATGTCACACACACACGTGACAAGTGACATATGTAAAATGATAATCAAATTCTCATAATGGTCGATAATATATTTCATAGAAAGTCTTTATCCCATAAAAAGACAGCAAGTTACTGGGCTAATGTCCCCGCGACCATTGACGGTGTGCTCGGCGGCTATGGCTACATTTCGGACATTGACATCGACGCGTCTAAAACATTCTTAGAAAAATTGTTCAAGTTTGAAACCCCACCTGGAACTAAAATGGCACTCGACTGTGGAGCGGGGATCGGTAGAATAAGTAAAGACCTGTTGCTACCACGATTCGATATGGTCGATTTAGTTGAGCAGGATGAAAAGTTCATTAGCACGGCAAAACAATTCATCGGCGGACACAATGACAAGTTAGGGACACTGTACCAAATCAGACTGCAAGAGTTTGAATTCGAACCGCATAAAAAATACGACGTAATCTGGTGCCAATGGGTACTTGGATATTTAGACAACAGCAGTTTGATAAATTTTCTAAAGAAATGTGTTTCTGCGCTGGCAAAATACGGTGTAATCATTGTAAAAGAAAACGTAACGACTACTGAGGAAATGGAATATGATGACGAAGATTCCTCTGTGACCAGATCTGTGTCGCAATTGAGAATGATATTCAGTAAAGCCGAGCTGGAAGTAAAGTATACAGAAATTCAAAAAGGCTTTCCTGAAGATATTTATCCTGTACATTCATTTGCCCTGATTCCAGTTATGTGAATAAATAGTAACAAAAGAGAATCATAAAATAATAAAACTCGAAACGATAAAATGTTAGCTACAAGCCAATACAATGTGCTGAAGAACTATTGCCGTTTCTAATGGTGAGTTTCCTAATGTTAATGCAGTTTATTCACGAGCAAAGTATTAACGTATACAATAGAATAGAACCTAAACATTTGATTAAGTGGCGAAACGTGGCTTGAATTCGTGATTGTGTCGTTCAATAAAATGAGTTTCGAGTTGCGCTGCCCCGCCACGGGTTGTGGTGGTTCTCGCAAGTGCACATTCTCTTCAATTACTATAAAACTATTGATGATGAAATGACTTATATAATTTTGGAATATCGAATTATAGTTTTGAATCACTTATTTGTAATTTTTATATATTTTTTTGTGATAATAATTTACAAATACAGTGGAAATAATTGAGCTATCCAATAATCGTTTCCAACGCTCTATTGATGCCCCTAAGAATGGAAAGAAAGAAAGAAAGATTGATCAATTGATCAATCTCTGAAACGAAAGAATTTTTGAAATGCAGGAGCAGCAGAGTGATGATTTACTGAATCACAACGTACTTTCAAAAACACAACTGTAATATTCTGAAAATATTTAGTATACTTGAATGTTTTTCACCTATGATAGTATACCATTATTGTGTTTTCCATACTTCCGCATACAACTGATTTTGCCATGACCCGCGTGGATGGAATTTCTATTGAAAGAGGCGAGCGGGTTAATGGCGTACCTTAAGTAATTAGCCGTCGATCGGAGATGGCGATGTTCAATCAAAGAACAGTTAGCGATGAATATCGCACCGCGCTCTATTATTAGGGCTTCGGCAATCTTGCAGCTTTGTGGTCTTGCTCTGCCCAGTAATTTCGCGTTACAGTTACATTCTAAAATCTATGCTTTGTACGGTTTCTGTTCATAATTTATGGCTTTCTATGAACCCGCCGACATCCACAGATTATTTCTATGATTTACTGATGGATACCTAATAATATGAATATAATATTTGGAGACATTTCACTTGTCGAGATGTAAATAATAATTTATATTTAAGTTTTACAGAACTACTCTTGATTTGGTTCCTATATTTAACTTTTATTCATATACGCATATGTTTCCTTAATTCTTAACCCCCTTAAGACCCCTTAACAAGATATCCCTTAATACTTTTTATAAATTCTGACAACACATTTTGTACTCGGTAATATTAGAAACACTATAAAAATTCTCCATTTTAAGTCTTAGTATCATTTATCATCCAAATGATGACAAAAAGCTTTGTACCATTGTTACAGAGACGGTTTGAAGATAAAACAAGTTAAATGTAAAAACGTGGCTACTTTTGGAAATGGGAATGTCGTTTTGTACGTGTTTGCGTATCGGGGTATTTGACAAGATCGCACGCCGTATTAGCATAAACTGCGGTATTCATACAAATTAAAAATCCTATATATTTAGAAATGTCAATTAATATGCAGGCAAAAATATGAAAACATCTGTTCCAGCAATTTAGTAAATAGCACGACCAACGCTAAATATATTAGCTCAATACCTACATTGCAAATCGAAATGTTTTTATAATCTGTAGTAGTTAGTGAAACAAAAGTAAAAGTAGCCGTAAAAGTAAGTGGACACGTTGTCAACTTACGCTAAGTTATGCGTCCGCATGTAAAATATTGGTAAGTCGTGAGTAGGTCATAATACTTGCGAAAACAAGTCATGGATTATAGATTATGTTACTCAGGTTTAATGATACGCAAGACTCTTGCGTATTACTAGGTAATAAATTTGATTTATTTTACATGGTTTTTTTTTAAATGAGTATTTTTTGAGTTATTAGTTAGGCGCACATCTGTTTATCGGCATATTCTGTTTATAACAACAGTAATAAAACTGTTTCCTACCTATTACTTTCCGAAGGTTGAATGTTATTCTATGACTGTATGTAACACTAGCTGCGCCCCGCGGTGTTACCCGCGGTAAATAAGTAATCCTACGGGAACACTGCACTTTTCCGTGATCAAAGTAGCCTATGTGTTAATCCAGGATATAAGCTATCTTGTTACCAAATTTCATCTAAATCCATTCAGCCGTTTGAGCGTGATAGAGTAACAAACATCCATACAAACTTTCACGGTTATAATATTAGTAGGATTTGTTTATTGAAAAGCACCGGTTGAGAGCCGTCTGCTCTCACCAAAAGCCCGTGTAAACGCTGTCAAGGCCATCTGCGGCCAACAGCATAATGTCCAGTCATAAAAAAAAATAAAAAATTATTGAAAAGCGTGCCTCAACAATGACGTTTATCAAGAAACATTTAAAGTGTCGTCTGAATGATCCGAAATAGATTAATGGTGTTAAAAGGGTTAATTTCTGGGAGCTGCTGATATTAACGATTAAAATTGTGTAAGTCAGTATTGTTGAACCCACTGCATTTCCTTACTTAGCTCACGCGGGCATATCCGCGCAAGCAGAAGCGAGTTATTAATACAATCTGATTTAATAGGATGCATTTACATTAATTGGGTGTTATGTAGCTACTGTACAATCAGGAATATAATGCGGGAAAAAGAGAAACTCTGCGAACCCACTTTCACAATTAATAATTATAAATATGTAAGCACAATTTCCTCTTTCCACTCCCAACTTGATAGAAATCTAGCAAATGCAACATCTTATATCAAACAGGCCTCCAGAGTCAAATTAAGATGTCTTTGAGATGAAGCAGTTGCTTTTACACCGATTGCTTTTGGAATGGCCTCATATGATGATCGTTCAACTATTTAATATAAACAATCTGTGGGTACCTAATTTAGGTTAGATTACAAGCTTTTGGCTTAGAAATCTAGAAGACTATTGTAATAAACTGCAAGGTATAAACTGATGTGTACTCAAATCCATAAAAGTAAGCCATTTTGTCTATTTTGTCATATATTAGTGTCATTTTGTACTACAATTACAGACGGAGTTTCCCACCTTTGGCCTGGGTCGTAGCGTGAGCAATCGGTGGTTATTATGTAAAAGTTTGTGTGTAATTTGTTGAGCAGTTAAGTTAATTAGAGGTATTAATTTCTAATTAACTGGCAAATCAAATAAGTCTAAATGGCCAGGTATGCCATGTGAAAGTAACTTATCTTGATTGAATGAGTTAGGACTGTGTTGCGATATTTAGGTAACAAATTAAGATAAAAGAAAAATTATCAAAAATATTTTAAAACCATATTTATTAATTTTGTTTGATTGATTAAATAGATTACAAATTATTTTTAATAAGACAGAGTAATACCTAGCGATTACCAGATTACCACACACACACCAGTTCAAACTGATACCTACTGTCTACTGTACCGGCTCTCTCCTGTCAAAAGAGACCACTTGTTACAATGAACGATTTGCAATCGGATACTTACAAAACTTGCATACATTAATTTATTTAACATGTTTTAGTAGTGTTGTGTAATGACTCAAGCATCTTGTAATCGGTTATGAGAAATCAAACGACTCTTTTGGTCTAGATAACAAGACGGTTTATGCATTGAATTGACCACAGATAATATTGGGTACTATAAAACTACAGATTATACAAAAAAGTTTTTTTTGTTTACTTAACTGTCAAAACCCGTGTTTGACGTTAAATTAAAGCCATTAAATTTAAAAATATTTAACCATAGCACCTGCGTTCGCATGTTTCTACATTAAAATCAATATAAAACTGCATGCATATTTTTATTTTATAATTTTTTAAAATAAATAATATAAAAAGTATAAAATTTCAGCGGACACTGCATCCGTTATCGAAGTGCAAACTGAGCAGGTTTTATCTTGTAGGTAACCAATCAAGTAGCAAACGGATGGAAGTAATGTGTCACGCAATTTCTAGTATTGCAGACTTGGCATTTAAAAATAAAACCGAATGAAAATGCGTTAAAACGATAAGACGAGGACATGTTGAGACATATTTCAATACTTCTCTTTTTTATTTATACAGTGTGTAGTATATTTATAAAACACATATCACCATAACTGCACGTAATAATGCGCTAAAGTTCTGCTCGTCATAGAATGCACTCATCTTTATATCCCATTATTTTTTGGTAATTACATGAATCATAGTTATCACGGCCTTTTCCCCGAAAGCGTAGACAGAGCCAGAATAACTTATCATCTTGTGTGGTGAGTCTTAAACTTAAAGAAAGTTAAACCGTGGAATTCATTGTAATATTTAATTTAAGGCTGCTCAATATGAGCCGCTCAGTAATATCAAATTATTCAAAGCCACTATTTGACCTTCTAAGTGAACAATGTAACACAGACTCAGACTATCCAGTTACTTAATAAAACTGGACACTTTCGTATGATCAATGTCTGACATTCTAGCTGAATTGCGTGTTTATTACATTTATATTTTTAACTAGCTGTCACCCACGACTTCGTCCACGTCTAATTCTGTTTTATCATCACTAGCCCATTACCCCAGTAGAAAATAGCTAAGTTGCTTCTTATAACATCAGCTATCGGCTACTTAAAGTCCCGTCCAGATTAGTCCAGCCAATCCTCATATTAGCCGGAACAAACAAACAGACAGACAAGACTGTATTTTTTTTTATTATAAGTACATACTTCGTATGTACTTCCATATGCTTTAAGCAAAAAGCTGTTATTTGACATTACAAACAGACAGTTCAATTCTATTTACTTTATACTTTATTTGTATAGATGAAGTTGCTTCATTGCAGGATCTAAAAAGAGAAATGTTGGAGATTATATGTTGAATAATATAATTCTTAACAGCCATGTTTTTTATATAATTTTAATTTAATGAACGCTAATGAGCTGGTGTTGTTTGGCTTTTAAATCAATCTGACAATAAATCAGAACCATTAAAATTAAATTGCTACATTTTCCGGCGAGTAAGCAACGGGTACAGGTGGGGTCGATCCCGGCACGACTACAGATATCTAACTTGTGCATCGGCCTTGAGAGCGCCGCGGCTGCGCCTGCGCCGCCTGCGCCGCTGTCGCGATCCAACCGCTCGCTCCGTGCGCGGTGACCTTTCCGCTCCTCTCCTCTCGACCAAGTTATTTATTGCAAACCGAATGCGTGATAAATCCCCGGCATCTGTGCCGTCTACATCCGCGTTGTCTGTTTTGTGTGTACTCATGCGAAAATGGTAACGAATTGTCCTGCGGTGGATTTGTAAGACGACAGATTGTTACGTCGTGCTCGCGAAAAAAAAGGAAGCCCTCCGTTAGGGGTTTCCTGCCTGTTCTGAGGGACGGATAGTGTTAGAACAGGCGTCAAACTTAGCGATAAGTACGCGTGACCTTATGTTTCGAATATTATGGACGTTTCCAAGCCATTTCTTTACGAATTCTATGGAAATTAAGTTTTTGACTTTGACTTTGGCAGTCAAAGGAACCTGAAGGCCGATTCTCCTAAAAACTAATACGAGAGATTCTCTGACAAATGTCTGTACTGTAACTCAACAATCCTTTATGAAACAGGTAGCTATTTGGGAATGGAATGCATCGCTTATCTTTGTGTATTAAAAATAACAAATTGTATAATGTTTATTAGGTCTAGTAATTGGCAGTTGCAGTTAAATTTATCGACTGTATCAGTTTTATTGGAAAACATGTAACGCAATTTAACAACTAGGAAACAGAATTGCCCTTTCCTGCTGAGCCATAGACTTGTCCGGGCTTCTCAAGATCCCGTATCAACATTCAACTTTGTACCTCTTGTGGCAATGCTGTACTTTTATCAATAACGGAAAGTAATTTATTAGACACTGTAATATTCGACTGGCCTCATAGCTCAGTTGGTTAGTAACCCTACCTTCTGCGCTGTAGGTCGTGGGTTCGATTCCCGCCCAGTACAAACATTTGTGTGACATTTGTAACATTGATGTTTGTTCCGTGTCTGGGTGTTAATATGTATTATATGAATGTATTTACAAAAGAAAAATGTATAAGTATTATATCAGTTGTCTGGTTCCCATGATACAAGCGATGCTTATCTTACTTTGGGGCTAGATGGCGCTGCGTGAAATGTCCACCAATATTTATTATTTATTTAATTACTAATGTCGCGCTCGTGATTTAAAAGACGAAATTATATTCGTGAAATTGAAGTAGGACATAGTATTAACGTGTACTTTGAAAGTATACGATACGATTGCTACATAAAATACGAGTTCGTATTTTATGAAACTGGAAACTAACTCAACTGGTTTGCTCACACAAGTGCCTGTGCGATAGACACGGTTAAGTCAGCTGCTCTCTTGTGCGGTTAGCAATTTTATCAAACTTGAAAAGGGAGAAACCACTCGTTACTGGTAGCCTACTTAAGTTGCAAAGAAAAGAAAATGTACGGGGACTTCATCGCAGTAAGTTGGCGGTGAAATTACCAGTCCGGGGAGACAAGGTGAACCAGTCTCAGTTATAGGCCGAGAAAGTTATTGCTTGTGCGATGGGCGGACACACTCGCTTCACTAACTTAGCTAAACATTTATCGGTATCCGTCAATTCGTTCGTGAAAGTTTATTACCGCACAGCGGCCAATACTAAAGATATCACCAGACGCTAGAGCGATAGTAAATGATAGTAATAAAAGCAAAATGGGACTATTTCTAAGAGATTAATGGATTAGTCTCGTGGTCGTAGGGGCCCGTTTATCTCCTTTGTGTGGCGAGCATTCCCACGGGCACACAGCCATCGAATAAAAACACTAGAGCAGCGTAATCACGGGCCCTCGACAATCAGACAGCATTAGAGATGTTAACTACGACTTAACTTTTTACTCGATTGCCGCTTGAATGGAATTAAATTTATTTCATTTGCTCATTCATTGGAAGATCAAATTGCTTTCCTGCCTACCGGACACTTTTTTGCAAAATCGCAATTACATTTTCACCATATCAGCTTGGAAATGTCGTATGTATCCATCGGAAACATCGGTGGAATCTGAGCTTAGTGCAATGAATTTTCATTTCAAACGGTATGCATTGACACTTCCCGATAAAAATAAGTTACAAGTAACTATATAAGAGCGGGATTGAGAGCGTGTGGAAGTAACTGGCTTTTTTTTTCTTATATAGAATATTAAGTATTCACGAACAGCCACCACAGGTCACGTATATTGTTCCACGAATAAATCGCGAATGCAACTTGTATACAGCGTACGATCTGTGCCCATAAACCTTCATTTGTATTCAGTATTAGCTTTATGTTTTACATTTCGTTGTATTGCTTCTGAAATGTATTGAATAAAAATAGACTATAACGTAGTGTAAACATTTTTTGGTATCGTTTAAAGTTAGTGAAGTTTATGAAATTTTTGATAAATCTACTTCAATTATCTTTGTTTTTGATGATTTTTTTAAGATCCACCTTACTTATTGCTAAGTTTAAGTCTCTTGAGGTCAGAGCCAAGTCCGAGTCAAAGAACTTAATTTGCGCTGTGTCAAATGTAGTGTGTTCAGGGTCGTTTCAACACTTTCTATTATTTTTTTGCAATTTTGGTGTCATATTTTCGCCGTATACTGATAAAATTATCGAACTATTGTCCTATTTTATAAATTTTTTTATATATATCCCAATAGAACCAAAAACTCAAGATCAAAAGATGCGATCACAATGTTGAATTTTTCCATGTGATGATGATCACACATGGAAAAATTATATTTTGTGTGTGCACAATTTGATTACACCTACCATATTATATTATGCTACGAGTATTACTAGTTTAATGAAAATAACCGTATGAAGAACCATTATTTATTTGAATTGTGTACATTATACCATATAACACAACATGGTAAATAAACAATCTTGAATCATGATAAAACCAAATAATGTTGACAGCAACAAAAATATACAAAAAAAGTTTTGTTTTCACTTTTGGATATATCTATCGGCTAGAAACTTAACTTCTTTTATTTAACAGGCAAGGCGCCACAGTAATTAGATTAAGCAGAACTAACAAGTAGCAAGTTCAACAAGTCAAGTAACATTCATTGACAGGATGTAGCGAATAAGCCTACTCGGAATATCTGCCTGTCTATGTCAGCTATGTCCCAATAATTGCAGATTAATTTAATGAATGTTTATTGTACAGTCTTAGTCTTTAAAAAAGTTAAATTAATTAAGTTGGTAATCGATAACATCCTTGGTAAATAGTGTCCTAGAATTGGCAATGTGGCTTAGGTATACCATAAAAACTATATATGTTGTCTCGGGACGGAAGTAATAATAGAGTTTCCCACAATACATAGGCTATATACAGTTCAAATTTTCTTATGCGCATGATGTTTCGTTTGAACTTAGTCTGATGGGTCACAGAAGTATCACAAGCATTTATAAACAATGAATAAGTGAGAATTTCTCTTTGTCTACGTACAGCCATCGTACTCGCAACATAACTGTCCCAAAGGAAGTATAATAACGCTAACTTTCCCGTTAATAATAATAATAATAATTTAATTTCTTTAATCAGACAACATTAGTCCATAGGGTTAGTAAAAGCTTATAATTTAGGGATGTTAGTACTTAATAACTAGACAAGATTTAGTCCTCTGAGTCAACTTATACATAAGAGGACAATCAATCTTATTGGAAATAGTATTCAGGATACTGTTACTGCTCCCGCGTACTGTGCGCAGCAGTGAGGCTGTTTTTTTACGCCAGACGGCATCAAAGGTGTCGGTGCGCGCCTGGGTGAACATACCTGATGCGCTACAGAAACGCGGGAGCCGCAACAGTGCCCTGAACGCGTTATTGAATTGGACCCGCAGAGCATTGTAAGCCTTTTGGGTATGCTGGAACCACAAACTCGCCGAGTACAGAGATGTACAGTACGCTTTAAAAAGGGTGACTTTGACTGCGTCTGTACATCTTGCGAATCTGCGGGCCAACATATTTGCTCGGACTGACAATGCTCTGCGTTCCCTTTCCATGTCATTGTCATCTCTCAAGTCATCGGTTACCAGGTGCCCAAGGTACTTAACTTGATTAACCCTCTTGAGTAAAATACTATTTAGAGTCACTGGTGGAATAAAAGATGGACACTTGTTACCCGCCCTGAAGACCATAAACTGCGACTTATTGACATTATATGCAAGTCCATGTGAGGACGCATATGACTCGCACACTGTCAACAGTTTTCGGAGCGCACTGATCGAGGGAGCCAGAAGCACCATATCGTCGGCATAACTCAAGTTGTTGACGCACACACCGTCTATGGAGCAGCCCACTGGCATGCTGCTGAGTCGCTCGATCAGCTCGTTGACATACAGGCTGAAGAGCGTGGGCGAGCTCAACCCCCCCTGCCTCACCCCGCACTCCAGCCTGCACGGCTCCGACAGCTCACCCGCCCATCTCACACGGTTCTCTTGATTGAGGTACCAGTACCTAAAAAGTGAGACCAACTCTGATGGCATTCCCGTATCCTGAAGCTTCTCCCACAGGATGTTGTACGAGACGAGATCAAAAGCCCGGGAGAGGTCCAGAAAGCAGGCATACACTGGTGTCTGCCTATCTGTGTAATACTTGACAGTGTGTTTCAAGCTTAGAATGGCGGTCTCAGTTGATAGTCCTGGCCGAAAGCCGAACTGGGCATCATGCAACTTGACGTGCCTATTTAAATATGAGTTTATCACACTGTCAAGTACTTTGGCTACGACTGTGGCTAAAGAAATAGGTCTATAATTGGCCTTGTCTGAGACATCTCCCGTTTTGCTTTTGATGACGGGTACAACCACAGTTCGCATCAGGTCTGAAGGAAGGAACGCATGGCCCAGACATAGGTTGTACAGCATCGCGAGAACTCTTGGAAGATGGAAACCAGCATGCTTAAGATGTTCGATGCTGAGCCCATCGTGACCCGGTGATTTGCCTCTTTTCATTTTCCTGATTATAGTTCTGACTTCTTCGGCAAGAATTAAAGGTTCGATCAGCGCATCACCCGTCCCAGCATCGAACCCCCGACATGGTGGTCCCAAGGGCGACTGCACCCGAAAATGGTTTTTAAACAAATTCGCAATTTCCCTACGATTGGATGTACCGTCGACGCTCACGGGAGTACCAAGCCGACCATTTAACTTATTTGTACATTTCCAGAAGCTCTTGAAATCTGCATTAGAATGATGTGTTGCTATCAAGTCCATCTTAATTTGTTCCTGATGGTTCTGACACCACTTAAGCCTAGCTTTGAATATTTTACGCGACTGAATCATGTCTTCAAAAATTGGTCCGTGATTTGGCTTGCCATACCACACCCACAGATTAAAAGTTTGCCTGGCACTCCGGTATGAGTCACTCACGTGACGATTCCACCCTGCGACAATTTTTTTACGTTAAAAGCCCGTTTAAGCCTTACAAATTAAAGTGAAAATTAAGTATAATTTGCACATTGTGTGTAATTGTTACAATTTTATATTGATACTCATTAGATTATATTTCGATAAAGTTTTTAACTAACTCGACCTCTGGTGAGAATACAACATTTAAATGTCAATTTTTACGACTTTAAGACATTTATATTCAAAACTCGCTTGGATACGGCTATTACTATTACATTGCTTATTTCAATCGTGTGCGCCTGCGCAGGCTTCGGACACAATAATATGCGATAACTTTGCCAACAGTTCGATACAATGGAGATGTGGTCATATAAATGATTCGTAAATAAGTGTATGCTGCCTGCAAATATGTACAAAACGCTACTCGGCACGCGAGCTTGTTAGTAATAGGGAATTATCAAAAGCTCAGGACACCTTTATGTTAACTTAACTTATGTTAACTCATGAAAAATTGCTGAAATAATAACCGTCGGTTTTAAAAAGTATTTTTTTTTTCAACTACTCTCGTTTCCCTACGCAAATCAGTGAAGTAATTAGCAAGTTATTGTCTTTTTCTTCGGGTATTCACACATCGCTCGTAACGAGGTAAATTTGAAGGTTCATAGTATGTATACTAATGAGTTGAATGAGAAGAGTATTCACAGGGAAGTACGAAAGTTATAAAAAGTAATTTGCCTCCAATACTTCCGATTTTATCTCATAGTTACAGGAACTTCAGACAACTTTCTAACTAACCTGCTAACATACCGCACTTTGTCTCACTTCTGAGTTACACGTTTAAAGTAATATATGTTGGCTGTTCTTGCAAATCAGTGAAAGTTATGTAATACGGCTTTTCGGAAACCCCAAGAAAGTTATTTCATTTTGGCGACAGCTTTAAATTAAAAAGTTTTATAAGACACTGTCATTTCACACGATTTATGTAGTGTTCATTTTTGCATAGGTACATTAAAAGTTGATGAATTTAACATGATGATTATAGTTTACTTGATTGTTAATACGCTGACTGATCAATTTTATCAGCAACATAATATTTATAGATTCAGTTACTTGTTTAAAGCCTCACAGAATTTACTAAACGATTAATTATCTAGGTAGTTTTTACTTCTACTTTTTGACTGCATTCAAAACAAAACATTCAAGACAAACACTCTATGTCTAATCAGTCGCTAATAAACTGGTTCAAGCGACGCTCTTAATAGTTGCATTATAAAATAAATAAATATTGGTGGACATTTCACACAGCGCCATCCCCAAAGTAAGCTAAGCATAGCTTGTATCATGGGAACCAGACAACTGTAAACCATACTTATATACTTTTTTGTAAATACATACATATAATACACATTAACATCGAGACACATAACACCTATGTTCGTCACACAAATGTTTGTCCTGGGTTGGAATCGAACCCACGACCACGCACAGAAGGCAGGGTTACCACCAGAGCTGTGAGACTAATCATTATGTCTTAGTTATTGACACTTACAAACTTAACTTGTCATAACAGCCGTATGTTAAGACGTTTATGACATTTTGGCGTAAAAGAGAGCGCGCACTGATGATTTCTATTACCGTTATGTAACGGAATCTAAAAAATTACCAGTGCGCGCCCGCTCTTAATCCTATCTGTGAAGTCAAAGTCAAAGTTAAAAACTTTAATTCCATAGAGTTCATAAAGAAATGGCTTGGAAACGTCAATAATATTCAAAAAATAAGGTCACGCGTACTTATCGCAAAGTTTGACGCATGTTCAAACCCTATCCGACCATCCATGGGGAAGAACAGGGAGAAACCCCTAATGGAGGGCTTCCTTTTCTTTAGCAAGAACGATCCTTGTAACAATCTGAGTACCTACTTAGATCTATGTTGCATTTATGACTACATAAAATACTGAAATAAGATATTACAGGATGTTTTGTGTGTCGTTGAGCAGAGCGACATCAGACCATGGAGATTTATCATTTATATAAAGTGAAATGCCATAATATGTCAAATACAAGTATAGGACAAGTATATATTGCAAATAATCTCACTTAATCCGACTGACGTTTTAGTCTGTTTTCATTAACACGACAGTTGATTTGTGTCAGAAAAAAGTTAATGGAGCAAAAATGTATGCAGCTGCAAGTCCTATCAGAGTATCAGAGCCTGTTTGCTAACTAATTACGTTGGTAACTGAAGCTGATTTCTTTTATACGCGGCGTGGGTAGCGTTGCCAGGCGTCCGGATAAAGCCGAACATAGGCTTTTTGGTTGCGTGTCCGGCCAAATTTGTTGGTTTTTGGCTTTTGAAATTTGGCCAGTTTCTTTACATTTCTAATGTTGGTATAAAGAAGACTTATTCATTGAATTGTATTGCTGTTTCATTAGAATTTAAGAAGATGAATAAGTAACATTATTTTGATTTGATATAATGATGAAAAAATCGTTTTAATTTTTAAAAAACTGTGGTGTTACAAGACTAAAAAATTCGAGGTGCCCGACACTTTTACCAAAATGTCCGGCTAAACTAGCCAGGCTGCCCGGCTTTTCAGTTATTACGACCTGGCAACCCTAGGCGTGGGTCGGCATTGGTGTAAATGGTAGTATGCGCTTCGGTTACATTCCCACATGAGCGTGACAATGAGATGTTCAGTGAGGTTGCTCACCTCTATTGTGCACCTCCGAGACCACTATCTAACGCTGTGACGTCGCATAATTAGACGAGAAGCCGATTGTATCGATATGGCGTGTCTCTGCCGTCATGTTAACACGTACTGCTTTACAACTTAGCGAAACCATCTCTGAAATGTCTGGACTGATTTTGACGGGACTTTCACAGGCAGCTAGCTAATGTAACAAGGAGTAACATAGCCTACTTTTCCAAGGGGTAAAATTGGGGTGCATGATAAAACCGGCGAACGAAGTCGCGGGCAACAGCTAGTTAATTATAAATTTTAAAGTGATACAATATTTTTCTCAAGTTTACCTAAAACAGCTAGCTGATAGGTGGCGGCACCTATGAATGTTGTTGCACTACAAGCGGCAATGATTGACGCGGGTGGGATCGTAAAGACGGATTGTGAGTCTTCACTTTGTTTATGAATTGGTTCATTAAATTCTTTGTATCTATGTGTATGTCATTGTTCAAGTCTCAGATTTACCATCCAGCTTTTTACAGAGGCTTGTGATCACCTTGCGAAAGGTTAATTAATGCTTAAATTTCCTTTAACTACCACGATATCTGCTTTCAAACGCATTTTATGGACCTGATATCAAGTCATACATGTAACAGATCTAAGTACTCAGATTGTTACAAGGATCGTGCTCGCTAAAATAAGGAAGCCCTCGTTTAGGGGTTGTTTGTCTATTCTTCCCATGGAAGGTTGGATAGGGTTCGAACAGGCGTCAAATTTAGCGATAAGTACGCGTGACCTTATGTTTTGAATATTATTGACGTTTCCAAGCCATTTCTTTATGAATTCTATGGAAATAAAGTTTCTGACTTTGGAGTTATTTACGTCTTTATTGGAAGCGATGGGTAAGACTAAGTTCATCAAAGGCGGTGTGAGGCAGCGCGGGTGTGCAACTGCCGAAAAGTGTATGCATCTCTACTACCAGCAGACACACGAAATCGCGACACGTTGTGATTTTAAACTGTAACTAACTAGTGGCACTGCATTTCCCTGCACTGCGTCCAGTGTGTGATGTTCCTTATCTGTTCATCGAGCTGAAACGACGATGTATACAATTTTCTAAAGAGTGGTCACGGCAACGCGTGGTTAGATCCACGTGGTTTCATCATGCGTCATACAACATAATAGGTTGCATATGATTTTAATATAATTTTACTGTGTCCTTGTTGTCAAGTTCATTAGAAAAAAAACTACATGCATTTAACTCAAAGTTAAAAATGTTGTTTCAATGGTATTTGTAAAGAAAAAACTTGGAAACGTCATTTAGAAGTAATATTAAAGAGTGTTAAATATGCATGTGGATGGATAGAGGCAGTTAGGCCAAAGAAAAGATGGATGGATTAGGTAAAAGATGATATGAGTAAGAAAGAAGTGAGTACTGAGATAATGTCGGACAGAGAGAAATGGAAGAAAAATACATGTGATGACTTAATGTGGGATAAGGGCAGAAAAACTACTATTAAAAATAATAGTTCACGCGTACGTATTGCTAAGTTTAACGCCTGTTTGAACCCTGTTCAGTGTTCCATGCAGAAAAACAGACAGAGACCCCTACAGAAGAGATTCCTCAAATTTCAATATCACGATCCCTTTAACGATTTCAGTGCTTAAATATATGTTACCTAGATTTCGATAAGATAATACTGGAGTGGTGTAACAAGATATTTTGTGATCTTAATTGCATTTTCAGGAACTTTATCGTAAAAACGTTTATGATTTTCATATTTTAATTCTTTTTGGTATTTATTTTTACTTCTAGTGTAATGTAATAATGTAAACATCATTGTTTTTCTCCTAACTCGATGTTAAAATATTTTTTCATAGATATAATGAGGTATATTGTAAGTACATTCAATTCTTTAAATTTTTCTTTCAGCGAGTCACTTATCATCATTTTAGAAAATTGCACTAACTGCTCTCTTTAGTAATACAAATATTAACCTGGATACGTGTTGCTTTCCCCAAAGTACGATACCGTATATCATAACACTGAAAATAACTAAAACAAACTAACCGAGCAGTATATTCATCCGTTAGATGGAAGTGAGAGCTGTGATGTGTCCTCATCAATGTAGTTTTGCAGTTTGCGTCTTTATACAAACCCTAAGGGACTGTGGATTCTAATAACAAAATTAAGCACTTGTTCATTTATTTGAATTTTACCTTAAATTTGCCTTATATTTGGCGGAGAGAATTAAATGCAGTTTTATTACAATTAAGTACCATGCCTCTTTCTGCCGCCAAGTAGTAATACATTCGCGTTGTTGTGTTCTGGTTTGAAAAGGGTGGTTGCCGGTGAAATTACAGGCACATGAGCATTCCACCTTCGTATCTCAGAATTACGGACGCATGCGATTTGACTTGAGTCGTACGTAAGTAGGCGAGGATCCAAGTCGTATTGTTTTTTATGGGCAGAGGTTACCATTTAACACCAGCTAAGCTATCGGTTCGTTCCGTAACTGCATCACAAAAAAATATTAAATTGTGTTTAAACTGAATTCTTTAAATATATACATTAAGTTAAATATGGGGAAGAGCTTTCAATAGTGATCCATTTACATTTTTTACATTTTATATTTGAATCTGTCAGCTGTGAATATTAGAGAAGTGTCGTCAGCAAATAGCAATATATTACGAAGAATTCACAAAAGTTCGGTTACATTCTATAATATAGAACCAAGTAACACAATTGGTTCAGCACAATCAGTACTTCGTTTTACTTTCTCTTACTGACAAACGCGAATGTATTCGTTTGGGCATACCTATAAAATTATCAATAAAACCTTATGGCATTGGAACCCATTCTTCGAAATGATGAAATGAAATGATTAAAATGAAATGAAATGATTAAAATGAAATGAAATGAATGATTTAAATGAAATGATTTATTTTAATGATGATTATTAATTTTACTTTAACTTCATCTATACAAATAAATAAAATTGGAGTGTCTTTTTACTAATGCATATGGATGGTACATATACCAAAACAACATTTTTTACATTTTGGTCTGTCTGTCTGTCTGTCTGTTTGTTCCGGCTAATCTCTGAAATGGCTGAACCGATTTTGACGGGTCTTTCACTGGCAGATAGCTGATGTAACAAGGAGTACTAAGGCTACTTTCCGAGGGGTAAAATAGGGGTGCGTGATAAAACCGCATTCCACGCGGACGAAGTCGCGGGCAACAGCTAGTAATTAAATAAGCTAGTAGCGTGCCGTAGATTACTGCATGGCTGTATCGAATAGTAATGCTAATTTATTGTCCTAAATACGGGTTTCGGTCACACATAAACTCAATAAAGTCCCGCTATAACGTTATATGTAGGTAAGTGTGTCGGTAGCTCGTTTCTAAAACAAACCCTGCTGTTTCTCATATAATTTTCTCTTAAAGTTTCTCTATAATGTACAACAATATGTTTTTTTTTTTTCGTAAAATGATAATTTATGTGATTTTTACTGAAACGGACGCAAAGTAGGCCAAAATATCTACGCCCTAAAATGTACTGCCAAAGCTGCCTTGAAAGTTTCGAATATTTTAGAAGGGAAAAACTGCATCTAAATTACAATTTAAGTGTACACTAAGTTGATTTAAAACTGATCAAGTTATTATTATTGCATAAATACTTGTAGCAAATTGGGTCTAAGACTTATCTCATGCAAGTCATGTAGAGAACATTTTTATAAAATATGGTCTTTTCAATATTATAACTGTCAAAATGAATGTTGAATGTGTGTCTGTGCTAGTTCACATAAACTTTTATAATTAGTCGACACAATGGATGTAGAATTATAAACTTGAAAATCATTGTTGAACGCACTTCCGCAGCTCACAACAATTCCACATTTATTTTGCCATTCGAGCTGAAATGGAGCTTTGCAGCAAATTTCGCCTTGTTCTTAGTTCAATGTATTTTATATTGATGTTACTTTGCGTCATTTAATTCTGTAGAATACCAACTTATGATGATTACTTAATGGTGTACCATGTCAATCAGAGTCTTATCACAAGAACACACAATTCCAGCACCCAAGGTTCTAATAAGTTTATGGTAGTATAATTTAATCGGTAAATTTAGTCTTTTACATGAATTTTAATTAGTTCTGAGATTTTCCAGTTCTCAGTACTACATAAAATTACAAAAACCTATGAAGTTACTACACCATAAAAGCTCAAAAATAATGTTCATATATGAAATAGCTCATAACTGCTGCGTTTTCCGCTTCTTTCCTTATATACGCTGATTGCCGACTGGAAAGACAGGTTTTCTTTCGAATTTCTAAGCCGCACTTGAGAATCCAGTGCTTGCACAGTGTCACGATCACTGGACAGATGGCAATTGACGATAACTATTTCTAAGTATAATATATTATAGATTAGATTGTTTTAAGTAGACATATTTACATGGGTAGTCATGAAGTAACCTATAACCAACAGAAATTAATTACAAGCAAAGATGGTTTGTTAACATTTACATTACTCAGAAATTTATAAAAGCTTTAAAGCAATCCTTCAATTATATAAACAAAGACAAAGATTTAATAACAATAATTTTTCAATATTTGTTACGCTAATTTCATTCGCAATTCTTTTTTATTTATTATTGTATATAAATTAGTAACGTCTTAAATCCCATCGCGTTTAAAGCTTCCCAGTTTAACAGGGCTATATTGTACCGGGAATCAGACCATTCATCATGCAGTTACATTGAAGTTGCCTCGAATCATTATTTAGTGGTAGCGATTAAAGTGAATCAACGTGGGTTTGAGATTAACTGAGGGGCTGGGAGGGCTCCGTACCTGCGGGCGCGACAACTCAGCGCTTCCTCATTGCTGCGCTGCGCTGCGCTGCGCCTGTGCAGCGGTTATTGCGCCCAGATTGCGATGTCTACTCCGATTCTAGGGTTACCTCCTTTTACAATGGTTAATTGTCCACCAATAAAGTTTCCATAGGAATACGTAGTTCTGTGGAATTCAATTAAAATATCTAATCTAATCCGGAATACAAACCTATATATTACTGAATTTAGGATACTATGCTTATTTTTTGAAATAAAAGGCATTCGTTTTTCGTCTGCATATCACAGTCGGTATTGCATTGCAACATAGACAAACTACTCATGATATGTCTACAACTTTCAAAGATCGCACCCACAAAACCAAATATGTAAGCTACCAATTAGCAATTACCAAGGAAATAAAATGTTTGGTTCCACGTTAACCGTCTGTCGTGGAAATAGTACGCCGTTACTCGATAGCCAATTTTGAACATGTTAACTGAACGCAAAGATTGTACAAATTAAATATTTGATTACAGTTACAGCCGATTGGAGGTCAACAACACGGGTAACGGTGTTCGTCGAAAACTTGCAATACCTGCCTTCATAAAGTATTCTAAGCAGTGGTACATTTTACGAGGTCAAAATCAATCGATAATTATTTGAAGTAGTAGTAGATATTTTGCTCAAAATCAAGCTCATCTTCTATTCGAGTCACTGCTTCTCTCGAACCGGTGTGGTGAAAGGATTTTAAGGGCGCCTCAAAGTGGCTCTTTTCGTGCACTTGACACATGTCTTCGAATTTTTAGTTCTAGGTCATGTCGATTTCCTCACGATGTTTTCCTTTACCGTTTTGAGAACGTGGTATTGCGCAGATATATCTTTCAATCGAAAAACTGTGCACGTCGGGATTTGAACCGGTGACCTCCGGATTGAAACTTGGGGTCTAGACACCACGCTCTCAAAAACCATCAAGCTGATGATAACAACAGACTACTTAGGGCATAAATGCGGATTGTACCCTAGCCTTAAAGTTTATTCTGACCATATCACTTTAAATTATAGTTCATTAGGGGATAACTAGGTTATCTAAAATTACCGTGTAATTACATCTGTAGATGAATTGATAAATTGTATATTTCATGTTTAGCTCGTCGCAGTCAACATAACTCAGATGGTTTTTTTTAATAAAGGTGTGGATACCGATGTCTTTTTCTTTCTTGGAAAAAATGCGAAGCTAATAGGAACATATGATTGAGAATAATTAATATTTTAGTTTATATGATTAACTGAAGGTGTTCTCAAATTAATATTATACAATCACTTTCACTTGACGGCGGCATCGTTATTTGCACATTACAATTAGCATCGCTCAAGTATCGTTGCTAAGCTGCCGTGTATTCTTGCATATTTTACAACTTGCGCGTTATGTAACATGTAACTAGAGCTTTTTTTATTTCATTGAAGTGACGGAACGAGCTGACGGCCCACCTGATGTTAAGTGGTAATCGCCGTCCATGGCCGCAATACCATTATATAGTCCTCTCCATATTACGAGACGACTCAAGTCGCATTGCGTTGCGTCCATCACCCGAGACGGGGATGTTAGTCTCATGCGACTGCAATTTCAGCTAAGATGTATTAACTAAAAGTAACTAATTAAATCGGTTTTCCGTAGTAATATCTAAGACTGGCCTCATAGCTCACTTGGTAGTAATCCTGCCTTGTGCGCTGTAGGTCGTGGGTTCGATTACCACCCGGGACAAACATTTGTGTGACGAACATAGGTGTTTGTTCTGTGTCTGGGTGTTGATATGTATGTATTTACAAAAAAAAAGTATTTAAGTATTATCTCAGTTGTCTGGTTCCCATAATACAAGCTATTTACTTAGGTTACTTTGGGGCTAGTGGCGCTGTGTCAAATGTCGACTACAGTTATAATCGTCTTCATATTCAGCACAAACATATTCTACACCCTTCGAAAGACTTGGTGTATTAGCGACTTATGGGTATGCGGTTCAGCCACGGTCTCCTATAGAATTCTTCTCTTGGTCCATCAGGTTCCATCGAGTCTATCAATATGGTCAGCTCTACTCCGTTCTCGCCTTATTATTTTGTGACTAGTTTTATCCATATCGACAACGCATGCCTTTCATTAGTTACTTCTCGAGCGCTTTACATGTACAACCGGTGCTGTAAATAGGTGAGTAGTGCTATATATCCTAGATAATAAATAGATGATCAAGAGGAAATATCGTATCGCGGTGCTTTAGGGGGTGTTTAAACGTTGAACGCTTCAAGGTGCTACCTTTTGTTTCACGTGCCGACGTCTCCGCTTGATAACATCGGTATTTTCTGTTGCAAAATCAAAAAGAAAACACAAGTGCTGCTTATTGTGTTGGCAATAAACGTAATGGAGAAAATAAATGCCTATAACTTATAACCTGTCTAACATGTACTAGCGTATATTTTAAGAGCAATAGAACTCACGCCAAGTTTATCCGGGGAAGTACTGCCACCATGCCTATTTCTGCCGCCAAGCAGTAACATTCGCGTTACTGTGTTCCAGTTTGAAAGGTGTGGTTGTCGGTGAAATTACAGGCAAATTCCACCGTCTCAAATTTACGGGCGCATACGATGAGACGGGTCTTGTCTTACCTAGTAGGGGAGGACCTTAGTCGCATCGTTTGCTATGGGCTGAGGTTACCACTTAACAGCAGGTGGGCCGTCAACTCGTTCCGCAACTGTATCGTATAAAAAAAAACATTAAACCACTTGTTGTTTTATTTTGTAGAAGTAACTGACTTAATATATAACTTATATATAATAACTTTTTATTTGTTAATTATTTTATCTTCTATGTATAAATATACACTTACATAAAAAACTCTATCTTCAATTAAATACTAAAATCATACTAAAAAGAATGTATAATTCATTTGCGTCACAGTTTGTTTGTGCATTTCAATCTGATTCCTTTAAGCCGTTCGAGACAATAACACAAAATACCAAGAAATAACTATAAATCAAAGCATACCGAGATCACGTTATGCAAATAAACTTCCCAACAAATCAGTTGTGTATAACCTGACCTTTTCTTAACTCTCTTTGTTGCATTCCACGCAAACGGTCTGCATTATGTAAATCTACTATTAACTGAGTGAATTATAATTAGAAGGAGAACATGTGAAATGGCTACGAATCTTTATCGCCGACTCGTTAGTTACGCAACATGATAGATGGTGCTCGTAAGTCGTAACTCTCGTAACAAGCTATTGAAAAATGATAAAATCTTTCCTGATTAATATTTTGCTATTCGCAACGAAAACTTTTAAGAGCAGTAGAACTAACGCCAAGTTCGTCCGGGGAAGTACTGCCACCATGCCCATTTCTGCCGCCAAGCAGTAACGCATTCGCGTTACTGTGTTCCGGTTGAAAGGTGGTTGCCGGTGAAATTACAGGCACAAGATAAATTCCACCTTCACGTCTCACAGTTGCGGGCGCATACTATGCGACTTGGGTCTTGTCGTACCTAATGGGTGAGGACCCAAGTCGCATCGGTTGTTATGGGCAGAGGTTACCACTAAACACCAGCTGGGCAATCGGCTCGTTCCATAACTGTATCAAATAAAAAAAACTATTCTCGATTCATTTTATAAAAGTTACTCTACATCTAACTACTGATGTTTAGATTTTGTATAATATCAGATTAAAATCGGTCATTGATTGTTTATTTTCAAATAAAAAACTTATTTGTCACATTTTTAACGACAAATGTAACGATGTCGTAACGTAAAGTTACAAGTCATCAACCTGTCGTAACTAAACACAGCGGGCTTCGCCGCTTCAGCTGAATTAAATATCGTGACTGCACGCTTTTTAAGATTTTTAAATTAATCTTTTAGCTATAATTTATTTAATTATCTTTACCAATAAGGTAATTTGGAAGCTTTGACCAGACAAACTTCGAATTGTGTTTAAACCTTTGAAATATAGTTTTTTAGGAGTTCCACACACCAAACGAGGTGCGGCGCACATTTGAAATGACCGGTCTCTTCTGTAATCACACCGTGCCGCCCAGCATTGCATTCTACGGATAGAACACATTTATTAACAAAGATAAATGCAGTAACAGCTATGTTAAAGAAACGGAAATCAATATGTTATCGTATTTGCATAGGACCGCCGTCGTAGATAAAACATAACTAAATACACAATATTAGTAGACTCTCCGAATTGACAAGCAAATAAGACGTTGGAACCATATTTAATATCCCGAATACACTTTAAACACAGGTACGGGATCATAAGCTACAAAACATTTAGTGTTACTATAAAAGAGTTTTTTTTTTTTAAAGATGTAAAGATTTATACTAGATTTATTTTTTTCCAGTCTTTCTAAAATAGTTTTGTTTTCTTAGATATGTCTTCAGTCTTTGCCTTGCGGGTTACATAAATTGTCTAGATAAAAATCTACACTGATTTCAAATGTAAAGCAGACAATTCTGTTTTGTCATATAGGTATCACCGGAACGCCTGAAATGCATACTGCCTACCTGCGTTTCTAATTCAGTATTGTTACCCCTAACAAGCTACAGCGATATTAATATCGGTAATGCTTTACAACTTACATTGTTAGTGAGCAACTCGGAGGCAGGGTCCATCAATAATAGCAGCCGAAGGGCGATATCTGCCGATACATCAGCCTGATACCATCGGGAAAACATTGTAAGCCAATCGGTGCGGTTGGCAAAATGTTGGAAATAACGCACTTAAATATCTCTCCATATTATTGCAAAATCTTACAGAACAGTATAAAATACACTACGCAGAAAGTTTATAAAACGAATGAAAAGATCTCGATAAAAAAAAACTTCGGACATCTAATAGATGATTTTATCTTTAAGCATGATTCTTTTTAAATTCTAGATTATTATGTCAGTATTAGCTGAATCATTATACATTTGCTCCCTGGCTTTATACCTCTACATAGGTTAAATAAACATATACTTGAGGATATTTTATACAGCTATATCTACCCTCAAACCAAGCAGAGCTTGTAAAATAGGTATCTGATAACTGATGCCATACTTATAAATTTTTGAAATACATAATATATATATAACATACATTATATAATAAAACATTATAAAACCGACTTTGATCTGTATACATAGAAGTATATTTTCACCGCTTGGTGCGATCCTGTGTTTAGTATTTTTGTACAAAATAGTTACAAAATCTTCAAGTTTTATGCAGTCTTTAATAACAATAATCAGTATCTAAATATTTTAAAATATTAGTTTATTTTAGGAAATCAATCTAAAAATTCATTCAATGAAGTAATCATTTTTTATCTTACTAATCGACCAAAGCGTTTTTAAAAAGTTGCTCCATTATGATCAATAGATGCATTTATCTATACAAATAAATAAAATTGGAGTGTCTGTTTGTAATATTAAAATAACCGCTTTTTACTAAGTTCATATGGATGTAGGTATACACGGTACATATACCAAAACAACATTTTTTACAATTTTTGTCTGTCTGTCTGTCTGTCTGTTTGTTCCGGCTAATCTCTGAAATCGCTGGACCGATTTTGACAGGACTTTCACTCGCAACTAGCTGATGTAACAAGGAGTAACTTATGCTACTTTTCCGAGGGGTAAAAGAGAGGTGCGCGATAAAACCGCAATCTACGCGGAAGAAGTCGCGGGCAACAGCTAGTCATTTATATAACTACTCGCTTGATAGTATAAACGCTAACATCTAAATGGCCTAAATTAAATAACCAAGAGGAAGTTGAAAATAGCGAGCCACGTTTTCAATTAATTGTAATTACAGCTGGCCTTGAAGGTCAACGAACGGAGAAAGGCACTTGGCCACAGATTATATAAATTATGCACTAGATAATAACAAAATCAATGTGTAATTATAAATAATATATTTTGTAACAATCTAGCCTGCCCATTAGTTTGTAGGGTAAAGACAGACAGTTCTGTGAATTCAGTACATGTTTTGATCGTAAACTATTGAGAATAGAAAGTATCTCGTTATTTTTTAGTGAACATTAAAAATTATTGCTTGTATCGTAGGTAAATTTACAATAACTACTATGAATTCGTAATTCAATTTGCAGTACCTATTAATGGTGTACTAAATTGGTAAAATAATATTATATGTAGGTATGTATTTACAAAAAAAGTATATTAGTATTATATCAGATTTCTGGTTCCAATGATACAAGCTATGCGTAGCTTACTTTGGGGCTAGATGGCGCTGTGTGAAATGTCCATCAATATTGATTTATTATTTATATTGGAAAGCTTGTTGCAGGTCATTTGATACGGAATCTCAGGTGTCCATTTATGATTTTGAATTGTTTGAGAGCTAGAGCCTTGTAAAAGAAGAAGAATAAAAGTTAAATAAAATAAAATCAATTCTAAGTATGTCACAGCGTAATTAACCAATATAAATAAATGGGTCAAACTAATGTAATTTCTATAATGAAAAAAATATTATAGTTATTTTTTTTATATATTATTATTATTTTGTTTTTATTATAATCCTAATTTTCCAACCGAGAATTTTGATAACTTTATAAATCAACAATTGCAATCATTTATTAAAATGGTAATAATAATGACTGACCTCACAGCTCAGTTGGTAGTAATTCTGCTTTCGGCAATGTAGGTCGTGGGTTTGATTTCCACACAAGACAAAATTTGTGTGACGAACAAAGATGATCTTATGTATGTATAGGTGTCAATATGTATACATTTACAATAAATATATATAAGTATTCTATCAGTTGTTCCCATAGCACAAGTTATGCATTGTTGTAACTACGCATATCGCTGAAGAAGATACGTGAAAAATCGAAAAAAAACATAATAAATAAATCTATTTATTTTAATAATTACTTCTTAACAACCAATTATACTCTGTCTGTCTTTTAATAAATGCGAAAAGTTGTTTGACATAAAAAATCCTGTTTATTTTATGCGCTATAATCACTACATTAACATGAGCCGGACTCACTTACATAGAACATGAAACTGTTTACATCCAAAGTGTACTACGGCTACAGCACAAAATCGGAGCCCAAAGAAACCGCAATAAAGTCAAGAAGGCTGGAGTATAGCTTGGATGTGAAAAGAAACAATATCTCGTATGAACGTGTGTATTGTAGTCTTTCCAATAGTGTACCGAACTAATTAATCATTGGTCTATGCAATAGGTCTGTCACGGCCGTGAGTTTTCGTCAGCGCGATTCAGTTTTGCCCAAAAGTAGCAGCGCCATCTAGTTACGTTATACATTGCCGCCCACCAAGGACAATCAAACAATATTGTCCTTTATTACAAATGCGCCGCCCACCATGACAGGCTGTGACAGATACATATAAAAACAGTAACTAGATACAATCGTTCTTAACTAAATTGTTACAGGTAACATACATAGTTTAGAGGTGGGTCTTTTGAGTACGTTTGATTTGGTACGAAGAGATACAACCCGTGTGATGTTATCTAATCCCGGATGTTTTGCTGTAACACGGCCAAGTAACCAACGAGAAGGAGGCAAACCTTCCTCCTTCACCAGTACCAAATCCCCTACTTTTGGCTCAGGAGTATGGTAAGACTATTTGTACCTATGCATCAGGGATGAAAGATACTCCTGAGACCACCGTTTCCAAAAGTCTTGTGTCATTCTTTGGGTAAGCTGCCAGCGACGCAAACTTCCCATGTTAGAGTTTTCTAATGAGTAATCCGGAACGGTAAGCAGCGGTTTCCCCAGAAGAAAGTTACCAAGAGCCTCATTCCCTGATTTATTCTTTCTATTTGTAATCAGAAACCTTTCACTCTTGTTTTTCATTGGCTTTTTTCGGGTTGTGAACCGTCTATTATCAGCTGCTGTTACCAGGTGAGTTTTTATTCCCTTGTGTTTTATTTCCTCTTCCTTCATCGTATTGAGTGTAATATATTTCTGATACAGCATTACAGGTTCCTTGAGCTGCACGGGTGTCACCATATATTGAAAAGCACCTCGCCGTCGATTACAGGTAAGACCCAACAGTTTCATTACGTCCTCGATTTTTAGATTTAACCCAAAATCATGACCTTCTCCCTCTTCATGTGTCTTGATCCTTTCTAGAAGTTCTTCACAATTGCTCGACCATTTTTGATGCTTAAACCCACCCCGCTGCAGAAGCTCATTCATTTCCTTGTATAATTGCATTGCTGTTTCGACATCTTCACACCCTGTGAGTAGATCATCCATATAGAAATCACTTCTTACTTTTTCAGCTGCTGCCGGATATTTTGAGCCTTCATCGTGCGTGACCTGCTGAAGCGCCTTTACTGCCAGATACGGAGCTGAAGCCATCCCAAATGTGACCCGAAGCAAGCGAAATTCTTCTGTAGCGCTTGACTGATCTCTCCATAGAATCCTTTGAAAGTCTACGTCTGTATCTGCAACCTTCACCTGGCGATACATCTTAATAATATCGGCTGACAAGCAAATACGATGAAGTCTCCATCTCATGAGCAGAGTTCTCAACTCTGGCTGTAAGGTAGGCCCAACCATTATGCGATCATTTAGCGAAACTCCCTTTTCATTTTTGCAGGAAGCGTCAAAAACAATGCGAACGCGGCTCGTGTCTTTGTCGTTCCTGACAACAGCGAAATGTGGTAAGTATGCTCCTTTTTTATTATTTATTTCTCTTTCAGGTACTCGCTCCATGTGACCCAGCTGTAAGTATTCTTGAAGTACTTCTATATATTTTTCCTTTAAATCTGTTTCTTTATTCAGTTTTGTAATAAGAAACGTTAATCTTTTTTCTGCTATACGCTTAGATTTGTTTGTTTCCAGATCAGGATCGTCTGTTTTGTATGGCAGTTTCACGACATACCTCCCGTCCTGATCTCGCTTCGTGGTTTCTGCGAAAAACTTCTCGCAGCGCATCTCTTCATCGGTAAGTTGCCGCTTTGTATTTGCTTTCGTATCTTCCAATTCCCATAATAGCTTTAGTTGTTTATCGTCCTCAATACATATATTATGATGCACGAAGATTGAATTATTATCTTGTTCATTTGAATGTAACCCTGTTGAACCTGATAAAATCCACCCAAATGATGTATTCTGTGCTAGTAACAATCCCTGCTTCTGAATTCCTTCCCGCATCACTTGACTGACAACCTCAGCTCCCAAAAGAAGATCAATCTTGCTTGGCTTGTTGTAATGTGGATCCGCCAGAGGTAAACTGCAAACCCAATCCGCAGCTACCATACGTTTGCTGGGCAGCAGAGCAGTGATTGTTTTCAAAACGTAAACATCCAGTGTCAGCTTGACGTTCTGAAAACCGTCCCGCAATGACGATATGTTTATTTTAACCCTTGATTTAGAGGTTAAGGACTGGCTACCTCCTACCCCTGAGATGACTCCCTTTACCTTGGTCCTCTTGAGACCTAAGAGTTGAGCGGTTGCTTCCGTTATAAAAGATGCTTGAGACCCTTGATCAAGCAATGCTCTCACTATCTGTGTATTTCCTTTTTCAGTTTCAGCTTTCACAAGAGCAGTAGCTAACAGTACCTGTCCACCAGGTGCAACTTTTTCAGATGCGAAACATACTACTTGGGCTCCGTCTCTTTCGCTACTTTCCTCCGGTGAACCGCTGCTTGCCGTGGACTGAAATATATTTTGGTGCAGCAACGTGTGATGCCGCCTACGACATATGCGACATGAGACTCGACACCGGCATCGATTGGCAGAATGACCTTCACTTAAGCAATTAAAGCATAACCGTTGGTTCTCGACAAACGTCCTACGAGCTGATATCTCTTCGCTTTCAAACTTTTTACAATGCATTAATTTATGCTGCTCGTTACAAAATTTACATATATAATTTACATAGTTATTTGATTCTTCAGTTACATAAAAAGATTTTACTTGTGCCCTTGACTTACTGAAATTGGATCCCGCAGCTACGAACTCTAAAGCTCGAAACCGATTTCTTAAAAATTCTTGGAAATCTTTGAATGTGGGTAGTTCTAAATCTTTGCAGCTCGCACTTTGAAGTTCCCACTGCTTTCTAGTCTCAGGGTCCAACTTCAAAACTGTCATATAATTTATTATCAAATCCCAAGTGGACACATCTACCCCGAGATTCTTCAACGCCCCCATACACTCTGTGGTGTTGTCAAGAATCTCTTTTAAAAAGGATGCCGATTCTAAATTACTACTACGCTGACTAAACAATCTCTTTAAAATCGTATTACACAGATATCTTTTATTATTGTAACGCTCCATTAGAGTTGCCCAACATTGGTCGTAATTAGCTGAAGATATGCTTATATTCCTGACCAACTGTTCAGCTTCTCCCCCAAGTAAACCCTTAAGATACTGCATTTTGATCGCTTCATCCATGTCAGTATCATGTACTAAAGATTTGAAAAGATCTCTGAACGTGATCCACTCTTCATAATTCCCAGTGAATTTATTTATAGTGATTTTTGGTAATTTTGCTAAACTGTAACTTGCCCCTGATTTACCGTCTGAATGAGACGTATTGACAGCTTTTTCCGGTAAATCGTTTTGTATTAAACATTTTAATTCTATAAATAAATCTTCAGCGGTATCATACATCTCTTTTTTGATATAATCAGATTCCTTTAATCGTACGGTATCTGTAGTTTTAAAAAGTTCAACGTGGGTCTCCGCAAACTGAGCCCACATGCTTTCTAATGACTCAAGTTTCAACTGAACATACTCTCTCGTCAGACGTGTCTTAGGTGTCTTTTTATAATTAGACATAGCTTTTTTTATTCTAGAGTGGGTATCTTCTTGAAGAAACAAAAGTTGTTGCATGGTAGACATTTTTGTAGTCTAATTTTAAACACAAGAACAAGTATCAAAATATTTTTATGAAATTTTTCTAAGTGTTTCAACTTTAAACAATTTTAAAAAATCGGGCATAGGTTCCCCGTCGGTACTAAATTCTTAAAATTATTCTAAGTCCTAACTAATTTAATTTAATTACCAAAGACAAGTTTTAAACCAATGTTAGTAACTAAACTTGAAATTTAACTAAAGGTTGGTTATTACTAAAAGTCCAAATTCATATCACCAAATTCCGTCCTGGGGGTTTCCTTCAAACGATCACACAATCCTTAGTACGTCCCTGGCTCCCTCCTGAGTCGGCACCTCCCTGCGTGGTTGCAGCGATTCCCTTCTGAATCGGCTGCCGCGCTGCTACACTGCTGCTCCAATAACGCCTTCTGGTTGGATGTCCGGTCGGCTACAACAAACTCGATCCTACTCGAGTGTTGTGTGAATATGCGTTCAACTCCCTCCTGAGTCGACGCCCCTGCCGCAAACACCGATTGCTCACTAGTCCCCTGAGGGCTTCGACCGCGTCAAAAATACTTCGTAGTATCCGGCTCGAAGGACCATAATTTGTACTACGGCTACAGCACAAAATCGGAGCCCAAAGAAACCGCAATAAAGTCAAGAAGGCTGGAGTATAGCTTGGATGTGAAAAGAAACAATATCTCGTATGAACGTGTGTATTGTAGTCTTTCCAATAGTGTACCGAACTAATTAATCATTGGTCTATGCAATAGGTCTGTCACGGCCGTGAGTTTTCGTCAGCGCGATTCAGTTTTGCCCAAAAGTAGCAGCGCCATCTAGTTACGTTATACACAAAGCCCGCACGTAAGTGGCATTCATCATATAATCTTTTGGATATTTGAATTTCTAAACTTTAGTTTGATAATGTGTTTTTCGTTTTATATTGTTTAATTTAAGTATAATGGTAAAACCTTTTGGATACAAAGTAAATAATTTAAACAAATAATATTCATAATTGTGACACCGCTTTGAAAATATTGCTAATTATATGAAAATGACAGAAGGAAGAAAGTGATTAATTCCACTCATGATATAATACATATTTATTAGATCGTAACTCTTCTTCGTTGAATAATTTTTCGTCGTCACACCGAGCTGAATATTCATATCAGATCTTACAACTTTCTATTTTATTTACTTCACGTCATAAAGTGATATTGTCACGAGATCATCACTCAAACGTTAAAAGCGGATCAATGAACGCACGCCCCTCGGTTTTTATTGCACGTTACGCAACGGGTCGCGGGCTTCACGCCGAATCAACGGTCAATATCATCTTGGGCCAAAGTCATACAAAATGATCACAGATTGATTCCATTATTACTGTTTATAGGCATATCTTAAACGGGTCTTTTATTGGAAATTGTATACACTTTTATAATAAACTTCCTGAATAGGCAACAAAGCTTCCGACCCAAAAATTCAAGTCACAAATAAAGAAAGGTCTGGTAAGTAAAGCTTATTACACTGTTAATGATTATATATAAATCCCCATGATCTGATGTCGCTCTGCTCAACGACACACAAAACATCTTGTAATATCTTATTACCGTATTTTGTGTAGACATAAATGTAACATAGATCTAAGTATTCAGATTGTTACAAGGATCGTGCTCGCAGAAAAAAGGAAGCCCTCCTTTAAGTGTTTCTTGGCTCTTCTTCCCATCGAGGGACAGATATGGTTTGAACAGCGTCAAACTTAGCGGTAAGTACACGTGACCTTATGTTTTGTAATATTGACGTTTCCAAGCCATTTCTTCAAGAATTCTATGGAAATAAAGTTTTTGACTTTGACTTTGCCAGTTTTGTCAACGTTACTTTCACGTAGAGTTTTTCGTTCTAACCAAGAGTGCCATTTCGTTTACGTCAGTTTATTTTATTGTAAATGTACTGTTAATTGCGTAAAGTCGTGGTAGGTAGAGGTCATTAACACAAGAGTCAGCACTATTCAGAATTTCACTAACAAATGGTTTTCCTTCCCGCACAAAACAGTTGGTTCTGGTTATTGTGCCCACAAATGCAGCCTGTACTACCTAGAAACGGTGAAAATGTTATTTTCTAAACACATTGTGCATGTTACTAGAATTATGACTTGCAATGCTAGTTTCAAATTTTCTCTTTGCAAATCGTTTACTAAACACAAGGGAATATAAAACTGTGGAGGATTACTAAATTGTGGTATAGCATGTTCATCAAAATAGAGTTCGATTCAACACAATGAGGTTTGACCTGCAAATATTATGCCCAATATATGATTAGGTATATGGGATGTGTATGGTAAGTTTCTGGCATGTAAAAACAAATTAAACTCTAACGAGAAGTCGCCACAATAGTTACGAGTAATAATTCTCTCATATTCTTATACGGATACTAAAAATGTTTTCACTTTTTCATTTATAAACAGTGGTTACAAAATGACTTCAAATTTTTCTATTGATTGTCAGCACCAACATTGTACAGCACAGAATTGAATTCTAAACCCGATGACTCATTGTTTCATAAGGAATCGTGCACACTGAAAGCTTTAACCAAATGCCACGTCACTCCAACATTTTAACTGTCGTGGTAGGTCGAAACTACGGAGTCAAAAATTGTGTCATGAGCTTATTTGCATTGGGAAATGAACGATCGGTCTGACGAATATTTATTTTCTCAAAGAATTTACATTTCGCTTAAAGAGAAAACTGACGATCTCACATAAAAGTCAATGAGCTTGCAATTTAATATACTTTAATTATATAATTCTTGTTTGAATAAACAATTGAAAATGCTTCTTTAAAAATAGTTTCTTGTACTTTAAATCGTAGCTAAGTAGTTTCTAAATCTCTGAGGGTCGAAAACCCTTTCGACCCTCAGAGATTCGAGGTCGAGGGTCGAACCTAACAATTCAGATAATATTCTGTTGTGATGTCGTTCCATTGGATTTTTTCGAGTCCAGCCTGCCTTCTAACTTCCAAGACCACGGGATGCGAACTTTCAATGGCAAAACTTAGTGAATGTCAAATAATAATAAATTCGAATCGAGCTTATTATATTATTACGTTTCTGATTAAATATAATGAACAAAACCTGAATAGATTGAAAGATTGAGAAGCTGGTTCTTGGATTATTACTATATCTAACACTTGCGAAGTTGCAGAAAGTTAACTAGTACTATAAATCCAACTACTTTTCCTAAAACAAAACGCAGAATAAAAACGGTCACTTTGCCTTTTGAGTTACATTTTAGTGGGAACCTAGACCTGAAAAGAAGTCCGCTCATTGTCACCATTACTTACAATGAATCCCTTACTTATCCGGTTATTCTATAGTATAAACAGCCAGTACAGATTACATACCTCATACCAACCAAAAAACCAACGATTTCCGCTAAATATTGATACTAAACGTCATCTTCATACACCTAGATGAACTAGGCATTACAACAGAGAATAGCTTCCAACATTTGATCAATGATAAAACATTTCAAAAGACGCAAGACGTGGTTGAATGTGTTGGAAACGGCGCTCGTCCTCGTCGGACGGGATCCCACTACAAGAATGCAGGACCGGAGTCGCTTTCGAAATAGCCCGACAATCCGACGGGATAATAATGTCGTATGTCGTATCGTTAATTATTTGCGATTACGTGTCTGCCCGGCTTTAGCTTTTACAACTTATTTGTAACTTAACATATTATGAGTGCAAAATTACTATTCTCTCAAGTATTTTTCTGCTTTACTAAACTTATAGCTTTCATCTAGCAAATTCGCATGTACAAATTTTTATTGTAACTACTTCTTGCGTTGTTGCATATCTTTCAATCAGATTTAGCTAGTTTACAGCTTTTCCAAACATCGACTATAATATGCCAATAATGTGGGTTCGTAAGGTAATTGACAAAAAGCACGAATTCAATGACACTCACTTAGGTAGAAATCGATTGTATAATACCAGGATTTTTGCCACTCAATCATTTAGTAAGTGAAAATTCTATAAAACAAAAATAAGAATTATAAACGTACTAGACTAGATTGTACAATCTTCAAAATATAACCGTTGAAATATTCAAACGCTAACGGATTTGAATTTGATTTATTCCAATCGTTTTCCTTGAATCAAAACACTATTGAACGCAAAGAAACGTGACTTCATTTACAATACTTTCAAAAATTGCTTCCGATATACAATAATAAATGACGCACGATAAAAATATTTGAGCCGAGACAATAGTCAAAACTTCATTATAAAACGTAATTGTACATTACAGAGTTCATTATAAATCGCTGTTTTGGACTGTTATATTAAATATCAAAATTTGTATGAATATAGCCTCTAAATATTTCTCAATCAGTATTATATATGCGTTTAACATACATTCCACGATGTCCTGCATGTTCATATGTTCATTATAACGACGTCTTTTATCAAAGATCATCTAACTTGAGCTTCCTAGAAGCAGGTGAATAATTTTAGCTTAGGCCATCTAAACGCTTGGCATCCGGCCGTTTCCGTGCTTATCCTACAAACTATATTTAAAACCTTCTGTAGGCATGCTTTATCCATTCTAAACGATAATTTACATAATAAGCTTAATTTCACGGATTTAAAAGATGATGTGATAGTGCGTAAAGCTCGTGTTCAAAGCTTATAAAAGCTCAATCGTCTGAAAATAAATATAATAAATGAAAATACTATTTAATAATAACTACTACAAGTTAAGTTCATTACACGAAATATTAAGCGTTATACATGCATTACTTAAATGTTACTACTTACCGATTTTAATGTGCGTCAAATTCAACACAACTAAAAGATTTTGAATAATACCACTGTATAAAATCCAATTTGAAACACAGGTCACAAACACAATGGAGTCAAATGTCCCGAAAGTATTTAAAAGTTTTCAAGAATGCTCAAGTGCAGCATGCAGGTTCACAGCACTGGAGTTCAACGGAATGGGTCGCGCGAGCTCTCACTCCGCCAGCCCGCCGAGTACTGAACCCGCTCCGGCCGCATACTATCTCCTCTCATACAACTTAAGGTACCTGATAACGCATACCGAGAATCATCTCGGTACTTGAGTTTTTGCTTGTAAAAATATATTTTTTTGTATCGCCAAGCACATATTTTTTAACTTGAACGATGGTGTTTTTATATTTTTATAATTTAATGCGAGCGCGGTCGCGAGGTATGCGGTCGATTGATACAATCATGGGCGAAAAGTAAATGGTTCTTAATAAACGATGCACCGCAAGTGCACTAACTTAACCTTTTTATCTGGGGCTTTAAGCGCGGCGGTGAGTTTAAATAAAGTAGTTTCTAAATATAACCCCGTATCTGGACACGCTTTGGCAGGTGCGAGTGTACGCGTCTCTACTTTTTGCCAACATCTCGGCACTTTTTTACACTTCTTTTTCGAGGAGACAATTTTATAATTAAAGCTAGTGCGTTTATCGGGTTTGCTGAGAAACCGTCGTTGACGATATCTGAATCTTATCCGGTACTACGTAGTTCAACAAAATGACCATTATTTTTCTTTATTAACAATCTCAAAGATGTTTTATAAGAATGAAATTTGTTTGCTGTACAAAATTCATTCATCATCATGTTTTAGTAAGAAATATAAACATAAACCATTAAAAAAACTCTTATTACGTAAGCTTTTGATTAGATAAAGTTAAATTTATAGTTTACCATAAATATGCCATTATGTTGTTCCACATGAATTACTTTAATCTTTTACTTTTAACAGTTTATGATTTAATTTTATGTCGTTATAATTATATGTCATTAATAAGTGTAATTGATTTATGCCGTTTTCATTAAAAATAGCTAATAAATACACCCCATACCTTTAACAAACCTCTTAAAAGTCTGTTCGTAAAGCCAATTTGACAGCAATATTTGCTAACGGTTATCAACATATTAGAAAAAAGACTTTGTAATTGTTAAGAAATAGTTATTTAGAACCAATTTAAGTGACCCGAGACTGCCGTCTAGCTTTTTGATTAGGAGTTCCTAAAGATTTTAAATAATGAAATGTCTAGCGCACGATGCGCGTTTTGATTGCACCATCTTCTCGTTGAAGTTCTAAGTTTGTTATATTTTTAGTATAACAAATTTGTATGAAATGCAAGTTTATGATAGACACTTCTTAATAATTTATGGATTAATAATTTTATAAAAAATCTATTTATCAACAGATTGGCCTAATTTCGACTTGAAATTACATTTTATAGCCATTAGGGACTCATCCTACAATAATAGATCATCAGAAATAAATAGATCATTAATTTGTAAAAATAATACTACCGTCGTTCATAAATACAAAAAAAATATATATTGCCAAACCACTGTTTAATTATAAGTTATTATAAGTATCGTATTAAAAAAATAATTAATCTCCGAAAGTTTCATCTAAAGCAATTTAAGAAATAGCTTTTACTTATAAGAATAGCTTTTAAAAGCATTTCATTTCACAAATAACTGGGTTGTGTGAGTGAAATAAAATGTGAACAGTAGTGTAATAATTAGAATCGTGAATTGCTTCAAAGGTCTCACGGCAAACCGTTATCGCGGTAGAGAGCTAATGAAACACGAGAAAATATTATTATATAGATCATGTCATGAGATCAATGCTTGCTATTTCATGCAACGCCTCTACCTAATGTTAACGTAATTTAGCTAAAGAAATTTCTTTCATTCTTTGTGAATTTAACTAAGAATATTCCCTAAAATTGAAAATAAATGGCAAATAGGTACTTATATATTTGTAACTTCTTATAGGTACAATCATTGTACTAGAAAATATATTATTGTGAAGATCTATGCAGGCTTGTATATAATTGAATAATAATATTAATTGAACTATAATAAAACATTTTTATGACAATGGCACTTGATTATTATGTATATAATTGAATAATAATATTAATTGAACTATAATAAAACATTTTTATGACAATGACACTTGATTATTATGAAAAAAATCACCTTCTATACATTTTGTTCCAGATTGATAAGGTAAAGGTAAAAAAAGGTAATGCACAAAGACTTCAATATTAAATATGTTAAAACGTAACAGCGTTGGTTCTTTTTCGTTGGACTGTATAGCGTAATTTTTACTTATGTTCGCTTAAATTCCGACTAATCTTGGTACCGCGTCTATCTAATCTGTAATGTCGGGGTGTCAACGACCTTTTAATTCGTAAGGAACTAGTGTATCGTGTAAAGCTACATTGCTACACTTTGCTATTATTATTCAAAATGTTGAAAGAAATTTTGTTGAAGTCTGTTTATATCTCCCTGATATGGTCTTAATAGTCTGTATCGCAGTTATAATTGTTTGAAACAGTTTTTTTATTTAGTACTTATTCCTACAGGGGCTTGTGTTGAAATAAGGAGTTACTGCCGTGAAACGATATACACGCTGTGGAATTTAGAATTATTTGCCTGATGTATAATGTAATTCATCATACTTACTACATAATTCATTTGCTTAAGACTAATACTTATGTATATTAAAACAGGGTAATAAAACTTACTCAAAAGTAGACTTGAAAATCCTGTAATTCACAACTCTTGACGTATGATGTAATTTGTAAATTAGCTTTAGTTTCAGGCATTTTTCAAGTTAGTAAATCAAAGCCCTCACGAACATCTGAGAAGTAATAAGTCTGTCAATAGTGTCAATAACTTCCTCACAACTGAGAAACTTATCATTTTGACAATAATTCACAATTAATGCTTACAATTGAATGTTTCCGAAGAAAATAATGTGAAGCATTTAGGTAAGCGATATCATTGGAAAGCACCGTCACGGTTTCCACGTGACATCGGGGTCGGCTATTGTTGCTCGCTCATTGTCTGCGTGCTCTCTGCGAGTAATTGTACATTGGGCCAAATTGACGTTAAATGAGTGTGATAGAGCTGTATCAACTGTGTCAGTTTCTTGAGCTGTACGTCATCAAGCGTTTTGATCCCACTTTCATGATGCGGACAGTCAGAGTGGAAGTCCTTGCTTGCGTCTGTATTTCTTGAAAACAATATATAATAATATAATTCGGAGAGTGAATCGGTTACTTACAGTCATAATAATATATGTTACATCGTAGACCGCGTTGTCACTGAGATTGTGGTCAAATGGTAGACTACAAAAACAAAAAATGTGACTGTATTCTACATTGAAGTAGAATTATGCTACTTAAGTAATTAGTCTAACTAGTGGTAGTAGTTCGATAAACTATACTTCTTGGTCATAAATATATACAAATGCAGTATAACATTTATACCAGTGAAAAGCTAGAGGCAAACAACTTAAAGCTCGCTTTTATTCTGATCTAGTTACTAGCCTTTTACATGGTGTAGCTTTCCAGCGTGACATGTATACTTCAGCCACACAGTAAGCGCTATTGGTCGATATCTGTCAAAATATAGAAGTCACGCCACCAATAAAAACAACCGTTCTATTTTAAAACCTAACTGCATATATACTTAATCTTAAAAAGGCAGAACCATTTACAAGATGACTTCCATAATATGAATGCATTATAATATTTAACACTAGCTTTTGTAAATGCGTTAGGGAGCAAATATATAAATATTATTATATCGCATTAATATTTAAGGATCCCTGCTTAAATCGTAAGAATTAGGAAATTGGACGATGCGATGTAAGTTTGGATGAGTGAATTACAAAATCGTGAAAAAACATCCTCAAAATTTGTGATATATATACGTGTGTATATATAATTCAAACTTAGCACAGTCAACAAATTCACCACAATGCACGCTCCTAAACCTTGAACGCCAATCGCAATCGCTCATCTCAAACATAAAACCTGTATTATCATTAGGGAGGCCTATCGACGTAACATTCCACCCAACATTCACAAATTAGCGCCAATAACGTTACCTGAGTTTCCGAGAACTCTCCTAATGTCGGCGGAACACGCTATACTGGTAACAAGCGCACTGATGATACCTCACAAAAAACTGCCCGGGCGCCTTCCCCTCTGAAAGGAATCATTTTGACCAGGCCTTTCGTAATCCGGGGATCTAGTTTTATAGAGTTTTTGCGTTACATAATATAATATTTACTACCTAAACCCAGCCACGCTTCACTGATGGCTCAGTCTTATAGTAATTAGTTTAAAATTTCCCGTTTTCATGAGAACTTCGAGATAATAAGCATATAAAAAAAATTATTATTATATTATTTTATATTTTTTCCGAATGCCCAATAGTTCTACTAAGACCCATTTCAAGGTTATCCATTCATTACCGGACACCTGTATATGCATCGAATTAAGTACTGTTAAGCCCACAGCATTTAGCAACTTAGTTGCGGGCAAAGCCGTGCTGGAAAAATATTAGTAGCTAACTAATATTATATCAACTATCAGCCTTAGTTAAAGGTTTATATTATGTAACAAAAACATACTTAGTAAGCTCAAATTCTTACTATTCGTTACTATTTCGTTTGAGGCAGTACCAAACTGATGCAGTCGCAATTTACTTGAGTTGGCGCTTCAACTTCAATTACCTGACAAGCCGTGGCTGTGAGCTTCGATCTATATTCACCTAGGACTAGGAAATGGCCGTCTAAAACACACACAAAGGAGCAGTCTACCGTAATGTGTTGTGCATCAAATGTGTTCTTCGGTTTAGCGGTGTATTGTGGGGCACGCTCGAGGATATATGCATGCACAGGTGGATTTATTTATGTGGGCTTTTAATTGTAAGGAACTAAAAATAATAATGGAATAGTTTTATCCGATTACATTTCAAATCATTGTTACCATTAGAATTTTCTGTAAGTTTTTTATGTTATGATTTAATTAAACGACCAGATGGCCCACCTAATGTTAAGTGGCCCTCCCATAACAATAAAAATGCCTTGGTCCCACAACTAGGTACGACAAGACCCAAGTCGCATCTTATGCGCGCGTAACTCTGAGACGTGAAGGTGGAATGTCTCAAGTGCTTGTAACTAAAAGATTTACTAAGTCATTGCTTATGTGCTGATAGTGAAACGCAAAACTATTAATACGTAAGGTAGCTTAGATAATATTTAGGAGTGGGTCCAGATACCTGTATAAAATCGCTTAAACAGGACTTATAGACTGGAGATAAAACATAAATAATGCTAACAACTCAAAAGCTATCAAAAAAAAATAAAGAATTTGAAAATCGACACTATCCTAAAAAGTATACTAACAACGAGCCACCAAGTGCATCCATATCGCTTTCATAACACCGGCATCGGAATGCCAAACACTATTTGACACGGTGTGGACGATACGACCTTGTCGATACCCAATCTAAATGTAAAGTATCTATGAGGACCCGCTTGATTATTGAACAGCCTATATCTCGCGAACTGAGATCTGAATGGATAATAACTAAGAATAGGGTTGTGTTCAATTGAAAGTAAGGTCGGACACGGAGGTCGGTCGGTAATATGCCGAACTTACCTCCATAAATATCTTAAGGTTTTGGCACTTCTGCCTTGTTCATACTAAATATAACTATTACTAAAGAGAATAGGTAGGGATTCTTTTCTTGAGAAGCCTACAACCGAGATAAATAATTTTGATTAAAGTCAAACTATGGAATGAGCTTGGGCATTATCTATATCCTAAAGATATTATCGATATGATTAAGTAAGTTTATGAACAGTTTATTTTAAATAAAAAACATATTTTTATCAAATAATTCATAAACTCTTCCATTATACCCGCGAAAACACCTTACCTATAAAAATGTTTCACTTATTCAGCATCACTAGTAAAGTAGATACTCTTCTATTACGAATAGGGAACGCTCCAGCCCCGCGCCGCGCCGCGCCGGCAACAAGAAATCAAACCGTGTACTTAACTCTAATTGCTTACATGTTTTTGCAATTCTCCTGAAATCAACGTTTAATAGGCCAGTTAAGCTTGAGGTTATGCCGCCAGTTGCCATTTGAGAACGCCGGCTGATCATTGAATACTAACCTTTTATTATTCCTCCTTCGCATTTATACGCACAGTTTATACAAGAAGTAACAGATGAATAGGTACCCTATGTATATACTCTATAATGAATACCTACCTACTGATTTCAGGTATTTGACAAGGCAGTTGTGAGCTTCAGTCCTGCATTAATGAGTTTGAGCTTTTCCTTTTCAACTTTAAGGAAAATCTCGTTAGGAAATAATAGCAAAATATTAAAGTATTTTCTTATTCTTCCCAAGAATGCAAATATTTTCTTTTCTTTTAAATTAGATGTAAAAAGAAAATATGTACTCATAAGTAATGTTTCTAAAGTTAATTAAATCACTTGCTTTAGCAAACGATCTATAAATAGCTCAACTAATCTTTTTTTATAAAAGCTGCGGCTCTATTGCTCTATATGCATGTTTCTGACAGCGAAATGTTAAGTAATTTTTATGCAATTTTATCTCAATTTCGTAGAAGTAGTTAATTATATATTAGGCACGTACATATTCATTGCCTGAACTTTTTTCGTTATTCAGTATTAATTACAGCTTTTTACATGATACGTAAGTCTACCTATAAATGTAGAGATAAAAACCGTTAGTACTCTCAGTATATTCTTTCTCCACACTTTTATCTATATATACGTAGATAATTGCGACCGATACATCCATTATCAATCCGTTTGAATAGCACACTAAATTGCTTCACGCACGCGAATCGCCTATTTGTCGTTTTTTTCTTTGTTTTCAATCATACAGACGCGATGAGAACTGACTTATGTGGGAGTTGATGTGAAACACAACATACTAATGTCAGTGCTTAGCGTAAGTGAGAACATGCTTGAAAAATAGGCTAAGGTTAAGGAGATACGATATATTTTAAAGTGTAATTATTTGATTAATATATGTGTCGACACCGCCTGCTGCTAGCTTGGTAACCTAAGTAGTAAACTATGCAATATCCTTGCTATCTATGGTTGTTAATATGTATTATATGTATGTATTTACAAAAAAATAGTATATATGTTCTATCAGTTGTCTGGTTCCCATAGTACAAGCTATGCTTAGTTTGGGGCTAGATGGCGCTGTGTGATTTGTCCACCAATATTATTCTTGCTATCTAAAAAGCAACTTGAGGTAACGTTCCAAAAATACAATCCTGCGTGAAAAATATTTGATTGTTCATATTCTTCACTACAACGGTTATTAAGATTACTTTCTTGAAAATGTTATCTCCCAAGTTTATTTTTGTTATGGCTGTTTGAAAATTAACATAATTAATATAATAAAACTGGTACAATAATTAAAAGTTTATTTGCCTTGCTTCAATTAATTGATGCACTATAACTCGCAATCCGTTGCAAACCTTCGTGCTGATTTGATTATTTTAATTATAGCAACGTATTTTTCATTAAATATCGCAGTAATCATAAAAGGTACAAACGCCGTGCCTTAACGATTCATTGTATGGAGTATCTGTGCAATTTTGATTAATCGATAAAACGCAAGTAAAAACATTCCCTTTTGTTCGAAAAGTTCAAGGTCGTCGATTGAGCGGACCTCACAAATGAATTCATTGAAAACAATGAGAGAACTCAATAATAAACCTGAGAGGTTATAAACAAAAATAAATTAACAATGCATACTTTACATACAGACTGTGGGTTAAATGGTTAGTCATTTTTTAACTGTTGATAATGCGATGACTGTCGTTAATCAAAACTGCCAATTATGATCTTATAGTCCAGAAAATACATTTAATCAAAACGACTTCATAACGTATTGCCTGGGTGCAGCAATTTTAAGTTATATTTTGATCACAGCTCGATTAAAAGATCATAAAATAAGTAACTTTATGTTAAACTAGCTGTCCCGGCGAACTTCGTACCGCCATATTTTTTTGCCATCGATACTATCTAAAGTTTAACATTTTTATTTTAAGTATTGCGATTATTTTTAATTTTTTTTTTCATACAAATCTTCTCCTGATAATAACGAACACATAAAAGAAATATTTATCCAATTTGGTGCAGTCGTTTGGAAGTTATGCGCGTACAAACATTTCGGTGATTCATTTTTATTTATATAGATTAAATTGTATCACAGACGCCTAACGCGAGCTCAAAGTGGTCTCCATGTAAAATGAATACAAATAAGATAAACTAACAAGCTCCGCGGGACGATGGGATTCATAATCTTTGACAATGAACAGGTCCCTGTAGTAGGAGATAATTTTTCGTAACATCACCCCTTGGACGCTATATCTAAGATTGAATCTAGAAGGTGATCACATGAATTCTTGGGCACACCGCGCTGCGCTTGTAGATTTTATCTAAACATCTTAAATTATTGTCTCGAATGCGCGGCTACCTCGGCTCTCATCTAGCGTTATAACCGTGGATGCGGCTGCGAGACTATGGAGGATGAGGCAATCTGTAATTTGATCATCGACACCCTACCTTGTTTACGTTACAAATATTTTTACAATAATTAAATATTCTACTTTTTATGTTATTTTAGTTGTACGCACATAATTATGCTTACGTTACAATTCAGATTGTCAATTGTCTTGTATTGTTTTTAGAATTATAATGTGCACTGTGCGAATAAATAAATAAATTAAGTACAACGAAGAATAAAATACAAACTCTAATTGCAGGTCTTACACGATTAACATACACAAATAGTATAATTCTATGAACTGAAAAGTAAATTAGAGTATTACTGTCCACTGAGAAGCAATAGTTGAACTTATTATTATTTGTAACTTATTTGATATCTGAATATATAAACAATATTTTTGCAGTTGATTGGACGTTCAAAGTGTCTTGTATAACTTCTAGTGACCGACTAAAGCACGGGTATTTTAGCATTAATGGTCTGAATATGGACATATTTGAATAACAGCCAATTACATAACAGGAGTTGACCGTTATAGTACGATTATTTTCGTAAAATTACGTTACCATTTTCGGACAAACAAAAGGCCACATCCAAGATATTTCGCAGCATTTTGTAAATGTGAAGCCCATATTTTGTGGTTTTATTGCTATCCGCGTTGAAAGCGCGCCCGAGCCGGGCACTCCTACTAATGCCTGGCGTGAGGTCAAATTACCGGCCAACGTGCAAACCGAGCGCTTAGATAGAGCTTGCTCAAATTGCATCCAATAAAAAATATCTTTGGTTGCACAGAAAGAGTAACTAGTCTGTTCAATCTCTTTTTTGCTTCAAGAAAGCCACCATTCGATTGATTGAAAAATATTACAGACAGCGTTTGCGTTTAAAAAAAAGCATTACTAGCAATCATTTTTTTATAATGCGGAAAGCAATTAATGCCGGACGATATTATTTTTTAAATAACGTATTAACGATTGCCCGTTCAATTTCTCGGAGGTTACATCATCACGTGATTATAGTGGACCAAATATTGAGTCTTGCGGTGACGTAATGTAAGTTTTATACACTTGTCAGAAACTGGTCCCTCCGGACATAGTAGAGCCCGGATTAGTACCTTAACTCCATCGTAAATTTTCGAAAGAATTTCACACATACAGCTACGATTCCATGATCATTTTGAAGCTTTGAGTTCGCCGTAGCGTTCTCGCAGGGTAGCTTACCTAGTTTGTTCCTAGGCATTGCATAGTGAATATAACACTTGAAAATAAATCCAGCTCTCTGCATTACACAGGTACACTGTTGCTCCCGGACCATAAAACGTGAGTGTTTGCAGTGCGCCACAGGCGACAGACGGGCGTGCGTGAAACAGGCCAAGAAATGGGCGATCACTTTCATCGGTGCATCACTTTCTGTGGCGCAATATGCCGCCTCTAGTACCCAACACAGAATAAGGACAATCTTGCCTTTAACATGTCATTATTTTATTCCGAACGGATATCTTTATAACGTAGTTTGATACTGTGCGGCGGCGTTCACTTTGAAAGATGTAAGTATGATATATCATTACAGAGCTTTGACTTACTATCGCATTGAATGATACACAAAAATGTGATTCTGATTGCTCTACTAGACTTTTAGAATATTGTATTCCAATAGTGTACACTTTCTAGATCAAAGACAGCATTATCATTCTGACGGTGCATGTGATATTGCATCGCAGATTTGTTAACTTGTGGTTGGATGATTAACAAATATGTTGAATAAAGTTATTTACCAATCGCATGAAGATATCATAAATTCAGCTAGTAGGTAATAAAAAATAAACGGTGTTCAACAAATCTAAAGAATAAAATTTACAACACTCTGCAAATAACTTTATCATTTCACACAAGTGAAGCGTTTGCTTAACTTGCGATTGTGAAACTTTCGGGTCACGACCGAAGCTCCAAGATTAATGAAAATAGCAAGTGATACAGTTGAATACACATAATAATATTGGGTACGAAACATAATACTTAAGCAATTATCTACAAAATAAATATGGACTAATTCATAAATATATATATCAACGATAGATTTATAAGAATTCAAAAGGAATTAAGATATTGTCTTTAGTTAATTCCTTATAACAAGTAGGTAATTTATTTTCTAAAGGATAAAACACCAATAAGTTATTTCCGGTGATTTGTAACGAATAGTTCATTCCTAAAGATGGCCTCACAGCTCAGTTGGTAGGTCGTGGGTTCGAAACCCACCCAGGGCAAACATTGTGTGACAAACAGATGTTTATTCGGTGTCTGGGTGTTAATATGGATATATTTACAAAAAAAGCATTAAGTGTTTTATATATAAGTTGTCTGGTTCCCATATACAAGCACATACCTACTCGTACAAGCTATGCTTAGCTTACTTTGGGGCTAGACGCGTGGGTGAAATGTCAACCAATATTTATTATGTTTTAATTGATTGCTAATATATGATTATTAATATAACGCCTTGAATTATTTATTATTAACAACAGTTTGTAAGTTTGTAACTTAGTAAGTTATATAAAAAAAAATATGTTCATATAACAAACAGTTTGTACCAATTATTAGTTTGAAAAATAAATGCTAGTTTACAAGATTATGTACATATTTACGCGCATTTTGGAATACGGTTGAGCCTTACTTCGAACGTAGAATATCAGATAAAAACTATTTCTATAAAAATTATTGCACTAAGATGTTTTGGTAAAATGTCAAGGCAAAGATTATGAACAGCAGCGGTTCTCGAGACACATGAAGATGATGTCAACAAACCGGTTGCTGCAAGATGACCAAATCGCCACTCCCTTGGATGGCTTCCTTGCAAAACTTTGTATAGCATTCAGTGTGGTAAAAATCATTGAACAGTTTATGTAGTATTTGTCTCTAAATATGTAACACAACCTACGATACATATATATTGCTAGAAATTAATAATATTTTGGTATTCTACCCAGCAAAAGACGTAAAACCAAAATTTTTTATTATAAGAAATCCTGTCTATATTAGAGAAATTTTGCATAATTAAGAATGCAGAATTTATACCGTTTACTTTTTAGCTCAAGATACAATAGCCTGCTATGAATATAATAATTTACTGAACTCCGCTGGAATTATTTTGCAAAATGAAAACAAAACTAATGCTCTCAACACGTACCTACACTAATCCTGCAAATAATATCAATGTTGATTAAATAATTAAGGTAGATATGCTTCAAAACATCTCTTGAAGTCATAAAAATATCGGCAAAGACCAAAAATAAAAGAAGAGCGCACAAAGCGATGGTACATAACAAGCCTAGTGCAGTGTGGGCGTGGGCGGCGGCGCGGCGCCCGGGGCGGCCTATCTACGCGAACAAATTATAATTTCAAAATCCCCATCGATTTATGTGGACGCTCATCTGAATAAAGCACTGCTCTATTTTACCCCTCGTATATTACTATTGTTCCTTTTTTAGCAATATTGCATCAGTTTTCTCGTGGCTGCATCAAATTGCTTATATCTTCGATAAAATAATTGTCTCATGTTTTTATGTTTCCAGTCACAGTCTCTAGTGAGAAACGTTTGAATCCATTTATTATTTAGTATTATATTATTTAAATGTCAGTTTTGGTAGAATTCTATACTTTGAAGTCACTATTAATAGATTTTGTCACATTAAATGCAGAGCTGATTGAGAAACAAGATGCAATTATCTGAAAATATAACAATCTCAAAAATCCATTAGATGTCATACAGATGCAAACTCACTCTTACCATAACAGATTCAATACATCAAAATATCTCAAGAGACCAAATCCAAAAACGATCCAAAAACTTGCATAGCAAAGCAATATTTAAGTGTTCAGAAGTGGAAAAATAATAAAAATATATAATTGTACATTCAGTATGCTTCAAGTATAAAATTTAAGTAGATGCATCAATTACAAACAAAAATCTAAAAACAAGTTTAGGCTACTATATAGTTATTATTATACAAAAGGCTAGGTATATAAAACATGTACGTAAGTAACAGGACCTAATGAATTTAAAGAATATTAGTGCACATAAAAAAGTTATAAAAATTTGTAGCTTGTATTTGTATTATATTGACTGGCCTGACAGCTCAGTTGGTAGTAAGCCTGCCTTCTGCGCTGTAGGTCGTGGGTTCGATTCCCACCCTGAACAAACATTTGAGTGACGAACATAGATGTTTGTTCATCTGTGTCTGGGTGTCAATATGTATTATAAGAATGTATTTACAAAAAAATATAAGTATTATATCGTTTGTCTGATTCCCATGCTACAATCTATGCTTAGCTTTCTTTGAGGCTAGATGGCGCTTTGTGAAATGTCCACCAATATTTATTTATTTCAAAGAACTAGCTCAGAATTGTTATTGCTACAATCATACCCGACTTCAGGTTATAAAGTTGCAAAAATAGTCTAAAAGGATCCATTAGTGTGTATCATCCGGTATCAGTGGACAAACTGACTGCAACCATGAAATTCTATCGGGATGTCCACACGATCGACGTACTATTTATACTGTGCCTACGTCTCCGATAGATAAATTCTGTCATAGCCCGTATGGCTTAAAAGCCTTCGTAAATATCATGAGATGAAGGTGTTGCATCGATTTTCTTATTTATTGGCGGGATGTTAGAACGACATTCAAATTATTATTTAAACTTTTTCTTTTTATTTTTTTATTATGTAATTTTTTTTATATCTAGAGCTTGTGTAACTTGTCACATGCACACACTGGTGACGCAGAAAACCAGCGCTGAATTAGCGACACCGCTGACACAGCAGGTGCTGAGTGGTAGCCTTTTTTGATGTTACCATACACATTTTATTTTAATTGTAATTTTAGTTGATATGTAATGCAAAAAAAACTTTTCTAATTCTAAGTACCTAAAAAGTCTACTAATGAAGTGATAAGACACTAACTTATTGGTCAAAATGTGAAATTTCTATAGATTGTCTGATATTCTAAAAACTATATTTGTTCCGCCTCTGCTGACGATTACGATGTAATTTAAACCACGTGGTTAAGAAGACGGGTATAGTCCAATAAATTCAGGATCAAGCTTCCAAACAGACTGGTACTGTGCGGCCGGGGGTGAAAAGAACCAAGCGCATCACATAAACTAAATTTAACTTGTAAATATGCATTTGCATTTTTCCATATTTTCGGAATAATCTGGCAAAATCTCACAAACATTAGAAATTGCAAGCGCATGAGACGTAACATCCCCGTCTCGGGGTGATGGACGAAACGTAGTGAGACTTGAGTCATCTCGTACTATGGAGAGGCCTTGAGTGGTTGTCTATTGGCGGTGGTTACCACTTAACATCAGGTGGGCCGTCAGCTCGTTCCGTCACTTCAATGACCTAAAAACCTTATCTGATCGGGTCACTTAGACCTGCAGGTAATGAGAAACTTACTTGATGGGTTGTGTCTCCGTGATGTATGCTCTCCTCCGTCTCCTTGAGTCTCTCGGTGATGTTCCTGGTGAGGATGCGAAGGTCTCGGCTCTCGCGCACCTTCCCCTCAGGGTTGGCGACCACCAGCGAGGAGAGGATCACCTTAGCGCCAGCCGGCGCCAGCGCGCCTGCGCCGTCCACCTCTGATATCAGAATACAGAGTTCAAAGTCAAAGTCAAAAACTTTATTTCCATAGATTTCATAAAGAAATGGCTTGGAAACGTCAATAATATTCAAAACATAAGGTCACGCGTACTTATCGATAAGTTTGATGCCTGTTCAAACCCTATCCGACCCTTCATGGGGAAGAACAAACAAGAAACCCTTATCCTTATGTTTTGAATATTATTGACGTTTCCAAGCCTTTATGAATTCTATGGAAATAAAGTTTTTGACCTTGACTATGCAGGGGAGTACCCTAGTGGTATTGCTTTGTTATGGGCTGAGATTACCACTTAACTAGACCAGAAATATGCCAAATGGCTCATCTAGAGTGAAGAACGATTTATAACATAATGTAATCAGTGATCGAATCTTACCATCGACAGGTGCTCCGATAGCTTCACTGGTTCGACCATTGAGTGCCGTCTCTTCGGATTCTTTGGCATCATCAGGTACACGGTGCTGGAAACAACGTCATTTAGCCTTCATAATAATAATAATATTGGTGGACATCTCACACAGCGCCATCTAGCCCCAAAGTAAGCTAAGCATAGCTTGTATCATGGGAACCAGACAACAGATATAATACTAATATACTTTTTTGTATAATACATATTAACACCCAGCCACAGAACAAACATCTATGTTCCTCACACAAATTAAGTGTGTGTATCTAACAATTTCATACTAAGACCTTTGTACAACCATTCTTCTTCTCTGGGGGGCAGGTAAGCTGCTCGTTCAATCGTCCTTATAAAACGTTTTGATCCTAATAAGAGTCATTGTCCAGTGCCAAAATTGTTTATCTAGCTCCTAATCTACATCCTATTAAATTGATTGAGTAGTAGCTAGCTCCTACAGCTTTAGCAATTAAATTAATTTCTAGACGAAAGTGTTGAAACTCCCTGCCATTAACTTGGCTGATGTGCGTAGGCATTTTATCATTTGATCAAAATAACTTAGGTCTAGCCCTAAAGGTGTGCCAAGCTCGGTTACCTAAACTCTCAAACATGGGCAATATAATGTAAGCTTTGTTGAGAACATTTATCTACTAGACAGGCTTGGATGCGGTTTCGCTGTACACTACACATTCATTTTATAACACAACTATATAAATCTGTGATTGCAGTAGGATGGCATCGTGGGAACCAGATTTTATTAGTATCGTGTATAAGTAGCAAGATATTTTCATTAATGAATGAGATAAATATTACTATGCCATCTACTCCGAACTAAAAACAAAAAAGTACTGTTGTGTGAACCATATGACATTATATTTTTTTTTATATACGTATTATAATATTATAAAACTGAGACACAGAACAAAGATTTTTGTTGATAGCACGATTTTTTTGTCTTGTGTGAGAATCGAATCCCCGGCTTACAGTTCAGAAGGCAGAGCTACATCATGTACCAATTGAGCTATGAAGCAAAGTCCATTTTGACAGGATTTTAAACTGTGGTTTTTTATAAATTAATAATGACTTAAAAATGCTCATTATACAAAATGGCGCAAAATGGCGGATGTAGATCGAGTCACGCATGCAGCGCCTCAGTACTTCACATTACCTTTGGTCCTTATAGAAAAGGGTTCAGTACAAAAGTCAAGGCAACTAATCGAGATTATACTTGGCACAAATTACATTACTACCGCGCAAGAACGTAATGTTTGTACCCTGAGAGTAAAATTTCTCGGCAAAACATGAATGACGTACCTCTGTCTGTTGTAAGTTAGTGGTATGCGTGTCTTCGTTCACAGAGGTAGATATTTTGGGTCCGGTGTCGCTCATAATTCGTCCATCTTCAAGTACCAACTCGCGCTTCACTCGTGTTGCAATGTGACGGGTTGTCGTCACTTCGCTTGTCTTTTTCGTCACCCATTCCTCTGTAATGACCAAAACAAATATTTCTTAATGGGTACAATAAATACATAATACATCGGTGGACAATTCACACAGTGTGAAATGTTAATGGCTCCAAACTAAGCATAGCTTTAAAATTAAATGAATAACTATTTACAATGCTTTATTTGTAAATACATATAGTACGTAAGGTACATAATAAGAAAATCGAGACACTCAACAAACGTCCATGTTCGTCGTTTTTCCTGGATGAGAATCGAACCCACGACCTACAGCGCAGAATGCAGAGCTAGTCCCGAGTTGCGTTGTGACTTGTGAGGCTAGTCAACACAATATGTAGATACAATTTTAAAACTCGGCAAAAACGTGTTTTAAATGTTTTTGAACTAAATATTCGAATGCAAGATTCTATTTACAAAATATATCGCTTTATCCAATGAGGTTTTATTATGAGTTCCAATAAGTTTCTCAACTTACTAACCTTCTTTGGTTGTTGCTATTGTATCGCCAGGTTCAGCCTGAAACAATAAAAATAAATTGTACAATCACTTAATAACAGCGCTTGCAGGAGATCGAAGGAACAAATACTTTTTTTTAATATTTCTTCATAATTACTAATACATTACAATACAAAAGTCATTATATTAGATACCTATAACAATTACTTTACGCAGCAAAACAAAAAATCGACCTCATCGCTAATGAACGGAAATGATTCCTCGTTATCTCGTACATGGATGACATTTTTTTCCAGTTAATTTGATTTTAAAACAAAACTACTGAACTAATTTTGATGAAATGGAATTTACTGATCTATGGGACAATCTAAAAGTATAAACACTTTAAAAAAATAAGTTTTTTTTTTCCAAATCGGTTTAAAATGACGACGATGTGAGGTAACAATTTCCTTTGAAGTCGGTTAAAAAGCAATGAATTTCAGCCAGTTTTTGTCAACACAGTGCTAGTGCCATCTCTTACCGAGTAGCAGAACTGAGTAAAGTCGCTGTCACCTTCAACGTAGGCGGCTGACTCAGATATGAATCTAAGTAATACCCGCGGCCGCCGCTTGATGGCGCCATGATCACTTTGTGTAAAAACGGTCACCATGAACGTTCATAAATTACCCTTCGTGGCAATTTTAGAGCAATGCACTTTTCCACAACGTTATCAGTTTCAAAACAAGTTATCTTTATTTATCCACAAATCACTCGCACAACAATGATATCTAAAAACTTATACATGTTTTTCTTAAATAAAACTTATAATATTTAAACAGAAATAAGTAATAAATAGTTAGAAAAAATGGATGAAGTCTATTCTAGATGTGTGTCGGTAATCAACTGAAGGAAAATCAAGGTTTAGCTGTACTTTAATTAACGAATCGAGGATTAACATTTTCTTTTGGAGCACAATACGGTCCGCGCTTGGAGTTCGTTGCATTCTGGCTATAGAATGGATTATTGGAGTACGGAAGTTAGAAGGTATGAACCTGTAGAAACTCCTGCTATATCTGAGTGGAAAATAATTAATTACAATATGACTCTCATTTTTGTTTCATTATTTTATTTATATTAATGTCACTGTCTTGGGAATTCTTTTTTTAATAAGTAGTTCAATTACCTACTACAAAAACTTAATCGTTCATATTCATATTTAGCTGCTTAACTTTTGCACAAATTTAAGGTCAACTCCATAAGCAAACGAAATAAAATGGTTCTATCATGGTTGTGGAGGCTATTTTCGCCTTTGCCATGCATCAAAATTGTTCTACATATATATGTTCGTGACTTGCTTATACCTACTAAGAATCTCTACTCTGTTTATTCATCGCTGTGTGATGTTTTGTTATTCAGTATGAATACTGGCATTTCCGGTGAGACAACGATTATTGAACTTTAATTGGCTGTAATATATCCTACGTTAGGTGCGAATAGTTCCAATCAATTTCCTTGGGCTATTAGATAAATCTCTGGAGAAATGAGGCAATCGCGCGGGGGAATTCGTAAAATGAACTACCTAAGCGACGCGACGCGAGTGTAAGAATAACTATGTAATATATTATACTTATTTTACTTCGTTTATTCGTGACTAGCTGTTGCCCGCGACTTCGACCGCGTGGAATTCGGTTTTATCACACACCCCTATTTTACCCCTCGGGAAAGTAGCCCAAATTACTCCTTGTTATATCAGCTACCTGCCAGTGAAAGTTCCGTCAAAATCAGTCCAGCCATTTCAGAGATTAGCCGGAACAAACAGACAGACAGACAAAAATTAAAAAAAAAATTAAAAAAAAAAATGTTTTGGTATATGTACCGTGTATACCTACATCCATATGCACTTAGTAAAAGCGGTTATTTTAATATTACAAACAGACACTCCAATTTTATTTATTTGTATAGATTTTAACTTCGGTATTTTCCTTTAGGAATTGACTTAATAACCAAGTTATTTATAAATAGTCTGCCAGCCCTGCTTTACCCGCGTGGATGAAGTAACAAAAGGCTGGGCTTAAAAAAGTGGGTAATAATTATAGTTTCCCACAATCTCAAAAACTAAAATCTAACACCTTTATTCTATCTAGTCCTATTCCCAAATTGTATTTCTTAATATGCGCCCACGCTCTATAAAGACACACTCAAGATTCCATGTATCTAGGACCAGCGGTTTAGGGTATACGCCTGTCTGTCAATTGGGATATTCTTTTTTGTAAAAAAACTAATAGTTTATATATAAATGTAAAACAATTATCTAGCTGCTAATTTTTATAACTTCACATCAATTTACAATTTTCGTTGCCAATCAAGTGTTTGTACCGCTGATACCTGTGATTATCTGCATTCCCCAATATTTGGCGATCGTAACGGTATCTAAAATCTACGACTTCTACAGTACCGTACGCAGATAATTATCCTTACTACCTGAACGATAAAATAATTACTGAATATATAACATGTTAAATATGTATGCGCCTCAAATATGTCATAGGATGCCGCTGCATAATTTGCGCCCATTTATTTACCTACTTTAAACTACATTTGTGTAATGCTGATGCATGTATGTGTATGTGAATGCTATATATAACTAACCTAATTCTAGTTTACTTGTGAAGACCTGTTATTAGCCTTATGTTTTTCATTATGTATTGATTGTTTTTATGAGTTGTAACTTCGTCAAAACATAAATGAATAAATAAATAAATGTGAATCAAGTTTTTTAACGTTATCTATTGAGACTCATGTTATTTTAGTAGAACAATATACCCTCCAGAGATTAAGGCGTTCTGTGTATTTATGTTTGTAAATGGTGTTACAATAAATATGACCTAGTTTTACAAATATTATAAATGCGACTTTAGATGAATGGATGTTTCTACTCAATCACGTCAGAACGGCTGAACGGATCAGAATGAAATTTGGCACAGCGATAGATTATAGTCTGGAATAGGACATAGGCTATTTTTTGTACCGGAAAGTTAAGTTCCATGGAGTTTCCGTGGGATGACTGTTTCACCGCGGGTAACCACGGGGCGCTGCTAGTTATTAATATTTTCACACAACTGTGAAATGGTACATAAACAATTCAGAAACAAAACAAGTTTATTATATAAATGAAGTCAAAGTCGACTTTATTTCCATAGAATTCATAAAGCAATCGCTTGGAAACCTCAATATTGAAAACATAAGGTCACGCATACTTATCGCTTAGTTAGACGTATTACCAGTTCGAGTTAGTTCGAGTTAGTTCGATCTATTACCGTTTACTTAACTGAATGGAAAATACTTAGTTTCTCAGATAAAATGATGTTCAACCGAGTTACGCCTCACTTTGATGGCGACTCGAGTCGCTAAAATATCTTTAAATACGCGAAGGGTTAATGACGTTGCATTATTTCGATTGGATGCGCTTGAATCAGACTCCTAGACAACAGCAATTATTCGAAGGCCACGAAGATTCATTGTTTTAACATTTCGCGATCAGTTAATCGTTTTATTGATCAGTGTTATTAATTGTGCATTGCAATACTTCGGTATTATTGCATTGCATGCGTTAGTACTATTAGCTAATAATAGAAAATTGGGAAGCTAAAAGCCTCATCTTAATAAATATGTTCTATTCTATTCTATCTTTTTAATTAAGTTGTAAGTATATATTATATATCCTAGAAAGAGCTGGTCGTAAACAACCAGCTAACCTGACCAAAAAGAATGTAGAACGGAAAACATAATTAGGTAACAAAAAGAATAGGTATGGTTGATCCACTTCATTCGGCAAATTTAAACAAGTATCATCTTGACAATATTACATTATATCGCTAATCCTATTAATATTATAAACGTGAAAGTTTGTATGGATGTTTGTTACTCTTTCACGCTCAAACGGCTGAATGGATTTGGATGAAATTTGGTACCAAGATAGCTTATATCCTGGATTAACACATAGGCTACTTTATTACCGGAAAAGTGCAGTGTTCCCGTGGGATTACTTATTCACCGCGAGTAACACCGCGGGGCGCAGCTAGTTTATAATATAAAGCAACAAAACAGGTTTCCTAGGTGTCAATGTTGTTGGCTGCGTCCTTGCCAGTGGTCGCCGCAGCGCAACGTGACGCAAGGTCGTGCTTTGTGATGCACCCGACAATGCATCTGATGCAATGTGTGATACTGGCTTAGATTGTGTTATATGCGCAGTCAACGTCTCCAACAGAAATTATAATCATTTTTCAGGTATGCTCAGATGGTTTGGACACTTAGAGAGGATGAATGAAAGAAGAATGTCAAAACAAGTGCATAAGGCGAGTCGAATGGAGCCGGTGGAAGGGGTAGACCTCGGCGTACATACTTAGACCAAATCGGTGACGTTTTGGAAAAAGGCCAGCTCAAGAATACCCTAAACCGACGAGCATGCATGAAGAATGTGATGAGAGTAGATGAAGTTAAGGAGGTATGTCAGGGTCGTAGCAGGTAGAAAACCATAATCTCTGCCTACCCCCTCCGGGAAACAGGCATGATTTTGTGTATGTATAAATATACTATTCTAAACCAGCTTTAACAGTCCCAAAGTGCATATGACTGGACAATTTACCCTGAATAGATATTTTTTTGCATAATATTGGCATTCGGTTTACTGAGGAATTGATTATCAGAAGAAGTTGTTGAATGAGGTTGAGTCTATAAAAAAATATAGCTTTAACTTTGCCATATACCTATATGCTTTAATTCTTTTTAAGACTATTTCTACGAATACACATTGGGGCTACACTGTTTTATAACCGGTAGGCAAAACAAAGCAAGTAAAATCATAATAAAGTTTGTCAAAAACTGATTGGGATAAAATAACAAAAACAATGGATATAATATACAATCAAAATAATACAAAAAATAAAAACAAAAGGGTCTTGTTCTGCCCCCAAATTCAAAGAAACCAACGATTTTTTTCAGTTGCGAGTTGCGATTGCTAAGCGAATCGAATGCAAGCCTAAATTACTGACTACGACATTAAATACTACGCCGATGTATGTTATCTGTTAATTCGTCGACCACGTCGAAGGGGATATAGCTCAGTGGTAGAGCAACCGACTGCAGATCGGTAGGTCCCCGGTTCAAACCCGGGTGTCCCCTAAGTATGATTGATATTTTTGTGTTTTTTTTTTATTTTGTATTTTTATATTTCAAATGCAGTCGTCAATTGCGAAATTTAAAGCAAAAATTATAAAAATTTACTTATATACATTAGTCAAGTAGCAGCTCTTTGATACGTATGAATGCAACACATAATCGCTTCCTTTGTAAATAAATGTACTACGCAGTGCATTTGCGCGCACTAAATAACCCGGCACTGGATATAATAATAATAATATTGGTGGACAATTCACACATCGCCACTTAGCCCCAAACTAAGCATAGCTTGTAAGTATGGGAACCAGACAGTTGATAGAATACATAAAATATATACTTTTTGTAAATATTCACATACATACTTATAATACGTATCATACGTATATACGTGTCTGGGTGTCAATATGTATAATATGTATGTATGAAAAATATTATGCTATACTTAGTTTACTTTGGGGCTAGATGGCGCTGTGTGAAATGTGTTATTATTATTATTATATTATCTGAGTTTAACGTAGGTCGATGAGTAGATAACGTCAACGAGAAGTGATCTGCTCGTAAATCACTTTGTAACTATTTGTCAACAAAGATACATCGCTGGTTAGTTGCTTGATTTAAACAAACGCTCAGACATCGAGCTTGCGAAGATCATAAATACCTACGATACTAAATTAACATGATTGATGGACTAGTTTAAGTGATTTTATTATCAGTTAAATATATTTGTAAATCTGGCATAAATACTTGTTGTACAGGATTGTATTTTTGATTTAAATAATAAGAAATATAAAAATAAGAATATAAGCTAACTAACATATAATCCGTATCAACACCCAGACACAGAACAAACACCTATTTCGTCACATAAATATTTGTCCTGGGTGGGAATCGAACCCACGACCTACAGCGCAGAAGACAGGGATATATAAGAAGCTGTTCAATAAATGCAAGGCGTGTTCTGTCACCTCTGCCCTCGATAGTTGTTTTCGAAAATTGTTCCATCATGGTAGCTGGCGGGTATACGGCTATCGGTCACTTCATCAATTTCGGCCACATACCCGACCCGCAAACAATAGTGTTTGGGACACCGCTCATAATACAATATCTTGTTCGACGCTAATGGGGGGTATCGCCTTGACTAGGGCTGTCATACTATATTATGCAAGCTTTATTGAAATTGTCTAACATGATAATGTAGATAAATAGTTGTATGTCTATTTAATCGCTTTTTGCGATAAGGCCATCCATTGTACCACTTATGTATACAGCAGTATATTTTTTGCTTGTTTTTACTTATGGTGTACAATAATAACATATTCTATTCTATTCTATAAATGTTGTATCGAGATTTGACTGTGACTGATGCCCTCTGTCCAATAAATTCCCCAAAATAGTCTCATACGTACGTATGGATATTAGATAACGTAAAGAAATAACGTCATTTTTACTACTGTGGTCTTTCTAAAAGGTACTATCAGCTATCTTGGTTTAACTTTACAATTTTAACTCTAATTAAATGAATTAAATCCTGAGGTATTCACTTATACTAATACTGTATTCCAAAGCTATTTCAATTTGTTTCAGTTAGAATGTATTATTAGGGTAATATGACAAATGTATGTAAAAGTGTGATATGTAATAGTGTATTTAATATGTGAATGTTTACATATTTTTTGACGTGTCAACGTCTTATAATTCGATAGAGCCGGCTGCACGCACGAAAAAACATGACTCATGCGGCGTTACCTCGCTCTGAGGCGTTCCATGTAAGGCTTGTGCAAGTGCAAGCGAGAGCGCGGAACGAGCGACAAAGAAGCACAATCGGCCTTTGCGTTCGGCAGCGTTCGACATCCGTCTCTCTCCTACTTGAGTGAGCGATGCGTCTGCGTGGACAGCTGCTAATACTTACATTTACATGTTTTGATCGAGTATCAAGTGCATATATACATAAAAATCTATTAAACAAATGAAATTAAAATTTTCTTTTGAAAAATGCTACCATTCCATCAGTATTTTCTTAAGACGTTGACACGTTCAACTATCGTCAGTAAACCGACTTTACAGACAACCATTTTGTTTTAATTGAAGTGACGGATTTAGCTGACGGCCCACCTGATGTTAAGCGGTAACCGCCGCCCATAGACAACAGCAATACCACTCAAGTGCCCTCCATAGTACGAGATGACTCAAGTCGCACTGCGTTGCGTCCATCACCCCGAGACGGGATATTACGTCTCATGCGCTTGCAATTTCGCGGGCACTCCCTTCCACCGGAACACAGCAACACGAGTGCATAATTGATAGGAGATAGAAATGCCACAACCCTAACGAAGTTTCTATGACACCGAAACAATGGAAATTATCGCGTACGATCTAGTGGTTCCGATGTTATTGAGCAGTGGTGAATCGAAGAGTTGTCTGACAAGGTTTTTGGTTAACAAGCCGATTTTTGACAAAAACCATAAATTCCTAGAAAATGAAATTCAGTAGTTTCATTCATTTCCCCAAAAAAGGTGATACTGGAAGTAATAATTGTCCCTTTTACTAAAAGTCAATGTCACCACGAGCTTTAATTCAAAAAACAAGCCTCAAAGGTCGACCCAAATGAAGCAAGATGGATTACCAAAAGTAGACAGCTTGAAAACTGCCTTGACTCCAACATAAGGTCCATGGCCTTATTGAACTTTTTACAAGTAATAATATGTATTTAGTACATTCCTTAAAATAATAGCTTTATTCCCATTAGAACACAGTGTTGACAGGCCTCACAGCTCAGTTGGTACTAACTCTGCCTTCTGCGCTATTTGTTTGACGAATATGGATGTTTGTTCTGTTTCTGGGTGTTAATATGTATTATATGTATGTATTTACAAAAAAAATAATGTGTTCTATCAGTTGTCTGGTACCCATAGTATAACCTATGCTTAGTTTGGCGCTAGAAGGCGCTGTGTCAATTGTCCGCCAATATTATCTATACAAATAAATAAAATTGGAGTGTCTGTTTGTAATATTAAAATAACCGCTTTTTACGAAGTCATATGGATGTATACACGGTACATATGCCAAAACAACATTTTTTTAAAATTTTTGTTTGTCTGTCTGTCTGTTTGTTCCAGCTAATCTCTGAAATGGCTGGACCGATTTTGACGGGACTTTCACTACCAGATAGCTGATGTAACAAGGAGTAACTTAAGCTACTTTTCCGAGGGGTAAAATAGGGGTGCGTGATAAAACCGAATTCCACGCGGACGAAGTCGCGGGCAAAAGCTAGTAATGTTATAAGACAAAATATCTACTGGTGTTCTATGGCTACTATGGTACCAGCAGTTGCTTATGTATTCTGAAGGGACATATGCCTATTACCGACATGTGATAGTCGATTGGCTTTTCCTCGGTTCGAGAACGTATTGGCACATTTTTCGTGTGAAAAGCTAGTTGCTGCACGACTGCTTCAGATTTGAACCAGCGACCTTTGGATTGCAAATTGGGGTAAACACCACACCATCTGTAGTCGGTTTCGGGTATTTAACACTCTGAAGTAAATATACAATGAAAATTAAGGTGAACTAGATTGAAAAATTAAGAAGTTATAGTATATTCAGTTTAGAAGTATGACAGACTTAGATCAGACTTTAAGAATCAAGCATAATTATATAACAATTTACAAAGTTTCAAACAACGTTTGTCAAACAATATTGTTAGAAACTTGTTTATTTCCCTCGAAGGTTTTCACTTGTCTTCTGCAAGCTAGATTGCATAACAGCAATCAGTCAGTACATTTGAAACCGAGAGTATTGTGCCGATGTGGCCCATTGACCGCACATCTGACCCTTGCTGCAAGGCCGTTCACTTCTATTCTACCGTTTATGTAGAACTAGTCTGTTCAACAAGAAAGCTATTTTGAACTCTATGCAATTGTTACAAGAATTGCTGTACAATTATTTTTTATGATCTGACTGTGACAAATTTGGAGTTGTTTTGTGTGTGTGCCATTTTAAAATGTGTTATGCATAAATAAATATTTAAGTAATGTTACTTAAATATTTGTTTATAATTGAGTTGTGATCACATTATTCATTACAGAAAAAAAACTATTTATTTTCTATTGAATTAAATAATTTCTGTATAGTCATTAATATCAAGAGAATACTGCAAGCGATGAATAGCGTGCTCAAAAGCCGATTGAAGGACACCATATAAATTTCAATCGTATTAATCAATGATTAATCCGTTCCAATTATGAAAACCAGGAAAAACGAAACAAAAGATGTGTAATACACACGATGAATCAATGCGCGAACAAAGAAACATTGACGAACACGCAATGTGTATATGCACTAGCGACATAAATGTTTAGTATTTCATATTGAGTTTGTCCCACGAAAGAAGTGGGTACCGCTGTAGTTTTAATATGTTGCCATATCTTTGACAACTATTAATGTAGGCACCTCAGTACCAGCCTCACTATGTTCTCACTGCAGGAATAAAGCCTACTCTTGGCATAGATAGATAGATGAATACTTTATTGACCGCCATACATGGAGATTTCGTAAAGATTAATACTTAAGCTAAGGTAACACAATGGGCGGCATTATCGCTAACAGCGATTTTTCCAGGCAACCTTTGCATGGACCAGATATGTAATAGTAATAGAAGGGGTTGTTGGTGTAATATATATATAAATATATATGTATATTTTCAAATGAGCTCATTAATAAGCAAATAAGGCTGTGGTAATAAAATAACAATTAATATATAAAAAAATGCAATAAAAAGAACTACAATATTATCAACTAGGCGCTTAATTGATAAATAATGTTCTTAAAGATGGGCAGGGACTTGGCGTGACATACAATTAGACTGCCATGGTAAATGTATTATTAGCTGGAGGCCAAGCTATAATGGTAGAATGTTTTATGTAACAATGCACTGATGATGACGCTGTGTGAAATGTCCACCAATATTAATTTTAATTATTATTTATAACTGCAAAATATATATTTATATTAATTACGCATAGTATTAATTATTATTTATTATTTGCAAATACCGAAACTGCCGTCCGTGTCGTCAATGTCTGAAAGGTTTTTGGCTGAAAACCAGCGCTGAGTAAAATTACTCAGCATATGCTGAGCCAACCCCTTTTTCGGCACTGGAGGCACAGGTACATATTGTAATATTTCTTTTTTCTTCATGTTTATTATTTTTAGTCATTGCTCTTTTGTGTATTTGTGTCCTGTGTGCCAAATAAATGTGTTATCTATCTATCTATCACCACGTAATAATTATACAATGGTCACGTTGCCATAAAACGTCAGCGCCCGCGCCGTATACAGCACAAAGAGCATGTCGCAGGCTGCGCGTGAGTTGTCCGCGCGGTGTAACTCACACGGCGCCGCGCCGCGCCGGGATATCTGGTGTCGGTGAGTCACGGCATCGGCAATGCGATCCCTGAACCGAGGTGAATGTGACGCTGGATACGGCTGTGTATCAATAACTTGAGTTTTGGGACAAGCTCTATTTTGTTGTCTGGAAGAAATCGCCTTAAGCGATAAGACCGCCCATTTTAGTTATTTTAGATTTATTTAGTTTAAAAATGTAATTGTTTCATTAAGCTGTTATGCACAATAAAGAGTTTACCTATCTATCTATGTATCTATTTAGATTTGTACTACTCTTATACTCACTAAGGTATAACTGTGGTATATAAAAAACACCACTAGTATGTAACCCAGCCTGGATATACAATAAGTAATTTGAGAAAATGTAGCTTTTTTTTTTCACAAGAACATCCCTTTAGGCGAATTCATGATCATCTAGCTCTTAATACCACTCTAAGGATCCATTATATTTCCGGTTATTATGAATTCATATATTTATTACGAGTTTAAATGTTTTGATTGTTTTTAAACCCCATACTCAAGTTCCGTTATAGACAGCACGGTGCAAAAAATGGTGCGCGACTGGAGTTTTTGAGTATGCCTAGGCAGGCGTTCGGTATAAGGAGCGAGAATTTATTGTGCGCGGAGGGGCGGAGAGGGTATTTTTATTACAAGTACCTATTAACTTTGTTCCCCAACTAATTTACGTACCACGGGTTACATATGAAGAACGATGCTTAAGGATCAAATTCCTATAAAAAATACCAGCCCTTTATTACGGCACTTGACCTATTTAAAATTGAACGATAACTTTTTTCGTAAACACAAGGTTCCTCCACTACTGATATGTATACAAACTGACCTACTTAATTTCAAAACAACACTACTTAATTACCGTAACACCAACAAAGTGTCCTGTCATTAAGATAAGCAACTACATGCCATTTAAAGCGGCCTTTATCTACAAATATTCCACGACCTCACTATTTATTTGACTCAATTCACACAACTAGGTACGGTGATACAACGAATTTACATAACTCTGCTCACACATTCAGTTGTATTTTTCAGGGTAAATATAAACAAGAAAACATGACTGCTACACTGACACAATTAAACTCACATCACTGTACTGTCGACGAAGCCGATAGCTCTTAAATATAGGGCATAAGTGTTTGTATTGTATCTTTTTTCCCTCCCTCATTATCCGTATTGTAACTCCAACGCTTATTTGTTTAATAATTATTAATTTGATGTTGTTTATATCCATGGAGTCCGTGAAATATAATTAAATCATTTTTTATTTTGAATTTTGTTCTATTTATGCGTTAAAACTCTGGCGGAAAGAAATTACCTTATTTATCGTATTCTAATACATAAACCTTTTACCTCTCAGCAATGTTTATGCAGCCTCTGCGTTAGCACCATAAAGTGAGCTCCCACGAGCAAAACAAGGCGAAATAGTTATTCTCATGTTGTCAACATACGTGAAAATTGCGTAACGTAATAATACGAATCGTGTGTTGATGTAAAACATAATGTGGTAATGGCAAATGATGTATGTGATGGATATAGATGAAGAAATTAATAGTTCGATTCCTCTATGATTTTAATACTCAAATTAACTACGATAAGATGTTAAGTAATACCGAACTAGCATTCGATAAAGTGAGTAAAATGCCGCACGTAATCATCGAAGAAACTTACAATTACTCATTAAAAAGCATAACTAACAACTTTGTAATCACCAGCAAACCCAGTAGTTTTTGTAGAAAACATTATGAAACATAATAATATACCGTGCCGACTTCGATAATAACTTGTTTACATTCTTTAACTTAGAATAAGCCGCTTATGTGAATTTGCTGGTTAACAGCAATTTTCCTCTCGACTGAATTATGGTACTTGATAGATTTAGCTATTCATTTTGGAAATTGGCGTCAGATTTAAGACAAGTGTCGATGCTGCGCCCCGTGGCATTCCCCTCGGTGAGTAAGTCAACCCACGGGAACACTGCACTTTTCCGGGATCAAAGTAGCCTATGTGTTAAGCTAGGATTCTTGATTCAAATCTATCTTGATACCAAATTTCATCCAAATCCATTCAGCCGTTTGAGCGTGAAAGAGTAAAACACATACATACATACAAATTTTCACGTTTATAATATTAGTAGGATTTGCTTCACAGGTACCCTACTGCGATAAGAATGACTTGGAGTCTACTCGTCTACTCGAAGTCTCTGTAAGCCACAATCTTAATGATTCTAGAACGAGGTTCGAATAGTGTGGGATTACACTCTCGAATGTTCTTTTTACGGTTTTGATTGTGAAAATGGACCCTTATAGTTTATTTATGTTCGACTGTCAGTATAACGCAGACGAAAACTCTAGAGAAACTGTAGAGAAAAACTATTAGCACTAAAATACATGAAAATTAGAGAAAGAATTATAAAAAAAAACAATGAAGGTTGACACTCCATTTGCGAGGGAAAAAATGTGTAGAAATAGGGTGTTTTGGTATCATTAGAAAGTGTTTAAAAATTATTTTGCAGTTTCTGTTTTTTTTAAACAATAGTTATTATAATACATATATAGTAAATATAATAGAAATAGTTGGAGAGTTTAGTGCTTCTAGTCATAAAAAATATGCCTGGAAACAACCTGGAAAGTACAACCTCTAAAACAGTTATAGTACCTACTAATATTAAAACACGCTCAACAAAAATGATTTTTCATGTGTAGTTTTTTGAAACATTGGTTGTATCGGTAACACGCTATAATTTTTCAGTATCTTTGAAAAATATATAAAAAGTCTAATTATTAATGATTGATATACAAGTATGCGTAACATTGATTAGTTCGAATTTTCTCACATCAAATTGTTTCAATTACAGTGAATGATATCACGAAAATATCTCGGCAGTAAAAAGCCAGCAATTTATGAATTGAAGAGCTAACGTAAGAGTAACTCGTAATAGCCGCGTAAAAATGCTTATTAAGTAATGAATTCCACCCGTGAGAACATCTACATCGGACATAATTAATATGATCTCTCTCGACAAAAAGCCAAGGTCTGCTTCAAATTGTTATGTTCAATTCACGTTTACATCAAAACAAACATATATTAAATAACAATTCAAATGATACTTTAAATATCACGGTTGTTACAATTCCAAATGCACACAACGTAACACGATCATTTTCAACGTTATCACTTCACCGGTCACGATTCCGAACACTTATAACTTAAACTTGCAATGAAACAAATTACGCGATTAATTTGAACCGGTCGTGATAACAGAGGAGTTCGCTCGTCGGAAGCTGGGAACTACACTAAACTATAGTCTATTGTATGCAGGTGGATTGTAGTCCGTTTGCCTTATTATGGACATTTTCCATTCACAGTGGGGCAATCGCAAGTCGAAGCGACGCCGTATAGAAGCGGACTGGTAGCGTTTTGGCAATATATGCTCAAATCGTGTACGTCTCGTGTCAAGGTGATAAGTAATTAGCATCGCAAATCAATGTTTGTCTGATTTATCTGCAAGAATGTACGTAGATTTTCTGGTTTCCACATTTTTATATTTTATTGCGTCGTCTGTGGTGTGAGCTGCGAATAAATTGTAAACTGGGATCGATCTACAGACGTAACAAGCCATGATATTTTAAATATAACTATACCTACATAAAAAATAACTATTATGTTAACCAAATAAGCGCGCTTATGTGCTTTCCCCCATTCCCGTTTTTCCAACCTTGTGCTAATTTATAATATTACATACATAAAATCACACCTGCTTCCCGGAGGGGTAGAGATCATGGTTTTTCACCTGCTACGATCCTGACATACCTCCTTAGCTTCATCCACTCTCATCACATTCGTCATGCATGCTCGTCGGTTTAGGGTACTCTTGACCTGGCCTTTTTCCATAACGTCACCGATTTGGTCTAAATATATCCAAATATATAATATTTTGGGCCAAAAACATCAGAACTACATTGTTTGTGTGACTTGCATATTGTGATGCAACTTGACTCCTTATAAAACATGAGTCTAGAAGGATCTAGTCTCTTTCGCTGCAAAACAGTACGTTTTGTTGTTTCTCTTTATAAATAGAGTGAAAATATGAGCGGTAATGAAAAGAGTCAAATTAATAATATTAATAATAAGTAATAATATAATATTGGTGGACAATTCACAGAGTACTATGGGAACCAGACAACTGATCGATTACATGTATACTTTTTTTGTAAATACATACATATAATACATATTAACACCTAGAAACAGAACATACATCTATATTCGTCACACAAATATTTGTCCTGGGTGGGAATCAAACCCACGACCTGCAGCGCAGAAGGCAGAGAAGGCACACCTCAGTTCGTAGTACAACTGAGGTGTGAGGCCTGTCTTGCATTGCATCGCAACACGCCTGTCTGTAGACATGAAGACTGAATTCATATGTACGTGTAATTCCACCCGCAACATATCATATATCAGTTCCAATGCACTTCTGATTGACTGCAGAAATGAGTGTAATATCTAACCTGAACGATATCTGCACAGAGTTAAACCGCATAGAAAATAAACGGGATAAATAGCAGTTTATGAACATGGTCTAGAAAATTTAATATACAAAATTCTTGTGTCCATAGTTGAAACCAAACTCCGCAGAAACGGCATATCTGTTTTTTGTTTTTTTTTGTGTATATTCGGTAGGTCTGATAATAGGACGTAAACTATTTTTCATACCCCTGAGTGATAAGGGTGGTCCACCCCTAATAATTTTTTTATTTATTGGTTAACAATTTAATTTAATTTTTTATGATTCAACACTAAAAAATACATATAACCTTAAATTTTCACCCTTCTACCATCAACCCCTATTTTTTAATTGAGATATTAATTCTTGAATTTTTGCCAAAACAACGTTTGCCGGGTCAGCTAGTAATGTATACAAACTCGTTATCCTAAATATAGTTAGACAATTGAAAGCATATCCATTATTTGCAAATCAAATGCAGTATGAGGTTGCACAACGGCTTCCAAGGCGGCACAATGGACAGCGATCGCTTCGCACCGTTAATTCTACCAGCTCGCCAGCGCCATCACCCCCACATACACCACGGCGTTAAACGAGCGCTGATTGGCAGATAACGTGAGATCTAGGGCTTAACTTGCTCTACTGAAATTAAGTGATATCTAAGATAATCGGTGCTAATTAATTCAAAGACTTTAATCCTACTTAGCTAGGTACTCTTTGTGGTTTTGTTGTCTATTATTATTATTATTTTCTTTTTGTGTATTGACTATATTATATTATTATTATGTAAAAAACTATGGATCTCGTCTGAAATAAGTTATATTATTATTATTTAATAATATTACTAAGAATTTTTAGTAACTCACCTACCGATTTAGTTTCCATTCATACATTACGTTTAAATCTTTCTAATCTAAATTATCTTTATCAGTTTCAGAAGCATCAATCAATTAATTTCAAGCTTAAATGGATTGAGCGATAAGATAAAAACATATTTAGCGGTTAAACTCTCGTGATTTAGCTATAATATAATTAAATAAATTTTGGTGGGCATTGCACACAGCGCCATCTAGCCCCAAAGTAAGCTAAGTAAATAGCTTGAATCATGGGGAGCTGTAACAAATTAACTTAGTGTTTATTAATATTTTTGACACAACAAATTATCTAGCTCTGTCCAGTCTTGCTCTCATTAACTGTGCTGAATGTTGTATTGTAAAAAGCTGATACTTGATACATACGAGACTCTAATGGTGAAAACAAAAAATATTGGAGGCAAAAAGTTGGCCGGATACATAAGAAGGCACGTCGTCGAAACTGTATTTTCTGATAATGACATCATTGTAATAAAAATCTTGACATTGGATGCCATCAATTCACTGTGTTTATAGAGATTCAGCAGTTTCGAACCGTGGTTGGCGAACCATCGGGCACTTGAATATTGGAGTATTGTTTATCTTTTTTTTTAGGTAAAAATTTGACCTGATGTTAAGTGACGATGAGGTCTACGTTTGAAGCATGCTTGCCTAGAAGTACCTATTTAACTTTAAACTTTCCCCGTGATCGTATTAGCTGCGCCCCGCGGTGTTATAGACATAGACATAGACATAGACATACATTTATTTACTCAAGTTATCTGCGGTGAATAATTAATCCCAATGGGAACACTGCACTTTTCCGGGATCGAAGTAGCCTATATGTTAATCCAGGATATAAGCTATTTTGGTACCAAATTTCATCCAAATCCATTCGCCGTTTGTGCGTGAAAGAGTAACAAAGATCCATACAAACTTTCACGTTTATAATATTAGTAGGATAATATATTTCTAATTAGCATAAACTACTTTGATTATCTGTAAGTAAGTAACCCATACCGTAGCCAAGGCCTCCTCATAAGTGGTGTGAAGAGGTGGCGACGCCGGGGGCGTCTCCCGAGATATCGCTGCGATTGGCATTTTGTTACCGCATCATTACGTTCTGAAACAAAAGATACACACAGTCAGATTTACGACTACTTTTGTCATGAAGGACTTCCATGACTAGAATTTACAGCAATTCTTCAAATTCTGGAAAAACCATTTCCAGAATTAGACATGTTAAGTGCACGAAAGGAGCCTCTTGAAGGCAAACTTAAAAAATCCTATCACCATGAGAGAACTCGAATAGATAGATAGATAGAACAACTTGGGATGGACTTTCCACAAACTCATGCCTGAATCCGTCGACTGTCTTGAATTTAAAACTAATTATTGTGAAGATTCCACATTCTTAAGATTCATAATATATATTTTGCAAAGTTAACGTCAAGACATAGAGATCGACAACTGTTCCAAGGAATTCAAACAGCGTAATAATATAAAATAGCGATTCTATCTCCTACATTAAAATACACTGCTCCCCCAATAAGCAAATCTTTGCACGTCATAGAAGGAGACCTCACAATGTAAACGTCGAATTTGGATTATCTTATTGTCGTTCAAATGGTGTGTTTACAATGGGTCTCGACCTTGGCTCGCGTGGCGTCGTGGTGACGACTGTACAAACACACATTACCATACATGAAGACAACGTGACTAAGCTATGGATATCTAAGTATTTTGTTGTAAATATTTTAAAATAATTTTAGTATTCACTAGCTGCGCCCCGCGGTGAATAAGTAACCCCACGAGAACACTGCACTTTGCCGGGATCAAAGTAGCATATGTGTTAATCCAGGATATAAGCTATTTTGGTACCAAATTTCATCCAAATCCATTCAGCCGTTTGAGCGTGAAAGAGTAACAAACATCCATACAAATTTTCACGTTAATAATATTATTAAGATTAGTCTGTACAGTTTTCAAAACAAAAAATAAGTACAACTTAGCATAGATATTAAATTGAAGGTCACTAGAACAACTGTTAACTTTAGCGGGATTCCATTATGAGCACGACCTGGCAATAAATTGAAAATTGTGGTACCATTTATCAGGTTTTTTATTTTTGCTTTCAGTTCTGTTGGGGAGACACTTGAATGATTTTAACGAAACCGTTAAGCCGGCTGTAATCTTGGAAGGTAAATATTTCGTAATAAATCAACTTAGATTAATGCCAATGCTCTAGTAGGTAAGATCACTGTCACCGCAGGCCCACTTCACTCCAACTTAGAATAGACATATTAGTAACCCTCGACTAGAGAGAATATTTTAATACTAACTCCTAGGAAAATGAGATTTGATTGATCTATTTGCAAGACGCAACTAACCCGCAAGAGCTTCAACTTTTGTGCAGGTAACAATCTCTTTATTGCAAAATCACAAATAAATTAACAGTTATAAATAAAACAACTCTGAGTGTACACTAAATGCGGAATAAAAATGGGAGGCCTTATTGCAATAAGCAATCTCTTACAGACAACCTTTGTATGGACAAAATAATAATAAATAAGACAAACTAACGTTACAACGTTTATGGTGTATATAATCGCTATTGATTTTTACGCGTTACGCTTCATAGAACTTGGTGGTCGAGTAGTACGAACTCTGACTGTCAATACGTTTTTAATTTAATTTCATCAGCTTTTATTTATTAAATTCTGATATGAAAATCTGCCAATCTAGTTTCAGCTCCTCTGCTTTATTAAAGCCAAATGACTCTCACATGTCAATAGTACGCCTGTGTCTCTACAGTAGGAACATTAGTGGCTGTAAAAGTGTTCACATCCACTAGGCTAGACTTTAAAACCCTTATGGACAATAGTCACTCCCGAACATAAGCCATATTGAATCTACAACGGACACGCTTAAGTTCATTTCCCATAAATCCATAGTTTCAGTGAGACAGGCATAAAGTCTTCCTCGGTCCCACCCAAGTCTGGTGCGAGGACATAAACTGCATACCGAACGGTAAAACTGATGGAAATCTGAACCCGCTCAGATATATGATACGTGATAAAACGTTTAATACTACTTAATATCCTACTAATATTATTTAAACGTGAAAGTTTGTATGGAGGTTTGTTACTCTTTCACGCAAAAACGGCTTAATGGATTTGGATGAAATTTGGTATCAAGATAGCTTATATCCTGGCTTGACACATATGCTACTTTGATCCCGGAAAAGTGTAGTGTTCCGGTGGGATTACTTACTCACCGTGGGTAACACCGCGGGGCGCAGCTAGTAATTTATAATGACAAATTACCGTTTACATCGAGATCGCTATGTTCTGTTATATCGTTGAGTAAAGTTTCTAGTTTAAGACTTTCCTTTCTATCTTCCGAGGTGTTATCTTTATCTTGTCAAAGAGGAATGTATAAATGAAATTAAGTATAACTTAAAGCATATAACTTGACTATGTTATGAAGCACTGGTAAACTCAAGAACTGATCTGCATCTTCGTGACACGTCTATAGCTATATATTTATATGGACATTCTTTCTCTTATCATGATTCATATTCATTAAGTTGGTTATCTTGATAAATCATTAACATATGTATATTACAACTGAAGATGTCCTGACTGACTGACTGACAACTTAGCGTTAACCGCTGGCCCTTGATTTGAGATTTTGAAGGTGTGTTTCTTACAGGGCGTAGGCGCACATTAAGAAAGAAATTTAGAATTTTGATGCGTACTTAACTGTCGTATTTTAGTGTGACAGAACTCTATTTCAAATACCGAATAATGGTGTTTGTTTTTAAATATTTTGAGGATCTGGACTTCAAAATTGAAACTAAAAGTGTAGTTAATTCAGATGTCATTCAAAAGAACATCGTATAATATAAATTTGTGTTTAAGATTCTATATTTATTAGACCAAACCCTATATTTTTTAGGAAGCTTGTAGATACGAGATCTCATAACTTTGATACTAGAGTGGGGCATTTATGAATAGGTAATTAAAATGCTAATTAGATTGGAATGCATATAAAGCACAAAGTTTATCTTAATAAACTCTGTAGGTCAAATGGGTAACTTTGAGATGGGAGAGACTTTCACAGGTTCTGACAAACTTATCATTCAAAATATTGGCGTGATAGGATATTCATGAAATAATGTTTAGTTTCTTCTATTAAATGTAACGAATGAAGCCTGCAAAAGTTAGTAAGTACTTTCCAACCTACTGCTACGCAACCTACCTGTTGGCTTCTTTTTTCTATGTGATACTGTTACGGAACGAATCGAAAGGCTACCTAGTGTTAAGTGGTAACCCCTGCACATAACAATCGATCCGCCCCTACTACGTACGACAAGACCCAAGTCGCATCGTATGCGACCGTAACTCCGAGCCGTGTAGTGTAATGTCTCATGTGCCTGTAATTTCACCGGCAACCACAACTTTCAACCCGGAACACAGTAACGCGAATGTGTTACTGCTTGTCGGCAGAAATGAGCATGGTGGCAGTACTTCCTCGGACGAACTTAAAACTTACTACTACTACTGAGCCCACGCAAGCAAAGCCGCGCTGACACTATAAAAATAATTCATTTGGACAAACAATGAATCCTGTCTGGTGGTAATGGTCAATGCCTTGTAACGCTTTTAGCATGAAAATATGTTATGATCGTCATCTCTTCATCACGTACGAAAGACTTCATTTAGTAAACAAAAGCTGTCCCATACAAAATCTAATACCATTATACGTGCTTGGAATCCATCGCCGGTTCAGTATCATTTTTAAAAGGAATACACGTCAACCATGCTTCATTAGGACGTATCATGATTCCGCCGGCTACCTCATTAAGAGAGAGCTCACGAGCTACCCAATAGTCACGTGGAATAGGTATGTCGTAATTCAGTTTTATTTCCTTTATGCGGAAGAACGCTCTTTTCTATAAATCACTCGCGAGCTTTTATTGAATTGAAGTTAATTCATCAAGGGCGTTCAATCTACTTTTATAATTATGCGATGATCAATAATGTGAATGCTTCCTATATATTATATTATACTATAATATTTGAATCAACATATTGCTAATAAGAGTGGTGGTTCTGTCGCTGGGAGTAGATATTTCCAAAAAAAAGTAGCTGTAGATACAAGCTTTAAAGTTAGCTTACTTTGAGGCTAGAGGGCGCTGTGTGAACTGTCCACAAATATTTATTATTATTTATATGTATGTTTGCATGTATTAGAAACAATGGACATGTAACCGCATCCTGTTTGTTGTCACTGTCCTGTAATGAATTATTATTTGTCCCTACGCTTTTCTTCCTACCTACCTGCCTTTTGTATTCCATTGCTAAAATTTTATTTTGGCATAGATTATTAAATTTTAGTAACAAATTTGAGTTACCTACATAAAATAAATTTCTGATTGTACTTTCAATTACGAAAAGTTCTCGAAAATTGTCAGCAAGAGCGAAACATCTTTCCATACCTGAACTTGAAACTGATTCATCGCTCACATGGCCTTATCGAAGCAACCAGACTGTCCGCAAAGGCAACTCGACACATAAACTGATGCTTTCTTCATAATGAATAATTATTTGCTTTCAATAGCTTTTTTGATGAGCTGTGATGAATTTTTGTAAAAAGTTATTTTATGTTTTAAATTTTTCTATCAAAAGAATACGTTCAAGCAACTGTAAACAGTACAGCAACCATTTTTTATGTGATTTAGGTGGCAGAACGAGCTGATAGCCCACCCGATATTAAGTCTTCTCCGCCAAAGTATGAGATGACTCAAGTCGATTTGCGTTGCGTCCATTACCCCGAGACGAGGATGTTACGTCTCACGCGCCTGCAATTTCACCGGCACCCACTCCCTTCCAGCGAAACACAGCAACACGAGTACATAACTGCTTGCCGGCAGATTACCAGGTGTGGTGGAAGTACTTCTCCGAGCGAAAGTTCTACTGCTACTTTGGGTTGCTCCTTTTACCATCTTTTCACCGAAACCACATTAAACCAATCGAGCATTATTCAATCAAATGCACTCCAGTACTATCGACTCATTATAGAATCGATATAAATCTCTGACAACATTTGAGCAACAATATAAATTACCCACTAGTCGTGCTACAACTTGTATGAGCCTGAAGCGAATTTGATCAAACATCGAGCAGGTTACATGAACTACAAGTTATAACATTATGTTTCACAATGAGTGTACAGGTGTTGAGATCCGTATGTCGTGCTGAACTCTACAATTGTTAATTATGAAGGGTCTTAAATCAGATCAGTTCTGGTCGCAACGACTGAGTATATAGTACAGAGCAAGCTCAAAACGGGACCTAATGATAAATTGTTACTTCTTACTCAATAATACCACTATTGGAAAGTGTAATTATGGGTACAGCTTCTCCTACATACTTAGATAGTCCCTATATTCATACAGAAGACAGATAGATAGAGAAATTATTTATTATTAATTGCACACCACAAGATAAATATAAACAATGTTACAAGAAATTACAGTTAAATGTGAAGCACAATAATCTCTTCCAGGCAACCTTTAAATGGACTGAACTAAAACAGGAATGATATGGGCCGGTGGTGTTAAATAAAAACAGAAAAAACACTATATAAAATCACTAAATACGTACTAGATATAAAACTTAAATATATAATTATAAACAAATAATAATATAAATAAACATAATATATACAGAAGAATTATATGTTTCTGTGCGAGATCTGCCAAAATCTGTAAACTTTAAACCAAATTACACCTGCAGCACCACTGCCAAAAAGCAACCGTAGCTACCTAATGTAGTATTACTTAGTTAGTAATACCATGTAGCGTTGCAAGGTGAAATAAAGACGGTGCGGGATACCTTTTCGGATTGTTTATTTAGAAAGAGTTGACCTTGTTTCTTGCTTACGAACCTGTGTGCCCCAGGCGCAGGCCTACGCAGCTTGCGCAAGGCACTCTTCAAACGTATCCACCGCAGTATCCTCCCGTGAAACAAGCGATGTTAATTGTACGATACACACTAATTAACCATGAAGGTTGTATTACGCTGCCGATTTCTCGAATGAGATTGTTTGATTGTGACCACTGACGTAGGTAATGAGTTAACGAAATTTAAAATAGTTTTGTATGCTTATGCCTATAGTTTAGTAATAGTTTTTAATATTATTATTATTTTATAAGGTCTAATTTGTCAAAACCACCATTTGAAATAGCAAATTATCGATATTACAAATACACTGTATCACTTTGTAAGGACTTTGTCAGTTTGTAAGGAATAATTTAGAACAGTATGAATACTTTAAATCAAGGCGTCTGAATCCTTTGATTGGTTGCCCTTTCAATAGAACATCATTGCTTAATAATAGTATTTATTGTATGGCGCCTAAAATTTATAATCACCTGCCAAGATGTATAAAAGAGAGTACCTCCAATAATATTTTTAAATATAGTGTAAAAAAAGTATTGTTAACTAAAGTGTACTATAGTGTTGATGACTACCTAAATGATGCTACTATCGATTTTACCGTATGACATTTTAATATTTTTTTTTAGTGTTTTAATATATTCTTAACTAATTTTGCAATATTTATAATGTATCATATATTTTAGTTTAAATGTATATTGTGTGTACTTTTAATGTTGCATGCTGTAAAGCGGACTATGGAGGAGCTTATTATTAATTGTGAACTAGATGTATACCCATTTTCGCAATAAATTTATTTGAATCTGAATCTGAAAATCTGAATCTTTCTTTCAAGTACCCTGCTTTAGAAGTCACTACAAAATAAAGATAACCCCAGTCAATTTTAATCAGTTCCAAATATAATATTTACATAAATAAATAACTTCTTTCGAAGCATGAAATACATAAGTATAATGTTAATATACAATATATTTAATTCGCAACCTGCACTTAGCTTTGTTTGAAACGTGTGAGTCAACTTTTGAAATGGGAGTATCACTCAATGTCCCATACAAAACCTTATCAGATGAACCTTATGATTATTGTATGTACGAACGAGCGGCAGTGAATCGATTTTCGAAATCGCCAAACATCGATACTGGTTTGAGTAGGAATAAATAAATTATTCATGAGAATCGAACAGTTGATTTTGCGGACTCAATATTTATAGTTTAATGGTAAAAATATGTTGATATTCAAGTTTTGGATTGAACCAAAATGTGATTTTTAAATATTTATACGTGTAGGTATGCAATCATGAGCTAAGATTGTTGAATGATCTGTCGTTTAAATATAAACAGACCCGGGAAATTTATATGCTAACCGTGATTTCCTAATATTTGAAATTTTACAAATAATTTGGTACTTTATATCAAACTTTCCTTTTGGGAATATCGTCTTTTCGTTCCTAGTACCAATACAACCCAGATTGGACTAACTGGTAGATAAGAGAGTTAAAAAAATTATTTATCCATTTCCAAATGGCTGGTAAGTAAAAAAATACAAATAAAATAAATATTGGTGGACAATTCACACAACCATCTAGCCCCAAACTAAGCATAGCTTGAACTATGGAAACCAGATGACTGATAGAATACTTTTTTTTGTAAAGATAAATATATAAATACATATACACTCAGACACAGAACAAACACCAATGCTCTTCACATAAATGTTTGTCCTGGTGGGAGTCGAACCCACGACCTACAGCTCAGAAGGCAGAGTTACAAACCAACTGAGCTGTAAGTACATCTGACTGATACCTTACACAGGTATGTAATAACTATAATAAACACATAAACTCTTGTAAGGTTTGTACTGACTTTTTGCGTACGTCAAAATCAGTTTTTACGCCCCCCTATTTGCATTGTTCATGAGGTGAACTATTGTATGCGAATTTACCTGCATCTACTGCGTGTGGTCTTAGAAAACAAGCCCTGTTTTACCCGACTGCAGAGCGCAAAGGCAAGTAGTTGCATGTGTGACAAATCTACGAAAGATATTGATTTCAACAGCAATAATCAATACATTAATTTAATTAACACATCCCGTTGCGCTTAGAACATCATACTGAATGAGTTCGCAAACAGATTTAACTTTAATATTGAACTACAATAATTCATTTAAATGGGGATCTATTAAATTGATTTCACTTGTATATCTTTCTGGACACGCTTTACAATTCAATTAATTTATTTAATTTCAATATTTATCTGAATTTTGTGTTGATTGTATGTATGTATGTATTTTTATCATTTTAATTTGATTTTTGTGTTAATTTAATGCTGTTTGGTGGCCGAATAATAAATAAATATATATACCAACCTTTTCAAGCTCCATAACGTTGAATTAAGGGTCTCCTGACATTTAGGAACTAGGTAAGGCGAGACAACCGCTCATCAACACGAGAGCTAAAGCTTAACGCTATCTGCGAATATATGAGTATAATATGAACCTTGATATTCCTATCCTTGGATACATTCCAAGAGTCAGAACGCGTGTTACTGAATTTTAAGGCAAGCATCAGTCTTATAGATCTATTTTACGGAAGTTTGATGTCATACATGACTATATGACTAGCCTCACAGTTGGTAGTAACCCTGCCTTCTGCGCTGTAGAGCGTGGGTTCTATTTTCATCGAGGACAAATATTTATATGACAAACATAGATATTTGTTCTGTGTCTGGGTGTTGATATGTATTATATAAATGAATTTACAAAAAAGTATATAAGTATTATATCAGTTGTCTGGTCCCCGTGATACAAACTATGCTTAGCTTACTTTGGGGCTATATAGGCGCTGTGTGAAATGCCCACTACTTTTATTATTATATGTTCGGGCTATGTAGCTAAGATTGGAGTCTGGACGCTAAATATCGGAGACAGGAATCATGTTAACGCAAGCAGTTCCTGGTTCACGTTTTAACCCAATAAAATATGAATGAGAACCCATACACACGTACATAAGAACCGTAAATTTTCCATTCAACATGCGTACATATACACATACTCGTATCTCATACGTTTTATGTTGCTCTTGCGCAGGACTGAGTAAAACCGTGCGCCTCAACAGGCTTGGTTACATCACTGTTACATAAATATTTTGACATCGTGTCATCTCTATTAATACATATTATCGTACTACCAATGTAATTGTACCCACGTGTCTGAAAGCAAATGAATGACAGACAAGTACCGCGAAAGCTCAGCTAAACATGGCAGATGAATACCTCCGTGGGAAAAAAAATCCTAGACATTTGAGTAAGTGGTTCGACACATTGTTTCATGTAGATCAACTGATTAGTTAGACGGGCTAGTTACACACGTTTTCTAAATTATATTTCTGAACTAACTTAAGTCAAGTTCACGTTTGTAAAATGCAAATGATGATAAACACATTTCATTGTTAATGTAGTACGAAATATTATGATGGATAATTTTTATGAATATTTAACATCTGAGTATTATTACAATAATTTATAATAAAATAATTAAAATAAATGTCTTTGCAAAATGCGAAAACAATAAGAATGTGCGCTAGCTATAGTAGCTTTACCATAAAGTAACCATCACAGCCGTAAATACCATATTTAGAGTTGTTTACACTAAAAAACTACTTTCAAGCAAATAACAGTGCATTGTCTTTTGTGCAAATTTAAAATCTTAAGGTTCCGTACTCAAATGACGGCACCCTATTCCTAATCCTACGTCGTCTCTCTCTGCTGTCTTTAAAAGGCTGTGTCCTTTGAACCGCAATAGATAACCGGTTGAATTATTCTTCAGCAAATAAAAAATATATCTTCCAAATTATACCTACACTTGCGGTTTGTGGTTAGTTAAAAAGATTTGATTTAGACATTGTGATATTTAGCAGCTTATTCACACAAAGTGGTTTACCAAACTTTTCTCTTAACGTTTTTCAATGGCGTAAGCAAATCTATGCATGTATTCTTAATATAATATATTAGGTATGCCACCTTCGGTAAACTCGCTTGGCTGGTTTTATTTATATGATAAGATTTAGGTGTCTTAACAATCCTATCTTAATTGCGACTTTAAGAACTTCTAACACATTTTATTACATCTATTAACGATTATAGGAGGCCAGGTAGCTTATACAAACAGGTATCCAAGGTATCTTTGTTTCTTGTAACAAGACAAAACGTCCATAGACCCGTCCTTGCTATTAATAAACACCACATAAATTATATTACAGCACAAAAATATATCTATTAAGGCGCTGTGCAAACGGACACAGATCTTGTTGGTGGCTGCGTCTGAAACAGCAATTAACTTAAAGTAAAATGTTGTATTCAGTATCAAATATACCTCTTTATCCGCTAAGCAACCACTTTGGTATTCATTTGCGGAAGCAACGCACCTTAAAATTGTGTCACAGCAAATAGTTTTTGTGAAAGCAAAAAACGACTATGTAAATTTGCCACCAAGCCTACTGTGGACCCATCCCATGTCCGTATGTTTTTTAATAATATTACTAATATTACTTCTGTGTGCATTGATGCTGAATAATCTCCACTTTACCAAATAATCCAAATACTGGTTCATCTAGGAAAATATACTCTCCGCCCTGATCACGGCTCACCGCTCACCGCTAAACAAATTCAAGATAAAACCCAAACAAAATTAATAAATACCAAATGAACTGCGCTTGCGCAGCGCCTCATTAAAGTCACTCGTCCACAATGACAGTGTAAACAAATTCGTTTCTTGACCCGCATAAACAAATGCGACGGATTTAAAATAAAGTTTAATTCCCATAATTAATAACTTAGTCTTGATAGAACAATGTCGTTACAAACGTTCCTACGTCCTTTAAAGTCACTTTTATTAATAGCGGTTGCGTAGTTGTTGTTAACTTATTTTCTGACACTGTAGTAAACAACCTTCGAGATTTTTGTATAAATTCCTTGTATTTCATTAATATATTTAATAACTTGATATATACATTATTATTACTAGCTGTGCCCCGCGGTGAGCAAGTCAACCCACGGGAACACTGCGCTTTTCCGGGATCAAAGTAGTCTATGTGTTAAGCCAGGATATAAGCTATCTTTAGCAAATTTCATCCAAATCCATTCAGCCGTTTGAGCGTGAAAGAGTAACAAACATCCATACATTCAAACTTTCACGTTTATAATATTAGTAGGTTGAATCCCTCCCTATTGTTTGTATGTGCATTTGAAATTTAATACAGATGATATACCGTTTTAGTATTTTAGGAGTACTTGGTATTTAACTGCTAGTTCATTGACATGAAAATTACTTAAGTCACGTTTGATGATTTAAATAATTGATTCACCGGTCGGTTGCTTCAAAGCTCAAATGCTCAAATACGATCCAATAAAGACCCCCTCGGAAGCTTGTTGAAAGTTGATAAAATGTTCACGGTAAATTGCAGTTTCATCCAAATAGAGCTGCGGTCAATAGCATAAGTTTAGGAAGTTGCATACAGTAACAAATAGCCTTATTACCAGACTCCCACGTATGTTGCTTCCTTCCATTTACATTCGCAAAAACCAGAATCACTTATTATTCAATGCGTCATTTGACACTGAACGTGGGTATTCCGTGGGTCACGGCATGTCACATGTAGACATTGAGCATATTGAAGGTGAGATAACAGGGGCGTGTGACGTTGAGAAGGATACATCGACGATATGTTCATTACATTAGCTCAAATATTCACGCGCTATATATAATAACTAGCTGTTGCCCGCGACTTCATCGAAATGTACTTATTCCCGATTTTCTTGATGACCCCCTGGCCAAGTCGGTAGAAACCCTGCCTGCAAAGCCAGGAGCTCCGGGATCATTACCCGGCTGGCGTAAACTTTACGTGGTGAGCATTAAGTTTAGGTCTTGAATGTTGAGCGTGCATCAGTGCCACCTCCGACACAGGGAATTCTTATGACAGTGACTAAAGAGTCCTAAATTTAAAATTAATTATTTAAGCCACTTTTCACCATTACACTGTAGTGGGTATGTAATCGCGACAACGGGCGTCCTTCCACGAAAACTCATCTAACGCTATCTCCAGTCAAACATTCCCGAATTAACAGAAAGACTAAATAAATCTTACTCCAACGTAGCATAACTTAAAAGTGAGCAATGCCTGGATGCCTCTTTCAAAATGTAATCTCAGGGATCGTCAAGTGCCTCCGACGCGCGCGTGATGCGAATATCGATAACTCGAACACGCCACGGTTCAATGTCACCGGAGATTTATGTGATACGAGAATATATTTTATGTAAGTGTATGTGCACATCTTGAGGGTAATCAAACTTGTTAACTTTAGCTAAACGCAATTGATCTATTATCGCCTTGGGTCAATAAAACGAAGGATTTCGCGCGCCGTGCGATAATACGATAGTAGCTCATATTTTGTCCATACGTTCGTCGTGGCATGTTGAAGAAGCTAGATACTGTATCGGATTTAAATCTTGACTTAAGTGTAATGTCACTACGATAATGCATAAAAATAACTATGTAGTGCTCCATAAGCTGATGTTTACGACTATGGCATGTATAAAGCATTTTTGAGACTAACCAATATTATCTGGATCTGTCAAAAATCACTTTGAAATGCCTGGTGAACATTCCAAGTGTGGTGAGGGTCTTATCTCACTAAAGGCTATCGATCTCTTTCCTTCTATCGCGCTTGAGTAACTGAGAAGCAAAAACAAAGCAAGGCTGGCGTATGGTCAGCTGTGATATGACCATGCTGAAGGTTCCTTAGTCACATGACCGAGGAAGATGTTGTGTGTGACCTCTGCTGTTTAGATCATTCTTGGCAAATCGAAAGATAAGTATGTTAACGACATAGACAAACATTTTTATTTTTAGATATATACAAACATTTATTCGCTATTTAGCACACATATACATTACACACAAGAAATATAAAACAAAGATTTATTAAACGTATACAAAACAAAAATTAGAAAACATTAAAATAAAAAACCTCGAACACATTGGTATGAAAAATATTGAGCAAATTAACAGAAAAAAATAAATGAAACCTATATATTAACGACATTAAAACTAAACATAGCGCAAAATTTTAGACATCTACAGAAGCTCTGAATCTGGGTTTTAGCTCCAGGTTTTGCCCTTAGCCAACATGATCATCACACGCGTCAGTCGATTATTTTTGCAACCCAACCTCCAGTAAATTCGCCAGCCTTTTTGGAACAGCCTAGAGACTATTTATTAGCTCTTTAAAATTTCGTTACGGTTATTGTACATTTTTTCTTTGTTTCAGAATCAATAAATCATGTATACCTTTTTTTGTATTTCTTATAAACGTTTCGTAAAGTATTTAAATTAACGGAAGTTGACCATACTGAGCATGTTGACCTCAAAACTTTTCTTCAACGACAGTATTAATACGAGTACTCTGATAGGTACTAGTATTTCAAGGCAGACGGCGACGATTAATGCTCCCAGCTTTGATCACTTTTTGGCCCAGCTGATTCACTCATCGGTTCTATAAGGTATTTCATAAATAACTATATTGATAGGACAATAAAGGTATGTCATTGACTTAACTGTCATACACTCCGCACTGCATGGATCATTAACAATGGACCTACTCCTCAGACAAAAATATAAAAGTCCCTACTTCAAACATTATTATCATGTGTTAGTATCACTAGGTATAGAGTAGGTATATCAAATGATACTAACAAAAATAATGTACGATAATGCTCAAAACTCAACATATATACATCATACTCATTCACATACTCATTTTGGGACTTATCATACTAGTACCCAAAGTAACGATAAACATTGTATTAAAGTAAAAATAAAATTATCAAATAAATATAATAAATATATATAAAAATTGGTGGACATTTCACACATCACCATCTAGCCCCAAAGTAAGCTAAGCATAGCTTGTATCATGGGATCCAGAAAACTGATATAATACTTAAATATATTTTATTGTAAAAACATACATAATATAATACATATTAACACCCAGGCAGAACAAACATCAATGTTTGTCACATAAATGTTAGTCTTAGATGAGATTCGAACCCACAACTACAGCGCAGAAGGCAGGGTTATTACCAACTAAGCTGTGAGGCCAGTAAGTTCGTAGTTACGATCGGCGAGTCCGCAACTAACAGTTTATTTCGCAAGTTTTGCAACTAGAGCATAGGTAGTAAATAATCACGTACTCCAACCTAGGAAGGAATGCCTGCCTCCAGCAGTACTACTGGCCCTTTAGATTGTTGCAAGATTACATACCGATCGTCTAAACGGGTAATAAATCGAAGCTGATAAATTATTAGTAATTTCAGAATTATGGAAGATTATAGATTTGGTAAATGCACAGTTACTTTTGAAATGTAAGGATTTTTCTTTTATTGTATTTTTTTTGCATTAATCTTGTTTTATTTCAGAACCTCGTAGTTAGTTTAATAACACAATCGTAGTGTTATGAACGAAAATCACAAAGAGGCAGCAATAATTTTAAGTGATATATCAGAGTCATTCGGCATTAAAAGCTATTCATTGAAATGTCAAATCCATTCCATACTTCTGAAACTAGTTGTAATATCTACGATTTGTCTGAAATTATGTTGAGCAGAGTTCGAAAGTTATTTTCCAGAATATGCACACACATATCATGGGGGAAATTGATGACCCGTTTCAATCACTCAAATATGGAGTATACAATTTGTCTTTATATTTAATAGACAAAATTTTATTTTTACTGTAGTATTCTATAATTTTACACAAAAAAGGAAAGTTTATTTTCACAGAACAAGGTATTTCGAAGTAGAACTTGCTACTTTACCAATAATTTTGAATAACAGAAACATATAATAAAACTATCTGCATCTAAGCATACCAAGGTATTACGTAATCATTAGAATAGAATAATCATTTAATTTATATAAATATTTACATACATATAAAGCTTCCTTATCCTTTGTACACATTGTCCGTCTATTTGAGCAAGTATCATCGTAGTTGTCTTAACAAACAGCTAGTTTAGCCTGTGACAAAATTTTCTCAGAAAACGATCGCTTATCGTGCGCGGATGTGACTAACATAAATCTGTCCAAGTTACGGTTGCGAGAAAAACCAAAGTGACGAACAAGGTTTCGTAACCCGTCGATTTCTGGCTTGAGATATCACCGTAGTGCATGGTTGAGGAAAATCTTAAGTTATAATAAACAGATGCTATGAAGCTATCAAATTAACCTTTTAAATTGAATAATATAATAGTAACCTTAAATTATTTTTGTAAATCCTAAGGATTTGTGTGGCTGTAAACGAAGAGTGTATTCAACAAAGAGAAGACTCATATAATATAATATTAAATAAGTTTATTAAATAAATTCATAAAGCAACACAGGATAGATAAAGGTTATGTTTTTGAACGTAGCCTACAATTATCTTAAAATCAAATCTGATGTGAAAGGTCTCGAAACTTATGAACGGTGTGACAAAATATTTTGACATTTTGATTAGTTATTTGGCCTAGGTTCTTTTTTATTCATCCACTGAATATCATTATAATAGAAATGACGGCCAGAAAAAACATAACCCGAATGCAGAGTTCGGACTTTGTGCCGGCATAGTTACTGGTTTTCTGTAACCAGTGACAATTGAAGAGTGGTAGCCCAGTGGTGCAGACTTCAAATTTAAATCCCGAGGACACTAGTTCAAATCGTGACGAGAGCCAGTTATTTTTAAATTGAAAAATGTACGTTTGCAATACCACGTTTCAAAACATTGAAGGAAAACTTCGCAAGCAAATCGAATTGCCCTAGAAAAAAAAACGTAGACATGATAAAATTTAAGATTAAAGTGAGCCTCATAGAGCTTCATCCTTGAGGCACACTTAATCCTTGTTGCAATGGGCCACATCACCTTGGGAATTTCACTATCATACCATAATAATATGGGCTCATTAACAACATTATTTTCCCACTAATAGTTAACTCTTAAACCACAGAAACTATTATATGTTTCAATCAAACTCCTGTGCAAACACTAGAATATAATATGAGCACTGTAAAAATGACTCAAGTAGTAAATGATCCACTATAGTACCCAATGTTAAGAACTTTTTGTACAGACTTCTTGTCAAATGTGAACAATAATGACGGGTATCATAGCATAATAATAATATGGTTATAATAACTGCTCATAGTATTCTTAATGATAGCCGCATAATGGCTCATTTATGTAGAATGCTAATGTTCTTACGAGTAGATTTAGTCGTTAGATTTCTGATTAAAAATGTTTATGCATCGTCTATTGGTATAATAGTAAAGGTCTTTTGATTTAAGTAGACACTGATCCTTTCATAGGATAATATAGGTACTATGTTTAGATAACAAAATAAAGATCGATGAAATAACAATAAACGAAAAAGGTGAAGTGATGATGATTTTCAGAAAGTGGCTATGGCTAGCCGATATTCGAATCGGAATGCCGAATGCCGGTCTATATAGCGTTTACTGGAAAAGGCATGTTACATGTACTGAAATGATATTGTTAGACAAAATAGAATCAGTATTTGTCTCCTCAGCTGTGAAATCCGAAAAGCTTGATGAATCAAAATCAACCCAAGTAGGTATATGTGAAAAGCTGTACTGTTGACTTTCATAAATATGAATGTTTGACAAGAGATTTGTCGAGTTTTGACCATTAATTAACAAATATTTGACAAACTTTTCGGGAAACACTAAGATGGTATTAGTAAGGTAAACTGATTTATTATTATCTTTAGCTTTCAACGATCGGATAACACGATTATCAACTTATATATGTTTGTTCATAATTAAGATAAACAGAAGTTCATTGCTTCAAATCCAACCCGTTTATTAATATTGTCTTGTAAATAAAAAGTTGTATAGAACTGGGAGAGATAGAAAAGAGCATAATAATATTAGAATCTGTCGGGAGATCAAATTTGCTTGTGAGTCGAAAACTTGGGTAGGAGATAGATATACTTTGTGCGAGGATTAAACGAACATTTTGCTTCAAATATAAAATTTTCTTTTATTTTCGGCACAATTCAGAACCATGCAGATTATTGTTTCTCTGTAAGATACACCTACAATCGACAAAGATTCATCATTTGCATACGTTCTATGAGTTATGTCACGGCTGCCTCACCGAAATGGCGTCGGAAAATATGTGCCCTTGCGTCATTACACCTACATATGCGTGTTATTTAGCTTCTTTTTTTGACTGGCTGACAGCTCAGTTGGTAGTAACCCTGCCTTCCATGCTGTAGGTCGTGGGTTCGATTCCCACTCAGGACAAACATTTGTAATCTGTATGACGAATATATATATTCTGTGTCAGTATGTATTATATGTATGCATTTACAAAAAGTATATAAGTATAATATCAGTTTTTCTATGAGGCTACATGGTGTGAAACTTCCACCAATATTTATTTATTTTATTTAATGATTTCTAAAATATATGAATTCTGTATTGCTAATCAGAATTACTATATAAATACTACAAATTCATGAATAGCTTTTTATTTGCTCTTCTCTTTTCTGGTCTGTATGCTATCTCAGAATGTAATGTAGAGATTTTTGTTTTCTACAATACTGACACATGAGGAAGATTTGTGTATACAATTAACAGGTCATAGAATCATTGCCACCCGTGTTAAGCCTGAAGCCAGTCAATAGGTTGCCAGTACAGAATAAAAAACTAAAACTAAAACCAAACGGCTTTATTCTACAGCGTGTATTAGCAATGGATTAGCTAATTTCTTTTGTATTCTTTAGAACGAATTCAAAACAACCTGTCACATAGATAGAAAAAACATAAATGAGCTAATCTATCGCTAGAAAGACAGCACGACGCATGCAAACTGGACACTTGATTTTATATGAAAACATTAGCCATTTATATAAACAAACAAATACGATAGGTATGTTTACATTCATGCATGATGTTTTATATGAACATATTATGCATGAATATGAATATATAAATATTAATAATAATATATAATACATCTATCGTACACTATACACCGCAGCTCTACCTAAGTAAGAAGTTTAATTATTATTTTCTAAGTGTAGGTACACTGAGAAAAAAAAACTTCTTTTAAAATCCCTAAAATTAGGTTCATGTACTTAATGTGATTTGCTGACATTTCCGATACTCAAAAGACTTCTGCAATATTAATCATGATGCTGATGAGATATTAGAGTGTGTTGGATACTAAGAGTTTTTTTAATTTTCTGATGTGCTTTATCAAGCTATATCTGTATCCAGCTTGATTGCCAAGTCGCAGCTTTTGTGCTTCATAATTACTTAAATCACTTATTACTTAATTAATTGCGTTATAACGCTTTCCTTTATATTTTTTAATATTTTTATGTTGCATAGTATAGGTCAGTCGATTTTTCTGAATATTGCAGGAAAAATTGTAGCTGAAAAAAAATTGTATACGCAATAAAAAAACTACATACATACATCATTCAAATTTATATATGTATTATTTTTGTAGATTTCATTGAAAAACGAATTGATGGATATCTGAAGGATGTATAGACAGGAAGTTAACCTACCAAATATGTAAAGAACTGAGTATTATATTTGTCATATGAAGGTAAGTCATCTTGTAGACCGAGCAATTACATCTCCATGGTATGGTCAAGCTACAAATAAAAATATTTTACACAAGGCCAATTAGACGAACAAATTTAATGCATTCGTTACTTGACTTTACTTCGTTACTGAATGTCTCATGATTCTGTAAATTTTACCGGCAACTAACCAGAACACAGTAACGCGAATGCATTAATTACTGCTAGAAATGGGTATGGTGGCTTCCTCCTCTGACGAACTTGGCATAAGTTCTACTGGTACTTTGGGTTGCTCCTTTCGCACCACCCGGGGGCCTGAATGCTTTTGGATTTCGTCGCCTAATACTGTGCACTCGAGTAACTGTGTTCCTGATACGTTTCGCGTTTGGGACCGGTGAAATTACATACATATGGGAAGTTCTGCTCTCTTCCATCACGATAACGGAAACAATTTTTATATGATTTTCAATCTTCCCATACTTACGTAGAGAACCTTAGTCAGTCCCTGAGTGGTGTAGCCGATCAAATTGCAGACATAAATTATGTTCTATGTCCATGGATCGAGACAACGGGAGTCATGCGATGTGTGTTGGGTATGCCCGTACTTAAGCAGGGGTAAAGCCAAGTCAGATTGCTACTTATATGGGCAGAATATACAACTTAAAATCACGTGGCCCATCTAAATGTTCTAGCAATTAAATCACTAAAAAACATGATATTTATTAAAGGGATACTGATGTCGTTATGTATACAAACTAGAAAGAATATTGTTATTTTTATACTTAAATAAGTAGAGCTTAATAAGTAAAAGAATACCTTAGTTGCTGGTACTGCATATTTAAATGAGTAATCCAACATTTATTACGTATATAATATGTACTTAGTACAATAATATCACAACACCCGATCACAAATTACCTTACGACATGCTTATTTCAAGATCCCATTGAACAGGCTTATGATTCCAAAATGATGAAACTATCCCATAAAACTTTATGGCATATGACGAAAATTATCTCAATGAACGCTTACTCATTTACATAAAATACATGTCACACAAGTGATATTGGGCAAACATGCGAAAATATAATTTACGAATTTACGTACCTGATATATCGAAGATTGAAAATTTCAGTCATTGAAATCACGAAAACCACTGAACACAAACACTTTATATTTTACTGAACACTACAAAAACAGTGGGTTTATATGGCACTTTGATTATAAGTTAAGTATAAGTTACAGTTGGCTGATTTTCACGATCTTTTCATTGAGAAAAGTTTGTGAAACGCATTGACGGATATCGGAAGGTTCGATCGCGCGGCGCGAGGGACAGAGGGGCTACGACTGTAGTACTGTGGCGCGGAAACACGGCGCTCAGAGTGGGGGCCGCTAGGACACGGAAAATGCGTGGACGCAACCGTCAGTTCAAGTCGAGAATAGTATTATTGGACTTCATTCTGGTTCCGCAGGACATACCCAAACTAGTATATTTTTTTGATAAATTTGTATCCTTGGGTTTTTATGGTAATTGTTATATAATAATAATTATATAAATGGAAGTTGTAACCTTATGTTTTGAATATTATTGACGTTTCCAAGGCATTTATTTCTTTATGTATTTTATGGAAATCGTTTTTGACTTTGCTTTTTTGATATAAAATGTCTGCTTTTTATGGATTGATTTATAACATGGATTTAATTGTTAAATTTGTTTTTTTGTGTTAACTACTTATAAGTGTGTTTTTGTTGGTTATTTGTAGACCTTACAGCAATCCGTACTGGTCTAATGATGCTATAGCAGGGTCACGGGCCTACTCACGGTAAGCGAGCGTGAATGGCCTTTAATGTACTATTAGGGCACTAACCGGATTGTGTAACCTATTAGAGACCTAATATTGTCTACCTAACCCTTCAAAAAAAGACGTGATTCTAAGCCTCAGATCCCGCATAAACATGTTTTGTTTTATAAGACCGTTATCATTTTATAAAAAAAAGTATATTAATGTTTCTGTCATTCTGTTTAAAGTTTGGTTATCTGTATAAACTTATGTTTTGGTTTAGATACAGAGGGTCCAGTATGTGGTTATTTTGAAGATTATATAAATACGTGTGCAACACGTAAATCGTGCACTTTCGGTTGTAATTATAAATATTTTTTTATCATTCCCCGCATCTATTTTTCTCCTCCAGACAATTTTTTATTTATTTGAAAACTTAAAATAATTGAATAATTTAATATTTATTAAATGAACCTATCTACTTGGCAAATATGTATTATGTATACATATTAAAATGAATGTCGAAAATAAATATGTATGAAATTGATAAACTCCAAAACCGATCACCATGAAAATACTATCTGAGCGTTTTTTTATTTTGATGAAGGCTTTAACGCTATCTATTTTGCTTATCGCAGAATAACCTCTACTGGGTTCTGCCACTCTTATATAATTAAACTCAACCTCATCATAAAATAATAATAACCATTTGCGGTTACTATTAATTTTAACCTATAAACCCTGCAGTATAATAAATTAATAAATCTCTCTATGAGATTTGTTAATTTATTCAAAACAACATTCCGGACGTCTTAAATGACCATTAAGAAGTAAAATGAATATTTCTAGGAACGGTCATAGTCTTTTCGCGTTTTGTAGTACGATTACTTAGACCTAGACAAAAATATGTCAAATTGTTCACATACGTACCTAATTTCTCGTATGGAAATCGCATGCGAGATTGTAGAGCTCATTCATTCATTCTACTTCCATCATAGTGTATGGTGATCTATAAGGCAGTTTTTTCAAATAAACAGTCGCTTATTTGAGCGGCGAAGGTCAAATTCACTTTCCGTTAATATATTCCAAATGCAATAGGCACTCAACAGGACCTTTAAAGGCGGTTTCATACGCGGTGGGAGGACCTGCTCCCTATTATTTATCACGACAGATCCAGATGTGAGGACGTAGCTAGGATTTTGTTTCAAGGGGCATTTTGTATTTTACTTCTAAGTTTTGAAACTTAGAATTGAGGTCTATGGGACGGGACTATGGTCTATGGTTCTATGGGACTGTCATATTCGGAAAACACAAATGCAAACAAGGTCACCGATGTAGGAACTCATACAGTTCCATTAGCAAACGGATCGTAGAGACAGATACTCCGTGAATTACTTCGGTCAGTACTTAGTATGCAGTTCATTTCTCGTGGTTCATATGTTCAATAACTTTTTGAAGTAGAAGTTAATACTAATCCCATATATTTTTATGGTCATAAACAATTTTTACCCGCGGCTTCACCGGCATTGAATTCAGTTTGGGACTAAAGAGTCGTGGTTTAGTTATTTTTATATTATTTTCAATTAACCTTAATAAAAGTATCTATGATTCCCCTTATAACATCAGTTATAGGTGAAAGTCCCGTCATAATTGGCCCAGCCTTTGGAGATTAGCCGAAACAAACAGACGAGAGGAAGACAGAGTTACAGTATATAATTTCATATTCATTTAGTAATAAGCTGTAATTTTAAAAGAATTCATATTTTTTTTGTATAGATATGGAAAAATAGTATCTTTAAAGTACAGGTAGTATAGACGTTATAATTTTAAGTGTATTTACAAAGACGACGCCTGCGAACAAGAAACTTGCGCTTTGGTTAGTTAATAACGTAGTTTGGAAATGCATACTATCAAACCATGGAGAGTTCTGCTTGGGGGCCCGGTCAAATGCACGGCAAACGAAGTGTGGGAGGAATTTTGCATAAGCATTACGGACTATGTCATAATACCAGAACCGTACCATGAAATGTATTCAATAAAGTATCGAGGCTTTCAATGAAAATTACTGCACTGTATTTGCACAAGATAATAAAGAGCTTGGAAGCATGTTTTGCCCGCCGGTATACGCTTATTTCATTCATGATAATGTGAAGCGTGGTATTTATTTACTGCTTTGTAACGTAATTGGAAATACGAAACACACCGAGGTCTGATACAGAAATTTACAAGGGGACAGCTGACGAATAAATATTGGCTATATTATATTATAGACTAGCTGCGCTCCGCGGTGTTACCCACGGTGAATAATAAAATCCCACGGGAACACTGCACTTTTCCGGGATCAAAGTAGCCTATGTGTTAATCCAGGATATAAGCTATCTTGATACCAAATTTCATCCAAATCCATTCAGCCGTTTGAACGTGAAAGAGTAATAAACATCCATACAAACTTTCACGTTTATAATATTAGTAGGACTAAGGTAACGCAGTATTTATTTGAAACATACGATTGTGGCTTGGAATTTTGACTGGCCTAACAGCTCAGTCGGTAGTAATCCTTCTGCCTTCTGCTCTGTAGGTCGTGGATTCGATTCCCACCCAGGAGAAACATTTGTGTGACGACCATAGATGTTTGTTCTGTGTCTGGGTGTTAATATGTATGTATTTACAAAAAAGGTACATAGGATTATATCAGTTGTCTGGTTTCCATGACACAAGCTATGCTTAGCTTACGAGTAAACGAGTAATTGTATTCCGGTTTTAATGTGTGGCAATTACGGGAGCAATACCATACGACTTGGTTAATCTTTGGGTCCTTTATCCTTATAAAAAACCTGTGTAAATATATTAAATCCTGAGGAAAACAAATATTTCGTCAATACAGCCCATCCTATATCTTAATATTATTCGAGTGTTCATAAAAACGTTCACACGCATTTGCGAGTTGTTCACACTTACATATTTTATGTTTATTTTTTGTGAGTCTAATCAATGCCCACCCACGTGTTGATTCATAGTTACACACAGACACACACTGTTCATTTACTTTATAATTAAATGAGTTTTTTGAGTCCATGATCAAGTTACTTGCTTCGACTTGAAGCAGACGACTGAGACTCAAGTATAGCGGATTCGATCCGCCACATCAATGAAATCATAAAAATTTTGTTACGCAAGAAATATATCATTTGCACAACCTAGTCTCATTACACGAACACAGATATTAAGTGGATATTATTATTATTATTATTATTACCTACTATGTAGGAAATATTTGTTGGTGTCTGTTGTTGCTGTTTATTTAGCGATTTTACAAATAAAATATTTCTAACTGCTATTATGGTGTTTTAAACTCAGGTATGCCAAATAATATGAAAAATGTTTGGCACTGTGCTAAAAAAATATTTACATATTATTTAGCTTGTGCGTGAATTTGCCGGAGTTATATTAATTACCAAAATAAATATAGCCTACGTTTTATGGATAATTTAATTTTCTATTAGTGAAATATATTTTACCAGGAATAAAACTAAAAATTTTCTGGAAATTACCCCCCTACATAGCAAAATATTATATCTTTATAATACTAACATACATTTTCGTATACTGGTATATCAATATCGGACATTACACTCGATTAATTATGTTCGTTTCTCGATTATTATATTCTGAAATTATTTTTATTGCCATATTTACTATATGGCAATATTACTATTTACTATCAAATTTTTTTATTATTAGAATACTAATAATAAGTAATAATAAATAATAAGTTAACATTTGTACTAATTACCAAGGGTAAACCGATTAGAAGTATTCCATTATTTTCGGATGATTACATAGTACTGGAAGTCAATCAGACCGAAGCGAATTTAAGTAATTACCGGAATCATTATTATGTCATCTGTGATTGATGCAAACTACCAACCATACAAAAATATAAATATAAATTGCTCCGCAAAAGTGTAAGTAGTTCCAGCTTACTTATTCGAGACATAATACTGAAACGTAATTCGGATTCAATGTTTTTAGGTCATTGTATGAATCAGGAATATTTAAGCTTGTCCAAGGCTCCAAGCGGAAGACCCAAGCGATTATTTAATCTTTTAGTCAATAATTAACATTCAAAATACTAATTTTTACTTAGCAATATGCTAGCTTCTACAAGTCGAAATGCTTTTTATGGATAGAGATTACCGTTTAACATCTTTTCTTAACAATATTCAATTAAAAAAGTAGTATTTTGAATGTTAATTGCCTAAAAGATAAAATAATAGCTTTATAGTAAGCAATAGTTAGGTTCACGCATTGTGTCGCAAATTCCTAGTTCTCTCATCAGAGGGTTACTTTTTTCAGACCAATAAACCAATAATCCTTCGCCCATATTAATTTTATGTTTGTATATTTTATGTTTATGGCAGCATTAACGATTGCAGACGGGGCCGGGGCGAAAATCTAAACAGATGTCGCAACATAAACCATTATCAATGTTTTGTTTTATTTTGCGCTGGACAAAGTATTCCATCCCAGAATCCTGGTTTTATTTCAACTATGACGGCGTCTGAAACTGATGGTTTCCTGATGAAACGATAAATACACAATATAATTGTATAACAGAAAATACAAAGTTAGAATAATTAATGGAAGCGTAAGTTCAATTTTGTTATCGCACATATTATTTGAAGAACGTTCCATTTAGAGGACTTCAGTTCTGAATAAAATAATAATATAGATATCATTTAGTACTCAAGATAGATATGCAAACAATTATACTGAAAAGGTAGACGCACAAATCGTGGGTTCGATTCCCACCCAGGACAAACATACCTATGTGTGAGCATTGATGTTTGTTCTGTGTCTGGGTGTTAATATGTATTTAATAAAAAGTACAAATGTAGTCTATCAGTCGTCTGTTTCCCATAGTAGATACAAGCTATGCTTCGTTTGTGGTTAGTCGGCGATGTGTGAAGTGCCCAACATTATTTAAAATAAAATAAACTGCAATCACGTTATAAAAATAAATGTATAAATATATCTGTGTATGGTTGTCACTCATTCATAGCCGAACCTCACAGCCGAATCTTATAACCCTACTTGGCTGATATTTAGAACATAGATAGAAGATGCCTTGGCACAACACATTAGTAGTACTTATTCCGATGCTAAGCGAGAAAAACTGGTTATCACTAGAAGTTATTCGTTGTCTTCTTTGCACCCTATCCTCATCCATTAAGTATTATTATAATAAATTTATTTGAGTCTACATTTCATATTAATAATCATAACTCGGCCATGTAGCGTCACTACTGGTTTTTAATGTTATTGTTCAATACATCCCACTTAGACAGGGGGGAACACTGAGTCAGTGGGGTCATTTGTTCCATATGATCCTTTTACGAGGACTGCAAATGGACATCTGGGAGCCTGTCTGATGCCGGTGCTGCGATAAGCAACATCATTTGCAATTTAAGGAGTACTACGTGTGATCCTTACATGTGCCTTTGAATAGATTGCGGGAGCTACTTAGTTGACGCTTATCTTGTTTACATGAGATTTGCATTGTATCTTATGCTCAAACCTATATATATATCCAAAGACTAGCATATTATTATTTAAAGACAAGCATATTATGTTTCAATGTTACATCCTCACAGCTCCGCTGGTAGTAACCCTGCCTTTTGCGCTCTAGGTCGTGGGTTCGATTTCCACCCAGGAAAAACATTTGTGTGACGTACACAGATGTTTGTTCTGTGTCTGATTGTTAATATACTTAGCTTACTTTGGGGCTAGATGTCGCTGTGTGAAATGTCCTCCAATATTTGTTTGTATTTTATAGTAGCTGCGCCGCGCGGTGAACAAGTCATCATAAAAAGTTTCATACAAAGTTTACCTCCCCTCACCCCACCCCCTACAATTTCTTAGCGAGAAAAAGTAGCCTATAACCTCTCCAGGCTCCCATCTATCTCTATAACAAAATTCATGAAAGCGTGACTAAGTAACTCACTTTCGCATTTATAATAGTCCCAGTTTTTCAGTATAAATAATAATAATAAATCGAATTTATTTTCTCTCAAAAATAGTTAGGTAAGAATAAGATAGCGAGAAAAAACATCTAAAAGAAATAAATAAAAATGAAACCGTAGTCATGTAGTTTTGAAGAAAACAGCAATAATTCGATGGCTTCATTGCAAAAACAATAAGTGAAATTGGTCATATTAAGTTAAGGGGAATTATTGTCTTCCGCGTTTTAATCCTAATAAATGACTCTTGCGCACTCGCGCTTAAAAGTAAACAAATACCTGTTTTAAATATGTCATCAAAAATTTAAACTACTTGTCTTAAACTAAATGTCTTAAACTAAATGTCTACTGATTGAGAAAAAAGGTTTATTAGTTCGGACAAAGAATTATAGCATTTAATATACTGTTTCATGTTATATTATATATTATGTATGTATATTATTAATTTTAATATAATTAACTCCGGATGACCTCTGTACGCCAAGACTCCATATTACTAAATAGTAACTACAAACAACTAAGAAACGTGTTTATTACTTTTATGATTGGATCAAAACCATAATTGAACCTAGCTCGCTGTAAAAATTCGACCCACGTCCAATTAGTCGGTAGACACCGTCCGGTAACTTTGAGTTACCCAAAATAACTTGACTGTCAGATAGCAGTGATGGTGCCGACAAACAGTTTCTAAGACATTAACCTATTGATTATAATTTGGGAGATTTTTATGAAGGGAAAATAATAAAACGTGTTTTACTTGGAATTATATGGTGGTGGCCTACCACCACCATATAATTTTCAATGTTGGTATTCGTAGTAAACAGATGATATTGCTGATAGGTTAATAATTATGTATTGTGAATATCCGTGTAGGGCTGGGCTGTATCAGAAAGTCATCATCAGGTCAAGGCTCATCGCTGCATGGTTGTAGGGAGACTATTCATAACTAATGAAGCCTTTAGGGCACAACTAAAAACCAAGGCAAGTTAGCAAAGTTCGTACAAGCTGGCCAAAGTTGTTGGAATTTTCACGTTACACCGATACTACCACATTATTCTATCAATATTCATGTAAACACAGCAGTTGGTAAAACTTAGCTGTACAGATTAATTTGATCTTTCGTAATCATCCATCCAGTTGACAAATGGCCACCACGGAGAAAGAGATAGATATGTTTTTTCTTGATGCGCTATAAAGATATTTTGTTCAATTAAATGATTATTATTATTAATAATAATAATAATAATAATCATCATAATATTATCGCGCATCGAGAGTTCAAATGCCAGGTTTATTTCTTCTGTTAGCTCCTTCCCATGTCGTCAATGTGGAATGGGGTTGTATATTTTGTCTCAAAAACTACAGAATTCCACTTACGGCTTTCAACACATGCGGCGTTACCTTACAAATCAATTGATAAGAACTAATGCTTTTCTTTTACGAGTCAGTTTAATGCGGCCTTACTTATAATTTTTTTGAACATTTAGGTACTTAGCATGTCAGTTCCGTGGCCTTACTTAAAAACGTTACACAGCGATCGATTAGGAATGATATATATGTATTTTTTTCTTTTAGCGAATGAATACGTAACTACCTGTCAGAAATATACACAAAATATATTAGTTTGATCATTAATCGTTAAGTTACGTGTTTGAGAAAGAGCCTAATGTTTAAATAAATAATCAATTTGTCGATCGGAATTTTTGTTATGCCATTAATGATTAAGCTTTAATCATGATTATTCGTTGATGTTTCCACACATTCAAGCCAAACATTACAAATATCAGATTGAATAATAGAAATTAATGAGTGCTTACTGACAAATCATAGCCTTAGGGCAAACTTTTGTAACTTTCGCCTTTATAATCATGTATATTATAATGTGTTATGGTCTTTGTAGGGAACATAATGGGTTAGTATTGTGATTGCGATAATGACTTTATTGCAATTGATCAGCTTATGAAAAGATGATAATGTGACTACACTATTAACTCAAGGAACTTGTCTTTGTATGGTAGCACTTGGTTTAAACTCTCGCAACAAAACTTAAGTTAATCAAACTTTGATCTATCACTGCACCACCACGCTCTAGCGTGGTGGTGCAGTCGTACAGACTTAGTATTTCAACCCGGAGGTCGTTGGTTTATACAGGGTTACAGGAAAAGTCGTGCTAGATCCGTTAAGGGCGTGGAGTACCCATCATTTCTGACTTATTTCACTATGAAACACCCTACCCTAAACTTAACCCTTTTCGAGATATTCGACTTTTAATTTTTTATTGAATAATGCCGATTTTTAGGCTACGAAATTTATTTTTGTTTATTTTGTGTATCTTATTATTATTATTATTGCATTTTTACATGTGTAATAAGATGCTTTAGGACATCAATCATTAAAATAGTGCATAAGTTAATTGAATAGACCGTAGTAGACAAGTGAAAGTAAAAAAATAAAAAATATATTAGCAAGCTTATTTTTCTCTAAGGGATATCTAAAAAAAATATTATGACACTTGTTCGGCAGATATTTTTTAAAATATCTACGTTTCATCAGCTATCTAACGAGGTATAATAATCTAGGGTTTTATTCAAATGCATTGGAAAAAAATTAGTTTCATAGGCGACAGTGGAGAAGAAAATTTATACTTAGCCCTAAAAAGTAAAATAAAACATTAGGTATGCATGAAATGTCATTTATTAAAGGTTTTCACACAACTTTTTCTTATTCTACAGTTCATGTTCAACATGGCCGCCTCTATTTCTGAAACATTGTCGCATCCTTCTACGGAGACCAGTCTTCACTACTCCAGTGGTCAACGTGGTCCTCATTTTATTTGCTGCATCCACAATCCTTTCTCTTAAGTCTTCCACAGACAAAACTGGATTCGGCTCGCTGTACACAAGACTTTTCATGCACCCCCATACATGAAAATCCATGGGAGTTAGGTCCGGACTTCTTGCTGGCCATGGCAACGGCCCACCTCGTCCTATCCATTTGTTTGGATAATTTGTGTCCAGCCAGTCTCTGACACTTCTCCTGAAATGGGCAGGGCAGCCATCGTGTTGGAACCACATGTCCCTGATCAGGTTGAGTGGCAGATCATCCAGCAAATCACTCAAGTCTGCTCTCAGGAAATTTTCGTAGCTTTCCCCATTTAGATTATCCGGGAGAAAGTAAGGTCCAATCAAATGATTAGAGATAATGCCCATCCACACATTCACGCTGAATCTTCGTTGGGACCCTTTCACTCTTTTCTTATTGGGATTCCTTAGTTCTTTTGGGGCCCAGTAATGGACGTTGTGATAGTTGGTTATGCCATCTTTATCAAATTTGGACTCATCCGTCCACAAGATATTTCTTAGAAAATCTGGGTCTTCTACGTCAGCATTTAGCATAAATCTGCAAAAGTCCAATCTTCTCGCGGGGTCTCCTTCTTCAATAACGTGTACCGGCGTGTAATGGTACGGGTATAGGCCAGCAGTATGCACTGTAAACCACACTCTCCATTGCGAAAGTCCCAGATCACGGGCAACAATATTAGTGGAAGTAGTCGGATCCGCTCGAAAGCGTTGCACTATCTCATTGTCCTGTTCTTCGTCGTCAATTCGTGGTCTTCCCATGTCTGTATTTCGTCTCAAAACAGAGCCAGTTTCTTTAAGTCTTCGATAAACTCTGTCAAAACAGGCCACATCCGGCACTCGACGACCGGGGTAGCGAGTTATGTATTCGTTACGAGCTTGCGCAGACACACAATCGCAGTATCCGTAACAAATAAGCATATCAGCATATTCCTCAGGTGTGTAGGACGTCATCTTCAACACATATATCACAGTATCACAGGTACAAATCAGAGTCCGGTTAACAAGCACAGTAGTCACAAATCAGAAGAAATAGTCCAGAATCACAGCCAAGTCGAGAAAAAGAGCAAAACGATATCACATCTACTATGTACGAAGCACAAAAGCAGACTGACAACCAAAACAATACCCCCTGTTGTATTCCCAGCTCTAACCGGTCTCTACACTTTTTCTTTCATTCGCACCTACATAAATCGTCACTTGTCTCGCTCTCTCGGTGCGTCTTAACTTGAAGGAAAATAGGCGCGGGACCGTTAGAACTGCTACCTGGAGCGTCCCAACTACTTTTTTCCACGAAATGTAATACAAACCCTAGATTGTTAGACCTCGTTAGATAGCTGATGAAACGTAGATATTTTAAAAAATATCTGCCGAACAAGTGTCATAATATTTTTTTTAGATATCCCTTAGAGAAAAATAAGCTTGCTAATATATTTTTTATTTTTTTACTTTCACTTGTCTACTACGGTCTATTCAATTAACTTATGCACTATTTTAATGATTGATGTCCTAAAGCATCTTATTACACATGTAAAAATGCAATAATAATAAGATACACAAAATAAACAAAAATAAATTTCGTAGCCTAAAAATCGGCATTATTCAATAAAAAATTAAAAGTCGAATATCTCGAAAAGGGTTAAGTTTAGGGTAGGGTGTTTCATAGTGAAATAAGTCAGAAATGATGGGTACTCCACGCCCTTAACGGATCTAGCACGACTTTTCCTGTAACCCTGTATACAGGAGATAACAATAAAGGACCTATAAGTTTTCGCTTGAAGACATTTTGTGGGCAACACTACGTTCTTTAAAATGTAAAGAAAACGTCGAGAGGAAACCAGTATTTTTTTTTGTTAGTAATAATAATATTACTAAGACTATGTTAGCACATAATATAATATATCAAAAGATTCATGCAGTATAACAAATATGTCATAGAGAGAGACAACACAATAAGCAAAAATAAGTGAAATAAAAATAAAATCTAATAATAACTGTACAAAATTAAGTGATTTAAATGTCATAAGGTATACAAATTGATAATAAAACAAACAAGCATAACCTAGAATAAAAAATTAATTATACAGGGTGTGGCGTAATGAGTGGATAATAGGGTACCTGCGGGTAGGGGCCATTGTGGCGGTTCAGAAAAATATTTGTTATGCTCAGTAAAAGTGCCTCGGTTTTCGAGATATTCGACATTTTCGAAATTTAAGAAATATTTCACCCTTCGTCACTATTTTTGGCGCCCAGACTGCAAATGAAATTTTTTTTTCTATCTGTTTTTTGGATAGTATTCTTGGATAGATGTGCTATCGAATGGAAACTATTATTTTTATAACACAAGCACAGTTATGTTTTTAAAATAAGATTTCACTAAAATTTTACTTGCTTTCGTTTGTTTTCCTGACCTTTACCCTTCTGTGGTGTAAAAAAAATGTATGGTCACTTGAATGCCAACGTTTAAAAAAATTAGCCTTTTTCATCGAGATTCCGAAATGGTATATTACATGGTATTTCCACAAGTTGATTCAAAATTAATTCCTATTAAAATGGGTAGAGCTAATTATTATAAAATTACAAATAGTACTAAAATTTACTTCATTACTTAAAATCACCTAAAAACATTAGTTTAAAATTCAGTAATGAAATAAAACGAAACAATAAATTTTAAATGCATTTCATTTATTAAATTTACTATCACAAAAGGTGTTCGAAAAGTCCACCACGTGCTCTGATGCATGCTCTGCACCTTTTGATAAAAGATCTTTTAATCCTGTTCGCAAATCTTTGCTCTGTGATTTTCTGAGCAGCTAATCGCACACGCTCCCGTAGCTGGTCCACTGTATTAATTGGGTCTTTATAAACCTTTTCTTTAAGACATCCTCAGTAAAAAAAGTCCAATGGGTTGAGGTCTGGTGAACGAGGTGGCCACAAAATTGTCCCCAAACGACCGATCCATCGTCGACGATATGTTTCATCGAGGTATTGTCGAACATTTCGGGCGTAATGAGCGGGGCAACCATCGTGCTGCAGCCACATTCTTCTTCTATCTTCTAATGAAACATCTTCTAATAAAAGTGGAAGTTCGTGCCGTAAAAAATGTAAATACGTTTCTGCAGTCAATGTTCCAGACAATTCGAATGGTCCGATGATTTTGCCATTTAGAATTCCAGTCCATAAATTAATTTTGAACTGGTACTGGGACCTGTCTTCTCTGGCCAAATGAGGGTTTGTACGCTGCCAACTGTGCAGATTGTGCATATTAAAATACCCATCTTTTTTGCACGTGGATTCGTCGCTCCACAAAATTTTATCGAAGAAATCGGGATCAGCGTTCATTTTTCTCAGCATTGTTTGGCAAAATGCAACTCGTGCAGGGTAATCTCTTGGTTGCAAACATTGCACGCGCTGGTAGTGAAAAGGATGTAATTTTTCTCTTTTTACCATGTAATATACCATTTCGGAATTTCGATGAATAAGGCTAATTTTTTTAAACGTTGGCATTCAAGTGACCATACATTTTTTTTACACCACAGAAGGGTAAAGGTCAGGAAAACAAACGAAAGCAAGTAAAATTTTAGTGAAATCTTATTTTAAAAACATAACTGTGCTTGTGTTATAAAAATAATAGTTTCCATTCGATAGCACATCTATCCAAGAATACTATCCAAAAAACAGATAGAAAAAAAAAATTCATTTGCAGTCTGGGCGCCAAAAATAGTGACGAAGGGTGAAATATTTCTTAAATTTCGAAAATGTCGAATATCTCGAAAACCGAGGCACTTTTACTGAGCATAACAAATATTTTTCTGAACCGCCACAATGGCCCCTACCCGCAGGTACCCTATTATCCACTCATTACGCCACACCCTGTATGTAATATATATTATTACAATTTAATTTTTGGGTGGACCACCCTTATTACTTATTACCTTAGGGGTATGAAAAATAGTTTACCTACGTCCTATTCCCAGACCTACCGAAAATACGCAAAAAAAAATGCATATAAATCGGTCAAGCCATTTCGGAGGAGTTTTGTTACAAACATTGTGACACGAGAATTATATATGTATTAGAGAATGGATGACTCATCTTTTATTATATCGAACAACGTGATAGTTTACCACTGAACAATAGCAATAAAGCCATGTTAATATATTATAATAGTCATTCAAAACGGGTAAGTAGGTAATCTAAACCCCAAAATTGGAGCCCGCATGCCAATTGTCCCACTTTTGCGATCGATCCTTGTATACCGCCTACTACGCTACTAACTTTTAAATGAATTTATTGGTCTTAATATCATTAAAACTTTCCCTTTTCTTTTTAAGGAACGCTCAGTCGGTTGTGACGTCAGCCTACGATCTCTTTTCATTTGATTCCTACAAACTTGAGTTTCCGGTGAAGGTAAATCGGCTACCAGCAGACCTGCTATATCTTCAAGTTGACAGTCAGCGCTAAGCCCCTAATAGTAGCCTCACTTGAGAGCCTGTTACGTGAACACATAGTCAGCTACATAGTCCAAGCAACTAGTTAATTTATTAAATTAATAATAATAATATTGGTGGACATTTCACACAGCGCCATCTAACCCCAAAGTAAGCTAAGCATAGCTTGTATCGTGGGAATCAGACAACTGACATAATAATAATTATAAACTTATTTTTTTTGTAAATACATAAATATAATACATATAATGTTTGTCCTGGGTGGGAATCGAACCCACGACCTACAGCGCAGAAGGCAGCTTTACTATCAATTGAGCTATGAGGCCATCAAATGTGTTAAACTTAGCTGATGTTTGCTTATAAACTAAGCTCACTGTTTCATAATATATTCTTAATTACTCTGCATGGATACGGGCATATTCAATCTCGACAACTACATTGAACATTTGTAAGATCTCAAAATGGTGATGGAAAACATTGTGAGCAAACCCTCATTCAAGGTATGTGACATCATCTGCATACCTTACAAATTAAGTAAGGATGCAATGTAGAAACATTAGTCTGGTATGACTTTAAAAACTTTCACAAGGTAACTATTTAATAGTCGTAATAGTCGAGTTTATCAACGGCTGAATTAACACAAATTGTTGGTCCCTTTTCTTTGGAATGTTTACATTCCTACATGCGATACGAGACCTGGATTCATACTAATATCCACTTGGGCATATGCTGATGGAAACAGCTAGTTTATTATCCTAAATAACAACGCCTCTTTCCCCCGAAGGGGTAAGTAGAGTCGACTGCTTAGCGCTACCAATGGTGACCATATTGAAGCTTTTGTTGCAAATTTATATTATAAGATCAAGAATAAAACCTTTATTTGAATCAATTCATAATTTATTTCTTATCTGAATCACCATAATTATCTATCCTTTATATCTAGGCTATAATATACGCAGCACTACTTCTATTAGAACCAATCTTATACCTTAGAAATAAAACTGAACATTTTGGATATCAGTTTCATATACTAAATTCAACGAAAAATTGTATGTCGAAGTTATATATTAGAAATGAAACTCAAAGGCTGGATGTGGACTGCACTTTTATGAAGCACTGGACAAAAGTGCTGTTTTTTAGCAAAACATTGATTTATTTTTGTGTGTATAGTAATTTTTATTTTTATATCTCGGTAATTTTAATGAAGTACTTATATAGCTGTAATACTTCATTAATATGTGAAAGCTGAAATGAAATTAATTTAATTTAATATACCAGCCACGCATTGTCCCAAATATCCTGCGCTGAAAAGGTACAAAAACATGATCCTGAGTGGTGTTCTTTATCCTACAGTCATTAAGTTATTTTCTAATGCTTACATCCTAGTCAATTGATGCAGATACTAGCACAGATGCAAGGTTCGGAACTCTATAGCTTAAGTGTGCAAGCCGATAATCTACCAGAGAACAAATGGTATACTCTGTTGAGTCGGGAGTCACGTCGTCCTAATTACAGGCATCTAGAAAAGCTCAGTGTTCTAAAATAAGTTCACACACAACAGTCATCTAAAACAGCGTTTCTCCTATCTAACTTAAATAGTTATAATAAATGTAGTGATCAAGCTCTTCTTCACTTAATCCTGGGCTTGCTCGCTTGTTTAATGCCGGTTAATTTTGCGTTACTCCACTTATTCCCGCCGCCTATAAATTGGTAATTTGCAACTATCGTACCTATCAAGCAGTTGATTAATTCTCAACTATTTGTATCCAATTATGGATACTTGTTTGTCCGTGGGCTGCTTTATAATAAGTCATAGACTGACTCGATTACCTTGACAAAATATTAAAAAGATTTTAGATCTAAATATCTAAAATCGAATTATGTGAGTTCCTGGATTTCATATGATTGATACCCTTATACGACACTGTGCCCCTGAGATGGGCCATTATGTTTCCTAGTTTCATGTTATACAGATACACTTTAAAGAGGACTCATTCAAAGAATAGTTTCGTGTATATTGTATGTAATTTATTAGACTGCCCTCATAACTCAGATGGTAGTAACCCTGCCTTCAATGCTGTAGATCGCGGGTTCGATTGCCACCCAGGACAAACATTTGTAAGACGAATATTGATGTTTTGTTCTGTGTGGGTGACAATATGTATTATATGTATGTATTTACAAAAAGTATATAAGTATCATATCAGTTGTGTGGTTCCCATGATACATGCTATGCTTAGCTTACTTTAGGGCTAGATGTTGCTCTGTGAAATGTCCACCAATATTTATTTATTTAAATCTAATATTCATACTACTGTTCATCGTTTGGAATTACTCCATCTGAGCTCCTCTTTATCTGGGATATACTACCTTCCTTCAGTATATGACTCAGCTGATCAGATGTTTCCAATTCTGAACACACCATTTTGTAAGCTACCGGGGTAAAATTCTCAAGAAAAATTACATTTTGATCCAAGCGTCTCAAAAAGGTTATAAATTTATACATTACTCGTAACGTCAATATTTATATATGATGTTATTAGCGTTATGTTCTCAATCATCAAAATCAAGAAAAGCCTGCCTAACTTAGTAAGGGACATTAACCAGGTAAACTACTATAAAGAGCTAAAGTGGGTTTTAAGTAAAGTTCAATTTAAAAGGTCAATCCCAAGGTCCCTCATCAATTCGGACATTAAAGCTTCAAGATCAGGTAAACAAAATATTAAGGAATGATTCATTACCAGCTTTCATTGTTCTCAGGAATCAACGAGTTGGTATTCGTAACAATATTTATCAAATTTACGAAGACTTTTTTACTGTCTCATGGTCAAGGGCACATTGCATATTGCAGCATAATGAAGGAAGTGATACTTGTAACTTTGCAAAGTTTAAGTTACATCTTATCAACCTGCAAAATGTACTGCCCTTCATTTTCCGCTAACAGAGAATAACTTTGGTAAAAGAAGAAAAATTATAAATATAAATTAAATTATACACATATCCTGGCACTGTAGCTTTGCAACATTTTTTCGGGATATCGATGCGTCGCCTCTTGCTTAGGCTGTCGCGTGATTATTCGAAGGAATCACTTCCGCACTCCAGCGAACGCGAGACAGTGGCTTCAGCATCCTGCAAATAACTTTGTCACAGAATGATTGCCCGATCCATTTAAGATGCACATGGGAATAGGTACGCTTGAATAATATGTGCGTGTATATTTGATAAAGCAATTAACTTCATTCATTCATATCTATACTATAGCTTCTTATTGTTTACTTCGTATGACTGGCCTCACAGCTCAGTTGGTGCCTTCTGCGCTGTAGATCGTAGGTTCGATTCCCACCCAGGACAAATATTTGTATGACCAATATAGATGTTTGTTCTGTAATTGGGTGTCAATATGTATTATATGTGTTTACAAAAAAAGTATATAAGTATTATAATATATTAGTCGTCTGGTTCCCATGATACAAGCTATGCTAGGCTTACTTTGGGGCTAGGTGGCGCTCTGTGAAATGTCCAGCAATATTGAATTATTAATTATTATTTTTCCTTAGTTGTAATTTCTATTTTAATTTATGCATAATATATTATATCGTTTATAAATGACAAATGTGCTAAAGCTGTCCTAACTAAAAATTATAAATATTTTATAGTTAGGAGAGCCGATTGTCTAGCTTATATTAATAAATCATCGCGTTCAAAAAACGTAGCATCGTATTAAATTAGTAACAGTCTTATAACGACAGCCGTATCATCACGCAAACCCATTCATTTTTTGCGAGTCAACCGTGCGATTCTAATCCACAACAAATCTGAGCGCCATATTTGGCACGCTTCGCAGTATACCAATGAGTTGGTACGACCTCGGCCTTATATCTGCTCGTGTGGAAGGCGACTAACTGCGGACGCCCTAAAAGGCAGGTGAAGTGAACCGTGTTGAATGACTTCATAATAGACGTGTGTAACCGGTAACGAACAATGGTTGTGGGCTGTAATGAGATCATTGTCGTCCAGTAATTGGATCAGTCTATTTGATAATTTTCTGTCAAAAGTAATCGCTTTTTTTTATTTACATAATAAAAATTAACACATGAAGTTATATTAAAAATATAATAAATTAATATAATCATAATTACTAATAATCATAATTAATATAATCATAATTAGTAATTGGGGTTTGTTGGGGTGTGTTGGGGACAATGCTAGTAGTAAAAGTAAGTAGTAAAAGTGACAGATCGACCAGATGATGCAGATGCCAGTCTATTCATTGCATTACTATTTATTGTACATAGTGCTATCCATCTCGAGTTTCGACGCGTCGCGTCGCACTCTTCTTTCTAATCGCTTTACTCTACAAGTGTACAATATTAGATACACTAATGTACCCTACTATAACCCTGCCTTCTGCGCTGTAGGTCGTGGGTTCGATTCCCAACCAGGACAAGCATTTGGGTGACGAACATAGATGTTTGTTCTGTGTCTGGGTATTAATATGTATTAATTGTACGTATTTACAACAAAAAAGTATATAAGTATTACATCAGTTGTCTGGTTCCCATGATACAAGCTATGCTTAGCTTACTTTGGGGCTAGATGGCGCTGTGTGAAATGTCCACCAATATTATTATTACTCACAGGGTGTCGTTATGCTTCATATCACCTGATATTAAGTGACTACTTACCCAATAGTGGCGCCAAGCAGCGCCTGGAATGGAACTGGCTCGGAAGAAGCTACCGGAACACACGGTTAGGTGCTTGGCGGCAGATTAACAATTTGAGGGTGGTAGCTAGCCAAGCATTTGCCCCACCACCACGCAAAATATCATCTAAAAGTCGAACCATTTAACATAAATTTTGCCAGCCTCTAGATCTGGTGACACAGCCTAAATATTTTGTAACTTTAGGTATATGGTATCTCCATTGGGAAATAATTAAAACTTATAACTTACTAAATATATTATTGCTAGTATAACAATATTATTTAGTTATTCTAATCTTGTTTAAAAGGTGCGCAATAATCAAAACGGCGTGGGAAGCGATTTGCAAGTCAGAAAACCGAAAAAACATTATGACATATCAACAAGGTTAGTCATTCGCCATATTTGTTTAATTAATAGCGTGACAAACACTTTGAATAACACAATTAAAAATCTGTATTATATTCAAGGCGTTCCCGTGTTAAAAAAAAACCTTAGTTAAAAAGAGTAGGCAGATAAGTAAACAAAATAGTTTTAACGAACAGAAATGCATATGCAAACATGTTCATCAAATGATAACTAAATAGTTTTAGACATTTCACACAACGCCTAATTCTACATAATGGATTTTTTTTACATAAAAAGAAGAATACTTTATACCAATTAAGTTAATTAAAATAGTTTTAATTGTAATCTTCCCTAAACTAAGAATAGCTTTTACTGCGTATGTAAATCAGGTAGCTGATAAAGTACTCGAATACATACACATTATATATATTAATGCCCAGGAAAAGAAACATCTATACTCGTTACTCAAGACTGTCATGGATAGGAATCGAACCACCAGCTGAGCTGTGGAGTCAAAACTGCAAGTCCTGGCACACAATAATATAATTCCCGGCTAAATCTGACACCTAACATTTAATTCATTTTTAGCATCTTTTTAGTCTTCATGGCATGTTCTTGATTGGCGAAAAATAACCGAAAATTTTCAAATATTGAGTCTAACTTTCATTAGTTAATCATTAGTTTACCTGCAACAGTTAAACTTAAATTGTTTTAGTCTGTTTCGGCCCTGGAAACCCAAAGGGAAAAAGGGGAGAGAAAGATGTTGTCACATTTTATTCACTGTTTATTTTTCATGTTATAGTTTACATAAATATATTTTATTCATTTCTTGAAAATAATATAAAATTACACAATAACAGGGAAACAAAAATACAAATAAAATATTTCTTTTCTACTTGGCACCAAAGAGCACTAAGCTTAACAATGATGCCATCTATAGTTTTTATAACTAACTTTTAATACCAACTTTTAATCAATAGATGGCACTGTTTACTATATTCTTACTACTCACCGATAGGTGTCGCCAGTAGTTAAAATATTTGGGAGTTTCCTAGTCAAAGCAAGCAATCATCGAGAATAATTCTCAGTTTCACTTCTTTTTCAGAGTTAAATACTTTTTTTTCTTGTAGCTGAAGAATACTAAAAAGCCATTAACAACGTAAGTGCTAACACAAACCAGGCAGAAGTCATGCAGGACGAACGCCAGTAGGTAAGCTAAGTATATGCTACTGGCTACTGAAATCAGAGCGCTGAAGAACTGCAGACGTACAACCAGCCCTTGGTCAAAAGTGGCTGAAAAGAAAGAAAAAAATATGAATATCAACAAACTGAGTCTTCTTTATTATCTTCCATATTATAAACAGCGGGAGCTAAGTCAATATGCTCTTTGTAAACGGAACGGAACGGAAATCCTTTTTTTTTTTCAACAAGTATTTGTAAAAATAAATACTTGTTGAAGTTAAGTAGGTATACATGGTTGCTGGTGAAATGAAAAGTCAATGTTGAGCCATATTATGACTTAGGGTGATAAAGCAGTTACCACTTAACATCAGGTGGGCCATCAGCTCGTTCCACCACACATTAAAAAATCTATAAAAGCAATAAATTGGTACAACATTTGTTAATAAAATAATCACTCAAACTGGCTCTATTACCAACACAATTATCGGTTGTGTCATAATCCGCACTATTACTTAACGTGTCTCAATTGACGTGTAAGTATGTAATAACTGGTTGTATTTATTAGCGTCTGCTTTAACTCGTTGGTGGGCGGAAATCAGGCTTCATTCACGTTGGCATATTGGCAGCTGTGCTTTCTATATTACGTATCTAACTGTCTTATTACAAGGTAATAGATGTAATCCATAGACTTAACTTAGAAATTACTCTATAAAATACCACTAATACTAATAAAATACCAACGTCGGATTATTTAATAGTCATGGCTAGTTGAATACTGTTGACGTGTCTATGAAACGTAATTAATATGTTTATATGTATCTTAAAGTTGACTGGCCGCATAGCTCGGTAGTAACCCTGCCTTCTGCGCTGTAGGTCGTGGGTTCTATCCCACCCAGGACAAACATTAATGTGACATTTGTAACATTGATGTTTGTTCTGTTTCTGGGTGTTAATATGGATTATATGTATGTATTATAAAAAGAAGAGTATATTTATGTATATCAGTTGTCTGGTACCCATGATACAAGTTAGTTAGATGGCGCTGTGTGAAATTTCCACCAATATTTATTATTATTATTATTATTAAAGTAACATTATACATCAATGTGAAAGTGTATATTCTTATAGCAGTTTCTTGCGTCACGCCATACCATCGACATCGTATTATTGTGCGGTTAGAGCATCTTCTGTCTGGACAAATAGACGTACTCAGGCAGGTAGGTGCTAATGATAGACTAATAATTGTGGGAACTGACATCTTCCTGGCTCAGAGAGAATAGGTAACTGCCTACATCTTGTGTGTTTCTGCCGCCAAACAGTAATGCATTCGCGTTACTGTGTTCCGGTTTGCAAGGTGTGGTTACCGGTGTGGTTGCCGGTGAAATTACAGCCAAATGAGACATTCCACCTTCACGTCTCCGAGTCACAGGCACATGGGTCTTCTTGTACTTAAGTAGGGGAGAACCCAAGCCTTACTGCTTGTTATGGGCAGAGGTTACCACTTAACGCTAGATGGGCCATCAGCTCGTTCCGTAACCTCATAAAAAGTTGTTTGGCTATAAGAAATCGGATCATTGTTATCTTGAATCTAGCAAAGGAAAGACAATTTTCTAGGTAAAATATTTTGCAAAATTGTCTCTGTTTATGTAAACTTTCATCTCGCAACTCTGATTAAAATCGATTTGTTCCACAATTTATCGCACACGAGCAGATTACATATATTATATCAAATATTGATAAAAAATAATCCGTTATTTATACGGTTTTTCGTCTTCATAAAACTGTTCTGATAGTCCAAAGTCGATTCTACTAAGTAGTTATCACAATATCATATATATATATATCAATATAATTATATCATAAATAGTTGATATATTTTTAATTGATTACCTGAAGCTAAAGTATCAAAATAGAAACGTTATCTTGAGGAAATATGAATACTATAGAAAGTAGAAAGTAGAAAGCTTATGTATATAGTACATATACATTTATTTAGCAGCATAATACTGAATGTTTTAAGAAACAGTATGCCCAATTGTGGAACGCACTAAGGGCACCCAAATTATCCCAATGTCTTGCTTCCGCTTCACGTACTTGGTGACCCTCACTATGTAATCCCCATGCACTGCTTACCATACAATTTCACTGTGGCTCTCTAAGTTCGTGACTGTGCCATGAGAAAAGTGTTGTGAAACAACAGCTCCACACATATTTGGCAGTTCACGAGTTGTATGAGTGTATTTAGGAAATTATCTAAATAACTATCTATTATGTACTTATCTACTAGTGCTATACATTTTTTGAACCGGTGTTGTGAAAGGATTATTGTGCTCAGAGTCCATTTCGTGTTCTTAGACACATTTTGACGGAACATTTGACAGAATTTTTAGTTTTAGGTTTGACAACTACATTTTTCAAACGAAGCTCATTGTTTCACGTGAGGATTCGAACCAGCGACCTCTCGATTGCAGCACCGCGCTCTCTACTAGTACTATGAGCGGATGTTATTTCAATTACTTCAGCATATTTGAAGTACTTGAACAATCTGATAAGATACTCACACAAAAATATCATCAAACAGTAGAAAATGATCCCGTAAATGCAGTTTGGTATTTTCAGTGAAGATTCTTCCGGTAGGAGACCAAATCCTTTAGAATATCTGAAATTAGAAAACTTAAAATATAATCCAACAATAATCCACTGTTGCCCGAATTTCCACAAAATGCTTGTCGTGTAAGAAGTTATCAAAATAAAATAAATTAAAATATTTTGTCCCCTTTCTCTTTCAAGAACAGATTCGCTTCGGACGATCGAAATACCCACCGTGGAGAATGATATGACATGGAGAATAAGTGTTTTGAATTTTTTTTCGTTATATTATTAACTGTTTTTTTGCCAGGCAGTACAGTTGGGATAAGTTTTTCCGGGAAAGAAGGTACTGAGCGTCGTAAATTAATAAAGCTTCTTTTTAACAGAGTTCAGAAAAACTAGAAGGTCATTAATCCGGTTGTATTTTTTTTTTATGTTTGTTACCTAATATCTGCTGAGATTATTTATAAAGCTATTTGGATAATTATTTTATTTGATAGAAAATACTTTCATTTTGATGAAATCTGTATGGGGACACATACAAATTTCATCAAAATTGGTTGAGTAGTTTGGTGTTTAAATCAAAATAACAAAAAAAAACATCCAAGTACGAGATCAGGACGAATCATTCTAAATTAGTTCATTGGTTTTTTCGTTTTCCTGCGCGAAGTAGTTATTAATTTATTCTTACCGAGAACTTAAACGTTACTCACTCAGAAGTCAGCACCCTGGAGCAGCTGGCGTATTCTCCAATGTCACACATCGCCTCATACCCTGGATGCGTCTCAGCCGCCATTTCCACATGGAGTGCATAAACTGACACCAGCACACCAAGAATGCAGGTCGATATCAACGCTCTATCTATGGATTTTGAGTTCATTTTTGGTTGTCCTGCAAAGACAATGCTTTTTATAACCGACTTCAAAAGAAAGAGATTATCAATTCGGTTGGTATTTTTTTGTTTGTTACCTCATAAATATTATCTCCGTTATTTATAAACCGATTCGGAAACTCATTTTTCAATTTTAAAGGATATTTACTCTCAGATTGGTTATATAGAAATTTTTTAAAAAATCGGCACAGTAATTTTAAAATCTTAAAATCAAATAACTGGAAAAATATGTCATCCAAGAACAAGATAGTGAGGAATCATTCTCGTTCATTGGTGATGAAGTAGGTTTTTTCTTTATGCTGCGCAAAATAATTATAGTTCACAACGAAACATTCAAAGAAAGTAGTTAATAAACTCAAATGATCAAATTCACCATCATATTAAAACGTAAGCTAGTTGACTAGTGAAATAACTAGGTATTTAAAGAAGTTCGCGATTAGACAGAATGAGTTCATGAGAACGCGATAACAATTACATTGATAGTGAGTTGTTTTCAAACAAAGCCATTATTGAGAGATGCCTCACATCGAAAGTCATTGGGGACGTTAATTTTCAAATCAAAGTTGATTTTATTTTCTTTAGACTAATAAAACATTGAAAAGCTAAAACACAATACAGTCTCAAATAAAACTAAAAAGTGCCCGGCAGATGTTATTCTTGAAGCAACCCTAGCTGTAGTACTCAAAGTCACAGGAACCATTAAACAAAAATCAATTCACACGCACTCAAATCAATTAAATTTTAGAGGGGAGACTGCCGAGTTCAACGAAGGAATAAAAAAACCTCCTTTTAACCCCGGGCCGGTGTTTTGCCACCCCTCAATGTTAGCGTTATGCGTTATAAGCTGGTCGGACAGTTTCTATAATAAAAAGAAAACAAACAACGCGAGCGTTGGCTGGTGGTCTACGTTTTATTAGCATAAACAACTGAGACCGTAATCGTATTAGCGTTCGAGCTAACGTGGTTTTTTACTACCATTAGCATAATGTGGAGAAGTTCGAGCTTTTTGAGACTCGCAGTGCAAGTTAGCCAGGTTAATTATACGCAGAATTCCTTTCCACTCTATCAGGAATATTCAGATAGACGCTAGATATTATGGCGTAAGCAAAGATATTTTGAACAATGTTCAAATCCTGATCTGGAAGTCTTAAACATATAATTTCGTTACAAGGTTTTTGTCCTGTGTGGAAATCAAACCTACAAACGCAGAGAGCAAATTCACTACCGATTGAGTTTTGAGGGCAGTTAATTCAAGGTATTAAATCTTTACTGAAATGTCGTTGTCAGCTTTTAACTTCTGCTGAAATGTTAATATCCATAAAATTTGTTAGTAAATTGAACAGAAGCTACAGGATTCAACCAAGAATATATATTTACTAATATATATTAAAGTAATACCTGATGAAAAAATAATCGCTTTAATTTAGAATGTAAAAATTGAATGAGATGAGTGGTATAGGTAAATATTTTTGTATATATATATTTTTTGTTCAAGTATAAGTCACGATCACTTTCATTTTAGTCAGCATCTATGCAGGAATTATTTCCGATTCAACCGAGATTCCGGTAGACGTTTGTTCATATAATTGTAAGGGCGCACTAAGGGCGTCTAAGACACCTTACATTTTTAAATTCCTTTTTACACATACCTTAACGCCGCTGAGAGACAATAACAGAGATACGTACGGAAGAAATGCTTAAAATTTCTATATTCATAATTAATATGAAAAAAAAAATAGAGATGCTACATTCATAGTCAGTTACGAACATCAACTTCTCATTGTGGAGACTAGGGCTACTCGCAAGACAGATTAATGATTGTTTAATGTACAGATAAAATATATGGGTGCAAGAATTAAAAGAAAAACACTCGAAAGAAACCTTACCTACAAAACAGTGAAACCCGCGGGCGTCTGCTAGCAGTACAATACCTACTAACAATATTGTAGAATCAGTAGGCGCCATTCTCATTACACGGCCCAGTGAGCAATTCTCTAACATAAATGTGCCGTGGCAAACTCATGCGAATAAGCTTGATCATAAAAGACAGGTCCTTACCAACTTACTTCATAACAGAAGGTAAGAGATCTTTTAATATATTTATCTATACATTATAATAAAATTGTAGAAAAGTGGTATCTGTACAATGGAAATATATAAAAAAAAAGTAGCAGGGATTGTTATTATATCGATGCCGAACCCGAAATTGTAATTAATTATTTTTTTGTCTGTTTGTCTGTGTGTTTGTGCACGCTAATATCAGAAACGGCTTATTCGATTTAGATACGGTTTGTACTAATATATTGTAGTAAGCTTACATTTAGTGTTTATTTCATGTCAATCGGTTCATAAATAAAAAAGTTATGTCAATTTAAAGAATCACGGCGAACATTTTTAATTCAAAATATGCTGCCCGAAAAGTCACTATTCCACGCGAACGAAGTCGCGGGCACAGCTAGTATTTAATATGTATAGTCGAATCATTTAACTCTAACTTCAACTCAGCGGCACCGGGTCCTAGTGAATTTTTTCTTACAAAGTTATTACTAAAAACTGTTGAAATTTTCAGTTGTCGTACGGTTCAGAGATTGCTGGGACTGAATAAAACGTGCCCTCCGAACCATGAGTCGCACAAGGCTAAGGCAAAATAATAATTTAACTGGTTACATTTACAATAAATAATTACGTTACAATACATAAACTAAACAGATTCTTTAAACAAACAAACAAACCATACTTATTATCTTTTCAGTAAGATATTAGTATACCGCCTTGCCACACATTCACTCAAACTCACGACCTTTGAGTCAGAGTAGCCGCCGTAGCCGGCGCGGGATGTAGGTAATAAGGATTAAGAAAGCCGCAGATATATTTAAAAACTATAAACGCATATAAATTGCAATTTCTCAAACATAAATTTCAACAAAATAATATAACTTTAACGCTTACTTATAGCTTACCTGTTCGTACTAATTTTACATACCGTACATGTACGCACACACGCAAAGCTTGGTAATGACTACTATCACATCACTGCCACCACTAGATACTACGTACGACAGAGACAACATACACGTAGTATTGCCAGTGTAAAAACTTCTATGACGTTACTGTGTCTACCACCAACATCTAGAAATATTAGCTATATCCTGACATTAGTACAACTTACAAACTTAAATAATAATATTTTATTTTTAAAACATGAAATCGTAACCCTTTACTGGAACAATATTTTTTATAAATAAAATGATTGTATTTTATCTCAATTTTACAGAAAAGCATATATTTACTTCATGCGTAAGAAAGAGATAAACATACGTGTTAGAGCAGTTTTACCGAAGGCCACATTGCCAAAGACGCCCGATACGCGGAATGTTGTGCCGTTATGTTGGTAATGCTGAATTAGTTCACCATCGCGACCGCAACGCAGCGTTGGCGTCGTGCAACACCTTTCATTGTATTGACTATTGATGAAAGCAGAATAATGTACAGAGTTATTTTATTGTATTATTGTTTTCATTCTGATTAAAATATATCATAATATGTGTTAGCATAAGTAGAATAATGTCCCCGTTTACGTGAATGTGAAACAAGACAGCCCGTGGAGTGCTACGCGGCCATTTTACTTGCAATGCGGCAACGGTGTACGATCCGCCATTGGAAACGGCCAGTGTCTTTTACTGTGTGCAAGTTTAGTATTTTGTTGTTAGCTTGCAATAGAATCACTAGTTTACCATGAGTGATAAATGTGTAGTGCGGACTTTAGTGTTGTGAAGTACGGTGGTCGGGTGATTTTCGAATAATGTGTGAACGATGGAGAACGAAGTAAAGCAGCGCAATCTGCAGAGAAACAGGCGAAGGGAGCGGGCACAGCGCATGCAAGCACAGCGAGAGAGCAAAGTTAAGGATGGGGACAGTGGCGAGGACGAGTCTCCGGCGAGAGAAAAGCCGCCTCGTCCTCCAGCCAGGAGGAAGAAGTCCAGAGAGCCGCTCGGAGAGGAGGACATCATCGATGGTTTCGCCATAATGGCATTTCGCACCTACGAAGACCTCGAGGTAATTCACATTCGATCTAATTTGCACAATACACCAAAGAACAGTCTATTTTTCAGTATAGGTATCAATTCAATAGGTATTCCATTAGCTGTTAATCGTTATTTACATGTATGTACGTGTGTCAACCAGACGTTGTTTACATTTATATAATGACCTACTAAACCCTGCAGCTATCGTTTTTACTCTATGAAAGTAACTGGTTATAATCTGATTGAAGCACCTTATATCCAGGGCCTAACAATTGAATTCTGAATTAAGCCTTTGTATGCAAATTATTTCGTTACGCAAATGTAATATGTAACTAATCGGTTTCGTATGCCAGGATGCGTGGTATCTTTATTTATTTATATGCCATTATAAAAAGGCGCTCCGTAATCGCTTCGGACGTCGCTTCCGAAGTGCATTGACCCAGCAGTTGAACCTTACGTGTAAAAGTCACACAGTTTTAGTGATTAGGTATGTTGGGAATAGGTATAAATCAGCAATGTGAATTTGTTCGCTCGCTTGATAGTGATCACATTCGTGTATCGTAATAGCGCACGTAAAACGTGTCGAGCAGCTGACTGGTCGCGCGGGGCACCGCACTCGGCGGGCGACCTGCTACAGTGGTCTCCCACAAAGTGTAAATTTGGTCTAAGTGGCTTTCGCTCGTTTGTGCTCATTTATCGCTGCGTCGTCTGGCCATATACTGAAAATGAACAAATCTCCAATATGCTCGATCCACATTCTCCGTTATCGTTAAATTATAACCTGGTTGCTTATAACCCGTAGGGGTGCCAGTTAAGGCCTAAACTAGTTTTTGCTCCTATTCAATACATGATTAGTGCCATGATTATGCAGCATATCTCTTGCAATATTTTACAGTAAATAGACACAGACAAGAGAACAGACAGGCAATTTAGAAGAATGTTTTATAGATAATTTGTAGTTCCCTACGATTCTATGATGAAGTAAGCAAATATTCATATTGCATGTAGACAATGATACTAAAAACATTCCACCTGGTGCTACCATATATAATTAGGATGAGGGATGTCTTATCAGATACTTACAATTATGTATTTATTTATGTGAATAGAGGAATTCTATAGCTTAGCAATATTTTATGACAAAACTTTCTAAATTGGCAATTTTGACAAACCTGTACTGGATAAGCTTTCGATAAGGGTTCAAATATCAGCGACAACCTAAATCATTCGGGTGCATGATATAAGACTTTCTTCATTAAGAATCACTGAGTTCGGTCTTCAGCTCATTGCATCCACTTTTCAACACAAGACATGAATAAAGAGACAGTTTTGCTTGCCAAACTATGTATTCTATTGTATTTATTTTTCTTTCATTGCTAATGTATTTACATTGAGCCATTGAATCTTTTTCATTTACACTGGCTTTTGAATACACTATAGTGTAAGGGACTACTTACTATATACTTACTAGTTTAGTTGGTTTAGTTGGTTTTAGCTACTTCTAGATAAAAAAATTACTTTAATAAAGTTGCAGACCAGTTCTCTATTTATTAGTTCCCTTCTTTTGACTGGTGGTCTTAGTAATATTATATTTTAAAGATAATTATGCATATGACCATAGTTCAAGCTTGTATTTCATGTAAATGATATACATATGATATACTATATATAATTTAATATACATACAATTTATGTATATACCCAAAAAAAATACTTTCCTGTTACAGCTGGTTGTCACAGCTGCTATAATGGTCCTACTGTGTTTAAAAGGGTATTATGAATAAGTATAGTGTATTGACACATGACAAAAATACTTTCCATAAATGACCTGAAACTAGTAGCTGTGTAAATTATAGAACATTGAAACATTGAAAAATTTAAATTGTTTCTTATAAATCTTCATTTTTATGATTCATTCACAATTGTCTAATTATTTACAATCTTCCTTATTTTAAACTAATGCAATATATCCAGTGTAATTAATTAACATATCTGTAACAATAAGACCTAGTCTGTAACAAATCTTCTCCCATTATTTCTATGCACAAGATAGACTACTACATAAGTATGGGCCTGTAGGCCATAGATCATCAGCATCTTTGCATTGTCTTTGTTATAAAACACTCATACTCCTTTACTAAGATTTCCTGTGTCGCAGGTAGCATGGACAAATGCATATAATATACAATATAAACATCCAAGACCGGAGAACAAACTTTGTGCTTTCACATAAACTTTGCCCCACCTAGGGGATCTAGGATCGAATCCCTCGGTTTGCAGTCCATACAAATAAATTTATTTGAATCACAGTGTAAACGGATACTGACATAATTACTTTTAGCCACAATAAATATATTATTTGAAAACGGTATTTGTACCTTATCAATAGAAAATTTCCCCATATGAATGGTGCACCATTCTTTAGGTCTCATTAAATTGAAGGGTGTGGTGTAGGTTGAGTAAGTTATAAGTTCTGTTTAAGTCTGAGTAAGTTATAAGTAAGTTAGTTCTTACATACTCAGGATACCACACAGGTCAACCGCAGGCCGCGCCACCTGTCGCGGCTGCTGCCAACTGATGGCGACGCTTTAACTTGCAGCGTGCGTGTGCGCCATATTTGCAAATATTCCAGAAGCCCAAGAGCGCACTTAATTAATTAGCTACATTAGGGATAGGGATGTTGATTTGTTTGCTGTATTGTAAGCTGTAGGTTCAGAAATATGTATATTCTAAATTACTAAATCAAGTGCACATAATTTGTTTTATAAATGTAAATTTATTTATTTTAAGTATAATATTATATCAACCCCACATTTAAAAACTAATATTCGTTTGCGGCGTCGACTTAATAAAAGAAATACAAATCAATTTTGCCTACTGGCTAGCCCACATCTGTGACAATATTAACTGAAAACATTCAAACAAAGCTGTACTTACTAAAGCCAGCAACATTTTACACAAACATTTAATTATAATATGTAGTCAGTTTTTAATTTACCTATTGATGAGTGTTTATAATGAAATCTAGAATACTTGCACCGTGACATGATATGTGTGTATGAATATGAATATAAACTGGGTATAAAACGATTATATAATTTTCCTATTCTCAATTGAAAATACTGTTGATCTTTGTAGATTTATTTATTTAAAAGTTTTTGCTCGCGAATTACTCATTGGTTCGGCATTACTCTAGCTCCCATGATAAAATATTATGTACAAGTTTTATTTATAAAAACATCAAAAGTTTCATTAAACTCAGTCCAACAGTTTTTGCTTGATGCTCGCACAGGATAACAGCTTTATAGTATAGATTATACATGATATACGTAAAGGCACGATTGTACTTATTCCATGTAATCTGAAATGTTGAAACGTCGGAACAAATCTCTATCTCAATCAACTTATACATAATTGTTATCCTATCAGCTTATTTAATTATTATACGCTGATAAAATGGAGATTAATTGATAAATATTTTCCTTGTGATCCCGATAAATATTACCAAGTGATTGATCAATGAATGAATAAAATTATTTTGAATGAAACTAAGACCAATTTTATTTTAAAAGGCAGTGGTGGCATTGAGTCGTTGAACCGTGAGCGTGTCATTTGACGCCTGCGGTGCAGCGAAAGACCAGTCAATGTCAACAATTACAGATGTGGTGCTTAGTTACAGTTTTCCCACGGTAAGCCGCTTTGATGGTGCGCCCTTCCGTATATTGTTTGTACGAATGTTATAACCTTACCTGTGCCTTCTGACCGACAGTTAGTAATAGTCATAATAGTCATTTATTGGTAGTATAAATTACATGTCTACAAAAAATGTTAGATGTACAAGAAATTTATCAATAAATAAAAAAAATATAATAACTGGATCATTCTCATAAGTTACATTTCATTAAAAACTAAACTACTGATGGTTTATTTTTAAAGCCTAAGAATTCACCGTAGGTATAAAAAGTGCTCGACAAACCATCTTTTTAACCGGGTCTTAAATGCGGAGATTCTCGGTGCATCTCTAATAGCGTCAGTTAGTACCTAGGACACCTTCATCTGGTTAGTTTTTAGTCAATAGTCGTCAATATAATCAATACTTACGCGAGACCTTAGAAGTATATGTCGTCTAAATAAGTTTATCAGTTTCTAAGTAATTTTGTTCCTAAATGGTAACAAGGATTAAATAGTCGTCTATATAATATTTCTAGTCTATATATAGTCGTATATAAGCAGTATGTATTAGACTTAAATAAATCATGCATCTAAATAATATAATCACTTTGTAAAGAAATTGACTCTTACAAATCATAACGCTTTGATAAGGTTGACTCCTCGGGATTATGTAAATGTCTACCAGACAACAAAAACAACAAACTTTCACATCCCACGAACGAAAAAGCCACCTAACTTTGTTTATAAAATAAAAAAATGTTGAAGCATGTTCAAAACTAATTTGAAAAGTTTGACAAGGCCCATCTACCTGATAAGCGGTCGAGAAACATTGGACGTGGCACGAAGAAGTTAGCAATCGTAAAATATTGTAGACATTCGATTCGGCAAGGGGCGCCCGCTATTCGTTTCTTCAAGATGTTTATCTTGGAACAACTTCAGATTAGGTTTTTACACTTGTGTAGACAGGTACAGTACCTCCTACTTTATGTTAAGCTGTTCAGAACTTTATAGAAGATTATTGATGTAATGCTTATCCACAGGTCAGTAGTAATCGACTGACGTCAGCTCATTTGGTTGGTAGTAACTCTTTCTACTGCGCTTTAGGTCGTGTGTTCGATTCCTACCCAGGACAAACATTTCTGTGACACCTGGGTAATACCTGGTAGATACTTATATGATAAAAGTATTATAGAATTTTTATTACATAGTTCTCACATAACAAGCTATGCTTAGTTTGGGGCTAGATGGCGCTGTGTGAAATTTTCAACAATATTTAATTAGTTAATTAATGATACTTCGTGAGCAGAAAGTTCGTAATTATGTTTGCAATATTTCGTCGCTTAAACACCTAAGGTGCATAATGGTTTAACGTGAAATATTTGTAAGTACCAGCCTTCATTACATATATATAAAAAAAACTCCGAAAGGTTAGGCAGATGAACCATAAGCCTCGTTTACAGGTTACACTGCGGTGCGAATTAAGTCATTTACACTTTTGATCTCATCGCAAATATTGATTTTCACGAAAAACTTATCTATCCCTTTATTCTATCAAATTAATCTTAAATTAATCTTCACCATTGACAAAACTTTAGTAAGGAAATAACCAACAACTTTTACATGTTAAATAAAATCTTTAAAGGTTTTCCAGCTGTATATATTTAAAAGAACAAATATATATATTGGTGGACATTTCACACAGTAATTTTCTCGGGGTGACCGCTGAAATCCCGGTCATTACCATAAGCATTCATTCAAGCCGAGTGCACGAAGCTTATGGTTTGCAGCATACTTAAATCAATATCTGTTGTAAGTAACAATAAGCCGCAAGGTCGAGATCGTCGTTACGTCCGAGACACCCCTAGTGCCATCCCCTCGTAGTTCACCCCAGAGCTCGAAGTTACACGCTGTGACATAAATACTTACCTGGGTAAAGGTTTAAGCGCTTTCGTGTCGCTGCCTTCACTATCACTTTAATTGCGAACAAGCGCTTTGTCGCTGTTTTACAAGCCTTTATTTAACCTGCTTCATAGTATTTCCAGTAGTATTTTTTTTCATAGTATTTTTAAAATAGTATGAGTGGACCCGGTGGACGGGGTAGACCTCGGCGTACATACTTAGACCAAATCGGTGACGTTTTGGAAAAAGGCCAGGTCTAGAGTACCCTAAACCGACGAGCATGCATGAAGAATGTGATGAGAGTAGATGAAGCTAAACAGGTATGTTAGGATCGTAGCAGGTGGAAAACCATGATATCTGCCTACCCCTCCGGGAAACAGGCGTGATTTTATAAAAAAAAATTTGTAATCCACGTTTTAAGCATTTACTGGATTTAGCGAAATGAAATTTGGCATACCATGTAATGGTAACCACCATGACGATATCCACATTACCACATTACATTCCAAGTGGTAACCTCGGCCCATAACAACCGATGCGACTTGGGTTGTCCCCTACTATGTTTACGACAAGACGCAAGTCGCATCGTATGCACCCGTAACTTTAAGTTGTTTAGGTGGAATGTCTCATGTGCCTGTAATTTCATCGGCAACGACACCCTTCAAACTGGAACACAGTAACGCGAATGCTCATAATCTACCATTAGGCGGGCCAATGCTTATTCTCTGATTATGGACACATAAAGAAATGCATGTAAAGTATTTACATAAAGACAATTCGTCTTAGATAAGATTGCGAATTGATTTAATTTGCTAATACGTAATTATTACAGCTGGCTGTCAGATTTCGTGAAAGCCATAAATTAATTAATTATTATCTAGGTATACTTACATGTATTAACAATATCTGTTTAAGTAGTACAAAAAAAAACATAAACAAGAAATGCTGTTGACAAACTGATTGAATCAATGGGATCAAGCTTATAATAGTTAGTGTAGAGCTTGGCGCGACACCTTACGATAGTGTGATGACATGTTGTAACAACAGTTGAAAGATCGCTGGCCGCTGACGAAAGACAAACTTCTCCCAGCGGAATCACGGGTACATGACCTAATCTAATAGGATTTTGTCCAATACATCAAACATTTGACTTATATGGGACAGACGCAAAAATGAACGTAGCAAAGACCCGAAAAAAATGTACTCGGCTTCCCATAACAGATTAATATTTTCCAAAAAGCCCTTGTTGAATTATGAAGGCAAGTTGTTATATTATCAGTATGGACTTGTGATCTGAAAAAAGGAATATCCGATGCCGCCTGACATCATCCTGATTGCCTTAATTAGTCTTAAAACGAGCATCGCCTTTCATATTTAATTACTATGTTATTTAAATATAAATGTTATAAATAACCATTTTTATTTTACCATATATTAAATTTTAAAAGCCCTAATGCCTTTTTGTAAATTTTGAATCATCGCTGATTGAGGTCTTGGAAATGATTAAGTATGCTAAAAACTATGAGTGTAGGTGGGCAGAAATTGCTCAAATTGGTCCCTGCTTCTCGGTGACCAGACCTCAGTTTGTCCTTGAGTGACCGAGGTTTTCAACGAATAAAAAACAATTTTAAGTTTGCACGAATCTGTAAGATCTATTATGATGAATCAGGTCAAATGAAATGTTATTTTTAATAAACTGTAGTTTGGTAATACATTTACTACTCATCTACTGTGTGCCTGTAGATAAGAAGCTCGAGTTTACTCTATAATATTTATATAAATTAATCTTATTTGTATAAGGTACACAATATCAGGTATCTATGTTTGTTTAGATCTTGTAGTTTGTTTCGAGCACATCCATAATATTATTCCTAGTTACTTTGTTATAATTAACATAATGGATCGGTTGCAGTACGTTTTGCGCCTCCCTATTTTGTTTATTTAATAGCAAAACTTGCAAAGCAAAGAATACATAAATTGAAGCGGCATGATGAAAGCCATAAAAAACGAAAATGTTTTCAAGCCGAGGGAGATTAAACAGAATAAAACTTTGCTGAATGCCGATCTTAATGGCAAATGTTACCTCGCACTCGAGGGAATCGTTATGAGATGTGCCAAGTGCCTCAAGTGGCGACGGTTCCGTCTCTCAAGTGCGCCGTCGTCGAGCAACGGCCAAGAAAAATGCTTTATTTATTGGAAAATTATTTGATTAAGGCCGTGCTTCTGAGAGATCTCGTCCCTTCTAAACGATAGTAGAAGTATGTTCGGCGGGTGGTTGGCACTCGCGTCGTATCTCGGCGATCTGCCCGCGATCGACCCGCGCTACTTGCCCATCGAGATCCAATAGGCTGAAGATACTTCACAAAATGCAGTGCTATCAACTGTCTCACTTGAAAACTTGAAGCGCACTTTTTCCTCATATTCTTTTAGCATCTTGATCAATACAATCCACTTCTCAGAACATAACATATATATATATTCTCGTACGCTCGACACTTTTTATAAACACAACACTACAAACCTGCTATAAATCAACACTCAAACACTGCTTACGTTCAAGTGTACACTATTACTACTTAGCGAGGCAATCTGTCGTTAACAAATCACACTCGAGACGTTGGCGATATATTATAATAGAACCGATCGGAAGAAATCTTTTGTATTCGAAAGGGAACATTTTCCTACTTATTGTTTTCATTATAAGTCATTTTCACGGAGAAACTTGAACGTTTAGTTATAAAACATAATGTTAAATATGTAACTATACTTAGGTAATTAAGTAATATAAAATCTAATAAGAGCAGTAGAACTCGCCAAGTTCGTCCGGGGAAGTACTGCCACCATGCCCATTTCTGCCGCCAAGCAGCAACGCGTTCGCGTTACTGTGTTCCAGTTTGAAAGGTGTGGTTGCCGGTGAAATTACAGGCACATGAGACATTCCACCTACACGTCTCATAGTTACGGGCGCATACGATGCGACTTGGGTACTGTCTTACCTAGTAGGGGAGAACCCAAGTCGCATCGGTTGTTATGGGCTGAGGTTACCACTTACCACCAGGTGGGCCGTCGGCTCGTTCCGTAACTACATAACATAAAAAAAAAAAAAAAAAAAAACTAGTATTAGCTGTTTTTTGTTCAGTCCAGCGGTAATGACTAATGATATTCCATCTTGAGCGGTGTATTAACGTTCATTGTACGACATAACATAAACATTAGTAACATATTACTTCACTATCGCTAAACACACGTCAGGCCAGAGCAAATGTTTACTGAGAAGTTAGTCGTTCGCTTATGCGACGCGGCCCGGAGAGAGCCTGTAAATTGCATGTTCTGTCCGGTTTTGTGGCAAAGCCATTAATACCACAAGTTCTTGCATTTATTTGTTGGTTCAATTGAGCGGTGTTGCTACTTACTTCATTATTATTTATCAGACAATATAATTTAAAGATACGCTAATGGGGCATGTTTTTGTATCTCATTATTTGACTGCCCCAGTCCTTTGAATAGACTACAGGGGGGTGTATTTTATTACATATCGTCAATCTATATTTTTGTTGCTGAGTTTGCTTTACCGTACAGTAAATTAATTATCGATCTCACTTTACTCGCTGCAAATCAATTAGAAATTTTACCGAGCGCACAGTTAATAGTCACGATTTATGCATTTCATTTATAACCTTATCAGATTGTTTTGAACGGAATTAACAAGATAATAAATAGATTAGAATAGAGACAAGTTTGTTTAACCTTTCCAGACCCGTGCTTATTTTGTAACACTCTAACCACTGAAATTCAATATGCTGTTTTTAATAGCATTTTAAGTTACATAATCTTACTATGTTGCCTGTCGAAATATAATAAATAAAGATTGCCTTTTGAAGGATATGTTGATTAAATCTGTTATGCAGCGTTATCACAGAATTTTATCGCAATCGCTATATTTTTTTCAAATCAATTTGAATAATATAACATATATTTAAATAATTAAGTACTTTATTAGTATTGAATGTTATCTATTTTTGAAATTATACTATAAAAATTTCTGAAAAAAACACCTTTAATATTGCTTAATGTATACATAATTTGATTGGGTATTAACTTATTAAGATAGCGCACGCGTTCGTCGCTGCTCTACTTAATCGTAATACCCTTAATCAGGGAGCTTCAAGGAAAGTCAATGCAAATATATTATTTACACAGTATTTTAGTGATAAATTGTCAGGCATATTAAAAGTTTTGTAAGTACTTAAATGGACCAAAATTTCATTAAAATTTACAACAATTTCTAAATGAATTCAGTAAATGTTTGAAACTAATCTTATTACCCACTTTGTTAACAGAACTATAAATAATATGAAGCAAACCTATAAAATATATATTATTCATCGCATTTATAAACATTCAATGTAACAGCGCTGTTCAGAGTTGTCAGACACAAATTTACTTCTACTAGTGGAATTGAAAGAGTAAACTTTCACATGAAAAGTGGTCTTTATTCCCAGCGGGTGGGGGTGGGGGCGGGCGACATTTGGCAGGTAATAGCCCCGTGACACGCGACACCCGTTAACAAACATTTCGATTACATCCCTCATATTTATTTCCACACTGATTTCCCCACTCAATTACACTCGACGCCGACGAAAGAAATATTGAGCTACATTTCACCGCTCGAGATTTGTACGCTCTTAGTCACTGGGCGTGTTTGCGATATCTCCGCTTAACCAATAAAGCATTTAGATAATGTTTGTCTTGCCAAATGAATTACATAATTGATTTATTCACGAACGAGCTATACTTGTTACGTTTGGTATGCAAGAATGACACAGTAATTAATTGTACTTTAGTACTGGATGGGATAATATTTACACGCCTCATAAAGACTGAAAACTTGAAATAATTTGAAATCAGACTGAAGACAGCAAGGGATAAATACCTACTCGAATAAAAACTTCATTTTATCCATCCATCCATATAATAACCATTTAGTTACCTGCGTTCGAAAAATTATGTTTTTGTATACATTGCGTTACTTTCTTAGCACAGGAGATCTATTCAAGTCTTTCTTTTGTGTTGTTTTTTGCTAACATTTTTTGCTGTGGTTACTGCCGTTAAACAACTTTTTTTTCAACCTGATTATTATCGAGTGTTCGGCATCATTGACAATAATTATTGTTCACAATAGCTGCATCCGGAATGTTGTGTGGTTTCTTTTGTACGCATTTGCTTAATTCACAACAGCAGCAGGACAGCTGTTCTTTCAACGCAGTTTCTGACTGTTGATTGAAAACTTATAGAGCTTTTCACTTAATTACCTGTCTAGGTTCGAACGATCAAGTCACCTTAATAAAACATTTTACTCTAGTCACTTACTTATGAGATAATGACCCATTAAATTACATTAACTACCACCTATCAATTATAGTTAATTGCTGGCTGTGCTCATTAATTAAAGGTATTTACTATAAGTTGGCAGTTCATAGTTAACTAATCAAATTGTCCATTCCAACCCACACACTACTACAGCAACTATAGTTTTAAGAATATATTATTGTTCATTATCTTAGCAACAAACTAAACTAATTCAGAGGATGAACGCACTTTTAATTTTTAAGTACTAACAACACACATAATTTTATCTTAATCAATGGTTTGTCTGAATAAACGAATTTGATTGGTAAGTTATTAAAATCGTTTTTTCGTGGAATTAGCAAAGTTGATATTTGTTTCTTTATCTGAATTGTACACCAAAAAGATTTTATACAACTTTTTAATTTAACATTCATACAGCACCATTTATTGTTATTTTTGTTCTTAAAAATATAAACGCTGTTTCCGTTAACTTATTTTCACGCTTCGATCCGTTATTAACCCTCGACTACGTAAGTATGATAATTCATTAATTTATTGCACGATTCAGTATCTAATCCCCAACGAGCTAACTCGCACCGGCTTGTCTGATGACTTAATTAATGAGCCGCCGTGTCGCTGTTAATTAAACAGCTCAGGCTAATTGCGGAGCCCGCGACTGCTGCCAGATTAAAAACAAAATGCAATTTTGTGCGCGAAACTGCCAGACCCGAATACTGACTGACGTTATTATATACAAGGATGATCCTGCAAGAGTAGAATCAACACATTTTGAGGTCCCGTAATCCAATGGCAAAAACGGGATCAGTATGATTTTGTGTTGTGTCTTCTGTTTGTGTCCGTAGATTAGATACAACAAATATATATGACATTATATTACAAAAGTTCTTTTCCCCAACTAAGTTTCTAACCATTAGTTGACAAAATGTAAAACTATTAAGGCAGTTCAATTTAAATAACATTTTTAATGGAATTTGATTTAATTAAGATATTATGTTGTGTATTTTATTTTCACGCTGTAATGAGGGTAGCACCGCATAATTAAATAAAAAAAATGTATAAATAAATAGTGGAGCACATGGAGGACACACACAGCGCCATCTAGCCCCAAAGTAAGCTAAGCATAGCTCTTGTATCATGGGAACCCGACAACTGATATAATATTTATATACCTTCTTTTAGTAAATACATACATATTGACACCAAGACACAGAACAAACATCTATATTCATTATACAAACATTTGTCGTGGGTGGGAATCGAACCCAGGACCTACAGTACAGATGGCAGGGTTACCACCAATTGAGCTGTGAGGACAGTCAATTAGGTATTTTGTCTTTGCGAAATGAAATGTATTACGTTTCTGTCGGCAACCAAATCACCCCTCCTACGAAACCCCTCATTGTGCGTGGTCCGACATACACTTGGCCGGTTTTATTTTATACCCCTGCCATCGCTTGCCAATCCGATTATGGAAATTTATTATGCTCTATGAACTTCGTCCCCCCTTTTGATGATTCATGTTTATGCAAAATGTTTACTGATAAAAGAAAACTTAAGAAAGTAAAGGCGGGCGCAAACTGGCCGCTGCTTCAACTTTGCTTTGCGGGGTAATCGAGCATGCAATAAACTTCGCAGTTCAACTTATTCCAAAGAGATGAATAGCTGGTTCAACAACTTAATTGTTACGTAACTTTATTCTCTAAATATGTTGTATATTTATAATATGGTTGTAAGTACTCTACAAGTTTCTTTACAATCTTGACACCTGATTAATTTTGGAAGCACATACCAGATAAGCTTTATTTCTCTACCATAATCCCGTTATTGATAGATACTATGTTGTGTAAATCGCTGTTTCTTGGTGACAAAGACACGTCAAATTAAACTAGTAAAATCTATGATATTGTACAAAAACGCAGAGCTTTTCTGAGGCGAATTCGTCCCCATGGACTGAGTAAAACGTGCCCAATAAGGCCCTGACTACCTGTCATTTCCCTTCAAGAATTATTTCATCATCAGAATTGGATTTACCTTAAGTTGTCTTTTATCAGGAACGCACGTAATTTTTTTTTCAATCGTTTACACTATTCAATCTCATTATGGAAACTGAGTCACATCAAAGTTGGAAGGATTGTGTTGCAAGGATCGTCAACTCCTGCTAAAGCTTGCAATATTTTTAACTGAATTTACATAATTCTGCAATACAGATAAGTCAACCTAAGTTTATATTATTTTATTTTTTATTTTATATTATGTACTTAAGTATATATTGAAACGGCCTTGTTTCGCAGACCAGCGGTTTAGGTTGCACGTTGTCTATTTGTATGTCAGAACTTTATTACATAATTACTTAAGCATGTACAAGACAGTTTTTTGACTCTTTATTAAATCTGACAAACGAAATAGATCGTGGTTATTAAGAGATCCCAAAAGATATTTAATTAATAATGCATCGATGGTTCTCCGTTTAAAAAAATATATAATATGAAGGACTAATAATTGTACAACCTTATCAAAACTTCATCATAATTCATCTACTAAAATGAAATTTATTATTAAAAAATGATATAATAGATATTGTTAACTATTATTGTACGCATTCATTTGCATAACTGTATCAATAAACACACAAAATTATTCAAAATTAATTTAATGAAATAATCATGAGCCGGACATAACAAATTGCTGCGGCGGCAGATTATAATGTTATTATTTTTTAATAGCGGTATCGGGCGCTGTCACATTAGTGATTAATACGTTGTCGGTGAAGCAATTACAGCAAATGAGTGTTGTCAGCGAGGTGTGACCGAGCCGCGGCCGGTGGATATTACCCGAGGTGGACGGTGGACGATTACCGTGCGGTGCGCTCCGCCGCCCGGCCCACTCTGTTATTGACCGATGCTAATTATTACCCGGCCTCTTGTAAACACAGTTGGAAACGTTTAGTTATGGAGCGTCAACATGCTAATTAGATATACACGTAACACCGCACCGCTCGCTGTTCACTCACTAAATTGATTCTAGTTGAACATGAATTATTCATTCGAATAATAACCAATAACATCCGATTAAATATGTTTTCGAGTTGATTACCAGATTAACTTGAAATCATGTTATGATCGAAGGTATCTACAGTTAAGCTGATTTTCCCACGGGGAGTACCGCCGCGCCGCCCGCCCGCCCGCCGGCAGAAAAATAGCTCGCTCGATTTCTGTGAATTCGTGATAACCTTTTTTTACGAGACTGAAATGAATTGTATAAAATCTTTAGTGGCATTCACATAAAGTTCTCAAGAGATTTTTTTGCTTTCGGCGCAGTTATGTGGGGATTTATGTGATGTTAAATGAGTTCACTTTCGGCGGTGATATTTTTTTCATTGCATTGCTCTTGTCATTGCTTTATTGAGATAACTTCACAAAGCATATACTTAACATAAAAAATAACACCTAGGCATTAACATTCCAGACTCTCCTGTATTGCGGTCATTTCGCGGGTGTCAGAAAATGCGAGTAAACTCGTTTCATGACAAGGATATGATTAATCGAACTTGCGGCTCTTGCTTCAAGAGAGTTATCAAAGTCATCTGAATATTTCTACGGAACTTAATAAGCTGACACTACACTACTTACTTTGTAGAACGGAAAAGTTTTTTTATGATATTTAGTTACGGAACGAGCTGACGGCCCACCTTGTGTTAAGTGGTAACCTCAGCCCATAACAACTGATGTGACTTGGGTCCTCCCCTACTACGCCCGTAACTACGAGACGTGTAGGTGGAATGTCTCATGTGCCTGTAATTTCCTTAAGTGGATCATTAATAACTACAAGTGGTTTGAATATAGCATCTGTTTGTTTGGAAAGGGTATAACATTTCTTCTGCTAGCTACAAGTGCAACTAAATAGGCTTTGTTTGAAACTAAATTAATCAAATGAAAACACATTTGAATTGAAATTACTTACAATACATGTGTCAATAGGAACCAGAAATTATAAAACATTAACAGTAAAGCTCGACCTTATTCTTCTAAAATTAATTGGGTCCTCGCGAGCCATTCAGCCAGTACTCATTATGTGAAATGTGTATGTAAATAAATAAATATTGGTGGACATTTCACACATCGCCATCTAACTCCAAAGTAAGCTAAGGATAGCTTGTATCATGGGAACCAGACAACTGATATACATACTTATATGTAAATACATATTAACATGTGTCTGGAACACAGAACAAACATCAATGTTACAAATGTCACACAAATGTATGTCTTGGGTGGGAATTGAACCCACGACCTACAGCGCAGAAGGCAGGGTTACAAATGAGCTATGAGGCCAGTCAAAATAATATAATGATGTATAATGTTGATTATTTATTCACATTTACATTGTTGGCGGTGACGTGAACACGTGTCGGCCGGCGTTCGCGTCACGTGTCACTTCACATAAGATGATGCCGCTAGATATATTGTATCGTGAGTTGTTCAAACCCCCCCCCCCTCCTAGCCCTCGGTGTTCTCACACGCCAATTAGCCACAAACATGCGGTGTTTAATTAGAGGGTGAAAGAGGGTCCCGTAAATAGCTTTCGAATAATTGCTTTTCTATTTTCGTTTAATGTTTACCAATTTAAGTTTTTGTATTTTTTTTCTTTAAAAATGAATAGAGTTGTACATTATGTGAAATGGAATAATACGAAGAAGTGTAACATAATATCACATCACATAAACACTGTAATAGAGCTTCCGTTATTCTCCAGAATCAGTTTTATTGCAGCGTAACTGCGAATCCCACCGTACGTATGCGAGACGGCAGTTGTCAGTGGCTGGGATCGTATAATAATGGTTATGATAATGTCCCCTCGTCTCGTGCCATCCCCAAGCGGAGTCGGTGTCGCACCCCGTACGGCGCGCGACCCCCGCCGGACTTGACGAATCTTTTTTTTATTCATTCATAAATGTGTCACTGGGGACCCCTGTTTGTGCCACTCCGGCGATCGGAACTCACCCCCGTGAATACGAAACGCAGATCGATAGTGTTGCGTGACTGTTTGATTGTTTTCTTCATACATAGATTCACGCTTTTATCCCGCCAGGAGTATTCAGAGCGCAGGGACACTGCACCGCCGACTGACTTGACGACGCCGTTGTTTTTCGCAGGAATAACTCATTTTTTCTAGTATTTCATTCCTTAATAAACCGACAGCCAGGACAAATCTTATACCTAAAAAATTACCAGCAAGGTCCAGCCGAAGATGTTTTTATCTGTGTTCTTTAATTTTGTTGTCGAAACAGTTTAGTTTAAGTAGGTAAAGTTAAGAGTAAATAGTTATTTATGGGAAAAACGAAAAAATCCGCTTCATCACTAATGAACGAGAATGATTTCTCGTTATCTTATACTTTTGATTTAAAAACTAAACTACCTAACCGACTTAGATGAAATTTATATGGGATCAAACTGAAAATATATCCTTTGAAATAAAAAAGAAGCATTTTCCAAACTGTTTCCAAGTGACGGAGATATGATACATACAAAAACCAAATACATGATAAAAAGTCGGAAACAAAATGCGCTCACGTATTCCTCAATTTTATAATCTAACGAATAGTGTAAACATAGTATCTGAATAGTTTGAATTAGCTTAAATAAAGATAATAGAAAACGTGTAATCTATTTATTATCATAACCTATCAAATAATCTAACACGTAATCATAGACAATGAAAGCCGAATCACGTTCATAATTTACCACAATCTTACTCGCAAGTAAGAAAAGTTACTTGTATCTTCTCTGACTTCTCTCCCTATAAACTACCACATTAGTCACGGGCACTACAACGTTTTTATTTGCATTGTCAACGACTTGATTTCACTTCTCGCGGGCGCTTTTGTCCGATATTTATTTTATCTCGTAGCGGGTAACGGCGACGCCGACAATAGGGCCTAATGACAGGCCTCACAGCTCAGTTGGTAGTACTTGCTGCCTTCTGCGCTGCTGTAGGTCGTGTTCGATTCCTACCCAGGACAAACATTTGTGTGACGAACATAGGTGTTTGTTCTGTGGCTGGGTGTTGATATGTATTATATGTATGTATTTCCAAAAAGTATATAAGTATTATATCAGTTGTCTGGTTCCCATGATACAAGCTATACTTAGCTTACTTTGGACTAGGTGGTGCTGTGTGAAATGTGCCCTATTATTATTATTATTATTATAGGGTAGATATTTTACTCTTGTTGATATTGTGCTCCTTGCTATCACAGCTCGGACCAGTTCAACTTGATCCGATCCCAGATTGCAGCCCGTAATGTAACCTGCTGTCCTACCAGGTTTATTTATTGTCTCAGCCCTTTAGCACATTTTATTCTCATTGTGATCCTGTCTGTTTACTGATGCATTGTCTTGTTGAAGTGTTTAACAACAGGGTCTGTCTGGATTGACAAATGAATTATATTAAACACCTTTTACAGGTGTAAATAAAATACATGTAAATGGTATACCCTGTTTGGCTTATCAATACTGTATTACAACATCGATACAGCTACATATGTTTTATTTAAAACTACAAATTCTCTGTTGAATTCTTCAACCATATTTCTTGATTGTGACATTGGCTTGGTCACAGTTTGCCAACGTCCATATTGATTTCCTGTGATTTGGTGATGTTATTATAGAGTAGTGTTACATAAAGTAACAGATCTATTTTACTCTATTTCGACTGAACTTACAATCCAATAATACATGAAATAAAACTATCAGTGACCGCTTGGTATTAACAATAGTGCTATTTAACTGTGTACCACTCACCAAGAAGTGCAGAGTACGTCTAAAATGAAGATCTAAAAGCGTAACTAGCTTAGTCGTCACTTCGCGATGCCGCAGATGAGAGTTTAACTCCTTGCGAAAACGCAAGCGGAGTTAAAAGCGCTCGTCAGTCTTAAATGGGGAACTGGATTCCTAGGCACCTACGCGACTACTTCAAAAGATTTATTAAGTACAGCGACCCGCCCCGGCTTCGCACTGGTGCATTTAATTTACAAATTAAATACTCAAACCTTCCTCGTTTATCGCTCTTTCTATTAGTGAAAAACGTATCAAATTCCTTTGCGTGATTTAGAAGAAGCTGAGAAATAGACAGAGGTAGTAAGGCGACTTTGTTTTATACTATTTAGAAACAATCTGTAATACTAAATTGCATTAGCGATAAAATACTATATGTTGACATGCTACTCAAATGTTCGTCGAAACAAATGTAACATGTATAACCACTTTCAGTTATTGATCAGATATATTTTACTTTTCGCAATACAGCAGTTGTACTATTCATGAACGTTCGATTGCTTTGGGCAAGTCGTTTTCGATTCGATCGAATCTCCGCTCCGTCAGACTGATAGCGTAATCCATTCAGTGCATCCCGCTTCCCGCACTGTCGGGAAATTGCAATCACCCATTTGGGGCTGCCTTTGATTTGATTCACGTTACTAAGGAACTGTGTGGAAGATGATTACGTATTTTGTGTATTATATGTATATTTAATTTAAATTGCTGCCGTTGCCGTTATAGGGTTTATGTTTGTATCCTATAAATATATTAAGATCTTTGTAACAACATGGTGCAATAAATGCTTTCAATTTGAATTGGAATTTTGTCGCTGGTGCAGTTTCTAGTTTTTGGTGTTATACTTTAGTAGGTAGAAAACCGACTACTGAGGGATACTGAGAAGTAAGAACTCCGAGTTTGCGGTCAGTAATTTAGGTCTCATAGTACTGTAAACTTGTTTTTGTCTCTTTTAACGGTTTAATGGAAATAACCGGTATCGAATATTAATCTGTAGGACGAATAACTTTCCGATATGTTTCCATTATGAAATCATAATTCAATCAAGAGGGAGGTAATGACCGACACAGTACCTAGTATGTAAATAGCGATGTGTGTATAACATAAACGAGGCTTGAATTCGAAATATGGTTACCTTTATAGGTTCTGCACGCATAGAAATAAGATTATTATAATAATTTTTGTTTCAGGCTGCTGTGAAATGTGCTTCCTCACCTCGCACGAACGCCCTGTCGACGAAGCCTCGGCTGCCTCTCGCTGCCTTGGCGTCAGACTCAGCCCGAAATCACCCAACCAACAATGTCAACTCCCATGTGAGTACAAAATACACTATTTTACTAGGCTGCGAGCATGTAGACACATTATTAAATTGGCACATGTTCCCAACAAAAGCAATTTATAAGTTCGAACTGTTAGAAACACACAAGTTTAAAAACTTTGTGTAGCTACAGTAAAATATTTGGATTTGTTCTACTGCCGTTTCACACGACGTTAATATATTCTCTTTATTTTACGATGCGTTTATTATTTGTGCATGACTAGTCGACACGAAGGAAACACTTTATGCGTTGTGCTTTTCAACGACGTACAGATACCGAAACGCGCCGGTGATCTCACCGCTAAATGCGGCGAGTCTAAATCTGTAAGCCATCGCCGTACCTCTTCCGGGATCCACTTTCTGGCTAAATGCACAAAACGTATGCAAACTGCCAATCGGCTTGTCAGCGAGTCTCGTACCGAGACGGCATATGAACCAACACACGTGTAATACGAACTCTGTTTACTTATCTTAAACAGTTTGCCAAACCATCAACCGCCCGAGAAACAAACACCGCAACCGCCAGAGCGCTAAAGCTAATTCACTTTACGCGGAACCGGCTATTAGGGAATTAGTCTTCGCATTTGTTGAACATATAAATACTTATCAAACATTCCTCTGCGACTAAATATTTCAGAGAACATTTAATAAAATAGAAAATGGTGGTATAAGCTCTAACTGTGGCTGTTTATAGATATTCTTGATTGTATTGTAAGCTAAGCACCAAGACGGAAGCTCGGGGTTTATTGAATTACTACACAATGCGAATGAATACCGCAAAGGAGCTCTAGATAGGGGCGCAGACGGTCCGGGCTCGTAACTGACGCAATCGTAAGTCATCTCTACTCAAACGAGCAATATTCTCATCTCCATTGGTTTTATGTGTACCCTGAATTGCATCGCAAACTCAGCAACAAGACGATCTCGTGTAATCCCGCTGAAGATAAGATATAGGAGTGCAAAAGGTCCACCCGCACTGCATCTGACACAGTCGTAAAATAGAATATCAGAGCTTTGCGGTTGCTTAAAGTGGCTGATAAAATATGAAATGCTTCATCCACATAAGTGACATAATTCTTGTTAATATTTTTTTCAAGTCAAACGTAAATATGACACATGGTAAACTTATTAATGTTAAACGATAAAACTGCGCTGTTTATTATACAGGTGCGTGCTAGGCACCGCATTGAGAAAATTATTTATTTAAACCCAGCCGTCAACCGCCGCCGCCGCCCGTCCGACAGGCGGCTCGTTCCACTGTATAATTGGCTGCATGAAAGCTTTATTTGTTTAAAATACCATCGGTTCTATCTCATATTATATTACCTATCTTTATACATTCTTAGTCTCGCAACTCAGTTGGTAGCGTAGTCTTACTTTTGCGCTGTAAGGTCTTGGGTTGGATTCCCACCAATGACAAAAAAATTATATAATGTATATAAGTGCCTAGATAATTAAATGTATGTAGGGGGTATGTCATTCCAACAACGGGTTGAATAAAAACGAAAAGAACAACGAACTGTCATTCTCTCATGGAACTATCGCAAACAGTTCAGTTTCGACAGAAGTCATACGCTTGAGCTTAAATACGTTCACATTTCCGATTCTAAAAGAGCACTCCAGGCAGAATGCGAGCAGTTTACCCTATGTACTCCCTCGTGCATTTCGACAGTACGCCGCCGCCAGCCAAGATATGTCGCAATCCCATCCAATTTGCCTCCCGCCGCCGCCGCCGCCCGCCGAGCTGTTGCTTGAATAAAACGGAAAATCTCTCCACAGACCGGGGAAATATATTTTACCAACTTCAATATAAACCATTAAGGATACGATTGCATGTGCTTGCCTGCCTGACTGATATTTTATAGCAGATGAAGTCGTTTTACTGCAATAGTGATATGACATTCTTCGACATACACTTTTTGAAATTATGCGTTAGGCTTGAGGTGTTAAATTAAATGTTCTAAATCTTAAGCTATAATTCAATACCCAACCTTTCCTTTGTCCCCGAATGCTTTTGCGACGAAATAGAGTGAGACGCAAAGATCAGCATTCAATTTCCGCAAGGGACGAATGTCTGCATGACTTTCAAATATATTCCTACCGTGTCAGGTTGCTGTAGTACCGCGACAATTATATTTGCTGATATACCTACAAAAGCATCTTTAGTATGCGGTGTTTCTGTGGGTATTTTATTAAGTAAGAGGCCCCCAGAGGCATGCTAACAATACTAACATTCTCAAGCAATGGTTCTTATCACAGCGCCAGGTGTAAGCTTATTAGAATCATATGCCAAGCAGACTGCCGTTAACATGTTAATAGACTATCACACGGTTTAAACAATATCGTAGCGAGATGAGTGGAGAAAGAGCACGATCGTTTGGCACGAGCCGGGAACGCGGTGCGGTGTCGGCTAATAGCTCTTCGCAGATTCAATTTGCCGTCGAATATAATATAGCCTCCCCGGTGCGCCGTGCCGCGCCCGCTGTACGCGATCATTAAGTTACTCTCTCGTCTACTCCCAACTCTGCCCGAACCGACTAAACTCGCTTCAAACAGCCACCTTGAGAGCCAACTAGCGTCTCAAGTTAAATAATTTAATTCATTTCCCAATTAGTTGTAATCAAGTTATCACGCTTACGTTTTAAATTGAACGTCTCGTAGTGATGTTCCCATGTAATCGAAATGTTTGCCGTCAGTTCTGATTGTTTCCTTGTTTTACTACATTAATTAATTTATATTGTATTCGTGTATTGTCGTTTCCCATGTTTGTACCCGGGTTGAATCTGGTCTTAGTACCTACCGAATGAATGCAAATCCTTCAAACGGTACAGATTTATATATTGTGCTAAAATAAACAAATTTAGTACGATTTCAGTTTCCGTGAATTGTTTGATCTGAACACTTGAATCTTTGTTTTTTGGTATACAAATATATCCCCCGCATATTTGTTTGTGGTTAGCTTGAACGGGTTTCGATATAAGAGCGTCCTTATTGTGTTGTCTCTGGGAAGCTGGCGTACCGCCACGGAACCCGCACTCCGCCGCTCTGCCAAATGTTTTTTATTCCACAGTTCCGGTCGATATCGCCGTTTGCTCGCACTGCCCTCCACTTCATTGACTTTTTATCTGAAAACGACAAACGATTGCATCGATCGAATAGCTTTAATTGCTTCTCTCGAGCCTCTGACAGTTGTAATTTTGACCCTGAAATACCCTACATATTTATGTGTTGTAAATGTAATATTCGGCTGAATGCCAATAACTCTTGCATTAATTATTTCGAAACATTGTTTACGTATTTGTTTAATACCGTCGCTTTTGAACTATGTTACGAATTCATTGGGAGCATCGACATATTTATTAATATAATTTGATTTCGGTAATTCACGTATTCATTGAACTTTAATTGAATTTCGACAATCGTTCACAATTTACGAACGGTTCCCACTGTCTAGTGAACCGTGTGCTCAAAATTCAATAATATCATACGAACGGACGGCGCGGCGTGTGTCCGGACAATATTTCTCCACTTCGTTACGTTTATTAATTAAAATCCACCGATTAATTTTTCCTGTATAAAATATATTGGTGCCGGTGAAATTACAGGCACATGAAACATTCCACCTTCACGTCTCACAGTTACGGGCGCATACGATGCGACTTGGCTCCTGTCGTACCTAGTAGGGTAAGACCCAAGTCACGGCGGTTGTTATGGGCAGAGGTTACCACTTAACACCAGGTGGGCCTTCGGCTCGTTCCGTAACTGTATCAGATAAAAAAAAATGGCGATTACCCGTGAGAGTACCCATTACTTGCTTCGTTTTGTTCACTACGTCAGTACACTTTAAAAAGCTCATGCAGAGCTGCACACTTAACTATTTTAGAGGTACAAACGACATCGTTTATTTTAATTTCATGTTCATTTTGTTTTGTCACGAGACGAATAAATCTCTCGAAACCGATAATATTATAAACCTAAAACGACAATGTTGTTTTGTGTCAAAGTCGTGATTGTGACATTAAAAGCTAGCTGGAAACATTTTACTTGATTTCAACATTGTCAGAACGTTGAGGTAGTATAAATTGTTTATTTATGTAAAAGAAATCCTAGCGGACTGTCTGGCATCTCGATAATACTCATAATCCGTGATTAAAATCGAATGTGAAAATCGGTCGCAAGCAATTCCTTGTCGCTTAAAGCTTTAGTTTATCAATTGTCGCCTAGGACATCCGCTGTGTTCTACATTTAAATGTGAAAAAAACTATTACCATATCGTGATGTGACTGCCCGATACATACTTAAACGAGCCGCGCGGCGAAAGTCGACCCGTAATCTCACATAACTTATAAATTCTGTATAAATAACAAGTGGCCTTGCATTTTTTATTAACTTATATTTACAGCATTTCTTCCAACCTGACTTGATACTGATATTCACCTGAATACATGGTGCGCTAGTCACACTGGCCAAATTTATTTTACTTAATAAAGCTTTAAACTTCACAATCAAAATCAAATGAAATCAAAATATTTATTAGGGGAAATAAACAGTGGATTACAATAATTGAGAAAAGATGATATCTGCAGAAGTAATAAAACTGTGTCGCAGGCATCAACACCCACCTCCGTTACAGCGGTTTGTAGTTCCATACAAGAAAACTGAAGCCAACAGTTAAAGTAACTACTTATTGCTCAAGTGTAGTATTACTTTAATGAAAATGTCAACCCACTGAACAATTACACAAACCAGGAGTTCAAAGTTTTGTGAACGGAGCACATAGCTCACTAGTTTAATATTAAGCAGCGTTGTTGTATATCGTATCGTAGCGCAATGTAATGAGAACACGGCTCTGGTATCGCTAACAACTTCCAACGAGAGGAGTAACGTGCTGAGACATAAATAAATTATGCATCGCGTCACTTAACGACACTGCGCCTGACCACAGTCTATTCTGAATAACTGTTACACTACTACTAACTAATTACTACTATTAACAATTAATAAAACTTTATTGTTAATAGTATTAATTATATTTCAAGTCAGTTTCACTTTCACAATTACCTTATTTGTATTAAGAGAAACAGCGAGGCCCAATCTAGGTGTTTAGGCCTTGGGTCTCAGGAGTACGAATTAACCAAATTATGTATTTTTTTTAAATACATTATTTATACGTTAAATTATTGACTATTAAAAATTAAGTAAACATAAACCAGAATCATAAACATGATATAACATAACAAGGACAACATGTGTGTGTGTGTGTGTGTGTGTGTGTGTGTGTGTGTGTGTGTGTGTGTGTGTGTGTGTGTGTGTGTGTGCATGTAATTGCAGATAAGTTTAGGTTCACTTACATTGTCGTCCTAGTACAACACGGAATGGTTAGATTATGCAAATTAAGAACGGAAAGCGGTTTGCACGCTACGGTTCAGACCCCGATAGTCGGTGGCCGATTGCGGTTCAACTGAATCTTCAAGCGCTCTATTTTGCACCCTTAGTGGCGAAAAGAGGCAGTCCAACCTTGACAAATTACTTTGATTAGTCTGTGAAATATCTCGGTGCCTTTGGCGTTGCCTTAGTCTACAAAACAGCTTTAGCCGCTGGCTATAAATAAATAACTTTGATAAAACTTATCTTGTGTAAACTTGTTTTATTATTATTGCACCATTATTTAGTGCAGAACTTGCGCGGACCAGTCACAGGCGCAAGTGAGCAAACCGGTCAACCGCACTCTTAACGGAAACTAACCTTATGAGGCTTTATTACGTGTAAGTTATCTTTGCGGATCAAATCGAGAGCGTATAATGTGATGTTTCTCTTTCATGAAAAATGTAATTGAATGATTTATCTGGACGGTCACGTTCCACCGCCGTATGGAGTACTCATGAATAAGTAATACTCGGCCGGTCGTTGTTTCAATTAGCGGTTGTATCTAGGGTTGCCAGGTCGTAAAACCTAAAAGCCGGACGTTTTGAGAAAAATGTTTGACACCTCTAATTTTTTAGACTTATTATAACACAACAGTTCAATTTTAAAATTAAAACTTTAATTTTTCTTCATAAATCAAACCATAATCATTTTACTTTTTCATTTTCTTAAATTCTAATGAAACAGCAATAAAATTGAATGAATAAGTCTTCTTTATACCAACATATGAGAAATGCAAAGAAACTGGCCAAATTTAAAAAGCTTAAAAATAGCCAAAAACCAACTAATATGGCCGGACCCGCGACCAAAATGCCTGACTGTGTCCGGCTTTATCCGGACGCCTGGCAACGCTAGTTGTATCTACCTCCCACCGCATACTGCCCGACGAAGCAGCCACCGTAACTACCGTCATCGATTAACGGAGGACAATGTCCAAAAATGGATTGAAAGAGACAAATACGATAATGAAATCGGTTTTTCAACAATACTCACCGTGACCCGCACAGCGTGCCTCAGCTGAGGTTGGTTTTTAATCACTTAATAGCGTAGTAGTGTAGAATGTAAAGTATTTAGTTGATTTAAAACATGCTGGAAATTCCACACAACTCCATCGGCCAGGGTACCAGATACGCAGAACAAACATTTACGTTTTTCAAACAAATGTTTATCCTGTGTGGGAATCGAACCCACGATCTACAGCACAGATTGAAGGCTAAGTTTCTGGGTGTTGTTATATAAGTATTTACAAAAAAAAGTTTTAATAAGTATTATATTAGTTGTCTGGTTCCAATGATACAAGCTATGATTAGCTTACTTTGGGGCTAGATGGCGCTGTGTGAAATGTTCACCCAAATTATTATTATGTTAATTGGTAACTTCCAAATTCGGATTAACCTTAACTAAAAAATTATAAAAGTACTAAACACATTTTAGAACAATGGCTCGCAGTGCCTGCTTATTTATTTGGGTCGTGGGATAATGAGTGAAAGTAATTATGTGGCAACATTCACCGTAACATCCCCTTAAGCGCGACCCATCCGAGGATTACAGGGATCCCGCGTACGTACGCGCCGAGGATTAAATTGATACGTGCGACTCGACTTGACTTGTTTATCTATGTAAAGGGTCGGAAAGCAATCCCTTTTATTACAATTGGCGACATAATCGTGCGCGTATGTCTTATTGTCGTCTATTATGTTATGGGGGTACAAAACATATTCCACTTTTATTGTTTTCATCGTCTTCACAACTCGAGATGCCATTAACTTGGGGTTTCGTCATAACACTCGTGTTTATTGTTGTGATTGTATCTTTGTGGAATATCAAGCGCTTAGTATAATGCTGCTTGTTTCCTATTTCGCCTGAGTTGTTGGCAATTCTCAGAAGTCTGTGCCATTTGTTTAGATCTAAACCGGCCTCGCGTCGCTACTCGAATACACGTTTATAACTGACGTTAAGAGCACGTCTGTCAGTACCTTAAAGGATTGTACTCGTGTCAATTTCACGCTTTGTTCACTTAAGACAGAATACATGAAAAATCATTTCACTAAATAAAATGTAAGGAACCGTGAACGTATATCGAGGGAAGGCGGTAGAATATTATCCATTTACAAAAGTTACACTCGTTTTATCCTCTTTCGGACGTCTCAAAGGGTGTTCATCGTTGAGCATCACGGCCGCTTCGCTTCGCTCGGGCGTGCTTCTCCGAACCCTACCGTAAAATAGACGCAAAATGTGATAAATGGAAAACTCTTTTTATTGTTGGGCCCTCCCGGGCACGTTACTCCACGGGTCGACTCTTCACGTCTTCACCCTCCGTCTTATCAAGTTTTCTTATATCCTTGTTACCGTTCAATTTGGTGAGCTTTTTATAAAAAGATTTCCCCTCTTCCCTCTACAGACAAATTGCTTTCGAATATGGCGCTACAAAATCTCCCGGCACTCTATAAAAGACGAGGTGTTAAGTGAAACTATTTTTATCGGTTGTATGAAGTGTACCTTATTTTGACGCTGAAAACTTGTGCAGGGTATTACGCTGCTTCAAGACGCTGGCACGTCGGATGACAGCGGACGCGCATCGGAAAGGCTCACTGGTAGTTCGGTGGCGCCTCGTGATCCCGATTCTTCCCGCGACCGCCTTAGTGACGTAAGTACATCGTTTCAACACAGCTTTACGTTACCTGAGCTATCGAACTGTAGGTTGCGCTACTTGTTACTCACTCGAACATTCGCGTCGTCTATTTGACTCGATACATTTATTTATCATTCGTTAACAAGTGGTTACGGTAATGTGTTTCGTTGCATCGGTCATTTAACTAACAAAAGATTTCAACGATCAATCACCGCCTATTACGAAATTTTAGATCTGTTATTTTTTTTATGGGGAACAATCCCAAAATCCCTATTATAAACATTAATTATTGATGTTCTGGTTGCAGAAGGAACCTATTATAATCACTGAAAATCTACGACTTATGTATCTTCATACAATTTATATTCGCTACTAATCTAACTGCTATCCTTCAAATGATTCTCAAATCGTCGACGTGCATGGTAAATTATTTCAGTTCTTTATTTATGAATGTTTACTGCTAAATGTATCAACACAAACCTGTTTTCAATAGCTCAATGTCCACCAACTTATTGTGTTTCTTTGCGATGCTCCCGTCTCTCACAGAGTTTTATTATTGAATCCTTTAAGTGGCTCGTTTTATCTCAAGTGAGCGTATAAAATACATTATTTCACTTTTACTTTACGATAAGCCATTCTCCGTCGAGACAAAACACTTGTAAACTACTAAAACTTGTAAATACAACTGTATTTATCGGGTCTTCATCATATTAAGTAATATAAAAGCAAAAACCATTTAAATCGCTTTGCTCCGGACGGCAAGGAGATAAATGTCGCGAATTGTGGGGGAGACGGGACAAACTTCACGGAACCCAGTCACTCCAGTCCACTCATATGTTCGCTTTCTCTCTCCTGCCTACAGGCCAGTAGCCGCTGTAGTTCCGGAAAAGGCTATATCGTGAGTATTCTGTTTGTTCACCATAATATTTAACGTACAGTTTCTCTCTGGTTTCCTGGTATGCACACAACTCTACGCTTACTGTTTGTTCCGGTTTTGTTTTACGTAATGAGCTATCGAATCATGCATGACTGCTCGCGAATTTTTACCACATCATTTCTCTTGCTTCCTTTGAGATCATATTCCCGCATAACCCGCGATATCGCTTTTGAATTTATTTCGACTTCATTAGAATTCAGACTGTAATCGATAAATTAACAATGGTCGCCAATCGGCTTTACTAAAGACATATAGCAGTGGTACATGTAATGACTATAATTCTCTATTACTGTGTGCAAATGTACCCAGGTCACGCGCCTCACATAGAGGCTGTTCGATATTCGGCGCGTATCGCGGCTAAATCACGAGATTTGTCGGGGCGGTGCCGCTCGTACTACATAACATTACCTGCGCCCGCCCTGAATACAACATGTTCTGTATTTATTTGAAATTGTAATATCTCAACCTGTTCTGATCCCTCGTTGTTTCCCCCGGCGCGAACTTTACTCGTAAATAACGCGTAACGTATTCCTCGATTTACGTTACGATAATAGTGTCTTCTCTCACGGGGATTACTTTTCAATATAACCTTTTCTCGCTTGCTTTATTTGACTCTGAATAAACAAAATATAGCGTTTACTCTTGAATGTAACAAATATTAAACTATATTTATTATGAAGCTTCTTTGTTTGACTCGATAAACTGGTAGAACGTCATTTAGCAAACTTTCCAATTTCTCTTAAGTACTGAATCCGTATATAAGAGTAACATTTGCAGGGTATACCAAAAAATAGTGTCGAAAGTCTAGGTCTCTAAGGGTTCCTGAATTTACTTCTTATTGTATGGTCTACTACTTTCCATAATTAGGAATTGTAGCAGTTTTGTTACCACGTTTTTTATGACTCGCTTTTTGTCTGTCTGATGTCTTTTTCGGTAAAAAATTTGCTATAGAGTTTTACCTAACTTCCCCATGAACTACTACCTAGATACTTGAAACATAAAACATAGTTCATAACTGAATGATAAGACGTTTAAACTATAAAAGTGTGAATAAAGGAAATACATAGTATTAATTAATGCAGTATTTATCGAATTATCGAGTTGTTGAGGTGATAATATTAATATAAAATTTCTTATTTCATAGTAATTAGGTAGCTTCCATTGATTGTGAAATATTTGTTACATTTTTTATATTTTTCTTTACTAAACGCTTGAAAAATCTTTTAGGCTGCAGACTTGGCATGTGAATTCTAAATTATTAGTGGATCAATCAATAACAAGGAGATGTACAAAAAAGATGTTTTACTATACTACTTTTAAAATTAAAATATCTTATTTAAATCAATTGCCCAATCTTGCTCATAATATACAAATAATACAATACAAACTTCCAAATAGTAGAACATACTTAAGAAGGCCCAGCTACCCTTAGAGACCTTTGGTTTTCCAATTGACACTCCATTTTATAGCCACTTTCCCTGTCAAATTTAACATGCATGAATTACCATAATGCATTGTTTGTTCAGCGAATACAATATTAACAGTAAGTTTTCTTGTTACAGTGTGATAGTGAAGGCGACGACGACAAGGCAAGTACCCGCACTACATTTATTATTTCACTTGTAAACTCCGCAGCTGATGCTCTCGGGCGGTATTTACGAATCGCGTAAATTAATTAAAGCAGTCTCCCGGCTCCCGGCTCTTTGAGAGTTGGGAAAAGTTGAAACAGAGCTTTGGAAATAAATGTCCGTGTAATGTAAGTGGCGAAGTTGCTCGTTCCCGGTTTATTACCCGGACTGTGTCGCTCGCACGGAGTGATTAATCTCCCGGCTCGGAGAGTTGTCCTTCGCACCTGTTAGCTAAATGTTTACTTAGGATACTCACGTTTTAATTGGACCGATCCGAATCGACCACACGACGAACCGAATCACGTTTCCGTATCGGTTCATCTAACCAAATATTATCCCGAACAATGTTGTGTAAACGTCGAACCGAGATGAGATAAATGGAAAGGTTCACTTTGTGAGTGCGCTTTAGGGGCTTAACTAACTCGTCAACAGGTTGTGAAATGCGATTCAAATGCGAGAGTTGGGTTTGAGCGTTCTCCGACGCGTGTCGACGCCGGCGCCGCGGTGGCAAAGGGCACTGATTACGAACCGCCGCTCCGCTTCTAATTACCAGATTGGCGCACACTGTAGGGGCCCGTAATTAAATACATTTAGCCGTGCCTTTGGCGTTTTCATCGTAGCATCTACGGCCCCCGCGCCGCTGTTCAAAACAAAATTCATTATACATTTAAATTATGATATTCGAACTGTAAATTCTATCGTGCCGTGTGCTCTGAAGATGAACATTGTAAATATGTTGTGACTATAAATCTTACTACTATCTAACCTACACGTGTTTATGCAAATAAATATCTTTATCATTAAATGATACAGTGTTTCTCGAATGAAAGCTGTATTATTAAAGTGATAATCCAGATTTAAAGTTCACCAGGCCATCAGTTGTCTTAACTGTACAATATCCAATGAAAACGTCGAACAAAAGGTGAGAGTGACTGGGTATGGGTACAATCTGCGGCGGCACTCGTGCAAATCCAAAGCTTTAGTGTGATAGCATTGTTGAGGAGCAGCAAGCTCGAGCGGTCCCGTCCACATTCCCCTTAATCTAATTATCTGGCCGCTTCGCTGCCGACTACGTCCGAAACACCCCACCCACAATTTCTCTCAATTTTCTCCAACGAGAAAGCTAAGTATAAAAGTATTTTATTAAACGATCCATCCCTTAACGTTGAATAGAATGTTGGGATTTAAATGAGTTTCAAGATGTCAAGCTTACTGTTAAAACTTTTTAATATGCAATTTCTTTTAAAAGATGCTCGGATAATGTTGTAGTTTGCATCTCATGAAATTGTAATGACTTAATTTGTTAGAACAAACATGTCCTCTGTTGTTTATTAAAATTAAATATGATTTTTTGCGCTACATTGTTTTTCTCTGGTATAACGTAGAAAGATTTTACTTTAATGGAAATAATAATAATACATCTATATGTACAAGCATAGATTTCAAAGGTTTGACTACTAAAGCGTTGTAGTTAGAGCATGGTTATTGGGGGTACGACTCCAAAAATCCGATACATAAAAACCGATATTTGACTTAAATAATATCGATATCGGTTAGACCCCGGCATTTCAATAACATCGAAAACCGGAATATCTGATCAAACAGCCGACCAAGCAAATATCGAAAAGAACCGGTATACCAGTAATTCATAACTTTCATATCGAAAAAATACTGGTATTGGTTCCGATACTCCATGCTCTAATTGTTGTTATACTATTAAACAAAACAATCTTAGAATAATGTTCAGAAACAAGCAATATTTTGTGAACAAATATTTTTCCTGGCGTACAAATAGATTAACCTCCTAATGTAATTGACGTAGTAACGACTGTTTTGATTGTCTACCGGCTGAGCATAATATAATCTGAAATTGAGTGGCACAATAATGGCGGTAAATGGATATCTGAGCAGGAAATCAGTCTGTGCTCCGGTGTTGTACTGAAGTCGATTAATTAAATTATCCTGTGAGAAGTAGGTTGTGTGTGGCGAGTAGCTCGAAGCGCCAGCGCCACACGCGGACTGGTAGCGGGTGAATGCGAGTAGCTAACACAGTTGGGGTTGAGAACAGACAGGGCACTGTTCGCTACACTTAGCCAGAGAGCGCCACTAACTCGATCCGATTCCACTTGGACTATTTGCGCTCCGAGTTCAATTATGCCTTCACTTTGATATGCAAATCCCGTCGCTTTCGGCTAATTATGTAGACGCTTCCGTAGCTTCGTTTCAAATGTCAACTTACAGTGCTTCCTCGCTATCTCTCTCAATGATGTATGTTTACTTTAAGGCGAACACAGTAGCGCTTTTTCTGGGAAACATTTATACGCTTTGTTTGAGTCAGGCAAATTGTGTTAATTTGTAGTTATTCTTGCGTACAGTATGAAAAATTGTTATCCCGTTTTAATCTGTTTCCTAAATTACTATTTCATAATGAGGATGGGTAAACATAATTATTTTACCAAAACGGAAAAAAACGATTATATAATGATTTAAAAAACCAAACTACTGAACCGATCTTGATGAAATTTTTGTGGGTCCAATCAGAAAATATGGCCTTACACATAAGTTTTATTTCTAATCGTTTCGTAAATGAAGGAGTAATGAGGTTAACAACAGCATATTAATTACACAAAATAAAATTTCACAGGAGATATAAAAAATGAGAGATATAGGTACTGACAGTTAAATTATAATAGTTACGATCGATATCACAAACTCTGGGCTTTGTTTAAAATAACTTTGTGACGACGCCATTATAAAAAAATGTGTTCAGAGTTGAATTTATCGGACCTTATTCTGATATAATAAAATCGTTTGATTCGCAAGCTCCTGATATTAATATCGTAATCTTCCCCACTGTGGCAGATGTTGAAGTCACTTAATCGAGTCCGGAGGCCGCAGGCTAAACGTGAGCAGATTGGGGTTACATTGAGAAGACTGGCGCCATGTGTTAATGTTCCACTCTTAGTCAATTTGCACTAAGAACTAGCTGCCCATCCAAATACTGAAAATAAATCTTAAAAAAATATCTGTTGAGTTGATCAAAAATAAGCAGATCAGAATGCATTTTAGCACAACACGTTAAATTGTATTTCGATTCACGTAATCGCTTTGCGAACTGTTTATGACACTCGGCTCGCACCCGTCACGCGTCATCGGCGGGACTCATTTTCCAACATGATTGCATCCGGTTTAGTGAAACAAACTCAATGTGTAACATACAAATTAAATTGACCCTCGTTTGTATGAAGTCTGAAAGCTGAGTTATGAATAAATTGAGGTTGAATTCCCGGAGGAATGCAAACTCTGTTATTAGCTTAGCGGTAACCGAACCGTTCCTCTACAAACCTTACTCGTAGACTTCCTAAGATAACTTGACTGTGCACTGTGCCTAATTCGATAAGTTTTAAATCCACGGAGAAAATATTATAATAACTCAGTAATATGTTTACTCTGCTTACGCGAAAACAAAATAATCTACGAAACATCCCATAATTAAAATATAAAGCGTGTACATTTAATTAAAGCTCAGTTTGTTTTGCCTTGTAGCAATTTGTCCGCAGTGGACATGCACGCCAGATTTAAATTATGAACATTATTATTCTCTTTCATGCCGCATAACAGCGGTAATATTAAATTGTCATTCATGCTTATATCAATTCACACAAGAATAAATGATGTTGCGGTCACAAATTAATATAGCGATCCGGCTTATTAATAGCATATCGTGGATTGTTAGCTCAGTTATGTAATTAAAATGTATTTGGTGCGGGCTCGTCGATATTCGTCGGTAAGCATATCACTTCTAGTCGATTTGTTCCGATCCGTCGTCGAAGGTGGGAGGTATTGTAGTGGAGGTACAATCTGTGGGCGCACACAGCCGTGAGGGGAGACACCGTGGCACATTAATAAGCTCATGAATACTGATCGCCTGCCACGCCGCATAGATTCTATCAACACCAGTCTAACTTACCTAACTTACACATACCTATCCGTAGAACAGATTTATGGAGCAAATATCACAGTTTATGTTACTCAGCGAGAACAGTGTGAAATAAATCATTATTATATCAGAGAGTTTCTCTAACACTTGTGCTTGAGAGTTGCAACAACTATTGGTGAAGCTTTTAGAGCATGCACGAATACATAGTATTTATAAGACAAGTGTTAAATAGAATCGTATGTAATTTCTCTGAAGAGCATAAAATGTACAATTTAATTTTGATTGATATGGGTTTTGTATTATGACCGTGGTTATTATGTTAGCATCCAACTAAATCTAATTTAGGTTTAGGCATCATCTTCTCTTGCCACATGAAAAGAGTCCAAGAGTAACTATTGCGTCAAACAACAATAAAAAAAACTGATATACCACGTGAGGCCATAAATAAACTTAATAGTGACAGTAAACTATCACGATTAAAATATGCAGGAAATATAGGGCAAATCACAAAATTTTAATAAACTGTTCTAAATATCATCTGTGGTCTGTGTTCGTCCTTTTCTTTCACTAGAGAGAGAGATGCGTTAACCTAAAATTAGTTAAGTTTGTTGTCAATGTCCCAGTAAAATATTTTTTTATTGATTTGGCTTCTATTAAACAGTAACAGGCATAATTATAAATAAAATATTTCCCTGAACGCATTAGAACGCCCGCCACTTTGTGGAATTTGCCTTACGCAAACCTACCTCAGTTAATTGAAAGAGCTTCTTTCGTTTGGAGTAATAATTTAAGGCGCGATGTTGGCCTCAACGCGAGTAAGAAAAATCTTCTGAGCCCCGTCCCACACAGGATCTGTTTGGCCTTCCACCCGACGAGGGCGCTTACGACTCTCCGCAAATATTGCTTATGAAGCAACAAGAAAATAATTTAATCTACTCCGCGGAATCGGAATATAAATTTCTTTTCAACATTATCTTAATCGCTACTCCTATTTTATCATCTTTCATCGTTGGCTTATTTCTCAGAATTCTCTGTGCTTTCATTTCCTTTGAATGAAAAAATACTTTCGGGGGAAATGTTTTATAAATCAGCAATTACTGAAGTTTTACACAGATTGCCTTTTTATTAAAATTCTTATATACCCTCGGTCGTGAATGTTTGTATTTTTCGTTTCGATATTCGTTTATGTGTGATGTTAAATAAAGGTCTGAACATTGTGGAATAGTCGTTAAGAGGCTGTAATAATTAGCGTTAAGTCGTCGAGAGGGTCGGGTCCGTGGCGTGGCGTACTTATGTGTAGGTACCGCAATAAATCTGCCTCACCCACGACGCGGCGCGAGAGATAAGGCCAACCGCAACACCATTAAACAACTACAGTGTCACAGCTCCGCCGGCCGGTCGACTCCCCTTAGACACTACATGCAGACTATCAAACCTTATGATTTCTTACTAATACATATATCTTACGCGAAGCCACGTTCCACATCGTCAACCACTGAATTTTATTACCAGCCATCGTATCAGTAATATACCTACGACATAACTACGTGATTAACATAATGCTCGTAGAATGTTCTACTTTTGTCTTGTAAACGAGCATAAAGTGAAAGAACAAATTGCGAGTTTCCCTAGTATTTTCCTCGCTCGGAAAAATATATGTTTTATTAAAGCTCGGCATTTCCGAGAGCGAGGCAACCCTCGGGCGCGGGGCCGGCCGGGGTGGCGCTGTGGGGTGTGGGGTGAGGTCGGCGCGCCCGCCGCCGCTCTATAACAGACAGTAGAGGATATAAAACATATTTACGCGCCTATAAAGTACTCTCGTACGCTCTCTCTCCACCATTTTCTTTTGTTCCTCGCTCGCAGCCAATGATAATGCTTTCTCCCGTTCGGTTAAACTTATTTCTTGCCGTCTTATCTGGCTTTTCTTCGGCACTTTTATTTATAACCGGAGTGGTGAAATGTGAAGTAAACGGTCCCGATATCGGCTTGTCTTTGACATGTCGGATTGTGATATTGGAAATCTACTTTACAGTATAGACACATGATTTGTTTTTCTTATTGAGTTCAGATCGAATTATATTCTTGGAATGAGGAAAGGAGATCAATCTTGTTTGTTAAATTATATGTGATCTTTTTATTTCATTTTGGTACTAGCACTGTATTACATACTGTGTACATTTTAATAAAACTGTTTTATGATGACTATTATGAACAATAGGGGGCCATCTTGTACTTTTACAGTTTATATTGTTTAAACTGTAAATCTGTTGCGGCTCAGCTGCTATGGTGCGGTCACCTATCTAAGATGATATATTCACAAAGAAAAGACTAAGAGATGCAGCTACGAAAATAAGGTTCTGAGTCTCTTGCTTAGACTCGACGTCTTTATGACGAATGGAGACGTTAATTAGATTTTGGGACCCCGCCAATACAAATATCACTTAATTAAGTAAGTACATAGGTACGTATCGTATTCTGTTAAAACTTATCCGACTGTATTAATACGTATTCTCCGTACGTACTTGATGTCATTCAGAACGACTAGAACGGAAGCGTTAACAGCAAAGCGAGGAGCGTCTTAATCTTGCGCGACAGTACGGCTCAGAGCTGAAACCCCTTGCGTAGGTGAGAGGGTGTAATAACAAGAGTCAGCCCCTCCCTCGCGTCTGAGCGACGAAGCCTTCAGGCTTACTCGCTTGCAAACTTCTACAGAGATTCACATTACCCCATCGTACTCGACTCTAGCCGGCTTGACTCGGATAAGACCTAACCGTTACAATGTAAACTGAACCTTAAACACTTCGCTTACAACTCTTACGTTTCAACTTTATGCCAGCTAACCAAAATTGTTATTTGTATCGCTCTATAAATGTTTACTGTCTGTTATTGGCTGCGATACAAATTCTTTCAATTACTTTGGATAGTCACTGTTGCGTTGTCTTGAAAGGAATGGTTTTCAATACAAATTTTGTGTTACTCTAAATAGTAGGCCGGAGTTGAAACATTGTCGCCACTTCCGGAGCATATAGGATAAAGAGGCGTCGTCAAAGGGCCGTAATTATCCGTAGGCGGGCGAGTGTTAGCACTCGACGCCGCGCCGAGGTCGAGATATCTCTCGACGGATCAGCGGCTCACTCGGGGTGCACTCTGCGATTCCGTTTGTCACTGCACCCGACTGCGGTGTGAGCTCTCGCTCTGATAAACGCATGTCAACGTGCCTTGAATACGAAGCGCGTTTAACCACTGTAGCTGACGACAAACTCACTGCACAATACACTGCTGTATTATTTGCGTAGCTATTCTGTGATCTATGAATGCAGTTTGTGTCATATCCAAACGAGATCATTGCTTTCATGATTATTGCCTATGAATATTCCGAGATGCTTTCATGCGCAGGAGCAATGAATTATTCATTAGGATTTCGGAAGTCCCTTCTGCATACTGTAGCAAAAATAGTAAATAAACAAAGCGTTACAAAACTGTTATTTGATTTTTATATGAGTCTCCTTTCACTTGAAAATACATTTCAGTTGACACTTCAAAAAGCTGTTAAGTGCCAGTCAGGGCTGGCGACTGTATATTTCGTTCCGTAATGAGTTTCTGATCTAGAGTCTTTGCATATTCTGTTGAATCTTTTATTTGACATTTACTTACGATTATAATAATGCAATTTTATGTCACCTGAAGAGAAGAGATATTTTTATCGTCGGTAGTTATTTTTTTAGCTTAGAATTATGTACCTGCGTGTCAGCCAAAGCCCTTCCGAAATTCAATCGTACGATATATTTACTAATAAAAAAAATGTGAGCCGTCACGGGACGCCTGGCAGATGTGAAACATCGACATTATTTTCTAAGAAACTAAGTACCCCATCACTAATAATGTTTATGATTTGTCGTAACCTTGAACGGACCAATCAGCGCTCATGCCGTGGCGACGCGTCGCCAAGCCAGAAATCGGTTTTACGTGCGGCTATAGATGTTTCACATCAAAAACCAGTTCTATTCTATTCGAGTCACTGGCTCTCTCCAACCAGTGTGGTGAAAGGATTTTAAGTGCGCCTCAATGAAGCTCCTTTCGTGCACTTGGCATGTCTTCGAATTTTTTGTTCTAGGACATGTCGGTTACCTCACGATGTAAAAAAAAAACCAGTCAAAAGCATAAATAAGCTGTGACACGTCAGCAGGTCAGCACCCGTTGCACAGTTAGAGAAGCGACAATATTTCCCGGTGAGTGCGGAGTGCTGTGTGCGGTGTGCGGTGTGCGGTGGTACGACACGATACGTTAGGCAGATAAGCCGGGCAGGCTATTTGCACGTCATGTGTACGACCCGGGGACCGTCCGTAATTAGCCCGCCGCCGCAAAGTTCACCGGAATGCTGCACGAACACCCCGCCCGGCCCGCCCGACACTAACCACACATACACACGCCTGATGTACTACCACCTAAACACCATCAACATCTTCGCATATATATATATTATATACATCGCATTTACAAAAGTTTTACTTAGTTGAAATGTTAACTTCAAGTTGCATGAATATTTACGGAACGAACTTAATTAATATTATACTGTTTTTCTCTGTATATAGTTACGGATTTAATTGGAAAAGATTAAGTAGTGAGTATAATACTACTTAACGATTACTATAGATGAGTAAAAAAAAGAATTATTTTGATTGTGGAAGATGTAACATCTTTAGACAATTCGTTTAAATGAGAACATCCCCGACCATTGAGCTGAGTAAGCTTTTTAATATCTCAGAGCTCACAGATACGATATATTTTTATTTTTTTTCTTTGTTTGGGAAACAAACAGTACATGTGTCATGTTACATTAATACTAAAATATAATACAGAAACCAGTGAAGTTTCCACCATAAGAAATTAAAACTCCAAATCTCAAGATTAATTGGCGTGTTGAGTATCTTCACAACAAACTGCAGATAAACAATTAAACTGTTTCACTTCATTAAGATCTCGATCTCAGCAAGTAAACCTATCCACCTGGGGCGTAAGTACAAAGTTACTGGCGCGTCTGCCATACCTCACTGATTTAATCACGTCTCTAATGACTTAGTTTCGATCACTATTTACTTACACGTGAGCCGTTTGTTACCTTCTACAAGAGGGCACTTTAAACTTTCTACAAAGTTCTTTGTTTTCCAAGTTCCTCGTAGTACGTATCTTGTTTTTTTTTATTATTGGTATGTACTTTTATTTGATATTTTAAACTTCTCTGAAAATATCACTTCTTTAATCCATGCAGTAGTTTATAGAATGTGAATTAATTTATCGAGACGTCGGTAGACGAATGATTTTGAATCTGAAAATCGCTGGATCATAGACACATATCTATTAGTTTTTCACACGAATTAATCGTTTAGTATCATGTTCTCTAATCGGTGAATATAAATATCGGCATGACATACAATAAAAAATCGAAAGCATGCCCCGCTTGCAGATTAGAACCATTCACTCATGCTCGTCTAGAGTAGGCGCTATACCGTCTAAGAGACGTCTCGGTAATGGGAAAATTAAAGGCCAACGCTTATATTTTTGTAAAATGAACCTAGTGGTGTTAGAAAGTCGCAATATTATATCAAGTGCCATGAGTCGAGAATTCCTTCCTATAAAGATAATACTTTTAACGGTTCAAGTTTCAGCGGTCGTTATTTCTGTCGTAAATTGCTGTGTATCGTTAGTTGCGCATAGCGAGGGAAACAAAGAAAACAAACGTGCGACGACAATGTGATAAAACGGTAGAATCCAACGGCGCACTCCATCGTGACTTCAACCATTAATAATTCGCCAACTTCGCGACAACAGCCAATTTATACATTCCGTCTGGAGTGGAATTTCAGGGAATTATTATAAAGTAATCTAAGTTAGGCGACCCGGACGACGCGACGAGCGGAGGTTGACAGGTGTTTAAATGTACCGCACAACAGCTTCCCGCTCTACGCTTCAGTTAGACTATCTCCATATTACATACAAGATTTAGTCACTCGAGCGTGCGGTTGCAAGGGCTTCCCGAGCTTACCCATTAATTGCTTGCTTGTTCCGAGAGCACGTTAACTGAATACGGTCATGCATCTACATCTCGTTTGAGTAGAACTTGTGTCGAGTTCGGCCGGGGAAGTACCGCCAACGTACCTATTTCTGCTTCTAAGCGGCGCATACGCATTACTATGTTCCTGTTTGAAAGGTATGGTTGCCCGTATATAAGGAAGAAGAAGAAGACTGTTCTTGAATTGAAGTCAAATCAAGGTAAAATTAAGCTCTAAATAACTGTAAATATGAATGTGTTGACCGATCTGTTCTCAGCTCACTAATGAATAAATGTCATTAATGTATAATTAAGGTAAAATTAAGTAACTATAAATATCACCAACTAAAAGGATTAGTGTAATTCAATTTAAATTAAAAACGTTTAAAGGTTTTAAAATGTTTTTAATGTATAATGTGAGAGAGCGGAACCGGTCGTGAGTGAGCGCGGGCGGGGCGGGGCGGAGCGGGGCGGCGCTCATGTAATATTGCCAGTGAACATTCTCGCGAGCTCATTTAAGGTTTTTGTCCTCGTCGCTGTGTTTATCTTTTTACTGGCCTGCTATTGAACCGGACCCCGTATCGTTTACATCGCCACTGATTGTGTCGAATTATCACAGGGCCGCTTACGACGACCGCTCAACTAACTGATCATAATTAATATAATCGTATTACGATGAGCGTAATCTGTGGTGATATTTATCTATTTATTTAAGCTGCTTGTTTTAAGATTTATTTCAATGCTTACATTTTAGTTTATCTTCGAATTTACATTGTTCAACGTCTCAATTCGTGAGCCGTGCCCACGATGTTGTGCTAAGCTAATTGCATAGATAAGAAGTAAATAGGTATGTTACAAAATTTGTTCCGAAATTGAATTTTGCCGTGATCGAACACCAATATTCACAGACAGGTTATTTCGAAATTTTTATTCAATGTTACCCCATAAATAAGTTTAGTTATCGACGCCGACACGTTGCTATCTTTCCCATCTCACCGGCCGACACCCACGCCTTCGGCAGCGGCCACCGTTTGTAGTAATTTGTCGTCGGAAAACATTAATCTGCTACTTCATTACCGCCCGGTGATTGATATCCATTTTTAAATAGGCAATTTGATAGTAATTTAGCGTTTACATACCGTTTGTTAATCATTTTCATTGGCTACATGTCATAACGTGTAAGGAGACAGATCATTACTATGTATATTAGAGATGAAACGGATAGTGGTTTGGCCGGATACCGGATATTCGGCAAGCTACGAGGCTGGATATCCGGCTACCGGATATTCGGCCCTTTATCGCGTTACACAACGCGATCAGATTTAAAATTTGGTATTTATTTGCCGCTTGTTAATTTTGAATACTAAACTAATTAATAAAACAAACATTTTTGACGTGCAGTTATAAAAATAAACGATGTCCATAACTTATTGTGGTATGTATGATTTGCCTTGTGTAAAATAGTCAGATTTTTTATTATTTTACTATCCGAACTCAACCGGATACTGAATCACTATCCGGTATCCGGCCGGATAGAGCAAACAAGGCCGGATACCGGATAGTTACCGGATATCAGTTTCATGTCTAATGTATATGGATCCTAAAGTAGTGCTCGACGACACTTGAGCGTTCCTTATGCCGGATTATTTCCCTCTTCATTCCGGCGAGCGATGCATCGACCACTTTGTTGTTTTATGCTCAGTCTCGCACCGACTTTATGCATCGCCTCATTGCACTTCGCTGTTTACCTTATAGTTTTGCACATTCTATTTTCAACTCGAGTTTCTATGTAAATTTAATTTAAAACTATACGCCGGCTTAATTATTCAGCGCTTAGGTTTTTCTGTGTCACATCTTGTATCATAATTTAGATTAACTATCGATTGCTGACGAGGAATATTAAACAACTTATTTAAGTGTAGCAACACTTTACAATTTTGAAATATTAGAGCCACCAATTTAGATACGGTTCGAATAATCCAAAAATAAATCAAATAAACTGAACACTTTGATTATTCGTGAACAAACAGCCATAACGCAAAGCGTAATAATACCTACCGCCCACAATTGTCGGCGCGCCCGTCGACAAACGCTCAGAAACAAACTACATTTTTATACGGAGTGCAAACAAAATGAGTTAGCGGTGGCGTTTCGTCGCTTTTTCCTGTATTCCCGGCGAGCGAGCTTGAAAATACGCTTTAATACCTTTGTTTTACAACGCTTTGCGAGAGCTATCGTGCTGCTCACAACATTTTCAAGTTCCATTTTATTTTGTTAGAAAATCTGCACTACATCAAACGTTCTTCGCTATTATGTATCAATGAATTTTTCGATGTTCCATAGAAAGTTTACTCTTATACGCTTAATATTATGCAAAGCGATCGTTACGGTAACTCAAAAGCTTTATTTTCTTTTATCCCTCCGGTCACGTTGTCATAGGCTTTGTTTTTTGTCAACCATAACATGGAAACACTTTGTATAATAAAATTGTTTGCAAATTGTATTCACCCTAAGCGTTGGATGTGATTGCAGTGTTTCATATATTTATTGTTTTATTTATATCACTCTAAACTAATTTGTAAAATAAACAGAGTTACCTTTTGAGAGTACTGTTATATTTAGTATAATCATTAGGCTGGAATTTTAATATGTTCAAAATCAGTTTACCAAATGTTAAAGGTAATATATAATACTCTTCGTGGAATTAAATAGAATAATAGAATCTCTCGTTTGAGTTTATTCATTACAACCCAGGGCGGCGGTGCGCGGGGTGGCTGCCCGCCCCCGCCCCCACTCCACTCCACTCGCTTTATGAATATAACCTCGACAAAATACCCCTAAAATTGCACTGTTTTTATTACGTTCTCTCTTTATCTCTTTGGTTTGATGTTCCTTTTTTACGGTTGTTATTAATTTATTATTGAATTGACATAGGGAACTGTATAATAGAATAAAACTGTTTTAAAACGGTGTGTTACTGCTTCTTTTCAAACTATATCCTTCCATGAAGTGTAGACATTTATTTTTAACGTACTCCGCTTAATGACATAAATGTGTCACCTGTAGTTGATCTGATATATATTCACAATGTTATATATACCCTAGTATAGATTCCATGAAATGATTTAAAAGTTTTTATATAGACTTCACACTTTAGAGCGTTGTAATTTTTGAGCTGTTTAAAATGTGTGAGTACGAAAATAATAAAACAAACCTTTCAAAGCGTATCAGAATAAATCATCATGGCACAAAATAAGATACGATACGAATTAATTATATCACTTGTCGGTAGCAGTATTGCTGCGCCCGCGCACCGACTAATTAATTAAATTCTTATTGCGGAGTGGTGTATTATTTATATCTTATTTAATTTTATATTCTTTTATAGCGTACATATTTGAGCTTTTCGCAGTCGAGGCCTTGAGACGCATCGGGAACTGTAGTCTCTTTAGCAGACCACTAGAAGATAAACTTGTAAAATCATACTGTTTATACTTTGGTATATAAGCTTCATAATAGACAACGAAACAACATTTATGACTAATATGTTAACAACCCATGAAACATATGAGCGTTTGTGAAAATTATCATGTCGCAATATATGATCAAATGAAATCGCTGTTAAGATGCCAAATAGTTGAGATTACAGTAAAACAAAGCGACTGGCAAAGGACCAAGTCACAGCCACGAGTGGATGAGCGCGCGATTTACAACGCAGCGAAGGTACTCGCTGTGATAGTTGATATTTTACCGGGTGCCGCCCGCGCCGTGCCGCCCGCCTCTAGCTGCGGTTTCATCGCTTCCGTGAAATCTGCGCAAGCTAAACGCAGATTTGCACGGATACGTTTTAAATAGAGCCGCCAGATCGCAATTACATTCCCTTTGAGCTTGCAGAATGCGTTATGTACGACATTCAATTTAATTTGGCGCACAAAGCCAGCGTTGGAGTTCTCTTTCTCTTTGACCGAGTCCTCTTATGTAACAGTGCCTTGTTGGCGAATTCCGAGCTGTTGCAACAGCCTATGCAATGTACTGTCCATATGGTATTTGAAAATATGTGCCAATTTGATTTACAAGCAAAAATACGAGTGGAATTTTAAAAATATTCCCTGGCGCTGTGCTTGCCAAGTGCCTACACAATTTATAGTTATGAATGAATCGGAACTTGCATAAATATTTTTAAATAGTACTTATATATAGTAAAGCTAGTTCAGCTTCAGGGTATGAGCGTGGTTTATCGTGACGGACAAGTGTCGGGTGAGCTAATAGTTGGTATCTCTTGGTGTCGTGTTGTTTAATGCGTCGTTGGCAACGTGTTAGCGCGCCGGAATGTCGGACGTGTCCACCTGGACCGTGGGCGCACTCGTATCGTATCGCCTTTGAAGTCACAGCAACGTGCATGTCATACCTTCTGCCTGACAAGACTACTCGGAATGCAATTAACCCAATAATCGAACGATGCCGCTAATTGTTTGCGTGCCATCTCAATTTGTTATTAATCGGTATATTATACAGAGACTAATTTAAAATTGATCTTGTGAGTCATTATAAACGCCCTATTGTAGAACATAAATCAAATGCGCCTTGTCTACTTGTTTGTTTTGTAAATTAAAATTAATTGTAATTTTGATATTAACGCAAGCTGAGAGCGAAATTTTATGGTTGATTGAAACACGTTTGTTGGGGTCAATAATACATAAACTAGAAATATTGGCTGCTGTGCTGTATTATCAAATTAATTGTCCCAGTATTTTTTACCTCTTTGTCGTTTTTTTGATAATGTTTTGATAAAATTATTATAAATAAGCACTTATGTGGGATATAGTACCAGGTAAAGGCTAACAACTAACATGCATTCAAACACATTATTAAGTAAGTTTTAAAATTGACTGTAAATTTTACAGATGAGGCTAAGTCGTTGTTAATTAATTGAATGCGAGCGAGGTGAGGCTCGATTAGCAGAATAAATTGTGGTTGCCGCGAGCGCAATCCCCGGCGCAGTAAACAGCGCCGACAACAAAGGCACAGCTCGCAACCCCCGCGCGGAGGGCGGGCGCGACGGGCTTAATGCTTACTCATTATTTATTCACATCTATAACGAGATTGTCAGTGCTCCCTGTACCCGGCTGCTGCTGCTCACATCTACCTCCAGCCTGGCCGGTTTATTTGTCTGCACTCGTACCGTCGCCGTATTATTTACTCCCGCTCGCTCTTTTTTTGCTCAGATTATTTTCTTTTACGACGAGTTATAAAGCTATTACGGTTTGCTTTTAAGTTCTCCCGTTCAAATTTACCAACGAGTCCCGAGTGCTCCCATCGTCGATATAAAGCGACTCTCGTGGATATGGTTTTATTGAAATACATTCTCCCGTCGAATCGAACGTCTGTTTTATTTGCATACATACATTGGTAGGAGTCTTGTGAATACTCGATATGCGACCGCGCTCAAACGAAATGGATACTTTGAGATACAACATCCAATATTTGAGAAATATGTTGGTATGAGTTTGTGGAAGTAATGTTCATTCGATTCTATGAATTCTGCGAGTTCCTAAAAGATTTCTCGATAGTATATTCGGTTAGATATTAAATAAAACTGACTCAATACTTACGTCAAACGAAAATGTGCATAGCAGCCTCCGAATAACAATAACGGAAGCGTACCAGAAAATCCGCAGAAAGTAATTTTACACTAAAGAAATTTTATTCAAAAGATATGAAAACTGTGGAGCACTTGCAAACGGCTAGATAATGCCGTCAGATACTCGACGAAGTCGTTGAAAATTTTATGTCGCCTCTCACTGCATCCTCCGCTGCATTTCTCCCCCGCATTTGTAATTCCACGGCCGCGGAATATGGACCGTAACTGGAAATGACTGGTTGGTGGGCGAGGCTCGTGTTCCACAACACTATGCAACAATGATTATAGATTGATGTGTGTGTTATTAATATGTTCCACGGTTCAACGGTTGAGAGAATCAGTGATTTGTTCATTGAAGTCTGTTGGTTTTTATTGTGATTTTCATTTATGATTTACTAGTTGTTGCCCGCGATTTCGTCCGCGTGGAATTAGGTTTTTATCACGCACCCCTTTTTTACTCCTTGGAAAAGTAGCCTAAGTTACTCCTTGTTACATGAGCTATCTGCCAGTGAAAGTCCTGTCAAAATCGGTCCAGCCATTTCAGAGATAGGCCGGAACAAACAGACAGACAGACAAAAATTCTAAAAAAAATGTTGGATTGGTATATGTACCGTGTATACATCCATATGCACTTAGTAAAAAGCGGTTATTTTAATATTACAAACAGACACTCCAATTTTATTTATTTGTATGTACAGATAATAACATCCTTGTCATTAATATGAACAGTCAGTACGATTTCAAACGGCATGCCAGTACTCGCAATTCTTATTTTTGTTTTGTTAAATGAGATTAGTAAGCATGATATATTCTGTAATTTTTGTGACAGTCAAATATATTGACTCTCACATATATTGGCACTAAATAGCGCTTCCGCTTGTTTATATTCCTTGTTCCACACCCTCCTTAACGTTGTCACTATCCAAATACGTATAATGTCTCTGTGTATGCTCACCACGCTGCGGAGTTGATATGAATGGCTTCAGCAATTTATTTTTCCTATCCATTACGATCCTTTTATTGTGATTTCTTTCTCGTGTAAGAGCGTTTGGCGGGCCTCTACCATTTTGTTGTTTGGAAGTCTGGTCTTAAAAACTCTGACTCCAAATTATTATTCATTACACCATATATTGAGATGTATGGTTCTTAGTTACCTGCTATGTGGTCATAAATGGAGTTTTTCTCGTTCCGTTAAAAAAATAGCTGGATTTTATTAATATTGGTATTTATATTACATATGTGTAAGCTATTGGAATTTCATACATCACAGTGAACATTTTTAATCCGACCACGTGTGCTAAAATTGTAAACTCATACATTCACTGAGATGTTCGAAAAAAGTGTTTTGTAACTAACAACTGTAATCCAATTAAAAATAATATTATTCAATAAACAAAGTTGCAACAATATAAAAAGGGAAGTAGCACCTGCTACATCGCGCGGGCCGACACAGAAAAGGATGTTAGCTAGTATCTGTTGTAACAGTGTTTTTATTGTAGTTGGTAGCACACGTTGTGCGAGATTACTCCGGCTCTAGTGGAATCCGGAGCAGCGAGCATCCCTTTGTGTTGTTGACGCTACTCCGTTTTTCCGCCCTCCCTCGTTTTCTTTTTCACAAAATACAGATTGCGACTTTTGCTTCGCGTAACGACACCGCGATTTCGTACTTTCTGTTTCCACGTACCTGAAGTTGTTGTTTTCATGCGATATTATACTGAGCACAAACCGTCTCCTAGCTATATGTTTTTCTCTATGACCTTTCAAAATATTACCATACCAGATTTTTCTTCTCTAGCCGGTATAGGAGTATTCTAGACAATGCAGTACATATTTACTTTTAACTGTATTGTTTTTTTCGCTGCTAATGATAGGTTGAAACTTAAAACTATATCTAATTAGTTAACTAGCATTGTGCTTAACCATGTCTAAATTTCTTGCATTTTAGCGAGTCAAGTTTCGCCCATCTTCATTAGAATTCCGACTGTGCAGTCGCTAGTATGTAGACGGGCACATTCGTATGTCTTGTGTGAGTCGTCGTCTCTCTTTGTTATGTACGTCCTCGACCGTTATCTAGTAACACTTTCAAATATTTAAACTAAGCTTTCTCTTTTAAACTCTTTATTTCAACATTTCACAGCGTCGGAGCGGATTCGAGATAATATAAAAATTGTTGTTTGAATCGTTAAAAACAACCGCCATTTGCAAAATATACAGTTTACATAAATGGGAACGATACAAAAACGCAATCCAACAATACGTTTACCGCAAATTGAATGAGGCTCGAAATAAATCCTGCGGTCGTTGTCTGACTCCCAATATCTCCCGTTCACAATTTTCACCCCTGTTTGCCGTTGTACGCCACCAAAAATATTTTTTCTTTCATTTTATTATGTCCAGTTTCATAACTTGTTTACTTGTCGATTTATTTATAAAATCGTTTATAATAATATATTACTTATTAAGAGTTACGAATCAACTGTGTTACAATGTGAGTTTCGTTCTTACGCTAAAAATAAAATAATGAGTCTCAGAAGTTTTATCCTAGATCGTTATCGAAGGCTCGTTTCCCTCTCTCGTTAGAGACTGGGTATCCAAGTATTACATAGCCGGCAAATCCAAGGGTTGAGCCTCGTAAACCGACCACTCGGAGTGTATCGCAAATGTTAATTACTTTTGTCACTCCGCAGTCGGGCGGTTAACAAATCTCATCGTTACATAATTCCGCCGCCGAGTACTGTAATTTACATCTACTGACGCAACATTGTTTGGATAATAAATTATTATGCCTTGGAGCGTTCTTAACGGGCGGCTAAATCGATAAGTGTCGTTTTTATTGCACCATTAACAAACAGCGCGTGGGGTGAGGCGATTTCAATCTGCGTAATCAGCCCCGTATCGTCTCAACTAAACCTAATTGTCGGCAGTGCTTTTATTTAAAGAACAAATCGGCTATATAGTAATTTAGCAACTCTGGTTGTTCAAATAGGCGAGTTCTCAATGTTGCACAAATATTCATATACAAATACATATTCCTTCTTTATGATTATACACACTAAGGATAAAGCCAAATGTGGATTTTATTCTCTTCATTGGAAAACATACCTTCTTTAAGATCTCCGTTTTTACACATCATACAGGAAGCAGCGGATTTTATGTTTGTCCATTTAGAGGTTTTGGTAAGTATTTAGTTAGTAACTAAAGAAATTTCAATCATAATTAATTACTCCACTCCGTCAACCAATTACAACCTATATTTAAAACCTTCAGTCATTTTTATTGCTATCGAAAGTGGGAAAAATGAGAGTAAAAAAATAAACACCCGAGTTGCTGGTTGCGAGCGAACGAATTTCCGGCTCGCTGCCGTTTGGGACGTTTCAATTTTACAAAAATATACAAACTTGCCTTCTACCTCTGGCTCGTAACAATCGCTCGATTTATGAAGTCGCTCACTCCATCGGCAATAAAACAAGTATGAATCATATTTATTGTGGATTTGAATTATCCTCAACAAAAATGATGGATGTATCACACTTTATAATAAACCGATTATGCTATACACAAAGGCTACTTTTATCCCAATATCTCGCGGACAAGCCGCGGGCAGAAGCAATTTTACGTAAACTACATACCTCGTCCAACATTTTCATTGATCGTCTATTATTTACTATACATAAATAAGTAGAGTACAGTTGTGCAGATAAAATTGCATAGGATCACTTAGAGCTTTCCAAAATCATCTAACATTACGTTACCACGCGGTTTTAAAGAGAAAACTTATTTAACAGGTATAGACATAATTGATGTAAGTACCTTTGAATTTTAAAACTGGGCGTTTGTCCAGTTTTAATAAAAAATATAGTAATTTTATAACGCATTATGCCCATTAAATACGGATGAAAAATAATACGCTGCCACAATATGTTTAAAAAATGACATCTACGGACGACATCGTAGAGCCGTTCAGCTCTCTTTAATCCAACTTTTTGTCGCTGTTTACACAAAGAGATCCGTATCGTTTTTAATTTCCCCTCGGCATTATGCCGACGCTAATATTTTACGTGAAATCACAATTCCGCACAAAAAAAATATTCTTTTCGTCCCGTTAGGGAAAACTCTCATAAAGTGCTTCTTCTTATATGCTGTATTTATAGATATTTTATTGAGACAGTTACCGAAGACAAGTCGAGATTTATCTCATTTATCCCGACCGCTTCACCGTTACGCTCTCAAATAGGGAGTCCTTTTATATTCTTTTGTAAATGGTTTCAAATTAGTATTTTGTGTGGGGTTCTTTTATTACGTTCTTTTGTGATTCTTCATTTAATGAAGAAGGTTAGAATATTATAAAATAAAATATGCTAAATTCTTGATTGTCTAGCAGTTACATATTTATAGTTGATTTCATATTGGTATAGGATCGGGATGATATTGAGTAGTTATAACAAGCTATAAAAGTTTGGAGCCTCATACGATTATTCGCTGTTTTTGGTGCATATGATACAGAAAGTGTGTCATCATTGTACATAGGTAATAATAATATCATGACGTGATACTTTGAATTGACGTGAATTTGAAAATTCTCAAGGCTCACTCGTTTGGCTATGGTAACTACATCGCCTGCATTAATAGGCAGTCGTAAAGCAATAAGTTATAAAACGAATATAAATAAATCGGTTTATGCTTGTTTTACTGCTTTTCGCGAATGTATTATTGCTGTGGACGGATGCAACGAGCTCGTAACTATAATATCTCGGATAGACATCCATTCCACGATGACGTCTTACACAAGATGTTTTTCATCACGAACTCAGACCAAACATATAAAGATTTTGAAAATCTTAGGAGTACTTGATGGGTTTTGTACATTACTTTAAATACAACTTTATTTTATTACTTATTTATTTATGTATTAAGTACACAAACATTCACATACATTAAACAATTAAACAAGAACAAAATAACATAAAGACTGATATATATGACAATTAGACGTGTACATATCGTTCATCGTAACACTCATAGAAAAAGAAAAAGGATTAATATTAACTATTACCTTAAACATCCAGTTACATAGGCAAACAGTAATAGAGAAGTGAATAAATAATTATACAATGAGATCTCTTTAGGCCAACAATAATAATTCATAGATATTCATCTCGGTTCTTGTCAACATGTTAACAACTGTCTAACTTGAATTCATTTTCCCAATGTCATATTTTATATCTGCGTGCAGCTTCTCGGCAGTTAACATGTGTATCGTCCAAAATATACTCTGGTAGGCGGTTTAGGCGGGCGGGCGCAGGGCGGGCGGCGGGCGCGTGCGCGGCGCGGGGCGCTGACGGGCGACGGCCGTCGCGGCCGCGCCATTCTCGCCCCAGCCGTCGGGCGACGAGCGCGTCTACGCCCGACGACGTTCCATTTCTTTGTCTCGCGATCGCGATCCACCGATACATTGCCGCTGCGTTATTTCCGCTTCGTGGCGGACCGTTTGCCGGAACAAAATTGGATGCCACCCTCTGGATTTCAGTGTTCACGGATTGCAGTGATGTTTAATGGATTATTATCGAGGTTCCTCGTAGTTCTGAAAGTAATTAATAAAGTTTGTGTGAAGTGATATTTTATTTTTGACAAACTTTTTGTTTACTTCTCTCCCTGAATTCAATATTTATCGAACTGACTACGTTTTTGAATGTTTTCTGTGGCCGTATGTACTGTGAAATATTGTAGCTAACATTGTGATATTTGGAAACGTTTTAAAAAGTTACCATAGTGAGGATCAAAGATTCCCCCAAAAGCAATGCTGAGGGCGGTAGCAAAAAAGAAAGCAAGAGAAAAATTAGTAAACAAAAGACGGAGACTAATAATGTAACAAATAACAAGAAAGAGAAGACAGCGCGACAACAGAAAGAAAAGGAAAAACAGAAACGGTCGCCGTGCAAAGATGACGCCAAGGTACAACGAATAAAGAAAACGACGTTTAATTTTAAACATAAGTAAACTCAGAAATAAAACTAAGAAGTGTACGAGACGGAGGCCAATCTTGACATGTTAAATACCAACACTTTTGCACTCTATAAAAGGATTGTATCAGTTAAGAATTTCGTGACCGGAATACTTTGTACATCATTTGTAACATTTATCTATACGAAACAATGTAAATAACGTGCCATTATAGAATTCCCATTTTAATTTACACTATTCGCATTGAAAAACTAATGGAATCGTTATTGCTGTCGGTCACGAAAGAGCGTACACGCAGGCCTGCGTCGCGTTTACGGCCATTACGCTTACTTATAACCTCAATAGAACATTTAGAGGTACAATAGTCATAATTACAGTAGATTACAAACAACCACTCCGCTGTTGGTTTCATTTTTTATTGCCCGCTATTAGTGTCTACATCTAGGTTAATAAGCGCCTTTGATTCTGATACGATTTATGATAGCATCGTCGGTGGCTTCAATTGTCATGTCAACTCGTAATTATTCAGTTTAAAGTTTAATTTGTCTCTATCTAATTGGTGATATTTATATTGTATCAATTGTGGAAAAACCCAATGTTTAACAAATCAAAATATTTATACATACAAGAGTAAACCTGTTTACCATATAATCCGAAGTGTTATTTTAATATCGATCGTGTTATCAAAGTACGTGCTTACTGTAAAATTATCTGTGTACCTTACAAAGTACTGTAAAATTATCTGTGTACAAAGCGCTTTTTACTAAAGTCTGAACTCCGTACGTTTAAACGACTTCTTTTCACTTGTACCATCTTTTTCACACTTCTTCGTCAGTCGATTTTAATACTCATTTCTTCATTACACTTCTAGCGACAAATGTTGGCAAATCTGAAGTTGCCTTATAGACTTTGTCTCTTACCATGCAGGAAATATGGAAAGGGACAACAATATATTTTGTTCATTAGCAGCTAACTTCAGAGTTAACTAGGTCCATAGCCATAACCGTGGTATTCTTAAATGACATGGTTGGATGTAAATACATACATATAATACATATTAACACAAATGTTTGTCCTGGGTGGGAATCGAACCCACAATCTAAAGCGCAGACGGCAAAGATAAATAAAAAATAAAACAGACTACATATTATTTTATTCATTTTATACGCGGCCCTCGTCATGGGAATAACCACGACAAAGTGTTGTATCACAATTTACTTTATGAACTTGTTTCATTCCCGGATCTTTTGTGTTTTATTTAATGCAATATAACAAATTAGGTAAAGCTGTTATAATAAGATATCAGTTTCCATTAAAGAAAAATAGCTGCTTTAAATCATTCTGTGCTATTTATAATAACTATTTCTAATCTACATTACACTAGCTAACACTAATATTACAAAGAGTTAAAGTTTGTAAGTTTGTGAGTTTGTAGGAAATATCTGGAATTACTGAACCGATTTTGAAAATAATTTCACCAGTAGAATGCTACTTTGTTCCTGGCTTTATTTGATTGATATTAATAATATTTTTAATGTCAAATTATTTCTCAATCAATTATGAGAAAAAAAAAGAGTTGATACGGTGATTTATCGGCGTGCGCTGCCTACACGGTTTGATATAGGTCAATATAATGTTCAACAAAAATATTTATCGTTAGTTCTATACAAAAGAAAAAAAGGCACTACATATCTGTCTTTTAAAATTAAGAAATAAACCTCTATTGTGTATTAAATATAAAATATAGATATGTAGTGCCGCGGACTTGTGTTAAAGTAAAAGTAAAAGTATATGGTGATATTTATATGTGTTTTTCATACATAACACGTAAGTCTATATAGAATAAATGGCTTTGCCATTATACAGTAAAAGAAATAGTGTGTGTGAATAGTGATGTGTGAAATGTCAATCACTACTACTATTATAAGTGCAAAATTTTGGATTGATGTATGTTTGTTACTCAATCACGCTGAACGGCTGAACGCATCTGGATGAAATTTGGCACAGAGATAGATTATAGTCTGGTTACTTTTTATCCCGGAAAAGTGCAGTACTCCCGTGGAATATCTTATTCACCGCGGAGCGCATTCTAATTTTTATTAATTAGTAGTTTGTGTATGTAGAATCCGTAATAGAGTTACTGATGTTAGGCGCTATAAAAGAACTCAGTTCACTGATCAGCAGTGATTCTAAAAACTTGCAATTGGTTGCGATTGGTTTGCTTAATCTGAATCGTGCTATGCTGGAAATATAAATTCAGGCTGGGGTGCTACAATCTGCACACGATCGGATAGCAAACTAAGCGAACTCGCCACTCGCGGGGTATTTGTAATCGCCACGCATCCGCGATACATGTCACCAATCTGTTTATCATTCATGTACTGTACTGCGAGCAAATTTTGTATGCAGCATTAAATTCAGGTCATGAACAAACAACTTTTAACTAAATATTCACGACGGTATGTTTAAAACGTAAATCGAAACTTCGGCTGGCGTGTCTCAATATTAATTAACGTCTACATTGTTAGACTATCATTTGAATGCTATTAATTGCTCCATCAATTATTCTCGGAATCTACAGCAGTTCGTATCTAGTATCTTTAAATAAATGAACTTCTTTTGCAGCAATTTTCATAGATTGTAAATTAAATACGATATTGTAAGTGTAACCCCTAGATGATTATGTGATTATAATATAATATTGTACATTCAGAAAAAAACTAAAGATAAATGTGCTTAAAAATATACATGTTTTATAGGCATACCTGATTGATAGTCGTCATTCAGAAAGGCAGGTTGCCAAATCCAATGGCCGACTCAATGCCAATTTAAAATTCCATATTAAACGACTCGTGTTTATCAGCTATTAAAGAGCTATGAATAATTCAGGAAAATTTAATCTACAAGACATTGGTCGTAACTTTTTATTGCAGACACTTGCATGAAACTTGATATACTGCATTTATAATTGTCCTATTATACATCTTTATTTGGTATTTATTGTTATTACTGCTATAATCTTCACGTATAGAACGATTTTATTCGAATACTAAACTCTGTTAGATGAGTTTCTTCTTGAATTTTAAATTCGATCCTATTAAAAGTTTGTGAAAGTATTAGAATTTCGAATGAGGGGTGAAAAGCTATCACGACGTTTTTCCTTATCTCCCCTACTCGTTTTCCAGACGAGCAGAGGAACAGCGGGGAAATCGATAGCATGGAGATAATCATAAACGAATGAATGATAGACTTCAAAAATATATATTCGTGTTACGTAAAATATGCATTATTCAATAACAAATTAATTCAGAAAGTGAATTATGTTAAAACAAAAATAAGTTCACAAAAACATCTGTTACTTGTGTTTAAATTATAGATAGATTATGTGCGATTATTTAGTTTATTTTGACAACGTTGACTAATGCGATCGTTTATTTTTATAGCTAGTTTGTTTGTGAGTGGCGTGTGTGTGTTTGCTGGGAGGAGGTGGGCTCAAGCGGCTATTATTACTTGCCGACACGACATCAGTCAACGCGCTAATATCTCGCTGAGTTATTATCTCTTTTATGTAACACACGTTTGACAGCCAGCCAACTTTCATTGACGTTGACGGACAACCCTTAAATATGCACGTAATTATTATATACGACAAAATGCCAGAGTTTGTCTAGAATGCATCATCACCGTGTCTCGTACGACACTCAATTAACGCCCAAGACCGAATCGTGTCACAATTTCCTTTCGTAATCGTCTGTGATTGGATGTAGGGATGCAATATTGATTTTAATTGCACCAGGCGGCCAACTATTACAACGCTTTTTTAAGTTTAAGATAGTTTGCGTTTTGGTTTTTACTACTAAAGCAAATGCCTAATATAAATAAATCATTTCATTTCAACGCAACTCACACGCGCTTTATACATGTTTCGATCGTGCTTTAAACATAATTGTGTTAAAGTGAGACATTTTTTTTATATAATATAATACTTTTTAATATAGCTAAATTAATAACTAGTGTGTCTTGAAGCGTGCGCTTTTGTGAATTGTGTCGGGAATAAAACCTTTGCGGTGCGCGGAGGAGACACCGGACGCGAAGCAGCCGTTCCGCCGCCGCCGCGCCGCAGCCGCAGCGACGGAGGCCGGCCGGCACGCGCGGCCCATACTTGATTTATCACTCCATTGTTGCGGGCCGGCAATCCACCCCCACCGGATAAGGCTAAACATTCAATTGCCGGAACGCTCCCGAAACGATTTGTTCTCCCCCTTCACTCGGTGCGATCGATTGACTATTTTCTTCCGGCCCACTTGGGATGTTCAACCGTGGATCTGGAAAATTTTCACACCGCTTTGTGAATGATTTATTGCATTCCGAATTTGTCCGCCAAATTGAAAATAAAGTCAGACCTTACTAAACAGGCGTACCGTTTTAATTAAATTGTTCTTCATACGTAAAATCGATATAACATTAGTTCTGACTTCTGTTTTGCAACCTGTATTGGTTTATTTTATGTTATCCCTAAGTAAAGGTACCGACGCACTATAACAAGGGTCATTGTGGGTCTACCTATCCCTTCGCGGAAGACGTGATATTATTATGTAGGCGTATGTGATAAGAAAAGCTGTCGATTTGTACTACTAAGTTGTTTTATGGCCAGACACCTTGGCGATAAAGCACTTGTAAAACGATTTTTTTCATACATCTAGTACGTGTATACGGCGCGAAATGATGAAAATACACTCACAAATTCATACACGCGTACATACAGAATATTGTTGGTATTTAAACTTATTCCATGCATGTATATCATTGAGGACCTTTAATAAGTAAAAAAACATGATAAGTATAATGTGAAGGTAAAGTACTTTACCTCCAAGCTCTTATGGGTATTCAATACCCTGTCGTAAAATTTAATGAAGATAACGTTGACTCCATCGTTGCATTAATTATGCGCTGTCAACTTAACGCTACACCATAATCATCGCAGCACGAAACAGTGCTTACAGTGAGCATATCATTATTTATATTACTGCACACAGCATTCACCAATAAAATGGGATTTAAGAGACAATGCTAGTTAAATTGCGTCCGTCGTAAACGGCGCGGTTACCCAACTAGTTTTATTGAGTCGTTCTCGCGCCCGCTCGTAAATATCCCCCGGTAATTACTTTCCATTCCCTTTTAAACTTCCAACGGCCGGCCGTCGAGCTCGTAAAATAAATGAAAATATTTTGCTTCTCTAAGATATTGCAAAGATTTTGTTCGACTTTCAGCAATGTTAATGGTTTATTTTTTTTACCAAATCTGCAATAAATATCTGCAAAAATTAGATATTTTATAACTAATGAAATTATGAGATTTGTTCTGGTTGATTAAATTATTTTTAATTTTATTCTAATTCACACGCTTAGCAGACTCATTAATATTAACACAATGTTCATAACAGTATTTAATGTCGCTCTTTTTTTTTGGTCATATTTACATTAACATATTATGGTCTTGTGTCAGCCTAGAATTCAGACTCGTCTGATGAATACAGAAAACTGTAGGCGGTGATTGTATTAACTTTGAACAATAGTCACACGTAGTAAGAATACTAATGAGTGCATAATGTGGGCCGTGTCGCTGTCGTCATCACTTAGCAGTTTCATGTCCGTATATATTGCGTTGCAATCTATCAACTCGAGACGAACAGATCTCTGAATATCTTTAAACATTACGCACACCTTGACATTTCAAGGTGCCGCGTAATAAATAAATTATCTCATTGGTTCCAAATAAAAATTTTGATGCCCGCGAACAAAATGTAAACCATAGTATTTCTTTGTTACAGGCGAGTCCCGAGAACAGCAGAAATGCCTCACCAAGATACCACGATGTGTCGATGGAAGATGTAAGTATAGTTTTAAATAATAAACGAGGGATTTGTCAGAAACGTACACTTTAAATGAGGAATAAGAAACACTCCTACGTACACTTGAAAACAGAATCATTGTAACATTTTCAGGCGTCGGACGCAGGCTCTCTGTTCCGGATGACGGGCGCGGGTGGCGCCGGCGGCGGTGGCGGCGGTGGCGGCGGCGGTAAGAACGAGTTAGTGGCGCGCGGCGGCAGCGGCGGCGCGCTCGCGCTCTCGCGGGCGCCCGTCGGCGGCAGCGCCAGCCCCGCGCCCGCGCCGCTCCCGCAGCCCGCGCCGTCGCCCGCGCCCGCCGCGCTGCCGCCGCCCGCTCTGCCGCCGCCGCACTTCCGCGCCGACACGCCGCACAGACCCAACGGGGCGCACATACCCGCCATCGAGGGGCACGCCGCCGCCGCCGCCGCCACGCAGATACCCAACAAGCCGGTCGGCGCCGCGTCCGGGCCCGACACGCCCGAGCGGCCCGCCGCCAACGGGACCAAGATGCAGCCGGGCGCGCGCGCCGCCGCCGACAGCCCCACGCCGGCGCCGCCCGCGCCGCCCGCGCCCTCGCCGCTCTTCCCCTCGCACACCGCCTACCAGTCGCAGTCGCACGCCGCCGCCGCCGCCCTACCCGACTACCGGCACACGAACCACGAGACGCGGACCGAGAAGCCGCCCGACCGGCAGCCGCCGACCCCGATCGACCTGCACGCGCACCACGCACCGCGCCCGCCGCCCGCCGCCACCGCTCCGACGCACCCCGCCACCTCCGACGTGGAGATGCGCAGCCCCAGCGCTCCCGTCACCGCTCACTCCTCCGTTCCTACCTCGTTCCCCGCCCGAGCGCCTCCGGCGGGCGCGACTCCGGTCAGCGCGCCGCACTCCGCCGCTCCGGCGACACCGACCAGTCTTCCGAGTCAAACTCCTTCGGCCCGAGCGGTTTCCCCGGCCGCGCCCTCCTCCCGCCCCTATCCCCTTCCGGCTATCGGCTCTAGTCACGTGAACTCCGGCGCGAGCTCCGGTGTTCACGGCCACGCGATCCCGTTCCAGAGTCACCAGAATCAGGCGAATCTACAGAAACATTCCGTTCAGTCGGTGTATGCGAGCAGGCCCTCGCACCTCGCGCCCTTCGGCGTGCCGCCCGGCCATCTGTCGTCGAGTCACGCGCACGCGTCGACGGCCAGCCAGCCCATCGCGACGCCCGCGAGCCACCTAATAAACAGCCATTCCATAGCGGGCCACGCGACGATTCACCACGCCCCAAACCATCCGAGCGCATTGACGTCGATGGCCAACCACCTCGGGCCCCTGCCGCTGCCCCCGATGCCGACCGGCGCGAGTACCATATCGAGCTACGTGTCGGGCCTGAAGCACCTGCATCCGGGGCTGGGAGGTCTGCCGCCTCACGCGGCTCCGCTCGCTCCGCCCGCGTCTATGCACCACACTACGGCTCACGTGGATTTGACGACCTCGAGTAGCAACTCGCCCGTGGTGACGCCCGTGGTGACTTCCCACTCGCACCCGCACCCGCTGGCGCCGCCGGTGGTGGACTCCCGGCAGTCGGCGCACACTGAGCTCCCGGCGCGAAATGACAGCAGCTCGGCCATAGTCAGCTCGGGGCTAGCCACCAACGGATTCCCGCCGCCCGTCGTCTACTCGAGCACTGCGTACCCGCCGTTGTACGCACCCTACGCCACCACGCTCCAACATAGTCCATACCTGCCTCCGGCTGCAGCATCACCTAGGAACTCTGATGCGGTAAGCTTCGAATTGAAAACATTGCATAAATTGCATGTTTCGTCATACATTAGCGAAATAACATTGAATTGCGTGTTCCAGCGAACGAGTCTCGCACCATCTCCGCTGGTAGCACCAAAAACACCGAAAGGCGTGCGTCCACACACACCGGGGTCCACCGGTGCGGCCGGGGCTGCTCTCACCTCGTATAGTCCAGGACCCAGCCCTACTAGGGAACGTGAAAGCTTCAGGTACGTATCCCTAACGCCTTCGATTTAATATTTATCACAAAAAATAAATACAATTACGTCGATACAGCCCTAGACCATTGAGCATCGGAGAAGTTTGGATTTGATTAAGTTTGGTATAAGTTGTTATATGTATAACAATAATTAACATTATTTCGTTATTTTAAATGGGATATTTGGATAACCTTTGCATCCGTTAAAAACTCTTCCTGTGCAGTTATGAATGCTATAACGATGCCATGTATTTTGGCATTTACAAGTTCTGCTGTGTAGTTTGGCAGCCGGCCCAATAGGATCCAACTCCACCTTCAGATGGACAGGTCATTGACTGCAGTTCTGGGTACGAATGAACTAATAAGTGCGGTTCTAAATACGTGTGTAAATTGTATAATGTAATTTGGAAATAAGTATTTCTGTTATCTAAATATTAAAGTGTTAACTCGCAATCAAGTTTGACTGATCTTGGAGACGCTACTTTATTTTTCTTATTTGTTAGGATATGCGTATCTAACCTTACCTAACACATATTCTGAGCAAAATTAGCGAACTATTTTATGTACGCCCTAATTCAGTATGTTTATGAGCTGTCATGAATGTACAGTGGGAAAATAAAATCAAGTTACTCTATATATAAATAATCATCTGTGCACGTCAAGATTAATTTATGAAATGTACAAATCCATAACCTACTCGTTGTAAGTGCTTAAGGAGAAATCCTTGGCAAGTGTGTATTCTTCTCTATTCTTCCGACCGACCCGATTTAATGGAGATAACCTTGACAAGACGAACGTTTCTCATCAACAGCAACATCAGCAGCCTGTCGCGTAGCACTCCCGCGTCGAGTGCACCCACATCGTCAGCTCCGGTAGGGCCGCCGCTCGTCGCTCCGCTGGCTGCCCCCCTCGCAGCACCCCTCCCCGCTCCCATTCCGGTATGGTTTAGATAATATAGATAATGGTGACGTAATAAGACCCACTTATAAACATTGTTACCTAAATAAATATCTGGAATCTTGAACCGTTACAAGGCTCTCACGTATCACTCCAGTGAGTAAAGTGAGGATCTACAGAAAAGAGACCTAGAGGCCTAACAGATTTATTTTTATTTATATTTCGAGACAAGTAAATATATCCAGGATGGCCTAAGTTTGAGAACCAGTTCCCGTTCTAGTCATTGCGTGTCGCCACCATCCGCTGTAGTATATTATAATGTAATCAGAAGCAATTAATACTAAAGAAAAAAAAAGTTGCAATATCCGACATAGTTGGCCATGGTAGTTCTATTTTGATTAGTTCAAGTCGAGAAGATTCAAAAGCAACATGTATTATTTTACTACAATATTGTAAATAACTGTTCTGCAGTTATGCATATTTGGTACACCCCGCCTGAAATAGACCAGAAAAGAACGAAAGAAGGATAATTTATTTTGTCATTACCAACAGAATACAATTTATATACTTAAACGCATATTAAAAACTAGAAACAGAATATCGTTTGACACAACTGACGACGTAAAAGGAATTTGTTGAGTGAGTAAAAAGGTCCCTGTCTCAGGCGCTGGTTTTCAGAAGTAATTCATAATAGTCTTATAATTAGATGGTTGTTTAAATTACAGAACCAACTGGGCGGTCCGCTGGTGAACCCGCTGGCGGGTCCGCTGACGACGCCGCTGGCGGCTCCCACGCCTACTCCCGCCGCGCCAACGTCCTCCCACCTGGCGCACTCGCTGGCGCCCGTGCCCACCGTACCCAGCATCAGCTCCAGTGCCAAACCGCCCGCCCACTGGGGGGTAACGTGAGTACAATACGATTATATCGAATATTCATCACGTACACGGTTCTCCACATGTTCCAGGACAAAGCAAAATATAGTATTTTTCTCGCTAAGTATTCGTTAGTGAAAAAAGTTATGTTTTTTGTTTAGGTAATAACAAGCTCTTTCGATAGAAATCAAAAACGTCAATAAAAAAGTTATGCTCCTTATATGTGTACATTTTTATTAAACAGGGGAAGACCGAAGTCGTGTTTCTTTTGTTATTTGAAGAGGTATTATTACTCAGTCACATAAATAATCACATACTGATGGGTTACTTGATTCGGATCGCGCTAACATTAATAAATAAATAAAATATTTTTAATGACAATTTAAATTCGACTTAACATAATTCTGCATGAAGTTCAATATCGAGGGTAGGCAACGCATCAATAATGCTCCCGGTGTTGCTGAAGTCAATAGGCTGCGGTGACCGCGCTACATCAGGCGGACCGTAAGCCTGTTTGCCTAAACTTAACATTAAAAAACCATTGTGATTTTGTTTCGCTGTACTCACAGTCTTATATCGCGTTTCTAATGTAAACAAATACTATATTATTTGTAACGCGTGACTGATACGTGTCAGTGATAATAATGTATTTGTGTATAATGTTGCGACCATATTGTTTCCAGCAGGCCGTCACCGGCGGAGGGTTCCCGCGGGTTCGCGGGCGCGCCGCCGCTGTTCGGAGCGCCGCTCGCGCCGCCGCCCCCGCCCAACCCGAACCCGTTCTCTGCAGAGTCACTCTTCAACACAAGTGAGTCTGCTTATTTACCTGACTACTGACTGTACCGTACCATCCATGGACCTTTTTCTACTTGGGTTACTGGATTATGGAGGGTATATTATATTTGATGTCTACTTCTTTGGCATCGTCCACTAAATTATTTTACTTTCTTCTCATATGGCAGATATAGAAATATAGGCTATGTATTCTCGGTTAGATGCAATGGCACATTTACACATTGCTCTGTTCCAGTCAGTTCGGCCCTCATATTGTAGTTGAGACAAGGAGAGTGGGCTGTTATGTACAACGGGATCCCAATCTGGTTTAGCGTTGGTCTCACATGCTTTCAAATATTTGGTATCTACTGATGGTTTGCCTGATGCTAAGTATCCTCTCCTCAAAACATAAGTATCTCTTCCTCTTTTCTAAACAGTCTTCCTCGGTTGCCTTATGTAGGTACATTATTGTCTTACCTCATTTTCCTTTACATGTTTTTTATCCAGTCCACGAAAGGAGCCTCTTTGAGGCGCACTTAAAATCCTTTCCTAAAGAGGAAGAAGTAGACTCGAATAGAATAGAATCCAGTCCGGTCCAGTCGAGAGACAGACTGTTTATGTGGAATTTCTGTTTTGTCAAGAACAAATTAAAATGGTATCGTTGCAGCCGAATGAGCACAATGTAATAATATTGTGCGTTGTCGTGTCCAGGTCCGGGCGCGGACCTGCTGCGGCGCGAGCTCGACAACCGGTTCCTGGCGGTGGCGGGCGCTGCGGGCGCTGCGGGCGCTGGGGGCGCTGGGGGCGCTGGGGGCGCGGGCGCGGGCGCGGGCGCCGGCGTCCGCACGGAGATGCACCACCACCAGCACCAGCACACGCACGTGCACCAGCACCCGCCGCCCGCGCCGCACCACCCGCACCATCCGCACCATCCGCACCATCTGCTGCATCCACACCCACCGCTGGTAAACACACACTTATCACTTACATTTTATTCGGTGTAATTGCAGCCGCATGAGACGTAACATCTCCGTCTCGGGGTGATGGACGCAACGCAATGCGACTTGAGTCATCTCGTACTCTGGTGGCGAGGGCTTGAGTCGTATTGTTGTTGTCCATGGGCGGCGATTACCACTTAACATCAGGTGGGCCGTCAACTCGTTCTATCACCTACATCACGTAAACAAAAAGTACTTCACTGACGAAAATAGCTTTTGCAGCGCCGCGTGCTCTACTGCCGGTTGCTGGCTGTGGCTGACTCACAAAATTACACAACGCTGGATATAACAGTACTAGAATCGATACTAAATTGAAGGAAAGTACTGCCATCATACCTATCTCTGCCGCCACACAGTTGTGCACTCGTCTCTTGCAAATTAGACATTCCATCTTCACGTCTCGTAGTTACAGGTGCAATTCTATGATACGATTTGTATCACCGCAATGAAATTTTTATGACTCCTAGGCAGTACAAATAATATTATTCCACTAATTCGTGTTTTTTTTTCAAAGACAACCTAAAAGTATACTGTTTCCTAATTTGTTCTACGTTTCCATTACAGTTCAAAGATGTCAGCAAGATGCCATCGCTGTACCGTTCTGGTATGGGACTAGGCTATCCATACTCATCCAGTTTGCTCCATCCACCGTCACCCTACGTGCCGCCTACACCGCTCTCGTATGCACCAACTAAGGTAAGGATGACTGCACGAGTCTCCATGACGTGTATTCTTTTTGTATGAACTATATTTGTATACATACTTATCTGTACTTTGAGCACACATTGCTATTTTTAGCGTAATAAAAATAGTAAAGATTTCTTTTTGTCTTTGTTGTTACTTTTAGATAACACTAACTTTTAAATTGTATTCATTGTTAATATACATCGTTACTTAGATTCATTCTTAGCTTTCATAGTGCTTAGACAATGTGTACCTGCTCCGATCATTAACCCTTGCATCGCCTCATGTTAACAGCCCGTAATGACAGCCGCAAGCGACTCCACTCCTAAACCACCGCCACGACCCGCGCTCTCGGTAGGTGTTGGCACTTCATTATTATCATGCATGTTTCTAATTATTTTCCGTACTTTTCTTACTTCCTTATCATATTTTCGGGTAACGAGAAGGATCAGACTTAATAAATAAATTATTTTTAAATTATAATTAATCCAGAATCATTTCGATATTGAAATTTCACTTTCGTCCGACAGAAAACGGGGAAATGGAACGCGATGCACGTGAGAATAGCATGGGAGATCTACAACCACCAGCACAAAGACAAGTCTGGAGGTGCGGGCGCCGACAAGGACAAGCTGCGTGCGTTCGGTGTCGGCGTGAGCGCCGCCGCTGCGCCCCCGCCCGCCGCGTACCGGTCGCCGTACGAGCTGCCGCCCGCGCACTACCTGCCGCACCACCCGCACATGCCGCGCTACGACGAGCGCGCGCTCGCCGCCGCCGCCGCCGCCGCCGCAGCAGCAGCAGCCGCCTCGCCTTTCGCGCCGCTCGCGCCACATCCCGACCGCCAACTGCGCGTCGCGCCCTCGCCCGTCGGCGTCGGCGTCTCGCCGTTCGCACGTTACCCGCCCTCCCCGTACCCGCCCGGCCCGCCCTCCTTCCAACTCTCCGCGTACGGCCGCGAGCTGGCGCTCTCATCCGCGCTGCACGCCGCGCATCCGTCCCACCACGGGCCGCTGCCGCCGCCGCCGCCGCTCCACGACCCGTGGCGCACGGGCCCGCCGCGGCCCCCGCAGCCGCCGCCCGTCTCGCAGCACGCCGCCGACGCCGCGCGTCGAGACCACGAGGAGCGCGAGCGCGAGCGCGCCAGGCGCGAACGAGAGGAGCGCGAGCGACGCGACCGCGACGAGCGGGAACGCCGCAAGGCGCGCGACCAGCGCGAGCAGCGCGACCGCGAGCTCGAGCGGGCGCGCGCTCGGTCGCCGCTCCGCAACGGCACGCTCGAACCCAAGGAGGAGCGCAAGGAGGCGAGCCGGCACCAGGTGGCGCACGGCGCGGCGCACCCGCCCCCGCCCCCGCCCCCGCTGTCGGCGTACGGGCCGCCGCCCGGCGCGTGGGACCCGTACCGGTTCGACCCGCTGCAGCACATGCGGTTCGCGCCGCTGGTGGAGGCGGCGATCCGCGCCGAGGAGGACCGCCACAAGATGCTGTCGGCGTACGCGCACCACCAGCAGATGAAGGCGAGCCCGCTGGTGCGCGGCGGCGGCGGAGTGGGGGGCGCGCTGCCGCCGCTCGGCGCGCACGGGCTGGCGATGCCGCCGCTCGCGCCGCAGCTGGCCCCGCTCGCGCCGCTCGACCTGCTCAAGAAGGAGGAGCCGCGATGATAGGCCGCCGCGCGCCGCGCGTCGCGAGCTCTGCACACACACACACACACACAGTAGTGATCCACGACGTCGACGTCGCGACCTACGACGTCGACCTATATCGTTTCCCATTATCGGTTTAGAGAATTATTTATTGTATCGTCGCCCGTGGAGGGGAGTGGGGAGTGGGGAGTGGGGGGTCGGGGACGCGGCTCGACACGTGCAATATTGGAAGAGGATCGGCGCCGGCCGACGACGGCCGACACTCGCTGCTTGTTTATTTACATGAAAATATCTATCAAATGTTATTGACCATTAGTTTAATTATACATTGGACAGTGAAGGAAGTGATTGTGAAATAAGATTATGAATAAAAAAATAGGATAAAATATTTATATAAATACTTATAAATAAAGTGTAAATATTAGAATGTAACTAGTAGTTAAAGTATAGAATCGGTTTATTTAACGTCATACAAAGGAAAAAAAAACCATAAATTATTATTGTACCGGGAGTTTATTGTACACTTCCATTAAAAATCTCGATGGTTTTTCAATTGTACCAGTGGAGTTTAGTTTGTTTAATACTCCCTTGTGATCCACAAATCTAGAACACAAAAGCAGTTGATATTTCATTGTTTCTATTGCATTTAAAAATATGTGATATTATAGTATTGTAAAATACATTTTGTCTGACTTCTCACATCGTGTTCCCTGGTTTATACCTAATTATTATCATCTACATTTTAACATCTGTTATAACAGTAATTGAATCAAAGTATTTAATGTAAATCATGACATGTTTTTACTTGAATGTTAAATAATTGACCATGAAAGTTATGTATTTATAATATTATAGTAAAGTTGTTTTAAAATTGAGCTGTAATGTGTTTTAAGTAGAAATATGTGCCATTTTATCAAAAAGACATTGCATTGAGTCAGACAAAATTGGATTTAGAATCTGTCTTGTCCAGGCACATTGGACAGTTTAATTTTCTCAAAATGCGACTCAGAAGTGTATTATAGTTTATACAAATCATTCTGTATACTAAAAAAAGTAAATGAAAGCTTGGTGCGATTCAGAAAATACCATTAAAACTTTTGATTTTTATACCAATATGATTTTTTATAACCTTTCCTGAAAATCCTCATTTTTAATTTTCTCTTTCCAGTGATTTATTTATTGATTTTCACCTCTCAAATACTTAATAAATACATATTGTATTAGCGTGTCTGCATGCGTTTCATGGTTCCGCTTCGCTCGTATTCGGCTCGTCCCCGCCTCCATGCAAACGCACCATTAGCACAGATAAAAAACTATAAGAAAGAGGGAGATCGACTTTGTTATTCCATCGATTGGAGGATTTGGAACACATCCGCTAGCTCTACTTTCATCAGATATTTATTTCTACCTCACTTTAAGATTTTTTCTATTCAGTGGTAGGGTACTTAGCTTTACTACAGTGGTTGGAGAACGTCACCCATTTTGGTTTTGGGACAGTCTCCAGGGGAGCCACTGAGTGAGAGCGTAAGCCATAATTTCCTATCCAAAGTCTCAATGCACCAGCCACATTCAGTCATGATTATGAGTGAAGTTTTTTTAATTTATGGCGAAAATGGGATCTAATGTGTCCTGAAATCTATTGTAGTACGGCTTTCATCAATCACAACAATGGGGTCTTGTTTCTACTATCTTAGTTTTCCTCCTTGGAATTTGATGATAACGCATTTCTACGATGGAGATATCAGCTAGCTTTGCCAATATGTTTAGTTCTTTATTTCTTCCTATAGGAAGATAAGATATAACCTCCCCCTACATCATATAACCTATATTGGCCTAGTATGAGCGCTATCAAGAGCCGCTGAGTATGAAATCTAATTTTACAAAAAAAAAGGAACTTTTTATGTCATACAGTTACGGAACGAGCTGACGACCCACCTGGTGTTAAGTGGTAACCTCTGCCCATACCAACCGATGCGACTTGGGCTCTCCCCTACTAGGTACGACAAGAACCATGTCGCATCGTATGCGCCCGTAACTCCGAGATCTGTAGGTGAAATTTCTCGTTTGCTTGTAATTTCACCAAGGTAGGGGTGCAATACAATGTGACTTGGGTCTTCCCATTCCTAAGTAGAAGACCCAAGACGTGTTGCTTTAGTTATGGGCAGAGGTTACCTACACTTTGCTGGTTTAGTAACTTATTCGCATAAAAAGGGAACATGGTAAATATGATACCGCGATTTTGTTTCGGCTTGATTTGCTATTATCTCTTCGCTCAGTACATGTATAATCGTAACAGGAGGAAATGAAGCCAAGTAGGACAATATGTTTCATTGCGTCGTCTTGGGGGGCACGACATGGGAGCCACATCCTCTAAACCAAAGATTAACACCAGGTGGGTCATCTGCTCAAAAGCATGCCCTATTAGGGCAAGCGACTGTGGCCAGTTATTATTGGCATAAAATAACAGAACTTGCGTTTTACAAATTACTGGATGAGGGATTATTGGATATAATAATTTTGTTGAACTCACAGCATTTGATAGAAATAGACAAAATCTTTATTTCCATTTAAATCACGGCTTGGAAACCACGACTCACATAAAAAAAATATTACAAGTTTGCATATACTTATAGCTGGCACCCATTCTAAGGCTTGTTAATCCACTACAAGCACCCAATCCGGATTGATTACACAATCTACGACCTAGGACATGCCAGTTTTCTTGCTGTTTTCCTTCACCATTTTGAGGATGCGGTACACAATATTTCGAAATCTCATTGGTGTACGTACACACCACAATGACTTCGGATTCAAAGTTTGGGACCTAACCACTGCACTGTCATAGTTAAAAATGTTTTAACTATTGTTGCGATTTATAGTGCACACTGAAAGTCTCACAAATAAAATGTTAAGTAATGCTTGCACTAAACTGTATTTGCTAAAGAGGGATAAATAACATTTACAAAATAAATCAACCCATTGATCTAGCTATTGTGAGACATTTTATTTCCTGTACCAAATCTGTGTAGTCTTCATTCGCTTGACTTTCTTCTGGAGTTGCAGTACTCCATAAAGGAGAGCTTCAGCCGTCGGTGGGCATCCAGGAACATATATGTCAACAGGAACAATACGGTCACATCCTCTGGAATCACAAATATAATATTTGGTTTGAACACTAAATATAGTGATTTCCTTGCATAACTAAACTAATTTTCATTATTTTCATTTTAATCAAAAATATTTTGAGAAAGTTTTTGTAATTAGGCAACAGGAAAGTATTCTGATGGTAATCAATAATTGTACATATTATTTACCTCACAACAGAATAAGAGTAGTGATAGTATCCACCTCCATTAGCACAGCTACCCATTGAAATAACCCATCGGGGATCTGGCATCTGGTCATATACTTTCCTCAATGCCGGTGCCATTTTATTGGTCAATGTCCCAGCAACAATCATCACATCTGACTGACGAGGTGAAGCACGGAAGACTACACCAAATCTGAAGATCAGAATCAGTTATTTTAGAGCTAATATAGGATGACAAATATGATATCTAATTTTACAAGTACTATCATAAGCAACAAGAGAATAGTGGGTTACCATCTTTCTAAGCTATTGCATAGCTTCTATCGCGGGCCTTGAGCGTGGAGACCGAATCCAGAAATTCCGTAACGAAAAAAATCTAACATCCCCCACTCCGACCGGCACAGCGGTGATACTTTTTAGTTTTTCCATCTATCGATAAATACCAGAACTTTTAATGACTTTTTGAAATGTCACGCGCAATAGCTTTACCGCGGCAGTCTCCGAGTGCCACACGTCTTTTTTCTTTCTATCTTATCCTGTAGCCAACCATAAAATAAAACAGCTGAATCCAGCAGTGGTCTCGACAAGTCGTTTTCTACAAGGAAGAGTTGATTTTATTGCTGTTATACTTCTTCACAGTTGCAAATCAGCAAAGGACATAAGCGTATGGACTGCTAATAAATAATAATATCAGTGGATAATTCACACAGAGAGCCATCTAGCACCAAACTAAGCATAGCTTGTACTATGAGAACAAATAACTGATATTTTTTTTTTTGTAAATACCCAAAAAAATATTTTTTTGGTAAATGAGAACTGATTGTTTTGTTCCAGTGCTTATTAATTTGACAAGTAATGCATTTATCCTTACCTGTCCATGTCGTAGCGTGGGGCAGCTATGTGCATCATTTCTACAGCACAACAAGCCAAACCAAATGTCATGGGCCACATAGAATTCTTCCTTCCCCAATTGAGTAGATCGTCAAGCCTGGCCACTGCCATCTCTGCCATGTTAGAGGTATCTTGGAACGGGGAGTAGGGGCGCTTCTCATTTGGGTTTGGTGCTGGCAAGTGGGTCTTGCGTATTTGATCCAGAGCAGGGGCGAACGCTCCTTTCTTGACCACAGATAAAATGGTATTAGGAGCTGCTGCTCCGAGAGCTTTGATAGCCTGCATTATCTGTAAAATACAACACAAATATTTGTGAAGAAACTCATGAGAAAATTTTCGAAATAAATAGATATCTATGTCGCCGATATAGATACTTACGAGCAGAATTAGTGCATTCAACTATGTAACGTTCTTATTTCGCTAATTTTATATTTCACTTAAGCCTAAAACTAACTCTGATACGAATTTTACGTAATATTGATTTGTCAGTCTGGTCTGGCCATCGTGCCACTGACATACAGAATAATCTGAATGTCATTGTCATTTTGTATTTATTTTAAACGACGAGGTACATGGCGATTATTTTGAACGACGGGCGTTTAAATAACACCTGTTAGACTATGTAGCGAATAGTGGCACTACACAACAGCTGGAGTGTCTTGCGAATTAAGTAAAATAGAAATAGACTTTGAGGTATGATTTCCACTTATTTATTTTTACACAGTGAATTATTTTAAAATTCTTTGAACTGCGCTTCAGGTTTATTATCAGGTTTACCCATTTCGCAAGCGGCATTCGAGACGATTACTTTCAAATGACACACACGGCTTTATAGAATACTTATTAATAGGTATGTATGATATTACGGTTGGTTACTGGTTAGGAAGCGATTCATAGTATTAATTGAAATTATTAACTGGCAAGTTCGCGATTGTGCAATTTCAGCAAATTGGTATTATAATTCTAAAATTATATATCTTTCGTCTGGCAGCTATTACAGTTTGGCAACATCGTAAATAGAGAAAATCTAAACGTCTTATTTGACTGTAGCAGACTACAGACACTAGACAGTTCTTCAGACAGTCTACAACAAACCGTCAAACCGAGTGAGAGAGAATTCAGGCTAAGATTTATTTTTATTTAGATTCACATGTGATAGTGTTGAAAGAATTATAATAATATAGGGAGATATTGTTTGAAACTGACACAAACAACTTCTAGTGTTCAGAGCTTATTTTATTACTTTTCTTTAGTGTTCGTGATTTTATGAAAAAATGACAGTTGATTCAAGTTAATTCAAACACACTACACTTTCAAAACAAACAAACCGGGAAATCATCGCCAAATGTCTATTTCAAAGAAGGTAAATTTATTAAGTATTTTATATAGTTTTTGGTATATATAAATAAATGATTCAAAGAACCATTATTAAATTGCGATCGTTTACAGACTAAGAAATGGTTTAACCCCCTGGCAGAGTTTGATGATGATGGCCCACCAAAAAAGAACAAGAAGCCAAACTCTGTTAGCTCCGATTCCAAATCACACAAAAAGGTTGGTGTTGCATATTTCATAATTCTACAGCATGCACAAGCAGTCACTAGTTACTTGGAGCAATTATTCATTTAGTAAAGAATTACTTTATAGAGTGATTAAGATGGTTAAATAATGTTATTGGGAGCAAAACTGTACATGTTTTATATTTATCAACCAACTTCATAAAGAGGTTATCAATTCAGTTGTATTTTTTTTGTTACCTTATATCTCCTTAATTTACCGATTGAGTAAATTTTTTTTTTGTTGAAAGGTATATAGATATAGAGACTAGGTATACTTTCAGATTGGTTACATAGAAAATATGTAAAAATCTGTTTTTTCATTATTCTGCCCATAATAATTATAATCTTCTTTATCTCTTTAAAGGTTCAGCAGCAGAAAGAGAGCAAAAATGTAAATTTTGCCAATGTGGGTTCCAAAAACTGGATGAAGAATTTTGATCCTGTGAATGTAGAAGAATTGGCTGTAAATAATAAGAAAGTTCAAGAAGTTGAAGAATGGTTAAAAACAGTTCATAACACCAACTGTAGTGACATGCTCCTGGTAACTGGACCCGTTGGTTGTGGAAAGACTGCCACCATACTAACTTTGGCTACAAAATATGGCATCAAAGTATCTGAGTGGATAACACCATTGGATATTGATATGCCTACAGAGTATGGTAATTTCTTTCATAGATATCTTCCCCAATTGAGTTAAATACAGTAGGCACTCAGTATTCTTTTTTCAGGCAGTAGAACTTGTGCCAAGTTTAGGAAGGGAAAGTACTGCCACCATACTTATAGGCTAAGCAGTTATACATATGAATTACCATGTTCTAGTTTGAAAGTTGTGGTTGCCAGTGAAATTACAGGCACATAAGACACATGTACAATAAAATGTGACTTGGCACAATTGGTCTTCCCTCTTATAAGTAGGGGAGAACATAAGATGTATAGCTTTTGTTATGGTTAGAGGTTACTGTCTAAAATAAGATGGGCCATTTTTTTTTGCAACATAAACCATTATTTTTTGTGTATGTTGCATAAAAGCAACAAATACAGCTGTGGTATGGTAATATGTCTATTTTCCAGGAGATTTTGAATTCAAAGTAAAACAGTCTACCATATTTTTGGACTTCATTTTAAATGCAGCAAATTTTACCTCACTTTTGGACAACAATAGCAAGAAATTGGTGTTAGTTGAAGATTTTCCAAACACCTTTGTGAGGACCCCTTCAGAATTCACTAATGTTTTGGAGTAAGTCAATTGGTTTTTATAATAATGGTATGTAGAATGGAGCTGGAAATGTTGCTGTCGCTTTGAATGAAATAAGCACAAATTGAAGTTAAAAGTTTTGATAATGTGTATTTTCAAATTTCAGCAATAGCTCGCCGATAATTAGTTACTAAATGTACATAACTGTTATATTACAGGCAGTTCAAAAACAGAGCAAAATCACCTATCGTTTTCATTTGTTCAGAATCTCACACAGACAACAGAAATACTGCATCCCATCTGTTCACACCTACACTGAAAGAACTGTTTGGAATACATCATGTGTCGTAAGTTATCCAACATTTATCATTTTATATCTCTAGCTTTAAATTGAGAAATTGATGACACAATGAAGAAAAGTCATATTCTGAACATTTTGTGAATGAAAAAAGGCTACCTCGTTTGTAACCTAAATGCCAGAAATCCTACAATCTACTGCTGCCCTGTCAGCGTGATGGCCAGGGTTGACAGATATCTTATTGATATCAGAACCCTCTGGGCAAGGCACAAGTCAATGATATTTCAACTGGTTTTATTAGATGATAATAATGCACGATGGCAGATGTGAAATATCTGTGATTTATTTACAGTACACATACAGGCACAAAGAGTAGCAACTAAGTATATAGTATACTAGATGTTGCCCGCATAAAATTCGGTTTTATCACGCACCCCCATTTTACCACTCGAAAAAGTAGCCTAAGTTATTCCTTGTTACATCAGCTATCTGCCAGTGAAAGTCCCGTCAAAATTGGTCCAGCCATTTCAGAGATAGCCGGAACAAACAGACAGACAAAAATTTAAAAAAAAATGTTTTGGTATATGTACCGTGTATACATCCATATGCACTTAGTAAAAAGCGGTTATTTTAATATTACAAACAGATAGTCCAATTTTATTTATTAGTATAGATAAGCCATGCACACACAGAGACTCAGTAGAGAGCGGCGACTGCGAGGGGGGGGGGGTTGGGGGTGTAACGGCACAAGGGATGACTCCTTGTGTCCCTTCAGGCTTGACAGCCTTACTTATTAATTGTGTTTTAATCTGTATTTCAGATTCAATGCTGTCTCAGCTACAGGCTTGAAATCGGCGCTAAAGAGAGTGGCGGAGATAATTAACAAAAATCATGCAGCTGTATACAACTCACCCTCTTCAGATATGATAGAGTGTGTGGTCAATTCATCAGGTGGCGATGTCAGATCTGCAGTTTTGAATTTGCATTTTGCTTGTTTGAAGGGTAATTTCTCTTTTATTGTTAAAGTATGTATTGTTAAATGATGTGTAAAACTTTAAGCTACCACCACACCATATTGTCTAAAAGTAACGAAATGTAAACTTCACACTGTGACATATTTTTCAGTGCACTATCTGTGTAAATTAGTATACTATACTTTCACTTATATTTAAAAATAAATGAGTTTTATTTAAATGTAAAACCTAAAAGAAATGTTTTCTTTTGAGATGGGCTGGAGTTTTGTTAGTGTGTGATGCCCTAATAAAGTCTTGTAGGCTAAGTAAGCCTCAGTCAACTATAACTTGTGACCATGGCTACTATAGAGGAAGCCTAGAAAACCACCCCATGATATCTTTATTTTGTTATCTAAAACAATACAATTTAACTTTTTAGGGTCAAATCAAAACTTGGAAACTAGTTTAGTAGCCGAGAAGGAAAAGAAAACTAAGACTACTAAGAAGAAAAAACCAGCATCTAGCAAATTCATGTCCATAGGAAAAGATCAAACGGTCAGCATTTTGCATGGAGTTGGAAGAGTATTAAATCCCAAAGGTATATTTCTTATATCATAATCAATCTCACTGTGACACATAAGTTATCGTTCACTGACTGCACAATATGTGATGGAACGAGCAGATAATCCACCTGACGTTGTTTCTTCTGCCTATAACAAGCAAGACATTGTATCCACTATATCATGTGCCTGTGTAATTACACTGCTACTACTACTATTCGAGTCACTGGTTCACTTAACCCAGTGTGGTGAAAGAATTTAAGTGCGCCTCAAAGAGGCTCCTTGCACTTGACACACGTCTTCGAATTTTTAATTCTAGTATAGGTTTCTTCACGATGATTTCCTTCATCGTTTTGAGAACGGGGTATTGCCCACATAAATCTTTAAAGCGAAAAGACTCATTGGTGTATCCGGGATTTGAACCAGCTACCTCCGAATTTCAACTCGGGGCCAGTACCACTGGGCCACACTCAGAATAGCAGTATTGTAATTTCACTTGCATACGCATGGCATTCCCTTCACACCATAATACAGCAATGCAAGTGCTACTTGCAGTAGGTCCCATACAAATTTTGCACATACAATTAGTTCCCTGCTTAATGTGAAGTTAATTTTTATTATTATTAAACTCTCAATAATATAGAAAAGGAAAAATAATCTTTTTCGCCCCTTTAATCAGTGATAATTAACGAAAAAGGACATCAGAAATTGTCCCACTCGCCGAATGATATTATCGAGCAGTTCATAAGTCAGCCCAATTCATTTGTGAACTTCTTGGCGGAGAACTACTTGGCTCATTTCTCGTGCGCCGACCACGTGGACACAGCAGCATCCGCACTCAGTGACGCTGATCTCATGCTTGCTGAATGGAGAGTAAGATACACTAAATAACATTCATATTGTAGACATTTCACACAGCGCTATCTTGCCCCAAACTACACATAAATGAGCATAGCTATAGGAACCAGATAACTGATAGAATAATACTTTTTTTATAGAATACATGCATTACACCCAGACACAGAACAAATAACTATGCTCTTCACACAAATGTTTGTCCTGGGTGGGAATTGTATCCACGACTTAAAGAGTGTAGAAGACAGTTTCTACTGAACTGTGAGGACAGTCAAAATCAATTTACGAAAAGTCTAAAAGTTGACAAGTTAGATAAGCTACACCACATATTAATATTACTCTTTGTCTAACCACTGTTCTTAAACTACTGCCGTAGATACATATAGTTACGTACATATACAGTTACAGAAAGAAATTTGCTGTTTGTTTTCAATGACTTTTACTAAAAACATTGATTCAATTTTTACTCACTTAATTACAGTTGGGTAAACTAAGTTCTGTCGCACTGCATCTATCCTCAGACACAAAAATATATTACCTACTACTACACTTATAAAGCCTTAATTTGATTATAAAATAACATTTCATTTCTTTAACAGGAAAAAATCTGTCAAGAATATGGCTTGTACACTTCAGTCGCTGGACTCATGCTAGCTAATAAGGCACCTGTATCAGCTTGGAATCCTGTCAGAGGTCCAAAAAATATGCGAATACAGTACCCGTAAGTTCTCGTGCACTTTGCTTGCTGGTTTAAATTTTATTATGGTGTTTTTTTTTTGGAAATTTCGCCTATCCCCCATAGTAAGCTAAGCATAGCTTGTATCATGGCAACCAGACAACTCATATAATCCTTTTTTGTAAATACACCCAGACATGGAACAAACATCTATGTTCGTAACACAAATTGCCGTGGGTGGGAATCGAACCCACACCTACAGTGCAGTAGGTAGGGAGTACTACTAGTACCCACTGAGCTTTGAGGACAGTCAAATTATTTTTTACAGTATGAGACCGTTAACGCCATATATATTGGGATCACAATGGTAATTTATAATAAAAAATATATATATATATGTAATAGTCCCAAATTCTTTGGGCTCTATGGACCTACTCTCACATGTCAGTTTCATTTTGTCCCTCTTAGAGGATTGATTGCAGCCCAATAAATTTAGGATGCTCCTCTAAAACTTTAACTGAAGGTGGAGAATGACATCAATCCTCATCGATCATATTAATTTATTTTACACAGTGATGAGAAAAAAACCTCAGTCATAAACATTGATTTTTTTATAGGTCACCCTGCGAGATGCAACTCTTAGAACAGAACTACTTATATAAAGGGAAAGTGCTTGTGGCAGACTATCAAACTTACTGTAAAATTATCGACGGTAAAACCTAGATTGTAGTAAGGGTAGCATTAAGTATGTAAATATCCAGTAAATTAAATAAAAAACATTTTATATTACACAAAACTTTTTATTGAAATTGTATGTGGAATACTAATCAATATGAGATTGATACATTGATATAAAGTTTCTCTTATCTTCGACTCGCTATCAGTTATAACTTGGGGATGGGGACAGGTTCTTTGGATCTGAAGATAAGACCAAATTGTTGAATACATTGATAATGTTTATTATTAAGTCCTTCAACATTACAAATTACAGTTCTATTGATAGTACACTTCACTAATAGTCAGTTTATCCACTGATCGCTCCATTCAGTTTCCATTTTGCAAGCTTTTACAACAAGAAAAATTCGTTAAAGCATCATTTATTTATTGTTATTAGAACAGAGATACTTACCTGTAAACGAACTTAATACATACTTGAAGTACCGGTTCATACTTACCTCAGACAGAACTCCGGGGTAGCTCGGAACACATGCAGTGTTACATGGGGAGTGCAGTGTGGATTGACACCAGACTAGAGTGAAATGGTTCATGCATGCAGTACTGCATACTTTTAATATATGTAAATTACAAAAAAATGAGTCACGCTTACGAAAGGCAAATGTCTAATATTATCTGCTATTCAATACTTCTAAATGTTTTTTAATGGTTTTTTTTTTTATTATTTGTCTAGTATATGTATAAATTTCTTGCAGGAGTCCTGATGATCATTATAGGATTCATTGAGTTATTTTCCATATCAAGTTTTGAGCTTTCATATTCAAAGAATACCATGTCAATATTAATTCATAATGAAAATTGTTTGGGTTTAGTATTAATACAAATCATTACATGTCCTTTCACTTTTTCACATACGGCTGGGAATAGGGCCTATTAATATCAGTCTACTGATTACATGATTAAGAATATTTCACACTAGTCCATAGGGTATGTTTGAGTGTGTGTGGGTGGTGTGTGTGTGTGGTGTGTGTATGTGTTGTGTGTGTATGTGTTGTGTGGGGGGTGTGTGTATGTGTTGTGTGGGGGGTGTGTGTATGTGTTGTGTGGGGGGTGTGTGTATGTGTTGTGTGGGGGGTGTGTGTATGTGTTGTGTGGGGGGTGTGTGTATGTGTTGTGTGGGGGGTGTGTGTATGTGTTGTGTGTGATGCCCCACCCCGTGTGTTTATCGTGAGGAGGAGGAAGAAGACCTGGAGCGGCGGCGTCGCGGCGGCGGCGGTGCGCGCGGCGACCGAGAGCGGGAGCGCGAGCGGCGCCGCCGCGGGGGCGAGCGCCGACGCGGCGGCGGGGGGCTGCGCCGGCGGTACCTGCACATACACACACACAATATTACTCTATATAACATAACTGACAAAGCATTTTGGTTTTTATAAAATTGGTCTGTCTGTTTGTAATATTAAAATAACAGCTTTTTACTAAGACCATTTGGATGTATACACGGTACATATACCAAAACAAATTTTTTTATAATTTTTGACTGTTGTTCCGGCTAATCTCTGAAATGGCTGGACCGATTTTGACGGGACTTTCACTGGCAGATAGCTGATGTAACAAGGAGTAACTTAGGCTACTTTTACGAGGGGTAAACTAGGGGTGCGTGATAAAACAGAATTCCACGCGGACGAAGTCGCGGGCAACAGCTAGTTTTATATAAATCTGTACTGGCAGCGTAACATAAATAAAGAAGATGGATTAAATTAAGCTAGTTCATATATCCATACTGTGGCAAGTGAAAGGCAAACAACAAACTTCATTGAAAAAAATACATAGCCGACCGACGCGAAAGGAATCGAAATCTACCCACTTCCACTGGATTGTGTTCTGTATTAATTTCTTTATTTTAACTTGTAACAACGCTTAACGCACATTAACTTATTATATTAGCTTAATATTATCAATAAGTTAATTTGTAAATTCTGATATCTTACACCGTAACTCTGGAGACGTGATGGGGGAATGTCTCTGTGCCTGTAATTTCACCGGTAACCATGCCTTTCAAACCGAAACACAGTAACCCCCAACGCATTACGGCTTGGCAGCAGAAATGGGCATGGTGGCAGTGCTTCTCTAGACAAACGTGGCAAAGTTCTACTGGTCTATTTTTATATGGGACTCCCTTATCTTATTCCTGTAATGAGTACCTTGGCGGCGAGTGTCGTCTGGCGGGCGCGTGTCGCGGCGGCGGCGGGCGCGGCGACGGCCGCCGCGGTCGCGATGGGATCAGCACCGGCGCCGCCGTTATCTCCTGACCGTCGATCTGACCTGGAAACACATACTCAACATTAGTACCAGCCAGACGACTGCTCCAACAGCTCTTACTCACACCATATAATATATATAATACCTAACTGTTATTATTGTATGTCCGAGAGGACAAACTGTTGATAATTTATATTAAAATAAGATCTTTTAATACAGTTTCACAATAAACATTTAAAATAAATGAAAATATAGTTATAACAGTTCTATCTTTCTGGTACTTTAACGAGAGTTGGGTTGATTGCAGGACAACCCAATATGGGACACCAAGACAAGACATTGAGTAACAATTATAAATATACTGTGACTGGTAATACCCACTAGGGGGTATGTTGTCTGCATCCATAGGTGATTACGCTTCTAATCCTTACATATGCCCCCGGGTGGTCACATCAATCTTTCAATCGAAAAACTCATAGGTGCACGTCGGGATTTGAACCGGCGACCTCCGGATTGAAACTCGGGGGTCAGTACCTCTAGACCACCACGCTCTCACCACCTGGTACCAGGCAGCGATGCACTCGTATTCTGTGTTCCGGTAGAAGGGAGTGGGTGCTGATGAAACTGCATGTGCACGAGACATCCCTGTTTCGGGGTGATAGAAACAACACAACAACATAAAGTGACTTGAGTCTTCTCATACTTTGGTGTAGACACTTGAGTTGTGTTGATGATATCTATGGGTGGCGGCTACCACTTAACGCTTGTTCCATCACTTAAATAACATAAAAAAACCACAACTAGAACAGTATTTGCAGATCATGCAATTACTTGTTAGTCAAATTTAAGTAACTACTAAGTTTACCTCCATCCATGTGCTTCATAGCAGATTCGGCTTCATCTGCATTACTGAAGTCCACGTAAGCATAGCCCCGTCCGTTGTGAGGGTGCAGCCTGTCCGGAGGAAACTCCACCGACTTCACAGTTCCATATGAGGAGAATATCTCGTGAACGTGTTCCTTGGTCACATTCAGTGTTAGCCGACCAATGTGGATGCGAGTGGGTCGCGGTGGAGGCGAGCGCTCGCGCTTTTTGCGTCCTGGTGACCTACAGAACCCAAGTATTTATTTAATATGTTTACTTTTAACTACAACATGTCAAAATGTAAAATCATTGTGCATTTTTTTTATAGATCATTTTTGTTTAAGATTGTAATTGTTTAGCTACAGTGTTAATTATGCACAATAAAGAGTATATCTGTCTATCTATTCCTATATAAATTAAGCACACAAAATGCACTTTATACTAACTGATACTATCTATTACAACTGGATTTATCCAATAAACATCGACAATGGACTGATGACCAATTTTTTTAAATGTATTTATAGTTTATACATTTCTCACCTTTCATGTTTATCCTTGCTTTTGAGCTTGTCAGTAGATAGTGCTGATGATTTCTTTTTATCATTGATAGGAGATCTGTCTCTATTCTTGTCTGCCTCACGCCTGTCTTTCACTGGACTTTTGTTTGGTGAAATCCTAAAAAAGAAATCAAATTCATGATCCTAATTATTAATTCAATAACAATATCTACTTCTGAGATGCACCTGAACATCCAAGATCAAACTTTAAGCTTACCATCCTCGCAGAAAATTTGCCCCTCATGCTCAATAGATTGAACTAGCCAGAGATTGAATCTAGGATTCCTATCTATACAGATTACCAGCCTAGCCATGGACGGTGACTTCAAATGTCCGAATACATACTTCTTCTTTGGCCTGGAGCGATCATTGTTGCTGCTGCTGCTACTGGACGAGCTGGATGAAGACGAGGACCGTGAGGAGCTGCCGGAACTGCTTGACGATGAACGAGATGATGACCGGGACGAACTACTATCCGATGAACTGAAATATAAGTATACTTATTATTACAACATTAATTATTTTATTCACAGTATTAATGAAAACACAGTGATTGCAAGATAGGTATTTTTTATGAGTTAAAGGTTTTATAAGGTTTTAAATAAAATAACTGGTGGCTGGCCAATTATAACCTCACAAGCACAAGAGCGTAACTACCATATCAAAGGGCATTACAATTTATTTGGCGTATTACCTGCCGCTGCTATCACTGCTACTCGAACCAGATTCACCTTTTTTCTTTTTACTTTCCTTTGGCTTCTTTTTCTCTTTTTCAGACGCAACAGCCGACGGCGATTTGTTTCGCGCCCTGCATGTAAACATAGCATTGTTATTACAGGAACATACCATTTTAATTGCACATTTATATTATACGAAATATTTAAAGCACGGTGCGTACATTTTAACTGTTATTAATGTGGAATTTTTGTCCAAAATCTTCGAAATATTAACAAGCGTCTAAACTCATTAATTAACCACCATCTTGAAATGACGAATGAGTGAAATTGATTGAATGTGTTGGCTGTGTTGCCAAATCTAAAAAAGTATGCTGTGGCAGGCGTTTGGTGAGTGGCAGCACCGTGGAGCCTTTTATTAGGAGCCTTATACACCCTGGGGTCGACAGAGGCCCCTGACCTTCTGCTTGTCCTAAAAGGCTGATTGGCCGTGGAGTAGCAAGAACGGAACATATCCTGTAGATTGGGTTTGCGCTATCACTGGAATAATGGCTTATGTTTACCCTTCTTACAAATCTTTCATGGACATGCATTTAACGTTGAGATCGAGACAAGCTGTTCCTGAGTTTAATTTTTACCAAGTAACTTGGCTGCATACATAAAATGGCAAAAAATGTTTATAATTTACTATGCTATTAAAGTTTTGGATGCAATCCTGAATTCCGACATAAAAAATGCTACATTGGAATCACTGTGATACATCTGTGAATATGAAATCATATAAATTGAATGAACGTAACGAGTGAAATCCACAGATAAAGCATATAGGAATTTACGTTTTGATGCTCATTCCCAACCATGGAGGTAGTATGTACTTATATTATCTCTAAGTTCTCAACAATATTACTGACCCACATAGTAGATACAGCATAGAGTATGTAAATATTTAAGGTCATCTTCTGCCTATTCAATATCCAAATCTGGCTGCCTGAACAAAAGCCTTATGACACTAGCTCACAGCTCAGTTAGTAGAACCTCACCCACGACCTTCCGAAGGCGTAGAAGCCTTCGGAAGGTCGTAGGTTCCATTTCCAATAATACAAACATTTGTGTGACCAACATAAAGTACATACTTATTCAACGTACAACGAGATAGGCTGAATATAGCGTGCAGGTTTAAAGTGACCTAGCTAACTCAATCTCGCTAAATTTTACTCACAGACAGATTATGTTTTTTTTTTAATGGTTCCATAGAAGGTATGTTAATTTACACAGGTTAAATTTGTTATCCGTCTGTTAAGCCGTTTTCAAAATGCATAAGTTGAATATAATGAGAAAGAATGGAGTACTGCAAAAGTAAGTAGGTAAATACGTTTTTAGTCCGACCTACTTGTTTCTAACTAGGTAAACAGTTCAAAGCGTGGTGGCAGAATGCTCAAGGAATGACTGGGTGGAATGTCTCAAGTGCCTGTAATATCACCAGTAACCACAAGTAATGTGTAGTAGAAGTACTTCTCGGATGAACTTGGCTGGTAAACACTGGTATACACTCAGGAGCATAAATATAGCTGTAGCAGTGCTCAAAAGAATAAAGAAAAGACTGTGTACGGTTTCCATTACCGAAACAGAAACCACGGTTTCCTTCAATGGAGCCCTATTCTGGTAACAAAAAGTGTCTTAGTTGGCGCAGCGCCTTAGGTGGAACTGTACTTACGTAGAGTCAGTCATTAAATAATAATCTAATAATGGATAATTCTTGTTTCAATGATTTACAGCACCGATTTCATTCAATCAAACAAAAATAGAACAGTAAATATAAAAAGTATATTGTTTGGCGATAACTCTCAAATACAAGTGGCAGTTAAGTGACCAAAATGATTAGCCCCATGGCGCGCGACACAGGCACCACATTAGCGCAATGGGAAGCCCGTGTTGCATTCACAAGGTCCACTGCCACGATTTGACCTCCATTAAAATTGTCGGATTTTTAAAGCTTTGAAATAATATATTTTCAAAAAACTATATGATTACTGGATGGTTCTAAACTTAGGCCTCACAGTCAGTTGGTTAACTTTGCATTTTGCGTTGTAGGACGTGGGTTCGATGCCCAATCAGGAAAAACATTTGTGTGACGAAAATAGATATTTGTTTTATGTAGGTGTTAATACTTAGGCTACTAGTAATTATTTATATATTACTAGTTATTATACTTAGGACTATAGATATATAATATATATATAAAATATGTATTTACAAAAAAGGTATATAAGTATTCTGTCAGTTATCTGGTTACCGTCGCAAAGCTTATTTAAATATAAAAAAAAATAGTTCTCGGCGCCATTTGTAGCTTAGATCTATTTTTGGATTCCCCGAAATAAGTATTTTGTCTTGGCAAGAGTGTCGAAAATGCAAAATTGTAGTTCCTATAGAGGCACTATATCTAACAGGCAGAATGCTTTTTTCACACGACTCATCTATGACGTGTGCGATAGCGGTCATTTGTGTATTTACCACGATGATATACTCATGAAATCATCCTTCAGTGATGGATGATATAGTTCAAGTATCAGCAATAAAGTGCAGGTTCAATCTAACCAACTTACTTTTGCAGTTAGAAAATAGCGCCACTGTCTTTGCCAGACCGTTATTTTAGTGACCATTTCACACTATATAGAAAGTTTCGGAGTACAGTTGTTAGCGATTTTGCTAGATCCCTAGGATTTGATAATGTATACGACCGCGCTTTTATGAAATAATAAACGATTGATAGACACCGCCGCATTTCTCTATTAAATGAAATGGTATAGGTATGTTCTTTTTCATAATTATTTATTAAAAATGTTACAGTTCAAGTCAGTTTTTATTAAAATTGGAGAATCTGAATGAATCAAAACTATCCTGATCTCTTTAATTGTCTTGGGTTACCCTGCGACTTTTTCAACTACGAGTATAATAGTAGGTACCTGTCATTGAAGAACAATTTTTTCTCTAGCCATTGAATGTTGCCTAAATTAAGGTTATAATAATATTCATGGCAGTACCACAGTAGAACTCGACAAAATATCTGCACATTTTACCAATGGCTCGCATTTGGTTGCTTAGGTTTTATATGTGATGCAGTTACGGAACGAGCCGACGGCCCACCTGGTAACCTCTGCCCATAACAACCGATATAACTTGCGTCCTCCCCTACTAGGTACGATAAGACCCAAGTCGCATCGTATGCGCCCGTAACTCTGAGACGTGTAAGTAGAATGTTTCATGTGCCTGTAATTTCACCAGACGTTACGTATTACATTACCATTTTTAGCTAATGGCGACCTTTCATCAACTTATGTTGGATAACGTTTAAAAGATGCATCGGTATAAATGGGCAGAGCATTGTGGGCTGAAATTTGAAGACGAATAAATCAATTTGAAATGAATCACACTGACAAACGACACGAATGATATAGTTTTCATCTGTAGTTAGGCATGTGGGCTGGTTCTTTTATTCGGCGAAGATGGATGATCTTTTAATCGCCAACAAAATCGTAGATTTTTAGAAATGTCATTGCATTTCGAGTTTATGTAGTTTTAGATTTGTATAATGTTTTATGAATATTTATAATATATTAAAATACATTTATAAAATTGTTTACGTAAAACATCCTAAATCTAAGGTAATATTTTTACTGACCTGTTTATTTTTTCCTATGATAATTCTATTAGCAAAATCATATTATTCCAGCACGACCTTTAAAGCAATAAACTTTTTAAAAGTTCTTTTTTCAGTAGTTTTGTAAGTACAACATGTTAAAATATTAATATTAAAAAAAATGAACAATTTGTTGGGAAAGTTATTTATATGAAAAAACCCCGAAACTATATCATCGTTAAATTTTCAACGGAAGTACCTTCTGTGGTAAGTAAATAAGGGATGATATTGCGACTCGCAACCCATAGATTAGATGAAGGTGTCCGAAAATGCTAAAGTATTAATTTGAATAGTGCCTATTTTTTTTTAACTCATACAGTTACGGAATGAGCCGACGGCCCACCAGGTGTAAACTGGTAACCTTTGCCCATGACAACCGATTCGACTTGGTCACATAAATCTTTCGAGCGAAAAACTTATTGGTGCACGTCGGGACTTGAACCGGTGACCTCTGAACTGAAACTTGGGGTCAGTACCACTAGGCCACCACTCTCAACAATGCAATAATATGTTAACACAGGTGGGCACAGGAACTCAGAAGGAAAATTTTCGACATAACTGTACTGTGTTTGGACTTGTTGGATTTGTCGTGATAAGTTTTATAGCCGTCGTCCATGGTCTGATAGTAAAAGCTTGACTTGAAAAAAAAAAAAAACAACAATCTTGTATATTTAAGTCTAATGAGTTTTCCAGGACAATCTTTGAAATAGAGATGTTTCATCCTGGGTGACACATTAATAATATCACTTGTAAACTAGGTAATCATTTTGTGACTTCACGTATTGGCATAATTTTGGCACAATTTGTGCCAAAATTAATCATCAATTCAATAACATTAGTTTTAATGAATTTTATACTAACAATATGTGTGTAAAAAATATTTATAGTTTTTAAGATTACCTAGATAAGCGTTTGCAGCTTTATTTGCACGCGTGCTCAGTGGGAATATAAGAGCAATGGGCGGGTCCGATAGTGCTATTTAACCAGGCGAGCTTACTGTGGTCACTCGTGTGCCGGGACAGACTATAGAAGTTTAGAAGTTATTAGATAAACAAAAAGTCTCTGTGATAATTCGAGTAAAAGGCATTGTTGACAACTTATTGAAAATTACCGGAGCAGTTTTTATTTATTTAGTAAGTACTATTTGTTCAGTGTACCTATATACAAACAATTGAGTGGCAAAGATCGTGGGTTCAATTGTCGCAAGTGGACATATAAACTGATTAATATTTATAGGTATGATTTGGGTCTTTCTTCATTCTGGATTTCTGGGTACGGTAGCATGTTCAAATTTTCTGATGGCCATCACAAAAAATTTAATTTTGAGTTTCAACCTGTGACAAGTAAACCATCAGGTGTTTTATTGTGGTATGATGTGAATTCAAGTGTTTTTTAGTAACGTCAACTGTAAACTTAACTGTAACGTCAAATGTAAGCTTTTACGAAGTTAGTATTTTTTTTATGTACTTACTTAGTTTTTATATGTAGGTCCTGTTAAGTTTTAATAATAACTGCTATGAACTTGCTATGTAAAGAAGGTAACAAATTTATGATTTCAACTGATAAGTCATCGTCAGAGCTGTTCTAATGGGCTGAGTGTATAATTTATGCTACTTTTTATCATAATCACTATCATAAAGCTGATAAAATAAAAATAAAATGAGAAGATATGCTTGTGAAAATTTGAGGTAGTAGGCGTCTTAGACCTCTATTCTCATCCTGAATGACATATTACATTTATCTCATGTTCCGCAAACTAAGTTTTATTTAGTAGAAGTTATATAAAAAAAACATTATTTTAACTTGAGGAGCTTGACAGGATGAGGGGATGACGTGGCGAACGTCCTTACGGACGAAGACATCAACAGATTCAATGTCATCAGTGTTTCTACATTATGTTTACCTGCGTTATGATAAAATATATTAAAATAATTTAACATATATATTACATATATCATACTCGCACCTAATAAATTAAATGAACTTATATTAAAGTAAAAATCAGTTATTAAATTTAAATCAGGCCTAATAAATAAGCAACACTCCATATTTCTTTTAAGACTGTATATTTTATGAACATTATATATGACATTTCCTGTGTATAAGATTTCGTAGAGCTTATGAAGGATGCACCACGTTACATTCCAAACGTAGTCTGCTACATATATTTGAAGCTGCTACGCATATTCGTAGCTGCTACGCAAGGCAGACGGACCGCGGTGGCGATTAATCATCTCACACACGAAATTTTCCCGAGAATGACACCCCTCCCATCGTAATCCACATCACTGTTCAATCGCACATTTGTGTTGAGCATTTGATCTTCTGTCAGTATGTTGTATTTTGTTACTGTCTATGTAATCTTCTAAAATAGTTGGATAATATTTTGTTGTGTAATAGTTATCTATTAATAGCATTCATTTAGAAGCCGATATATATATATATAGATATGTATTCTTATTTGGGTAAGAGAATAAGAGAAATAAAAAAGCCTGTATTAATATTTCGAATACTTAAATAATATTTGAAAATATTTTTATATATTGTTTAAAATGCCAACCTACTCATAAGAATTACTTTCAACTTTTTCAACTATTGTTGCCACTTAAAGCTACGTGTAAGATTCTTTTTTGTTTATATAGGTTATGAGCTTTACACACAAGAATTTTTTTGCAAGCATGATTTTGTTGGCAAACTGTGTTCGTTGAATTTTACTTTCTAGCCACTATGTTGCCTATCCTACTATTCCTATATATATTAATTTGAGGAAGAGTAGCGATAAAGTGATTAACGGGATGGTCACGGCCGTTCACGTGATATGCGTCAACGCGAGTCTAAATTTCTTGCTCGCTATCATCTTTATTCATATACGTTTCTCCTCATTTACCGCAGATACCACATGACACCAGAAGAGACAAACATTTCGCAAACATTTATAAATAAACATCCGAAAATAAAACCCATGACAGGTAATATTTTCGGATGTTTATTTAAATTTTTTGTGTGGTCAGACCGCGTGCGACTCATTGTATTCTGCAGTGATATGACTGTTTCTTTGTTTCATCCAGCAACATAGCTTGCAACACTGTGTTCTGTTTTTAAATATCAGCAACATAAGTTCAGCCTTTTCAGAGATTAGTCTGTATTAACAAAAATATAAATTAATCAATCAAACGCGTTTTTAGATTTTGGGAACTTTCTAAAAACCTTTCTTGTAGCAAAAATTATGCCAAGTTCGAAGGAAGACGCACTAAACCTTGTCAAGGCAACCTTGTGGGCGGGGTTTATCACTTACTATTATCAGGTGGGCTATAACACAAAAAAAAAGAATACATAAATGAATACAAGATAAGATAGTTGACACTTTATTGCTCACCAAATCAAAATAATAACAATCAGTCTGATATACAAAAGAGTTACAATGGACGGTCTTATCGCTGTAAAACGATCTCTTACAGACAACCTTTGGATGGATAAGAAATAGTTCTTTGTGGTGGGGCTTTGTGGTTCTAATCTATAAGCTTAATAGAAGTTTTAAACTTCTAAATCACAGACGGATTGTTCAATTTGATTTATATAGATTTGTTATTATTTTTGCAGGTGTCTGGTGTGTGATGATCATCCAGCGATGATGAGCTCCGTGTCACTGCTCGTCCTGGCATTGTCCACAGCCCTCGCCGCACCTGCCGTCTATGATGACTATGTTGTAAGACAAATTTTCCAAACAATATATCGGTCATTTCGTACCTTTCAGTAATAAGTTTTATTCTTCACTACTTAGCAGATCAAAAAATTCTAAGACATGTTGCAAATGCAGGAAAGGACCCATTTATATTGTGTGTTTCTATAGTGGTTGAAACGAGTGAAACGAGTAGTTGTGGTATTCATTCTTAGTTTGGTACGAGTAGGTATGTGAAAACGCGAACCTCTGCAATAATATGAGAACAAAAACTTGATCTTGAACTTGTGTTGATGTGACATGAAAAGAACATGGAAATACCAAAACAAGAAGGTTTTTTGCAAGTTGGATCGAATTTTAATTTACCCTTTAGCTAATTCATTGTTTCGCAAACTTTTATTTTTGTTATCGGTAAATTTTATAAAGAACAACAATCCTTAGCTTAGGTATAATACCTCGCTTAATACTTTCCGACAATGTTATTAAGTTATTCATACTCTCCGTAATTTGTATCAACTTTCAAAGGAATCACGGTCCATGAAAATTTTGTTGAAATATAATAACAAAATTTGGGTCCATATCGGGCAACTATTTATAAACTATTTATGCACAAGGATTATAGTTACAAAGTGGATCCTTTGATAGCCAGATATATCATTTTAAAATATGTGTTACTTACTGATTACTTGATATTTGGTTTAAAATAATGTCATGATTTTTGATACAAAGATTTTATTACTAAAACCACACTGGTCTAAGTGACTCGATTAGTAGGTGTTATATTTGTTTGATCTTTAACACCATCATTAGCCAGTATTTCAAATAAAAAAAATATTATGCGTTCTAAGTTCTCGGGATTTTAACACTGTTCTATCTGTTTTATCAGGATTATATTATTTTGATTTGATTGATTTTATTCTGGATTATTTGTGGATTATATTTATCTAGATAGATTTGCGCGGAGACAGGCACGGACCCTGACGTTTAATGAATATGACGTTGGTCATATGCGTTTTGATCATAGCATTCAAAGAGTAATTTTCATTTATTTTATATTCTATTGTAATAATTTGATTTTAGACAATATAAAATTATAACTTTTTGGCATTTAAATAATTTTAATCTAAAATTTTATACTTACTTGACGTACCGTAACTTACGGTCACATTTTTATATACATTTTATATAACCGTTTTATTTTGTCTTTGTAAAATATAGTAATAATTATGTTTTATTTATTAGTAGGTATATATATTACCTATAGTGCACGATACGCAAATACGTCTAACAAGACTATTACACTTTGCCTACAAGGTTAACCTAATTTATTCGGTTTTCCCAGGGGTCAAGCTAAATTATCTGGAAGTTGCATAATGTGTCAACCTTCCAAATTAACCAACACACTTCCAATTATTTACGATGTCACAGCAAGAAAATGTAGAGACTCCATAATTTTCGCTCACGATCTTATGACATAATAAATTTGTCTTGATTGCTTATTTTGAAAGTATTCTATACAAATAAGTGTAATATACAAATAATAATAATAATAAATATTGGTATTGGTAGTGTGGACATAAAAAGTCGAATTGTATGTTTTATGAATAAATATTTATATATCATACTTTACATTTTAATAAAATTCGCAAATTGGATGTCAAAATTATGAAACTATCTCGTTATAGGTAGTCAGCCTAAATGTACTGAAAATGCCAATTGGACCATGATAATTATTCATCAGTCGACTTTTCATTATCCTTGAAATATATCATAATGGCGCTTTATGTTCCTGTCTATTAAACCCTAAAAGTTAGTATTGCTCTCGGAATCGTAACAACAGTGTGGTCACCCACGCTATATTGGCCTACTTTGCGTCACCCTAGATAGTTATCGTCAATTTTGTTTCATGTGTCAGAGGCGAGTATTAAATAGCAGTACCTGGGGCGAAAAAATGGGATGTTGTTTTTTCTTTTTCATTATGGTTATGTCGGTTCCGTCAAAGTAAAATGTCACGTGAAAGGAGGTTTTTATGAGAATGAGTTGGCTTGAGCTTGTAGGAAATTCATTTGCTTCATCTTCTTATACATAAATTATATTATGACGATAAAGCATGTGGTGGGTGTAAAAAATTCATGATTAAATTTGTTTACACCTTTGTTTTACAAAGTGCAATAAACAGTTTATTAAAAAAAGTATTCGTTATATCCAATATGTGAGTTGAAGTGAATTTAATTAATATTTTGTGGATTTTATTCATCTAGATAGATTAACGCGGAGACAGGCATAGACTCTGATTTTTAATTAATATGAGAAGCCTAGAAAGAAGACCCGCAAATGTACTAGATATAAAAAATAAGAAGCCATTTTGACAAAGTTTGACTGTTTATTCATGAATGACACGAGGAGCCTAGCAGGGAGCATTAGAGGCTGGTACAATTTGGTGATAGAATTGATTTTACTAGAAACTTATTAGGTTATTGATTACTAAGCTACTCAAATGATACGGAAATTTAAAACGCATTTCGTTTTGCATAGATTTAAGTACATGAATTGTTACAAAGAACATACGAAAAAAAGGAATTTCTCCTTTTAGTGGTTTTTTTATCTGTTCTCCAAGCCTTTATCTGTTCTATGGAAATAAAAAATTAGCTTTGACTTTGAATATCTCCTCTTTTATAATACACAGGTAAGTAAATGTTGATATTAACATCCAATTACCTTTTCCCGATGATTAGGAACATGTGCCACAGAAGCGAGCGGCTCTCGTGCTGGATAGAATACTGATCGCGCTGCAGAAGGCCCTACATGAAGAAGCTAGTCCGCAGCGGTACGAGCGCCCTGACAGGGACGGGCCTAGGACTGCACCCCTACGCATCGCGGGCGATGATCTGAATGATATGGTATGAAGCCTCATAGCATACGTAGGAATATCGCGTTAGGTTCCCGAATGCGGTGCAAGAATCAGGGTCAAAGGGAGAGTCACTGCATATGCTTTACTATCCGTAAGACTGAAAAAATTAAGGTCAGGTTTATGAGGGCTCGTCCGAGTAATCGATTCAGAAATTGGAATCTGGTATCTGACGTGTGCAGTGACCCTTATGTGTATATCCGGTCTAGGGTTATAGTTCGTGGCTTGTCGCCGTGGGCGTGAACGGAAAATAAGTGGATAGTATCGTCAATTCACTCACACTTAAAAATTTCAGTCAAAACTAATCTTCACTACTTTCTATCAGCCTTTTTTTCTGAATATTATATAGATCCTCAAGGTAACAACTGAAAGAGCATAAAAATATTATTAAGACGATTTTCTTCTACACTACTCATTTCTTGATAAGCGTAGCATTTGTTGTAGCTAGTTCGTAGCAAGTGTTACGGAATATTTTTATTTTTGTGATTCGCCGAAATTGTTAAATTGCATAATACTGTGGAATATTTGACATAATGAACTATATTTCAAATATATGTATGTAAAATCTCAGTATCTGGTTAGAGTTTCCTTGGTAAATTTCCGCGAGAATAGGCTGGTGTCAGTATATTCATTCAGCGTGTTTAAATTGAAATATAGATTCGGAATGTATTGACCAATAAAAGCGTATCTCTTATTGTAAACCAACATACATTTCACTTTTTCATCAAAATATCCTTGACATATATTTTAAATGTGATAATATTCTCTTTCAGAGTTCACTGGAGCGTCGTGGTCAAACAAATCCCGGCAGAGGTCGGGTCCTCCGTTGCTACTTCAATGCAATCACTTGCTTCTAAATGTATACACGACCTAATGGCATCTATTCAGCAATATTTAAAGTCATGGTTTTATATCGTGTCGTTTCTTCTGATCCTGTTTTGTGCCGTGATTTGTTGTAACATGAGTTGCGTAATGCTAGGTAGGAAGGAGTCATTTAATATACAAATACTTGCATAACATATCAATTTAAGAGTACCTTGATATGTTTTATTCAGGGTTTAAGTATAAGGCCAAGAATTAAGTCCGTCAAAAATATCTTACATTGTGTTTTGAATCCAAAATTAAATCTTTATAACGCCCCTTCAAATATACAACAAGGATGATCAAACCTACCTATTACTTACTGTTATGTCTGAAATCAAAACATATTGGGTATTTAAAAAAAAACACCAACAATGTTCAGCGAAGACAAAATTTTCTTTGTCCTTGAGCTTAGTTACTTCTCCGTTTTTAAGAATACTCTATTGAGCGCTGGAATTTAAGTGATCCAGACAACCAATTGCATTTGAGAAAAATGGTTCATAGGGATTGGTTGCAAAACATTTTTTTGTCAAATGTTGATTATACTGAACAATCTTCGAATACAATTTTTCCTACAAACTTATTTACTCATTTTCATCCCATTTTTTTTTTCGTATTTTCGTAACGTGATAATGTGCCATAAGTATTAAGAACTTTTTATTGTAAACATAAATGTTATATTAGATTATATTAGACTTTCTTAAGATAAGAATATCAATATTTGCCAAATTAGGTATCGTATTAAAATATTAGCACTTACTAGCTTTTGCCCGCAGATTCGCAGGGATCTGCGCGATAAAATTTGCCTGTGTCATTTCATCTACATAATATGTCCAAAATTATAGCCATAATAATAATAATAATATAATTAGTTAGTAGTACTGGCCTAACGAAATAAAATTTATCTAAATAAAAATAAATAAAAAATAAATTTTCGATATCATGCCTGAGTATGTGTGTAAAGGAAACAAAAGTAGGATTATGCAATTTTGAATTGTTGTTACCTTCTTGATAATATAAACTAGTCAATAAGATACGGGTAACAATATCAGACGCTTTTTCACTCCTTTGTTAAAATTTGATTATACATTAAGGCATATCGTTAACCCTAAAAGCGGCATTAATTGTAGTAGTAAAATAAGTTACTACATAGGAATATCATCTGTGTAAAAGATAATGTATGTACATATCTTTTTTTATTTCTATTAAACTTCTTTCACATTCGATGATTGATGTCGGACTGCACACGGTCAACAAGTTTTTCATATATAAGGACTCGAGGCGAGAACATGCGTCAGTTTCCGACATCACGACACTGAACTCCGAATTTGCCCCTAACAACCCAACTCGTACTCAGTTACATGAAAATAGTTTTTGAATTTTAGAATATTCTTGATGTTATGGTGGTCTTTAATATCCTCGCATATTATATAAACGTATTTATACTTAATTAATTTAATGTAAATAAAAATTAAACTTGATTGCAATAAGTTGTTGTTTAATTAGGTATTTTAGAAGCCTGCTACACGTAAAAATATTCCAGTCTTGAGAATTAAAAATAGTAACATGCTACAATGGCTCATCTATAACTTTTTTTTGTTATGTTCAAGAAGGCAGAAGTTAAAAGAGTTTGTAGTTGTAAATAGACATCAACTTACTGTTTACGATATTTATCTTAAAGGACACAGGGTTAAAAGAAACTACGAGCACCAACAGAATACCCAGTTTCAGAAGAAATATTTGTACGTCATGCAGGAATCGAATCCACAGACTTTTAATTTCATTCATAGCGATAAGTACGCGTGACCTTATGTTTTGAATATTATTGACGTTTCCAAGCCATTTCTTTATGAATTCTATGGAAATAAAGTTTTTGGCTTTGTCTTTGACATTTTCATTTCACGAATTTCTTTCTTCACATCGGTGACTTCAAATAAAATTATGCTACAACTATAGTTCGTCAAGACAAGACTTAAACTCGTACCAAAAAGATTTGCTCTAATAACTAACCGAAAATATTTCGTTAGGCCTGATTTATATTCAACTTAGCAAATTTTGTTATAGTACCCTGTTGTCTTTCTAAACAATGAGTAGGACATAAAGGCAGTGAACCTTGAAATTACATTGATGAGTTTGCCTGCTGCGTAACTACAGCACGCCTCAAATATTGAGGGAAAAAATAATACGAAAGCTAAGCGAAAAATATCAATTGAACATTTTTAATTTATTTATTTACTAAACAATTATAGGTTTATCAACTTATTAATTCTTCTTGTATTTTTTTTGAGAGTGTTTTATACACAGAGATAATCCGGCGGTCATCTACTCGTCTGCTCATCTACTCGTCTGCTCATCTACTTGTTTACCTACTCTTCTCCCCGCCTGAGCTGCTGGACCTGAAACCTAGAACAAACTTTATGTACTATATATTACCCTTATCTTCGACGGCAGAGTTAATATCAATTTTTTTTGCTCTCTTTCAGTGTGTGCAGCACTATGCTGAGACAGGGACCCTTTTTGCCCATTCAACACATTCCTTTTACGTTAACAGTTGTGTCAAACGATATTCTGTTTTTAGTTTTCAATATGTGTTTAAGTATATACATTTGTATGGTATTGTTTATGGCAAAATAAATATTCTTTCTTTCTTTCTTTTCTACACTATCACTAACTATGATGAAAGCACTTACAATCATTTGAATTACCCTACTTTCCCTTTAGGATTAAACTAACGTCACGTCAGTATGTCTTCAGCCAGTCCGGAGGGACTTCTTTTTTTTTATTGAGTTATTGTAGTATTTTTTATTTATCTCAATCTTTTTTGTAAAACTCTCACGGAATAATCACGTCATGTACAAAAAAGAATTGGATATCATACCTATTATTTTCAATAATTTTGATTGGACGTCTACTGAATTTAAAGATGAGTTGGGGTTGAGAGGTTTTACGTCAAATCAGTGTGATATTGCAAAAATCATTAAAGAGGCGTGCCTTGAAATTTTAAATACGTTGAATAGGTAGATAATTATTTAATATAGTTCAGGAGTCCTTACACACGATCCCCATAATTAAATCACATTAATAAACATGTAATAGCTATTCCCAAGTTGTTAGTTTCGGAATTCTCATACCATCCGAACCTTTCCAACATAGTTTAACGACTGATAATAGAACTAATACAACAATAATACTAAAGAACGATAATAATACTAATATTCTTACTACTCATGACACAGGCTACGTCGAACCAGTGCGGTGAAAGTATTAAGTGTAAAATGGACGACATCTGTTGTAAAATTATTGAACGAATAGATAAGGTTCGCAGAACCAACTCAGAGTGAGAAGCGGCAGAAACAAGAGACTGGCTCGTGTTTGCTCTCGCAAACATTTCACGGTTTACCTTTCATGTACGATAGAGTGTGCTACCGCTATGAGTTAAACTAATAACGTGGTATTTTGACTATTACATACAAATAAAATATAGACAGGTAGAAACAGTAACCATTACATAGTAGGTGCCAAGGAACTTAAAGTTTAAGAATTAAGACTGCATTCAAACCAATTCATTTATTTATTAAGTACACAAACATCACATACATTAAACAATTCACAAAAACAAAAAGACAGTTCGATATACATATATGACAAGAGTTTGTAGTCTAAATATCGTTTAAAAAAATTAAATTAATGTATTATTATTTATTTAAATTTATATGAAATGGATTGATATAATCTATACAAATAAATAAAATTGGAGTGTCTGTTTGTAATATTAAAATAACCGCTTTTTACTAAGTGCATGTGGATGTATACACGGTACATATACCTACCAAAACAATATTATTTTTTAAATTTTTGTCTGTCTGTCTGTCTGCCTGTTTGTTCCAGCTAATCTCTGAAATGGCTGGACCGATTTTAACGGGACTTTCACTGGCAGATAGCTGATGTAACAAGGCTACTTTTCCGAGGGGTAAAATAGGGGTGCGTGATAAAACCAAATTCCACGCGGACGAAGTCGCGGGCAACAGCTAGTATGAAATACGAAAAAATGCTGTTAATAACGCTAATTGGTTAGCATTCACATTTTCCCCAGTGATGATTATATAACATGAGATTTGATAAAGTTTTTGAGATGATATATATAGTTTCCCGACCGCCCGGACTTGTTCGTGGATAAGATTTGTCCTGACTGTCGGATATTAAGGAATGATTTGCTGAAAGCTCATTTATATGAGCTTTCAGCAAATCATTCCGCTCACGTCTACACGTCTCACGTCACATCAATGCTAGTCACAGAAATGTTTGTCCTGGGGGGGAATCAAACCCACGACCTACAAGCTCAGAAGGCAGAGTTACTAACCAACTGGGCAGCGAGGCCAGTCGACTACTCATATGTACAACTTAGATTACTGTAATTCCTGCAGCTTCAACTTGTTTACCCAGAGATAACGACCATCGATGATTATCCCTATTTTTATAACATTCATTGGGCTCTGATAAGAAAATGAGTTCAATCAAACGTTCATTTGAAGAGTATTGAAAATTAGAACCGTTGTTTGTCAAGGCAGTTTCCACGTGGAAAATCTTTTTCAATTAAGTTATTTTTAACATAGAAACTGCTAGCATCATTCGTCACTTACTTCAGTACAACAGCATAGGAGATTTATCTTGAAAAAAAATCTGCATTAAATCCTATATAGACTGGCCTCGCAGCTCAGTTGGTTAGTAACCCTACCTTCTGCGCTGTAGGTCGTGGGTTCGATTCCCATCCAGGACAAACATTTGTGTGAGAAACATAGATGTTTGTTCTGTGTCTGGGTGTTAATATGTATTATATGTATGTATTAACAAAAAAATAATATATATAAGTATTGTATCAGTTGTCTGTTTCACATGACACAAGCTATGCTTAGCTTACTTTGGGGCTAGATGGCGCTGTGTGAAATGTTTACCATTATTTATTATTATTTACTATATGATCAAAATCGGAAGAAGTCATAAATTGCAGTTATGGTCAATAAAAATCAAATTCGGTTTTGATATCTATAATGCAGTATTTTTACTTAGGGTATGAACAATGGAATCCATATATAATAACAAAACAGTCGATAAATTCAGTTAGTGAAAAGCACATTCATAACTCTATCTATCCATAAGTTTTTGAACAATACCGACATAGAAGCGCATTTCGTACATTATTTTATTTTTTGTTCGGAAAATTCTCGGAAAAAACAAAAGGTTTGGCCACCGTACCCATCAGGCCCGTAAATGCATGACGGGCCTCGTTTCATTATGCTTACGAACAAAAGTGTAGCCACGAAGGCACGACAACATCCGACGCGCTGAAATGCACGCGCGCTGCTCTCTATTGCAGAGATTTGTTTGATTACCTATCTTTTGAGGTCATCCAAACTATAGTAAAATCACGTTACACCCCACGTACATCTTGTACGTCAATGTCGAAACACTAGGGAGTCAAACAAGTTATGCTGACCTTATATATACGAAAAACCAGTACGCTTCATTTTCTGGTAACAGATTGACCGCTAGTAAATCAGTGGCGACCAATTGCAATCAGAGCGAAAGTCTCTTCGCGAACGAATTTTTTGTGTAGATTAAAAATTTCATGTAATTTTGGAAAGAATACAGATATTAACAACACACTTTTTAATGCCCGTTTAAATATCATTTTATATATTTTATTATATTATATTTTAATATATTTTATATATAACATATTTTCAAAAAAAAAAACTTTGATTTCTTCTATACGAATTAACAGTTTTGGTATCATGGAGCAACACATACGCATTTCTAAGATCAGTGTGATGAGATTAATAATCAGAAAGATACATCAATCAAAAGTACAATCTCGCTCCAACGAACTAAACCTCTTGATTATGTGCCCTATATATCTATCTCTCTAAGAAACGTTTTCACTGATTTATCTCTAAAAATAGTTAATTACAGCCTGAAGTTTACCACAGACGAAAGCTGTAAATTTTTCATGGGTGGTGGAGTTTGTAAAGTTCATTATTTTCAATACATTTTTATGTACATAGATGTTTTATGATTGTAAATAGAACTGTTCATTGACTGACTAATTGAACTGCCCGCATTCCAAAGGATCCACTGCCAAATATTACAGGTTAGTAGGAAAGAAACGTTATTTAAATTTCTAACGGCGTAAAAAATATGTTACGCGCATCAAGTCGTTAGAGCCAGGGCTAAATTCAATTACCCAGGTTATAAAGGTTTGCAAGGACGACACACGATCCCGTCGCTCTGATTGAGTGAACCGATACCAGCTACCACCGGCCAATGGTGACACTGGTGTAACCATTAGGTCTCACTTTAGTGAAAAATACATAATGCATTGATAATCTTTTATTATCACTCACTATTTTCAGATTCATATGTCAGAGTTTCAATCGATATATTCACACCAATGAGTTTATATGACTTAAACATCCGGCAATCTGTACGTCAAAGTAGAACAAAGGCATGTGTAAGTACTGTAACTATACTCATTTCTGCTGCCAAGCGGTAGTGCACAATCTAATTAAAAATTAAAAAATATTGTGTATTCCAGTTTAAAGGTATGAGTGCAGGTGTAATTACAGTAACATATGACGTTCCATCATCAAATATCACAGTGATGATGTATTTGGTTTTTGCATGCGCTGTAAATATACTTTAGATTGAATCTTATGCTACCACGATACTCATCGCTCTTGGTGTCCTTACAACTATAAATAGAATATAATAGAATAACTATAAATAAGAGAGTGCTTTCAGGATGACTCAGAAGTGCACGTTAGCCAAATAGTGCGTATATCGCCTGTTACGCGAAAGATTCTTTATTTTCTAGCCACAAGAGCACACTAGTTATCTAGTTTTTCCATATGTATAGGGAACATTTTCTCCTACATGTCTGTTCAAGAAAATAATTATTATGAATATATTGTAATCTATACATCTATACAAATAAATAAAATTGGTGTGTCTGTTTGTAATATTAAAATAACCACTTTTTACTAAGTGCATATGGATGTATAGATACACGCTACATATACCAAAACAACATTTTATATAATTTTTGTCTGTGTCTGTCTGTCTGTTAGTTCCAGCTAATCTCTGAAATGGCTGGACCGATTTTGACGGGACTTCCACTGGCAGATGGCTGATGAAACAAGGAGTAACTTAGGCTAATTTTCCGAGGGGTAAAATAGGGGTGCGTGATAAAAGCGAATTCCACGCGGACGAAGTCGCGGCCAACAGCTAGTTCTTTATATCGTCGGAGATAGAGCTTAATTAGTAAAATATATACGCATGATCCAATGCGAGGTATCTACGTGTTCCAACGTGATAGTTGGTTTGCTTTGGACAATTTGTTTTAAAACTTCGTGTCGAGTATTCCAAGTAAAGTGTAAAGCAACATGGTCACACGACTCTCGTGGATTGCTCGTTAACTTACGTAATGTGCCTCAGGAGTGCCGATATATTATGTAAGCTTTAATTAATAGCTAAGTAAATATAAGAAACGGCTTTGTAGACATACACCGCAAAACTGAAGTGCCAAGGGCAAATCACGTGAAATACAAGAATGCTAAACACCGTTCTAGGACACGTGCGCCATCATTATGTTGCCTTGTTTACATACATCAATGATTTTTGATTATCACTTAGCAAAACTGTTGACAGTAAGATGCGTTGTCTCGTCGACCTGGTGTTCAAGTGAATATCAATAAAATATTAGTTTCCTGCACCCTGTATCATTGTTGTTATTATTAGAATATAATATTCAAATGAAAGTAAAAAAAAAAACTAAAACACAGTTCAAGTTACACTGTTAAATGCTTATAAATACTTAATATATAATACATACTAAATAAAGCCAAATAGTTAAGTTTTAAGGATTTAGCTGTAAAGAGGCTGTCATTTTGGTAAAAAGTACACAAATTATTTTAAAAATACGGGTTTTGAAATATTTCGTTTAATCATAATTTAAATCGAACAGTAGAACTCATGCTAAGTTCGTCCAGGTAAGTACTGCCAGCACGACCATTTCTGCCGCCAAGCAGTAACGCATTCGCGTCTTCCGCGATGTGTCCCGGTTTGAAAGGAGTGGTTGCTGGTCAAATTACAGCCACATGAGGTTTATCTTATTCCACCTACACGTCTCAGAGTTACGGGCGCATACAAAACGTACGGGCGCATACAGAAAAAGGGCAATCACTGCCTGATTTTGTATGAGTTGTTAGGGAGAAAAGGTAAAAAGTTTCAATATCGAATTTGGCTTACATATCTCTTGGTAATACTTACACTTAACTATTAATATATCAAAACTTAAATGAAATGTAGCACGGTTTGGCCATTTGGGGGCCTCAAGTTCGAGGCAATTTAAATTATGTTCCAGTTAGCTTACCTGCCCTTGATTGCTATCGAATTTAATTCCCATATGGGGTTTTGGTTGTATTAACTGCCTAATATCAGTTTCATCAATCCTAGGTATGTCAATAATTAAAGAGTCAATTTTGTAAAAGAAAAAAAATTGTAGATTTTCACTCCGAACGACAAACGCGCCAAGCTAGCAGCGCCTTAAAGCTATCATTTTGGAATCTAAATATATATATATATAAAATTTTAATATTAGTGGACTTTTCAGACACCGCTCGTTAGAGTCTTGGAAATAGCATAGAGGTTTTTATTGTAGTAATAAGTATATAATATAATACTACTAACTATATTCATAACTTTTATTTATTTTATTAACTGTTGTTAATTTAATCACTTTAACTATTGAAATAGAGCCCTTTCATATGACCCTCTCATCTCGTGCTGACTGAATCAATTCGATTTTTTGGACCCCTTATTCCCGACCAATTTAGCCCAAAAACTTTAAATTCTGCTAGAACTACCTATCTTCCAAGTTTTAAGAAGATTGGATGAATGGTGTGGAATTTTTGTTGAACGAAAACAAGCTAATATAATCGCTTACTCTCAATATCTACTATGACTAGGACTACGATTCTCTGTGTCACAGCTGCCATAAAACAGCTCCGTCACAAAAATGATTGCTCGACTACTGATCGAAACCGCAACTCCCGCTTGACAGGCAGAGTTACTACCAAAACTACAGATCCGTTAGAAAAGAAACATGAAGCTTATTAACTCTTCATAGCCTGTTTTAATAATTATCAACCATTCACTGTGACGACATCAAATATTTTTATAAAGTATAACGTATAACCTTTAAACTGACTTCTAACAAAGGTAAAAAATATTAAAAATTCATGTATATGCGCATAATCTGTGGGGAAATGGTAAATGAGGTATTTTTAAACTGGCAGGTCGCATAAGGCAAAATACTGAGAAATGAAAAAAGTATGTTTTGTACACTTTTCGCAATTCCATTGTCAAAAGAGAAGTTTTAATTAAAAGTATGGATGGGTTCCCTTTGTTAATAAGTGTATACTAAATTTCCCGCTAAACAATAAGCTACTACCACGAGCGAGTTTTACAAGAATGGTGAAATCAGTTAAAAAAATGTCGGCCTTTGTCTCTAAAAAAATAATCAGCGTGTTTAAACCGTAATCACGTGCCAACTTACAATGTTATTATTCAAAGTTGTAACTACATCAATATTTTCTAAGAGAATTTGACTATTTAGCTGCATAAAAAGAGAGGAGGTAAATGATGATATGAGGAAAATTATTTTGAAATAGGCAGCCGAGTAATAGGTGACTCTCAATCTGAAGGGACGTGTTGTGTGAATCCGGAGCCCCAGACCACCGAAGATTTTTTGCTAGAAAACAATTATTACGTAACAATATACTGAGTTCTCAAAGAGTAGAAAGACAACAAATGTACAACCAAAATTCTGCTCCACTCATCCAATTCCATCCACACTCAATTGTCGAGAGAGGGCTGTTGGTGAAAACATTGGAAAAAGGTTTGTCAGGAGAATTTCTTTGTCACTTTATATAGGTACTTAATTTCCATAGCATTTTTCTTTGTTATGCTTTGTTGTCACTACAAAGTTAAATTCCATGGCTTTTTCCTTCAAAACACTGTAGAGTAACGAAATAAATGCAAAATGCTTAGTTTCTTCCATCTGGTGAATCTGAATGATCAATGTAAGTAATAATTTCCCTTCAAAACCCCGCCGAAAAAGCTACCACGAAATAGTTTTTACAAGTCGTTAATATAAGTAGGATGTAATGGATTCAATCATATACCAATGAGCCTATATTGGCTGTTTATGAGGAAATCCAAATAATTCGGAATCACGCAATTACCACTTTCTCCAGGGTTATTTTACTGGAATTAATAATATTTCTGTTTTGGTATTTGGACACATAAAAGCAAAAGCCTTGTTTAAGGTAATCAGATACATCACATAATAATTATGTGTCTATTAGTATCTAGTATGTGTTATGTATCATTTGAATCTTCTATTCTACTTGAAATAACTAAAACGATTACTAAGTTTGACTGCAATTTCCGCACAACATTTGCATATATAATTTATTCCTTCCTTATTTCCCGATGAAAGGCAAAAGCCTTTTCTGTTTTGCGCTGTAATGTTAAAATTTAACAGTTTCAAATATTTTCTATGGTTTATATTTCAAAGGTACGTACCAAATCACGATTTATACGTCATCAGAATTTGTCCGGCTTTCATAAAATTATGGTTTATGGAACTTGGATTTTAGTAGTTTACAATCAGCTTGTTTCACGATTTCAAGAATATGTATGTAAGTAAGGGAAAGTGTTAGTAATCAACACATTATTTTCTTACGTGTATATAATAATATACTGAATTAGAAAATATTAATATAGCGTACCAGTATAGCATATATGTATAATTTCTCATCTTAGGAGTTCCTAATAGCATAAAATTTCACGCATAAGCTTTAAACCCATATAACGAAGTTAAATTCATATTTCATATTTATTTTATTCAAAACAATTACATAATCTTGTCTGAAATATATTCTAACCACTTAAAATATCTTAAAATTAAATTTACTTAATATTAAAATTAAATTTACTTAATAAATATTATGGCAAAAAAAAATGTGCCCCACGGTTTTACCCGCGGTGATTGTCATCCCACGGGAACACTTTTCCGGGATACAAACTTCATAAAAATCCTCCATCGAATAATTGAAATCAATATTATTCAAATTTAAATTTAAATCCAACCTTTCTCGAGTTTTGCGTTTAGTAACAAATTTTGCCATTCATTTATTGCATCTGCCATTATTTATCTAGATATAATGAAGTTGCAAAAAAAAGTTGACGATTCGAAAATGAACACGATCAAACAATCAAAATCAACATAAACAAATAAAATTTGATTGTATCATATACAGGGTGTGGCGTAATGAGTGGATAATAGGGTACCTGCGGGTAGGGGCCATTGTGGCGGTTCAGAAAAATATTTGTTATGCTCAGTAAAAGTGCCTCGGTTTTCGAGATATTCGACATTTTCGAAATTTAAGAAATATTTCACCCTTCGTCACTATTTTTGGCGCCCAGACTGCAAATGAAATTTTTTTTTCTATCTGTTTTTTGGATAGTATTCTTGGATAAATGTGCTATCGAATGGAAACTATTATTTTTATAACACAAGCACAGTTATGTTTTTAAAATAAGATTTCACTAAAATTTTACTTGCTTTCGTTTGTTTTCCTGACCTTTACCCTTCTGTGGTGTAAAAAAAATGTATGGTCACTTGAATGCCAACGTTTAAAAAAATTAGCCTTTTTCATCGAGATTCCGAAATGGTATATTACATGGTATTTCCACAAGTTGATTCAAAATTAATTCCTACCAAACTTATCAAGGCGTAATTTAAAGAAATATTTTTAACTATTATTAGCAATAATTGTCTACTGTTCGCAGAACTACTAGTAATTCTTGGAACAGATTGGTTCCCGGCCCAGCGGCAATCGACACTATGTCTATCTTGCTCTTTCATGCTATGAGTGAAAGAGAACTATCGTTTCGCGTAACGCATTTTTATGATTTTCGAGTCAGTGTGCTATCATACTACTCCCGTACAACAACGTGTTATCCTGTTTTAGATTGATACTCGTTGATTTTGTGCAGTGATTTCGGACTTTGTTTTGCCTAGCGATTTGGACGTCTTAATTTTGTGAACCTAACGATTTTGTGCTGTGATCTCGGACTTGACTTCTTAAATTTCGAAAATGTCGAATATCTCGAAAACCAAGGCACTTTTACTGAGCATAACAAATATTTTTCTGAACCGCCACAATGGCCCCTACCCGCAGGTACCCTATTATCCACTCATTACGCCACACCCTGTATATACCAACAACCCCTTCTATTACTGTTACATATCTGGTCCATCCAAAGGTTGCCTGGTAGAAATCGCTGTTAGCGATAAGGCCGCCCATTGTATTACCTTAGCTTAAATATTAATCTTTATGAAATTTCCATGTATGGTGGTCAATAAAGTATTATCTATCTATCTATAAACTGTCAAAGACGGTGACAGACGATGTGACCAGAAAAATAGAATCAGTTTAAAACCAGTTACCAGATACTTAAAGTAATTTGTATGGTATGTATAATTTGAATTACATCAAGACCATAATACAAGAATAAAATCTAAGGCTTGTAAAATTACCAAATAAACCTGCTCAATAAATACTTTTTATTACGTAAGTACGTCGTTTACCCTTTTAAAGCTCTCAGGGTCCATTATAAATTATGACCTCAGCGGTGTTTAACTGTTAATGCCGAGTTTTATTACTACCATGAGCATATCACTTAAGCCACTCAAGAAACATTTTAAGTATTTTTAAATAGATCACAGCATCCCGCTGTTTGCATTATGTCCGTACGTAGTTGAAAACTAGGCTGCGAATTGAAAATTATTCAGTATTAGAAAAATCATATTTTTAATCATTGACCTAAATATTCATAATATATATTATACACTATAAAAAATCGAACTACTGTGTGTACTAGTATAGTTTTTCACAGATGGGCCACAAATTTAGTGTAAACAAGCTCAATCTAGAATGACTGTAATATCACTATTATCCTATTATTAGCGCCTGAATTTAAACCAGCGTCTATTAAACTGAATGTAGGGAACACTACCACCCGGCCACGATCTTAGGCTACGATGCCTCGTTTCAGATTTTTTATTTCAAACGTGTTATATTCAATGTCGTAGCACATTCCCAACATATTCTGATGCATCAAAAACGTTATCGATACCAGGTTTCCTTCCCAATATTACCATTAGGCCAATTACTGTTATTATAAGTTATGACCTGTCACTTTACCAGCGCGTGTACTGCTATGTGTATTTTCGAACTAGTAAGTACGTAAAGTACTTGACTTCTGGAGCGGAAGTTCTGTTAAATTAACAATTCTAAAGTAACCACACGCTTTGGGAACTTGACTCGAGCCTCGAAACCTTTGTAACACAAACTTTAAACGCTTCATATAATGTAGTGTCATATCTTGTACTACATACAAAAAGTTGATTAAGTGGTTACCTTCGCCTATTGAGATTTGCTACCCCGGTGCTGCAAATGCTTTGCCTACCCTGAAGGAACTTTTAAATTTCTTTTGAAATGACTAATGTCGTATCTATGCGGAAAACCTCTAGAGAAAGTTCATTCCAAAGATTCGAAAGCATTTCCACTTGCTAAAGGGCACACTTAGGTATAACGTTGATTCCGCACTGATTGAATACGCAAATGCGTCGTGAATGCATATCGTTGTTTCAACACGTTGGGTCAAGTATGTGATTCCGTGGACACAATTTGTGGATTAGCTCAGGCCAATAATATCACACTGTTTTGTCATTTTTATCAGTATGCTCAAACATAATCGGTGTACTGGCTTGTAATTAAACATATCTAGTCACTGACTGCGATAATGTTGACATGGCATGATGGATTGTTGGCTTTGCCACTGCATGGAACTGAACTGTGAATTGATTTACTTTTAGTATCTTAGTAGTTGGTGCCTTCCCGGTTCAAAAGTAGTAATTTTTCAAGCACTTGTGGCATTCGATTGAAGATTAATTAGAAATTAAGTTTAAAAAAAAATGTGTAGTGAGAGGAATAACATACACTTTAGTTACAAAAATGTTATTATAACTAGAATATACATTATTCGGAATTAACAACAATTAATATGAAATTTCAAATATGAAGATGCATATTTGAAGATATTCAAGTATTCGATGACGACAACGAAAGTCATTTGTATCTATCTAGCGGAGTGCCTTTTTTATGTTTTCCCGTGGTAGCAACAGTGGTCTCTCATTTTTTAAATAGATAGCATCCGCGCACCTAGTCCTCGACGAATCGTTATTAATCACTCCAATCGTTTTATTTTTAAAACTAAATAATTTTGTTTTGCGGGCAAATAATACATATCTCTTTTGCCATAAATTTTTTTTTGTTAAATTACTAATTCTAAGCGGATATAATCAATTTTGTTCTAAAAAAGTTCTGATGAATGCCCTGACGCATATTTATATATTTACTTCGTAACACAATAATTATAGTACAATTGTCGACATGGATGTTGCAAATATGTATGAATTTAATCAACTCCCAAAACGGTTGGACGGATCACCATTAAAATTGGCACATCTACGTTTTGTTTTTTCATAGTGCTTTTTTTCCCCGAAACTAGTGCATAGACCCTTTGGTCTATAGCTTCTTCGAAATCAATAGTGTTAATCAATCATAGTGACTCAGTTATTAGGCATAGGTAATACAATCACGCAGTTTTTCACTGGCGTTAGAAAGAGTAATAGAGTAAGTAAAGTGTAACCTCTGTTTCAATATCGGAATAAAGATGTGAAAAATATCTATATTAATATGGTATCACCCTAATCAAATCGGAACCCTCGGGACGTCATTCACAATAAAACGAATTATTCAAATTGGAGCGGCCCTTTGTACCGATTTTTGAATGAAACTTATAAAATATTTGGTTCGTTACCCTCTCCTCAAGCTCCACCTAGTGATCATTTTCCGTGTCAAATATCACGAGGTTAAAATACTCTACACCATATTAAGTAGTGAATTTGGAGTAAATGAACTGTATCGAAAATACGTAGCTCACGGTATCGCGTAGCACCTTAGGTATCGCGTAGCACCGTAAGTATCGCGTAGCACCGTACTTGTATTAGGCTACAATAGGGGTTGGAGAGCCATCCCTATAAAAGCGCACGTCCACACCTCTCGACGCTCATTTGCTTCAAACTTCCAGAGGTGGTACAAGAAGCAGTACAACGTTTATAAGTTGATTGTCGAAGTTTTCGCTTCAACCCCATCCTGAAATTTATTCTGGTAAGTAGATGTGTGTAATAAACGTATTTTTAGAAATTTTTCATTCTTATAATATTTTACTACTGTGGCTTTTTTCTGTTCGATCAATAATTTATTTTATTTTTGTTTTCACTTATCATTTTCACAAGTCATTTTATCACAATTATTATATTGCCTCGGTGCTGGTTACTTTTTTCTGCCTTTTATAGTGGAGACTTCAGGTGCATGTGGCTATATGGGAAATAATTAGAGACCTTTCTAAAATAACTGACAAAAAACTTGTGACCAAAGGATTAGTGAGAGGATTAGTTTGGCAATCCAGCGAGGTCGCGATCCTTAAAATACGTAATTATTTAAAACATGTATTAAGAAGATGTAGATTTTTAATCTCTCTTAATCATTTTGGATTTCTCATTTTTATTAATTAGCAGGTTTAACACAGGTTTTACTGAAAAATCGTAAAACTAATAATAATAAAGGCTTAAGAAATAAATAAAGGTAAAAAAATAAAGGTTTATTCTTTAATTTGAATGAAGTTTCCAGAATTTAATTCTGGTAGATCAATCAAAAAAGGTGATAGTTATTATATATACGTCTATCGCTAAAGAACGTTTTTGTTAAATTTGGAACAAGTTTAAAGTACTACAATTATAATATTACTTTGCACGTTTATTGAAACAATATCTAATTAACCATAATATGTAACCAAACCTTTGTACTCGACCTGGGACGTGTTTATTCAGATTACATTGAATTATAATTATTAAGACTTGAGAATTGAAGATAACACACAAATTATAATTGAAGCATAATAGCCAGCACATATTTATTTTTCAATGAATAAAAAGAAAATTTATTTACATGGTGTGCACGCTCCAACCTTTATCTCGCACATATTGCATGGGATTCATAATAACTAGTAAACTGTCCAGATTTGGGACTAAACTTCCAATTTATTAAGTAAAAGATATTTATTGACCGCCAAGAAGACTGTCTGATAGTCAAATGGATTTAAATCTTGGTCAATATTTTATTAAAACTGAAAATAAATCTATACAAATAAATAAAGTTGGAGTGTCTGTTTGTAATATTAAAATAACCGTTTTTTACTAAGTCCATATGGATGTATACACGGTACATATACCAAAACATTTATTTTACAATTTTTGTCTGTCTGTCTTTCTGTTTGTTCCGGCTAATCTCCGGAACGGCTGGACCGATTTTAACGGGATTTTCACTGGCAGATAGCTGATGTAACAAGGAGTAACTTAAGCTACTTTTCCAAGGGACGCGCGATAAAACCGAATTCCACGAGGATGAAGTCGCAGGCAACAGTTAGAAAAATACATGGGTGTATTTTTCACACAGCGTCATCACGCCCCAAAGTAAACTAAGCATAGCTTGCATCATGGGAACCAGACAATTGACAGAACACTTTTTTACTTTTTTTGTAAATATATACATATAATACATATTAAAACCCAGACACAGAACAAACGTCTATGTTCGTCACACAAATGTTTGTCCTGGGTGGGAATTGAACCCACGGCCTACAGCAGAGAAGGCAGGGTTACTACCAACTGAGCTGTGAGGCCAGTCAAAGCAATGCCCATTCGTATTAACGTTTTAACGTTAACATGTATATAACCATTATTATTATATCACTATTTTCGTAATCTAGTATAATCAACGTATCCTACCTACAGACACATTTCTTCAATATTTATATGTTTTACAGTAAAAGTAACGACTTTATATAAACAAGATCAATAATCTATCATAAAATACAAATAATTGAGTTCCAGAAAAAAAACTTCCAAACTTACCTACTCTCTTAAACCATAATTTAATAAAGGTCTCACTAATATATGCACGAACTCTTTGGAAGCCCTTTTCAATATAAGAAACGATATGAAACTTTGCTAATATAAACTTACAGCAGCCCGGTTAAGTTTACGCAGTATACTTTGATACACTTTAAGTGTGTATTTCAATGCGTCGTAAAGACTTCGCAGTAATGAACTAGACATCCAGGTAGAAATTGTGCCAAATTCGTTTCGCCACCAAAACTTTTTCTGCCACCAAGTTTAAATACATACATATTATATATATATATATATATATACGTAGTATTACTGTGGTCCAAGTTGTAAAATGTAGTTGTCTTCACAAACTGGCGTAATCGTGACTAAAGTAGGTTCTTTCGTTCGCAAAATAATTATATAAATCAGACCTCAGCATCGTTACCGTACCGGGTATGGGCAACCGACTCATAGAAGAGTCGCGGTTTTAATTTCCATAATTCCATACGAGATAATTTGATATTTTATACGCTAATTGCATTTGACCCATCACTTTAGAAACTTTAATGAGAAGCAAACACAGAGCAATCTTGAATGTTGATAGAACATTCTACCACACGTAGTGCCCAACTTCAATTTAGTAATTTCCGGTGATCCTACATAACTGATTCCTTCAGTTTGAACCGTATATTTTGCCCGTTTACACATAAAACGTACAAGTCACGTTTTGAAACGTAATTCGTTACCTAAATGTACTTTAACTAAATTTTTGGTACAGTCTAACAACATTACAATATTTTTATGTATTTAAAGAAGAAAGAAAAAAGACACTTATTCACACACTGTACATAACAACGAAAAACATTCCAAAACAAAAAAAACCTAAGCAAAAACAAAAAGTATGTAGAACGCTGTCGGCTACAGGATTGTGTGAGCCCTGAGCTCAGCAAGTGCTGCAATACTTCATTTATGTACAATGTTGTCTAATCAACATGTTTTCACGGTGTAACGGAATATCTCACACAGGTGGCGACCAATTTTTAGGGTATATCTAATTCCTCCAAAAACGCTGGTTTCTTTGGTGTTTCGACTATTAATATTAGCTGCTCTGAAGCATATAACTACGCGTTAAAACATAATAACATATAATAAACAAACGCGGTCAAATCAGCCTTGTTTATCATTCACTCTTTGTCGTAAATGTACACATACATACATACTAAACTTATCAACTAAGTGCGTTATTCGGTTATTGAGTTCACGCAGGCAAAGCTGTGCTGGCTGGATACAAGGAAAGAAACAATCACAATAATTTATAAACACATTTAATTGTGTATAAATACGTATTTTTCATGAAACACGTTATGCTAAGAATATTAGTTTCATGTTTTTTTTATGTAATGTAGGGTGTAGAACGAGCTGGCGGCCCACTGATGTTAAGTGATAACCGCCGCCCATAGACAACAGCAATACGACTCAAACCTCTCCACCAAAGTACGAGATGACTCAAGTCGCATAGCGTTGCGTCCATCGCCCCAAGACGGGGATGTCTCATGCGCATAACAGTTTTAAATTTTTCTTCATTTGTTCAGTATTTTTAAAATAATTGAATCTGGTTTCCTATACGCGTACAAGTATTATTTTCATACAAGCAAGGGCACACTTGCCATCAAACGATGCCTCTTGACGAGTGACGATTATGCAAACGCGATGAAGCGTTCAAATAGAAATCGTGATGCGCGCTCGTTGGATCCAATTAAAAAATAATCACTTGAGCAACTTATTCTGGGATATTTTTCTAACATCCTTGTTATGTTAGTCGGTCTTTTAAACTCCATAAATATTTTCATAAAACTATCATTAAATGGTTTGAACTAAAAAGTATATATAGTAATCATCAGGAATTTCGTAAAAAAGCGCTTCATACATGACTCTGTCAACAAAGTTTGATTCTATGTATGTTTGTGTGAAACGCAATGAAATTCCGCATTACCCTGGGCTCTTACGTGATTTCCTCATAGTTGATTTATTATCTAACAGTCAAAATTATGTATAATAATAACTCAGCAGGCAAAAATATTTAGTATAAACTGTGTGTCCAAGACTTCGACCATGCGGCTTAAAGCTTACCTTTATCCTAATGGAAAATGTCAGTTAGGTAATGGGCATTTAACATTAGATTTGTTTCATTAGTTTTAGATAGGTCGGATATCAAGCCAATATATGCAAGGGTTAACATTGATATATTCAAGAGCATGGCACGGATAGATTGGACAGGGAGCGGCGCGGGGCGGCGAATTTGTATGCATCTCTATGGAGCCGTTCACATCTGACAGCGTGGCGTGGTTTTCTAAGCAGTTTGGTCTCTAACCACCGTCATACCGCACCGCGTCTTGCTTCTTAACTACCTGAAGTAGCGATTTCGTCTGCGTACGTATAGCTCAACTGATGAAGGATGACGCTGTTTGTTCTTTGAAATAAAGTTTCAAAAGAGTGCGATCAATTTATATTTTATTTATTTTAAAGTGACTGGATATCCTAAATGTGATCAAGCGTACCGTCTTTGTAGCTATAGTAGATTATTTACGGTCAATACTATTTGATTATTGCGGTAACAAAATTATTACGTAATCGCATTCTGTTTTTTTGTTAAATGGTTTTTAAAGTGTGATGTTAAATACATTTGTATTCCAGTATTTCCAAAACCCATTAGAACTGGCGAGCTACTTCTGAAATACCTACTTATCCAAACCTTTGGTCGAAAAAGTTAACGAAGTTTTAATTCGAATAATGTCTCTCAATAAAACTGCCTAAAGTAAGAAAATTATAACTCTTTCCGTAACTTAATTAGGAATTATAAAAGCCAATTTTCTTTTGACTTTTGTTTGATACCAACTTTGAAATCTTCGGAAGGTCAGCACGTCTATATTATTGAATTAATTAATATATTAGATTCAGATTTCATAATTTGCCAATAAAAATAGCGGAATAAAATATGGAAGCATGAAGTCCGAAAGTGCACGAGGCATCCTAAGTCGATGCCTCGTGCACCTGTTAAAATTATATGTAATGTATACGATATATATTTTGTAGTATACCTTATATATATTTTTTATATTAAATTTCCATAAAACAAAAAAATGCACCTACATGTAAAAATGGCATTAATAGACGTTTAATTGAAATAAAGTACTTCATCAGTTTTATCATAGTTTAAAGAGGAAAGCAATTTGCTGCTTATTATCAGTTTTGCTTCATTTTTTGAGACGTAACATCTCGGTCTCGGGGTGACGGACGCGATGCGACTTCAGTCATCTCGTACTTCGGTTGAGAGAAGTTGAGTCGCATTTCTATTGTCTACGGGCGGCGTTTAGCACTTAATATCAAATGGGCCATCAGCTCGATCCATCACTAAAATCACATAAAAAATACTAATTTTTTTGGTGTCAAAAAATTAATAATTGTGGTACAGGTTATCTTTTTACACTCTGTATGATAAAGAAATGAACACCGATTAATTTTGTTAACGAATGCCACATACAAATTTTATTATTAATATAACTAAAGGACCATAATATAATTATAACTAAAGTAAAACAAGTAAAGTGAAGTAAGTAATCTAAAGTGGAATATGAATATTCTTGAAAGAAAATAAAAAAGATAATTATTTCACTGATGGCTGAAAAAACTGGATGCTTGATGGATTAGATGCCATACTGGCATCACAATGTATCCTTTAAAGGTAACCAATATTGATAAATAGCATATCGTATAACCAATCATGTGTCAAGGCCGCTCTTAATCCTTTGGGAACGCCATTCCCGAATTTTGTGATTCGACAGCCCGAGAGGTGTGAGTATTGAGCACGTTTCGACGTTGAATTAGAAATAGATCCGTTTAAGATATCTCAAAATACGCACAAAATATTTTGTGTCCCAAATCGAATAAAATCAAACTATTCATGTGTTTTTCATCTTATCAGATCAAAAGGTTAACGGATGTATTAGTAGGAAGAAATAATAGTTTTCCCTACTAATAGCTTCAACTACGTAGTCCTTAGATCAAAATTCGCAGAATCACGAGATTATCAAAATTCCCTTTGAACTGAAGGATGTTCAGTTCATGACTGTTTGTATGGGATCTCGTTTAAAACACTGGCTGCGAATTTTTTACCTTATCTATTTACGATAAATGATAAATGTGATCAATGTATGCAATTACAACTCTTTGTACCTGACTAAAACTATTTCTCATTCAGCTCAACCACTGGTTTTCAATCTAAAATGTTTTCGGCTTAGCCCGAAACAACGTGATGTTCAGTTTATGGGATGGGAAAGGTATTTTTCATTATGAACTTTACACACCAGCAAACAATATTGACTCGCCAACATTTGTAGTGAAAATCATTCATTTCAGAGAAACTGGTCGTCCTGGATTGATAAACAAAAATGTTCCCTTTCATCGTGATAACGCCAAACTACAATCACACACTCATCAATTCGAGCGTTCATATGGATTTCCCATATTATTCGACACAAGTCCGAAACATAGTTACGCCATAATCAATATGATGAATTAATAACACTGATTTAAATAATCGACAATTTGTATCAAAATCAGTAACACTATCAAACAAACTGGCATCCGTAGAGAATTAGAAACTTTTTAAGTTTATGCTTTGAACAATGTCACCTAATCATTCTTTTTTTTTATTATTTGCTTCACTTAACTGGTCGATCACATATAAGTATCATAATACCTGTAATAATACATACACTACTTTCTGTTATTAAATAATTAAAATGATATAAATTTTGTACTCTTACATAAATATACGTAGAAAGAATAATTCTTTAGGATAAAATAACACTCTCGTTACCTACTTCAGTTTTTACCACCTGCGTATTTAATTTGGTATAGCTGAGTTATTCGTGGGAAAGCAGAGGTATTACTCTGTCAATCCCTTTAAGCGTGATTTCTTATACTATCGAGTTTTTTACAGTTACAGGTATTTATCTTCTGCTAGTTTTCGACTGATTTAAACCTGGGTATGATGTATTTCTATACGTGTACATCACAATAACGTTTAATCACCATATACCATTTGTATTATACGTTTTTGCGAAAGATAAGATGTTCTTATCATATTACTAAACCCTGTAAAATAAAACAAATTGAGTGAACGATTCATATTGTATGTAATTGACATATCGACACGAGGCAAGGAAATGATAACGTAATAAAACAATAAAGGGTTATGTCCGGCCCAGAATCCTCTGACCTCACAAATGTGTGTTAAATTATGCAAAAACACGACGAGAATAATTTTCAATTTATCTAACAACAACATTGGCCGGAAATGTTTAAATGTTTAAATTATATCATTAAAGAAGAACACCCTTAATCATTCTCAAATACAAGTGAATATAGGGAAAGCAGTGAAAATAACAATAAATAAAATCACGTTTATTTTCAAGACTACAACTCAACGAAATAAGTTTTAATAATTTATTTCTTGTTGATGATATTTACACGTAAATTTTTGTTGTTAGTCTGTATTTTCTAATCAAGGATTGGAATCGGCCATATTTCAAACGTTGCGTCATCGGGGTCATAAAAATAACAAATGGTTTTGGATTCAATGATCATGGCCGTCAGCCACGTAAATGCTTTTGTTTTCATAGCTGAATTATTTCATTTGTAAATTGAAAAGGAGCAATGAAAAAGAGGGAAGATCCTTCAACAAAAAACTTTTAATAGCTGCCAATGCCCTTTTATTTACGCCGTCCGTCTTCTTATTGTGATGTTTTGTAATGTAAATAACATTGACGGAACTTGAACTTGAAAATGTTAATGAAAGTTTAATGAAGCGTTTGAATTTTAGAATAGCTCATTATACACATATAAACTTTTCATTCTAATTTGACGGGTGACAAAGGTCTGTACCGACGTCTCCCAAAGGGGTGTTTTGTGCGTTGCCTCCGTACCAATCAAGGTTCTTGAAGTATCGGAGTAGAACTTAGGAGTTGTTGCTTCAGTGCATTTTAGGTGGAGAACAGGTTCCAATTCTACTCCTGTAGTTCTGTCTTGGCTCTTGCTTCGTTAGTGGCTGTGCACTGGATGACGACATGTTCCATCGTCTCGTTTCCTACGTCCAGCATGCAATCCCGGCAGAGACCACTGTTGGTTGGTCCTATTTCGAGCCGCATCGTGCTCTAGTTTTTTATTGGCCCCGTCCGTGTCAGATGAATTCGTCTTATAAGACGAACTATTGTCCATATAAACTTGTTTTAAAGTTTGTATTTTTGTGTATGTACAACAAAGTATTTTTAACCGACTTATATAAAAGGATGATGTTTTCAATTCGGATGCTTATATTTTTTGTTTGTCGGGCATAAGTCCGTCATTTTTTTACCGATAATAGGAATGAAATGGGTTATTCATATAGATTCGGCTTACACATAGCTAGATTATTATTTATTTATTCTTCATTCGTGATGGGTTTCACGCTAGGTGTATAAAATGATGTCTTTCCCCGCAGTTGATAAAGCATCATGAAAACTAGTTCCAGCAACATGGCGGTGGTGATGCTGGCATGTTCCTTTGCGTTGCTGTTCGTAGCGGTACATGCCGCGCCAATGGTAAGTCTTCCTATGTATACTTCTGTCCCTTTTTTTAAAGGTGTGTATCGCACAAACCATAATGTATCATATAAGATAGAGAGGATATCTTCATGTGATTCGCATTTGCTAATAGATACAATAAATGCATTAATAATCTAAATACACCGAATTTGAGAGCGTGGTGGTCTAGTGGTACTGACCCCGAGTTTCAATCCGGTGGTCGCCGGTTCAAATCCCTACGTGCACCTATGAGATTTTCGCTCGAAAATTTTATCTGCGCAATACCAGTTCTCAAAACGGTGAAGGAAAACATCGTGAGGAAACTAACATGTACTTGAACTAAAAATTCGAAGACGAGTGTCACGAAAGGAGCCTCTTCGATGCGCACTTAAAATCCTTTCACCACACTGCTTCGAGAGAACCAGTGTCTCGAATAGAAGAAGAAGAAGATCGAATTTGTTATTATTGGCCCAGGATCCGGAGGAGGAGCAAGAGAACTCGCTGGTGGCCCACCCGGACTCTGAAATAGAGATGTCTGGTCAGTGGGACCCCATCAATACCGCTGCCCTTCGCAAGTTACTCCTGCAACTCGATGCTGATGACAGGTAATTACTTTTCTACTTATGTGAATAATTTACAGAACGAGCGAACATTTTTCCGGGTGTTAAGCGGTAACCTCCTATATGTATATGTGTGTATATATGTATGTAATCAATTCAGTATTTTACCAAATTAATATATCACAAAAAAATGCTTAACTATGACAATAATTGATTGATATAAAACGTAATTTGTATGTTTAATAAAAACTGTGGTCTAGAAATACAGTAATTTGATTGTTGATCAGAATCAGGCTTCCAATAACATTACAAAACAGTTTCTTTATAAAGAACTTGATTATCAATTTTTAACATATACAAGAAAAATTGTATGCGGCAGAAGCACGAATAAACTCTCTCGTATGTTTTACCAAGATTAGTGATTTTCGCTTCTTTCTACGCAGTGGCATGTCACGGGAACAGCTTTGGAAAAATTGGGAACAAATCCTACACAAAACTACAATCACTTTGGCTTGCTGTTAGTCCGGCGTGTTTGCAACGACTTAATTGTTGTAGATCCGATTTCAAAGGAAGTTTCCTACACAAAGTTCTGTTTCGTCCGCCAGCCTGCTGTAGGTGAAAGAAGAGAGCATATTTATGTGTTTATCTATGTGATTAGACTGCTAGGGTAATTCTGGCCCAGTTAGGCAATGCTTTGACAGGCTGCTAAACTTTTAATAGGTAACGTTGACTTGGGGTTGTGAATTTGGAACCTGTAGTTAAAATGAAAGCCCTCACAGTTCAGTTGATAGTAACACTGCCTTCGGCGCTGTAGTTCATGGGTTCGATTCCCACCCAGGACAAACATTTATGTGACATTTTTAGCACTGATGTTTGTTCTGTGTCTGGGTGTTAATATGTATGTATTTGCAAAATGTATATAAGTATGTACATCAGTTGCCTGGTTCCCATCATACAAGCTATGCTTAGCTTACTTTGGGGCTAAATGGCGCTGTGTGACATGTCCACCAATATTTAATATTTACTGGAATACTGACCACTCAATTCATAGACTACGTTTCTGCAACGTAGTCAGCGAAGACTTAACTAACGAGGAACACCAGGCCATCATCATGCTGGGATGGTTGGTCGAGGAGTAAGTGACCCGACTCTCTTTTAAGTAGACTACAACTCAGTGATTATTAGCATATTAATTTTTGAGTACCTTAAAACTGAGATTTGTTTTATAATATTTAGATTTTGGAGGCTAAATTTATTCTGAAAATTCTGAGGGCAAAACAATTCTATATAATATATTCTTATATCTATATTCTTTATGTGTACTAAATAAAATAAATATGATATAATACAAATAATCGGAACCGTCTTTAGACAATCAGAATCAATAAAAAAAGCTACTGATTTTTTCAGTGTTATATACTTGCAGTCTTGATCTTGGAATAAAGACTTATAATTTTCGGTTGGATTTAAGTTTATTAGAGGTCATCTTTGTCTTCGCTTCTGTATCCGATTTATAGAAATAGTAATAATAATAAATATGTCCACCAATATATACATAATATAATATACAACCGAATACATAAAGAGAAACAAGTCAAAAGATAATTAAGCTCAAAATACGTTTGCAGTGTTTGTACCAGCTACTGTTTAATTAGTGAGGAGGTTTCAGTCTTACTATGTAGTACCTTGTGATTAGCACCTTCGTGTACCAAATGGAAATACAAAGTAAAGATGCAAAGAGAGTGCAGTATTTCAGTATTTTAATTTAAGTGCAGTAGAACTCACGCCAAGTTCATCCGTGTCCAATCCAATCTTACAATTTGAGTGTTAAATGTATTTTGTTTAATTATTGATTGATTGCGTATTAATAATTGATATTACTAGTGCACACAGAAAATATCCTTTTTAATGTAACCAAACACAGTTCATTTCTGTACCAACTTGAAACTCAAGAAATACTACATAAATCAACAGGGCCTCGGAAATTAAACCCAAAATTTACGTCTGATTCTCGAAAAACAAACTTCTTGTTCCCTATAGAAATATATCTGGGCAAGCTTATTCTACGAGTGTACAAATAATGCTGATATAAAAAATAAGGATCCGATAGAATGAACATTAAAAATCGCCATCTAAATATCTGAAACCGCAATTAACTTCAGCTGTGTTCGTTGAAATTACCAATCTGAAGTAAAATACAAATAAAATACGTACGCGGAACACTTGAAAGGCTTTAACATGTGTTTCGAATTGCATCTCACTTCACTTAATTATAAATATTTCGTGACAAAACTATGGCCTCAGAGGTTCAATTATTTAATTTGTTATGCTCTTCAGTTTTGCATGCAATTGTTCATACATCACCCTGAATGATGATAAAGTTAAACATCAGGATTTAAGACTTCTGTAAATGAGATGAAATGAATAATTCGTTTTTAAATGAAATTCAAAATCGAGCAAAAATGAAATGAATAAGGACAACATGACTAAGTAATTTTAAATATTCAAATTCTGAGGTAGCAAGGGATTTAAAGTAAGACGAATTCTACGTTACACTTGTGTACAAAAGAAGTAATGTAATAAGCGTCTTGATAAATCTTAAAGTGTTTTGAAACGTTCATGAACAGGCCAGGGGCGATCCCCTCTCGGAATTTTCAGACCAGCAGAAGAATTTCTTTTACAACTTATAATAAATACTTTTACCGCCAATGATCTCGCAGCACAGACAATTATAAATGAATCTCCGTAGCACGCAGAGCTCGGATGTTAATAGGAGTAACACTGTTTTCAAAATAAAATTATACTATGTTATTGACTAGTCTTGTAAACAAGTGAGATCAATTTGTTTTAGAATAAGATTAAAACAAGCAAAATTATGAAACTCATTTGTCAATAGTTTGTGTCCATTCTGCCTTTACCTACATTTTCTTATTACAATATTAACTTAATTTACTTACTAATGACCGGAATTCATCAATCGGCTGGTTTTATCTAATATTTAAATAGACTATTAATTGCTCCTATAAAAGTTTCACAAACGTTAATTTAAACAAGCAAGATATAAAACACAAAAAAAAATAAAAAAAATTGGTGGATATTTCACACAGCGCCACCCCACACTAAGTATAGCTTGTTCAATGGGAACTGTATAACTGATAGAATATATTCTTTTTTCTTGCAAATACATACAGGCATTATACATGTAACACCCAGACACAGAACAAACATCTATGTTTGTCACACAAATGTTTGTTCTGAGTGGGAATCGAACCCACGACTTACAGCGCTGAAGGCAGGGTTACTACCAACTGAGCTGTGAGGCCAGCCACACAATTCTCGTCCACCACAATATCGATAGGTACGACATTTGTGAGTACAACATTGACACAGATCAGGATAAGCATTTAAATTGGTACCTACAGCTGATGGAATAAATTATGCAAGCATATGAATATTTTACACAAATCTTGACAAAATCACTGAGTCCCCAACTGATATTGTAAATATATTCATTTGAAATCGATGTTATATCTGTAATCGCTAGGCCCAACAAAATTAGTAGTAACCTATCTAACGATACCAAGATTTTTATCATCAGCATTTGAAATCGATTTACATTTTTGTTATATATGAAACTTTGAAAAGTTACCTATTATGATTAACATGGAGCGGAGTTGCATGAACATCTACTTCTAAATAAAAATTAATTCTTTAAACTTTGAAATTAAATACATAAAGATAAGAGAAGAGTTAAAGAGAAGAGAAGTACCTATTCATATATTTACAAATAATATATAACAGAAGACAAGTGATTATGTTGACGACATAATTTACTTCTCATTACAAGTCACACAGTCAACCCGTTTGAAAATGAGCAACCTTGTATTATTTTGCGGTGATTCCTAAGTTTGTTTCAAATTTAATTGTGTTAATTATGTTTTACAAACAAACCTAAGGGAAATGTTTTTCTAATTATTTCAATACACAATGTTTCTTATTGTTTTGTTCTGCGAAGAGGTTTGCGTGAAACCTCTCAATTATTATTCGCCATCAACTTTGAACTCAAATATATTTTCTCATACGAAACAGTTCAATTATTTCTTCATGCCTTATTGAGACATAAGATAAAAAAGAAAAAGATGAAAAAGTAAAATTATATGATTATCTCTACTGATAAAGGTGAAACAACCCCATTGTTGCAGAATAACAAAATACTTTATTTCTGACTGCACCACCGACGAGAGCGTGGTGGTCTAGTGGTACTGACCCCGAGTTTCAATCCGGAGGTCGCCGGTTCAAATCCCGACGTACACCTATGAGTTTTTCGATTGAAAGTTTTATGTGCGCAATACCACGTTCTCAAAACGGTGAAGGAATCGTGAGGAAACCGACATGTCCTAGAATTAAAATTTGAAGTGCCAAGTGCACGAAAAAAGCCTCTTTGAGGCGCACTTAAATCCTTTCACCACACTGGTTCGAGAGAACCAGTGACTCGAATAGTATAGTATACTGCACCACCATTGTAACTATTGGCTGACCGTGGAACATCCGTCGATGAATGTAGTCTGCTATTGCAGACGTAAATTAAATGACTAACTGACAGAATAAATGAATTTTACACTGTATTATATGGCAATCCATCGTATTACATACATACAACCTAGTACTTATGAAAATCACTTAATCACACTCAATATATCTACACGTACAGGGATTAGAAAATGTCGAGTTTATACGCCTATTGTTTATATACATCCAGAATATTCTACTATTATATCATAATACCGTGTATAATGATATAATGTACCTCTATTATGCTAAACTTCCTACACAAAAATCTAATTTTGTATACTGATATTTAAAGGTGAATTTTATTTACGTTATATTTTGATATTGAATACTACGAGGACCTTTCCCTATATCCCGTCGATACGTCATGTGCCCTTTTGCGTGATGTGCGACCTCTCAGTTCAAGATATATTACGTGTTGTTATGAAATACTATGACGTAATACCTCTGGATTACCACGGGGCCTATAATCTAAGATTAGTTTTGGAGAATAGCTTTTTTATATAAACAAAAGTTGTAAAACATTATCCGCATTGAGACCATTTTTTATATTATTTTTACGTACCTACACACTTTTGAAATTTTTAAACATCCTATATATACCTATATAACATATATTTTCATTTTCGCTCACATGTTGATTATGGCTAATCATGATTAAAAGAAAATGAGCTATGAACATCAACAACTTTGAATATTTATAATCTATCGAGTGCCGGTAGTGTTACATGAAAATTTTACATTAAAAACTCTGTTGTAAAAATGCATGAAATTTTCGTACGTAGGCCACAGCGGGTGTTTTGCACAAGTTCTACTACTACTTTGGGTTGCTCCTTTTGCACCACCCGGGAGATACGTCTATTCAAATGATATAAATATATAAATAAATCGTATATAATAAATCATATACGGACGCGAGCAACGTGGCCCCCCAAAGTAATGCAAAGGAAATTCGCTTCTTATACAAAAGTTTTATTTCCAGACTGGTCCGCGGCACCCGCTCCTGGCCGTCGGCAGCTTCCCGCGGCTGGGGGCTTCGCACCGTCGACGGCCGCCTCGCTCGGCAGTGGAGGGCGGACAAGCGACAAGTCCGCTTCCGCCAATGCTACTTCAACCCAATCTCCTGCTTCAGGAAGTAAACGACCGGGCCCGGGTGTACGATGCTTACCTTTTCAATTTATCAGGATTTTAATGAGCATTTGCAATTATGCTGCTCGTTATTCATTGAATTGTCAAAAGAAACAATATGGAACTGTTTCGTCAATCTGATTATGAGAATTGCTACATTATTATTTATTTGTATTTTATTTTTCGCATATTGCTGGGTGTATAATAATATACCTATATAACACTGAATGATTTATCTGTTTTTCAAATCTAATCAAATAAGAAAGCCTTCAGTTGTTATTTTTTTCCTATCAATTTGAAATATAGCAGCATAATTGTAAAGGACCTAATATAATTAGGACTTGATAGGAATTGTAAATAGTTAATACGATTCTTCGAAATTCTATTTTCTCTTTACGACTATTCTAATAAACGTTGGTTATATAAGAGTTAATGCCGTTACGAGCAGATGTGTATGTGTATTTATTTAATCTAAATATCTTTGTACTCGTATCTTAGAAAGACCTTTTGATCTTCAAATAACAACAAGAATTTCCTAGTGAGAATATTTATTTGATGTAATGTTTTACAAAAGAATGAATCGGTACAGTTCATAGAAAGCTGTGACATCACCCTTTTCAGCCAATAGACAGCTAAAATAGGTTTCATCCCGAGATGTTGGAAGTAGAAGAAAAATATTGCAGCTAGGTTATCTATTATTAATTTTCTTCTAGATCATTATTTATAAATTATGTTTCATTCGGTAAACAGCTTCATGAAAATTTAAGTTACTGGAATATTATCTTAAGATGTCTCAGTTTTAGTTTAACGAGTACTACTTGTTTACATTCGACTCAACAAAAAAACAACTCCAAGAGACTATTGTCTTTTATCTATTATTATCTGTATTTAGCTGTAGAATAAGTGTTCAATATAAATAAACTGAAATAAACAGTTCTAGTTGATGAAATAAAAATTAATTTTGTGTATATGTTTTAATTTACTTTAACCTGCTGAATCCTCGAAGTTTCATAGAGAAACCTACTAGGAAAATAGTTTTCTATGTTATAAATGAACTAATCACAATAAAAACACTCTTTTATAAAACTTTAGGGATTTTGTCATTTCTTTTTGGATTTTTTGGCGCCTATTTGTAAAAAAATTCAAAGTCAAAGTTAAAAACTTTATTTCCTTAGAATTCATAAAGAAATAGCTTGGAAACGTCAATAATATTCAAAACATAGGGTCACGCGTACTTATCGCTAAGTTTGACGCCTGTTAAAACCCAATCCAACCCTCCATAGGAAGAACAGCCCAGAAACCCCTAGGAGGAGGGCTTCCTTTTTTTTCGCGAGCACGATTGTTGTAACAATCTGTGTACCTACTTAGATCTATGTTGCATTTATGACATAAAATACTGAAATAAGATATTACAGGATGTTTTGGGTGTCGTTGAGTGTGATTCATATATATATTAACAGCCAGCTAATGGGCCTTTTAAAAAATAAGTAAATTAGCGTTTCACTAAGTTCTGTCTTCTCTGCGACACAATCCAAAACTACCTGTTATAAAGAATTAGCTAATCAATAGCTACGATTTCATGTGTGAAGAGTGAAGAGATATTATATAATAATACCATAATAAACATCAAAATAGGTCAATAAATTAATTAAGTATCATTTGACTGAATTCAGAAAGAGAAGTAGAAAGATACCTTGAAACGTCAAAGAAACACTGTGATGAAGCTACGGCGTAGATTCTCGTAGCACGTAGGATAAAGGTACATACTACATAGAGCAGTAAATTTACGCCAAGATCGTTCGGGGAAGTACACCATGCCAAGAAGTAATGCTTTCGCGTTACTGTGTTCCGGTTTGAAAGGTGCAATTGCCGGTGAAATTACAGACACGTGAGACATTCCACATTCACGCCTCAGAGTTACGGGCGCATGCGATGCAACTTGAGTCTTTTCGTTCCCAAGTAGGGAAGGACTCAAGTTATAGGCAGAGGTTACCATTAAACACCAGGTGGGACATCTGCTCGTTCAGTATCTGTGCCACAAAAAGTTACACTGTTGCTACTACGCTATTTCTTTTCGAATGGTAAGTACAAATCAGTCTACGCCCTTATTACTCATAGATTACTTGCGAAATTTTAATGTTTCGGAAATTTTCAGCTCATTCGAAGATCTAACTTAGCAAATTGTTATAAAACACAAAACTATAGATAACTGGTGAATTTCAGAAAAAAATAGTTTAAAACACATATTGATCTTCACTGGCCAGCTCAGTTGGTAGTAACTCTGCTTTCGGCGCTGTAGGTTGTGGGTTCGATTCCCACACAGGCAAACGTTTGTGTGACAAACACAAATGTTTTTTCTGTTTCTGGGTGTTGATGTGTATTTTATGTATGCAGTTATAAATAAGTACTGTCTCGTATATATTTTAATTTCTCATTCCAATTACGTACTTAATCATATTTATCGCATGGATACCAACTTCAAAGCTACTGAAGCAAAATTCCAATCCAAAAAAGTCAAACGATCATTTAGCTTACTTAAGTCATCCCATACTTTCGTGGAGAGGACTTTAGTCGTACTAGTGTAGTCTATGGGCGGCAGTTGCCCACTTAACATTACGTCGGCTGTCAGTTCGTTCCGTTACTCAAATAAAAATATGATATTTGATAACCTTAATTGGCAATCCTCTTGTTCTTAAGCAAAAATAATAGTGAAGAAAACCCTTTAGATTACAGTATTCACACATCCCTTCGAAGTCTGTTGATTCATATAAGAATTTCGTGGGAAATTCCTGAACCTCCAGGGATTTATAATAAAGCTCGCTCGTTAGAATTTTGTGGTTTCTCATCGACATTTCATTTGTTTCCGCAGTGGCATGAACGAAAAGACTGTCGGAGGTAACATACCTGACTTTATAATGAGAATACATATTTCTCTTTGATTATGACTACCCAAATTCGGCGAAACGAGGTTATTGTATCTATTACTTAGATCTATATTATGGTGGGTTATTGGACAGCTATGTATGTTAACGGATCACATCCCATGTGTCGTACTCATAAAATTTAACTACTAGAAATAAATATAAATGCAAAAGTTCAAACAACTTTTTAGATGTACAAATAAGTAGTGGATTATATAGAGAATTATTTCAACTGTATCTGAAAAACAAATTAATATTTAGGTTTCAATCTAAACAAATTGTTTCTAAATTCAGCTATTGTTGTAAGGATATTACGTTTCGCTTGGCCTTAGTGATTTGTCAAATGTTTTCCAGAGTATTTTTTTCGCAAAATACAAACGCTTAGCGCTTCTTAAGCTTCAAAACAGTATCTATATGTTTCCTACAAATTAATCTATCTTTAAAATCAGACAAGTAGGTATTTAAAACATTTCAAGAGGAAATTTTTGGAACTTAACCACATAATCGCTAATGACTTAACAGTTTTATAAGTGTTCAAGCTAAAGATTTAATCACTTGTAAAGCCATTGTTATTGTTACAAATTTCTTAGCAAGTAACTTATTTTAGTCATGGAACATAGTTAAAAACATTCCAGGAAAATAGATAAATAGATGTACTTTTATTATCATAGAGCCTTATTAATAAAGGTAGACATTACCTTGCTAAGTTACATTTTCTATTTCGCTACATATAAGTGAGTAAGGAGACGGTAAGATGCGATATTTATTGCTAACTAGCTGTTGCACGCGACTTCGTCCATGTGGAATTCGGTTTTATCACGCACCCCTATTTTACCCTCGGAAAAGTAGCCTAAGTTACTCCTTGTTACATCAGCTGCCAGTGAAAGCCCCGTCAAAATTGGTCCAGCCATTATTTTTAAAGCCCGTGTAAACGCTGTCAAGGCCATCTGCGGCCAACAGCAAATTATCCAGTCATAAAAAAAACGAATATTTTATATATTAGATTAACAGTTTTCGCTTTTTTTGCCACGTCCTGCATTTTGATTGCTTATGTTCCGAAAATCCATGTAGCTGCTATTCAGTTGGCTCGAGAGGAGCCTCCTTTCATATTTCTATACACAGTTGTAAACCGACGACCAAGTGAGATTTACATGTTCCAATCAATTTTCATCTATTTCAATGACAAATCTATCCAATAAACACTGACCCGATAAAAAATACCTAATCAAAGTTGTTCATACCTTCGAGCGGAGTAAGAAGAAAGAACAAAGTTATATAGGTAACTAGTACCTACGCTAAATGGTTATGATATTTGTGTAAAGTGGTATACCTACTTCAGACTAATTGGCTCGTTTGTGTACGAAGTAAGATTGGACACGTGACGGCCCAAATAATGTGGATACCCGGATTTTGCTCATTAAAAGTTTTAGAATGGTCGCGTTGGAATCAAAGTCCCTGTTATATGCTTTTTAATCTCGAAGTAAAATCCTACATCCTACCTAGCTATTAATTTATTTTTTCCGTATTTAATTGACTATCTATTTTTATTTGTTAAAATAACAATATTAATGCTAATTGGGGTCAGAACACGTTAGAGAAACCTACATGTAAGGCTATATTATTAATGTTTGCTACATAAATATGTAAATGGGCTTCAAAGCTGAACTATGTCTAAAAGAAACATTGTATTATCATCTATACAAATAAATAAAATTGGAGTGTCTGTTTGTAATATTAAAATAACCGCTTTTTACTATGTGCACACGGTACATATACCAAAACAACATTTTTTTTACAATTTGTGTCTGTCTGTCTGTCTGTTTGTTCCGGCTAATCTCTGAAATAGCTGGACCGATTTTGACTGGACTTTCACTGGTAGATAGCTGATGTAAGAAGGAGTTACTTAGGCTACTTTTCCGAGAGGTAAAATAGGGTGCGTGATAAAACCGAATTCCACGGGGACGAAGTCGCGGGCAACAGCTAGATAGGTATATATCTTCACTCCGCTCGGATGATGTTTTTAAGCAGCTCAAAACTCGATACTCACGATTCCAGAGCGACAGTCATCACAATCACAAACCGTTTCAACTCAAAAGATTTACGAATTTCAAGAATCACGATTTCACAATTTCAAATCAAAACCCCAAAAAAGGCCGCACTCAGGAGCTGTTATGCGAAGGGAAACCACATCTTTACAGTGCTTCAAATGCAGTGTAAATTTTAAGTAAAATAACCATCTGTTACAATATCTAATGGGGAGGATGAGGATTCTGTTAATAAGATTTTAAATGTTTTATTTAGCAGTCACGACGAAAACTTGCATGTCGACTCCATCAACTCAAATATCAACTTTTTTTTTCTTTTACTGAGGTAAAACAAAACTTGTAAACTCGATAATTGTTCTTCGTAATAATTGTCCCCGTCAGTTTGCATTGACTACACTTATAACACGCAGAAATCAACTTGGCACCCGCGTGGAATGTGCTTCCCCTCCCTTCGCACCCTACCGCCTACCGCTCTCGCCCTCGACGCGTCGGTACGGTCGGTCAGTAAATTAAATACTACCGTTACGCGCGCGCGTCCTTTGAGTTTTTTCGTTGTTATTATTGTTGGCCAGATTTTTGAGTGATTATGGGGAAAACTATTCACAGTAGGGAAAGAAACATGATCTTGAAAGTGATGCAGTTTTTTGAAAATGAAAAAAAGAATAAACGCTTCGTCATTCCTGTCGATCAAGCTGTCAAACGAACATGTTTGGCTACTGGTTGTTCGAAAAGAACTTTGATGCGAATAAAAAACGAGGCTGCTACAGAAATTGCCAGGCAAGATGCATCTTTTGAAACAGCGAGCACTTCTTCGGATAACATCGTTATGCAACAATCGTCTTCGCCAGGCCCTTCGTCGCGTGAGGTTAAATTATCTACGCCGAGTAAAAAGAGGAAATCAAGCGCCAGAAAAATAAACTTGGATAACTTTGACCTTTGTGCTATTAGAAATATTATAAATAGCTTTTACACAGTAAAAAAGGAAATTCCAACAATGAGAAAAATTCTGGCTGCTGCTAAAGCTGATTTGAATTTTCCTGGAGGCATAGACACCTTGAGAAAAATCATGAAGGATCAACTTGGCTACAAATTTAAGAAATGTAAAAATGCACGTGAATTTCTAACACAAAAACCTGACATTGTGGCTTGGAGAGATCGTTACCTGCGTCGTCTCAAAAAAAATGATGACTTGGGTGCCGATAAAAAACCAATAATATATTTAGACGAGACGTGGATCCATTCGCACTATACCGTAAGCAAATGCTGGCAAAATAGTACGGATCAGAGTGTAAAAAAAAATTTTACTAGTGGACAGCGGTGGATTATAGTTCATGCAGGTGGAGAACGTGGTTTTGTCCCGGGAGCCGATTTGTTATATAAATGCAAAAATAAGCGTGGGGATTACCATGACGAAATGGATACTGAAAATTTCATAAAATGGCTTAATGAAAAGCTCATCCCGAACCTAGAAGAAAATTCAATTGTCGTCATTGATAATGCTCCTTATCACTCGAAACAAAGTGAAAGGCCACCTACAAGTGCCAATAATAAGGCAGATATAAAAGCATGGTTACAGACGAACAACATCTCATTTGATGAGGGTATGACCAAAAGAGAGCTGTACAACCTTGTAGTAAGAAATAGACCAGAAAAAAAGTATATAGTAGATGATTTACTAAAAAGTCACGGTCACGAAGTCATTCGTCTACCACCCTACCACTGCGATTTAAACCCGATTGAGTACATTTGGAATTTGTTAAAACAAAGGGTGGCAGACAAAAATGTAAGTCAATCGGAGCGCGAAATAGAATCATTGACAAGAGAAGCGATTGCATCAATTACGGTGGATGATTGGAGAAGAGAAGTTAATCATGTAGATAGACTAAGAAATGAATATTGGCAGAAAGATCGTATTCAAGAAAGAAATGAACAAGAATTAATAATACGATTAGGTTTAGAAAGTGACAGTGATAGTGACAGCTACTCAGAAAACACGGACAGTGAATCTGAATTGTCAGGAGTTTATTAAAAAATAAACTATAAATTATTTATTAAAATTATTTGTTTCATTAATATATGTTATAAATATACCTACATGAACCCCCTTATTGATAAACGTTGAATAGGTATCTATTGACTAATTATAATATGTTTAGCGTCAGTCACATGTTTTTCATCTGTCAAAGTGAGAATTAGACAAAACATTTTAAGTAATCAATTTTTATGCAGTTAGTACATCACTATGACGTCATTACAGCGAGGTGCCTAGTTAACTTCTGCGTGTAAACAACATGTTGGAAACCCTATTTGCCCTCGTGCCGTGTATATTTTGTCCATATTTTATGACTTGAGAAAAAAGAAAGAAAACTTTATACTTATTTCATAAATAATGTAATATGTAGTCTACAAATTTCAAACCATTTCCAAGATTGTGTATAACAGATTTATGGAGTCCGTAACTCATAATAAAGAGTATAAGAGAACAGAATTTATCTCCCGATATATTTTCATATTTTCATGCATCTGGCCTTTTTCTTGGAGAAACAATTAACACGCAATTTAAAAAATGGACCTGGCAACACTATTTTCCAAATCCAAATCATATTCGGCTCGGCCGTTTAGTTCGGCAACTATTAGGAGTCAGTATTTTTTTTTTCTGTATTAGGAGCTGCTAAGTAAGATATTTAAAATAATTTCATCTAAATTAAAGTGTTGAACCATCAAAATGGGAGATGAAATAGAAAACACTCAAACACAGACACAGACTTCTCAGGTGGACTGGAGTCAGCACAACACTCCATCTTGCATCCCGAATATTTGGGGGAGAATTTATTCAACTAAAGTTTCCATGAATGGCAATCGCTGTTGGAAAAATTCGAACAACCCAGAATATATTGGTACGTAGACTTTCATTACTTCTGTTTAAAACTTGCCTAAAATCTACCTTTCCACTTTTCGGAAAGTTTTGAAGTTTGCACCTTAGTTTATAACTTTACTTTCGTTCTATAAATAATTTGAATATGCTAAAATGACCAGCTAATTATAAATTTTCCAGGATTTAAACCGTACCTTTCATGTGTTTTTAATTATGACCCAAACCCTAGTTGGCAGATATGCATGTAACTACTTCAATAACACAAAATAATAATTGTATTGTTGACCCCTTGCTTTGCAGTGTTTCAACCAACATAGTTATGAAGCTCTCTCTCTCTTGTATTCTTTAAATATTTATTTTCAACAAAATATACAAATCACTTGAGCTTGAGGCATGTGTTAATAAATAATCTGCCTTAATTTTGTAATTTTTTGAGAAATTCCAAAATTCATGGCTTGTTTATAGGAATGATTAATAAATATGAAATGCCAGACTTGAACATACATTTTACACTAGTCTGGATAATGTTGTATAACAAATTAATAGCCGTGGTATGGTATACAATATCCATCCTGTTTGTATTCTGATATTGTTCATTTGTCTAAGATTAACCCCTGCATAGGTCTTGTTAAATTATTGTGAAAAAATATTAAAATTATATGTTCTAGACCTAGTACAACACGAATTCAGCCTCGGAAGATCTCTGACCTGCACGTATGTAATGAAAAAAGAAATGGTTAAAGAGAATATCATCAAAAATGTCAGCAAAAAGCACTTCACAATAAAGAGAGAATTATCGTAAGTTCTTGTAATGCTACACATTGGAAATGATGAGGCGGCTGTGACTGTTAATTTTCATGTCCATCTCTATGTGAGACAAAACAATGCAGTGAACGTTGTAAAAAAAAAGTGTGTAACTACAACCATACCACTCGCAACATGTCCAGTGTGAACAACACCTAACACTAAAATGATAACAGTAACAAAATAATTTTTATATATAATATTTATTATCTTACTGTCTGGACTTGTTGGAATTTTTTTGGTACAAGAATTATCCTGGCCTATAGATAGTAAGGAATGAATTACTGGAAGAAAGCATTAGCAGAGTTGTTTGCGAGAAAACAATGGCTGCAATGAGCTCATCCCTTATCACATCCACATTCAGATGATGGTGTGACCCGGGAGGTTAAAAGTGGCCCATTGAGGCTCTGCCTACCCCTTCGGGGAAAGGCGTGAATCTTGTATGTATAAATTTTTGGAAGAGAGCCAACATTCATAGGAAAACAATGGTTATGGTGACCTAAACCCTCATCATGTCTACGTCCTCATGATAATGTAACCTATAAGATAATAAGTGGTCCATTCAAGCTCTGCCTACACTTTCCAAGCCATTTCTTTATGAATTCTATGGAAATAAAGTTTTTGACTTTGACTTTCGGGGGTATAGGATTGAATCCATGTATATATTTGTATGTATTATTTTGAAAACTAATATCAGCTAAAATTTCCAAATTGTAATTTGTTCATTTGTCAACAGGGAGACTTTGAGTCCAGCAATCATCACGGACTATTCATACAATGGTACTTTTGTCAATGGCGAAAAGATAGGAAAAGGCAACAGTAGAGTTTTGGATGACAATGATGAGATTTCAGTCACACATCCAGTTGTAAAAAGTGAGTGTGAATTTTATAAAAACTACTAGCTGTACCCGGCATGCGTTGCAATGCCACGTTAAGGTAAACATGTAATTAAAAACGAAAAAAAAAAACATTTATATCAGTAATTGACCACCGAGGGTTAAAATTATTAAAGTACTAATATCGCAAATACAAAAAATAGGGGTTGGTGGTAGATGGGTGAAAATTTAGGGTGTCTTAATGCTGAATCATAAAAAAAATCATATAAACTTAAGTCCAAAAAATAAAATTTTTGGTGTGGACCACCCTTATCACTCAGGGGTATGAAAAATATTTTACGTCCTATTCTCAGACCTACCAAATATACACACAAAAAATCATAAAAATCGGTCATGCCGTTTCGAGGAGTTCTGTTACAAACGCTGTGACACAGGAATTTTATATATTAGATTTGTGAATTTGTTCCCCAAATACTGGTCAAATTGAGAACAAACTGACAAAGAAATCACGAATACTAAATAATAATCAATAATAAATATTATAGTAAACATAATAGCAGGTAGTAAAACATGTTTTATTTTATTCCTAAGGCTACAAGTAATTGTAACATATTATTGTGTTGTATTGTGTTTTGAAAAGGGGGTTGACGATGAATTTCACTAGCACATGGACAATTTCACCTTTACATCAGAGGTACTGCTGTGTTGCACCTTGGTTCTTCCCATACCTAAAGGGAAAAATGCCAAGTCATATTGTGTTTGTTATGGACAGAGCTTAATATCAGGCAGGCTATCAGTTTATTCTGCAGTCTTATGGTGCTTTGTTGAGATAAGATCCATATCCGCTCAAATTATGGTGATATTCCCAAACGGGATGCAGGAATTTATTTTAATAATGTAATAACAATATGATGTATGTGTGTTATGATGTATACAGGGTTACAGGAAAAGTCGTGCTAGATCCGTTAAGGGCGTGGAGTACCCATCATTTCTGACTTATTTCACTATGAAACACCCTACCCTAAACTTAACCCTTTTCGAGATATTCGACTTTTAATTTTTTATTGAATAATGCCGATTTTTAGGCTACGAAATTTATTTTTGTTTATTTTGTGTATCTTATTATTATTATTATTGCATTTTTACATGTGTAATAAGATGCTTTAGGACATCAATCATTAAAATAGTGCATAAGTTAATTGAATAGACCGTAGTAGACAAGTGAAAGTAAAAAAATAAAAAATATATTAGCAAGCTTATTTTTCTCTAAGGGATATCTAAAAAAAATATTATGACACTTGTTCGGCAGATATTTTTTAAAATATCTACGTTTCATCAGCTATCTAACGAGGTCTAACAATCTAGGGTTTGTATTACATTTCGTGGAAAAAAGTAGTTGGGACGCTCCAGGTAGCAGTTCTAACGGTCCCGCGCCTATTTTCCTTCAAGTTAAGACGCACCGAGAGAGCGAGACAAGTGACGATTTATGTAGGTGCGAATGAAAGAAAAAGTGTAGAGACCGGTTAGAGCTGGGAATACAACAGGGGGTATTGTTTTGGTTGTCAGTCTGCTTTTGTGCTTCGTACATAGTAGATGTGATATCGTTTTGCTCTTTTTCTCGACTTGGCTGTGATTCTGGACTATTTCTTCTGATTTGTGACTACTGTGCTTGTTAACCGGACTCTGATTTGTACCTGTGATACTGTGATATATGTGTTGAAGATGACGTCCTACACACCTGAGGAATATGCTGATATGCTTATTTGTTACGGATACTGCGATTGTGTGTCTGCGCAAGCTCGTAACGAATACATAACTCGCTACCCCGGTCGTCGAGTGCCGGATGTGGCCTGTTTTGACAGAGTTTATCGAAGACTTAAAGAAACTGGCTCTGTTTTGAGACGAAATACAGACATGGGAAGACCACGAATTGACGACGAAGAACAGGACAATGAGATAGTGCAACGCTTTCGAGCGGATCCGACTACTTCCACTAATATTGTTGCCCGTGATCTGGGACTTTCGCAATGGAGAGTGTGGTTTACAGTGCATACTGCTGGCCTATACCCGTACCATTACACGCCGGTACACGTTATTGAAGAAGGAGACCCCGCGAGAAGATTGGACTTTTGCAGATTTATGCTAAATGCTGACGTAGAAGACCCAGATTTTCTAAGAAATATCTTGTGGACGGATGAGTCCAAATTTGATAAAGATGGCATAACCAACTATCACAACGTCCATTACTGGGCCCCAAAAGAACTAAGGAATCCCAATAAGAAAAGAGTGAAAGGGTCCCAACGAAGATTCAGCGTGAATGTGTGGATGGGCATTATCTCTAATCATTTGATTGGACCTTACTTTCTCCCGGATAATCTAAATGGGGAAAGCTACGAAAATTTCCTGAGAGCAGACTTGAGTGATTTGCTGGATGATCTGCCACTCAACCTGATCAGGGACATGTGGTTCCAACACGATGGCTGCCCTGCCCATTTCAGGAGAAGTGTCAGAGACTGGCTGGACACAAATTATCCAAACAAATGGATAGGACGAGGTGGGCCGTTGCCATGGCCAGCAAGAAGTCCGGACCTAACTCCCATGGATTTTCATGTATGGGGGTGCATGAAAAGTCTTGTGTACAGCGAGCCGAATCCAGTTTTGTCTGTGGAAGACTTAAGAGAAAGGATTGTGGATGCAGCAAATAAAATGAGGACCACGTTGACCACTGGAGTAGTGAAGACTGGTCTCCGTAGAAGGATGCGACAATGTTTCAGAAATAGAGGCGGCCATGTTGAACATGAACTGTAGAATAAGAAAAAGTTGTGTGAAAACCTTTAATAAATGACATTTCATGCATACCTAATGTTTTATTTTACTTTTTAGGGCTAAGTATAAATTTTCTTCTCCACTGTCGCCTATGAAACTAATTTTTTTCCAATGCATTTGAATAAAACCCTAGATTATTATACCTCGTTAGATAGCTGATGAAACGTAGATATTTTTAAAAATATCTGCCGAACAAGTGTCATAATATTTTTTTTAGATATCCCTTAGAGAAAAATAAGCTTGCTAATATATTTTTTATTTTTTTACTTTCACTTGTCTACTACGGTCTATTCAATTAACTTATGCACTATTTTAATGATTGATGTCCTAAAGCATCTTATTACACATGTAAAAATGCAATAATAATAATAATAAGATACACAAAATAAACAAAAATAAATTTCGTAGCCTAAAAATCGGCATTATTCAATAAAAAATTAAAAGTCGAATATCTCGAAAAGGGTTAAGTTTAGGGTAGGGTGTTTCATAGTGAAATAAGTCAGAAATGATGGGTACTCCACGCCCTTAACGGATCTAGCACGACTTTTCCTGTAACCCTGTATAAGTGAATTGTAATAATAACATGTAATAAAAATGCATCAATATCAAAACCTTTATGAAATAGTTTCTTACATGTCAGCGGGGGTTATGATTTGTTTTTGAGGTAGTTTCCTTTGATGTTCGAGGGCTCTGCCGACAATCCCCCCCAATTTTAGCAAATGGCCTTAAAATAGTTCCTTTGACATTGTGTAATAAATATGATCCTTTTTTACAATTTAATGCATCTCGTCGGATTAAGATTTAGTCAGTGATCAATTAAGTTCCTTCCTAATTTCATGTACATACAAGGTAAACACAAATACAGCACCATCAATTATCCATCTTTTTTGTATGTACATAGAAAACTATTTTGTTTTTGTATATTTTATGTTTTTCTTTTCAGTTTTTGTTTTCAAAGATTTGCTCAAAAACGAACAGGATCAAGTACCTAAACAAATATCTGAAAAGTATTACATATCAAGAGTATTAGGACAAGGAGCCTGTGGCCTCGTTAAATTAATTTATAATAAAGTAATTATTTCAATTGACATACATTTCAAGAAAAATATTATTTAGCATGTACTTAATTGAATCAGTCATTAAGTATTGATCATTAATGCATGAAAAATCTCTTTTTTAATAAATAATGTCTTTATTACTGAAATGTACAACAAACTAATTGAAATTAATTGATTACAGACAAAATGCACTAAGTATGCAATGAAAATTATTAAAAAATGCAGACTGTCGAATGGGCAATGTAATAATTTGACTGATCCTAAGAAAATTATGAATGAAATTAATATCATGACAGCATTGAAGCATGTAAGTATTTTCTTAATGCTGTATTATGGTAAAGTAAATATAAATTGTTCGGGGTGCATTCACAGTGCATTTAAATGAAGCAATTGTGATTGACTGGACCAAAATGTGACTAATCAGATCTAAGGTGTTGACAGATATGTTACTGAAAACATCTATACATCTATACAAATAAATAAAATTGGAGTGTCTGTTTGTAATATTAAAAAATAACCGCTTTTTACTGCATATGGATGTATAAAAGTACATATACCAAAACAACATTTTTTAAAATTTTTGTCTGTCTGTCTGTCTGTTTGTTCCGGCTAATCACTGAAATGGCTGGACCTATTTTGACGGGACTTTCACTGGCAGATAGCTGATGTAACAAGGAGTAACTTAGGCTACTTTTCCGAGGGGTAAAATGAGGGTGCGTGATAAAACCGAATTCCACGCGGACGAAGTCGCGGGCAACAGCTAGTTAAAAATAAAAATAACTGACCTTTCTAATATGATTTTGTTCTGTTTGCAGACTATGCCTTTTATTTTCTAAGTTACACTAGAAATCTTTTGAAAACTTTATGTTATGGTGTAAAAGCTTAATAATGAATTTCCACAAATGAGAAGTTGTGTGCGAGAGGGCTTTTAATAAATGTAATCTTTGTTGCAGCCGTGCATAGTGTCCATAGAGGAGGTGTTTGAGTCACGGGATGCTGTGTTCATCATTCTGGAGATGATGCACGGTGGAGAGCTGTTTGACCGCATCACCGAGCACGGACACCTGACAGAACCGCACACCAAGTTCCTGTTCAGGCAAATTGTGCTCGCTGTCCAGTACCTGCACTCTCAGGGCATCACCCACAGAGACCTTAAAGTAGGTTTTACGTGTTAGTTAAAATAGTGGAAAAAATAAACCACCATTTTAAAGGAGGAAAGACGGGAATACGAATAAAAATACCTATAACTATAATAATACTACTTCACATCTCAAGATGTAGAAAGCTCACATTTCAATGCCTTTCTTTGAGCCCAGCTAGTGTTGAGTAGATATAGTGTGCCATTACCTTTATACTTCCCTTAAGTGAAGTATTCTTAGTCCATCCAAAGGTTGTATGTAAGAGATCGCTTTATAGTGATAAGACCGCCCATTGTTTCACCCTTTTCTAAAATGTAACTGATTTTTGTTATTTCCATTTTGTGAGCAATAAAATTAGATAGATAGATCTACCTATCTACCCAAAATTGACGTTCCTGCTTTTCAGCCTGAGAACGTGCTACTTGAGAGTCAGGATGAAGAGACAATAGTCAAATTGACTGACTTTGGACTGAGCAAGTTTGTTGGAGAGGACAGCTTCATGAAAACCATTTGCGGTACCCCACTTTACTTGGCTCCTGAGGTGCTCAAGTCGAATGGAGTGAAATCCTACGGCCCTGAGGTTGATGTGTGGAGTTTGGGAGTCATTTTCTTTGTGTGGTAAGTACAAATAAAAAGAAATCAAAATTGGTGGACATTTCACACAGCGCCATCTAGCCCCAAAGTAAGCTAAGTAAATAGCTTGTATCATGAGAACCAGACAACTGATATATTACTTAAATGTCTTTTTTTTTTGTAAATACAAACATAAAATATTTATCAACATCCAGACACAGAACAAGCACCTATGTTCGTCACACAAATGTTTGTCCTGGGTGGGAATCGAACCCATGACCTATAGCGCAGAAGGCAGGGTTACTACCAACTGAGCTATGAGGCCTGATAAAAAGATAGTCAATAAATTATCGAACTGATTAATCCATCCTTTCAGTCTGGTGGGCTACCTGCCGTTCTCCGCGGACTACAAAGACATGTCTCTGACAGAACAAATTCTCAACGGAAGGTACAAGTTTTCTCACGAGCACTGGAAAGGTATCAGTTTGCAGGGCAAACTGCTCATGAAGAGAATGCTCACCGTGCAAGTGGACAGGCGGATTACGCTCACGCAAATACTGGACCACAGTTGGATGCAGGTTAGAGAATAAATCTTGATAATTTTAGTAGTCGATCATCACAAACGACTCAATTCAGGTTCCATTTCTTTTAAGATAGCTCAAACAACAAAATTTTTTTGGGGAGTTTTAGAATGGCCATCCTGATGTTAGCGGTAACCTCTGCCCATAAAAAGAGCAAAACGTCTTGAGTCATCTCCTAATTAGGTATGGCAAGACCCAACTCGCATTGTATTGCGGTTGTAACTGCGACGTGAGGTTGGAATATATGGAGTGTATTTCAGGACAGTGACGTCATCATTCGCGTGGAGAAGCTGCTGACGCTCGAGTGCAACAGCAACACGATGGGCTCCCAGTACACGGTCTCAACGTGCACGGATGAGGCGGACGCGCCCGTCCCGGGGCCGGCGGGCGCCAACAAGCGCGCCCTCAGCGATAGCTTCAACTCCTTCGAACCCATACCAAAGAGATTCAGAGTTGGACTCATGTGTGACACCAACTCCACGGCTGCTACTATTCCGATGACTAGCTCCAACTAAATATTGGAATATACACTTCAGTGGATGGAATATACGAGTATATTTGTAATATTATTTTTGCTATGTCACGTTTTAGCCGATTGTTAGTGTTGTAGTTAGACTGAAATAGTGCCGTCTACTAGTCGAGTCACGGTTCTATCGAACTTGTGTGGAAAGATTTAAAGTGCGCCTCAGGGGGGCTCCTTTCGTGCCCTAGTTGCCTTCGAGTGCGATGTGTCAGGTTTCATCACGGTGATGTTTTGCGCACATAAATTTACCAAGCGGTCAAACTAATTGGTTTTAAATTCGGGGTCAGTACCACTAAGCCACCTAAAACAGTCAAATTTATGGGTATTTTAAAATGGCTCCTAGACGGCACTGTTTATTTTATAATTGTCCTATTTTAATTTTTTGTGATTCCGTTATATGTTATTATTGATTGTTGACGATGACTAATTGATGTTTTAGCGTATTTGTTATTAAAATGTTGTATGTGCCATACTTTAGTATTTTATGTGGGTGTGCTTGTGACAAATGAAGATGCTAGTGATTTTAATGACAATCTGTGATTGAATAGTTACCTCCGTATTGGACGAAGGTGAAACGCCTGTGCACACCGAATGCAGGACATCATGTTACAGACTCGACATGTTATATATACTATACATCAGTGCCGGATTTTTATTTTTTTATGAGTGTAGGCCACTTTATTTCCGCCGCCCCATTAACCTTTCTAAAATATTTTTCCATTTGTAGTTAGGAAGGCACTAAAGTTAAATAAACGAATGAAGACATTAAGAATGTAAAAAACGCAGTTACATAGATAATATAGGTACAATAACAGTAGGTACCTAGGATTGATAATTTTCGATGAGTTTCTATAGGTATTTAACGTACCTATTAGTATAAAAAACCATGAGAAAACCAGTGAATTGTTTGACTTATGTCCTCTGAAATCTGCCGCCCCTAGGCCGCGGCCTATACGGCCTATTGACAAATCCAGACAACATGTATGTTGGTTTAATTAAGCTGCATTTGGCGTACACAGACATTAATTATATATTTTTCCAGTAATTGATTAATACGTTGTAGGCCCAGTGTTGTACTTACTAATTTTAAGATTTTGATTGTCCCACCGTGTATTATTTACAGCGTTGATTTGTAAAATTCTAATTTTTGTCAATTGATACCAAGTTTTATTATATAATAAAACGGCTTTGATCAAAAATAAATTATTTTTTATTTCAATTCCATGCTGTACACGACACTATGTACAAAACAAACATTATTAGAAATTAATTTCGATACACATTAAATAATTCAGTCTTGTTGCATATTCTTTACAGTTTAACTTGTCTTTATTTACGGCATCTTAGACCAAAATCTAGTTAGGAACTATGAATAGCCATAATTAAGCATCATAATATAAATGCACTTTAGTTATTAGTGGTAAATTACTTAATATAACATACTATATTGAATATTTCCACTATTATAGTTAAACTGTATGAATATATAATAACAGAATAATTAAGTAGATTATAGTATTAATTGGTAGATAAAATAATTGCATAATTAAAAATCAATTTACATTTGGAAAATAACATTGCAAATGAATAAATAATCATGAGAAATGAAATAGCGTAGCTTCGCACAAAGGCATACTTCTTTAAATGTACTTTACCATCTATGAGATGTACTTACTATTTCCCCTAAACTCTAGACTTATTTGTAACAATAGGCACAATTTTATATTCAAGCTTTTGAACAATAAATTAATCATACACCCATTATTTCTTACTAAAAATTTCACACGAACTCAGTTATAAACGACTTCAGTCTTCTACATACAAAGGTTTTTTCAGTTCATTTCAGTTAAATCTACAATCGTTCTGAAGCAAATATGAACCTTATATAGAACATTCAAACTGAAATCGGTCTCCACGTTTCTGGCGTATTAATACTAATTAGCATGTTTAGTTTAGTCATTTATGTGACTAACATTAGGTTATTTATGTGATTGATAGCGGAAGTACTGTCACTTGTGTACTCTACCAATACAACCGATATGAAACCGATACATCGTATTCGCGGCGTCTTATTCACCGCTTACGATTTCTTGGGCAGTGGCTGTGCTGTGGGATGGTTCCGCGCTCTGAGCTTCCGCTTCTGTGAAATAATAAAAACAATGTGATGGTAGAGTTATGTTTACGGAACGAGCAGATGGCCCACCTGGTGTTAAGTGGTAACCTCTGCCCATAACAAGGCAATACGACTTGTGTCAGGTATAAATAAGACACAATTCGTATCGTATGCGCCCGTAAATATGAGACGTGAAAGTGGAATGTTTCAAGTGCCTGTAATTTCACCGGTAGCCACCTTCCAAACCGGGACAGTAATGCATTACAACTTGGCAGCAGAAATGGGTATTGTGGCAGTATTTCGCTGGACGAACCTGGCATAAGTTCTTCTGCCTAGAAAGTAGACAGACATAAAATACTTCTGCACTGCAGGTAGTGGGTTCGATTCGATTCCCATCCAGGACATACATTTGTGTGACGAACATAAATGTTTCATATCAAATCAAATATTTTTTGCTTCAAGAAGGGTTACAAGATCTTAAAATACAATTTATAAAACATGTTTTTCTGAGTGTTTATATATTTACAAAAAGTATAAGTATTATATCAGTTGTCTGGTTCCCATGATACAAGCTATGCTTAGCTTACTTTGGGGTGTGAAATGTCCAGCAATATTAATTTATTTACAGTCCATATTATTTCAGGTGTACCGTCCTTATTTGGTAGAAAACAAATTAAAAGTTATCTGTATCACACGGGCCGCGAAAAGAACATTTTTAATTTTTTACCTGATACTAATATACTATTTCCAATAGATAGGTAGGTAATTGTGAATTAAGTTCCAAATGAATGTTATATAGCCAGACCCGTTCACCGTAAGCGAAGTAGCGACCACTCACCGAGATATTATACAGTTTTTGATGCAACTGAAACAACGTGAAGATTGATATTTCAGTATTTATCCGAGAAACTGGAGAGCAACAGGTATCGGGTCTGCTTCTATAACTTCACGGAGTATAGAGATATACACGTCTGCCCAAAAGGAGTGTACAGTTTTCAGGGTTCAAGTATGTGAGTTACTTTATTCCACCATAACTTTTAAATGTTTGAACAGATTTCGATGTATGGGGTATCATTAGAATCCTTACATCATACCGAGTAACACTGGACATAAAATTCAATCAAAAAGCATCGTACATCACCTCCACGGCACCAAATAGCATTGTCATCGAAGTATAGTTCCTAATTTCATCTCAATCGGTTGGAAGTAACTGGTTTAAAATTCAGTTACAATTTTGACTCAAACAACCATTGCGTGTTAAATAAAATCATGTAAAAATATGTAATGTTTGGTTCTCACCGGCGATTGCTCGGTCGACTTTAAGCTTATCCCGGACGATGTAAACGGCAGTTATAAGGAAGAAAACTCCGCCGACGACCTCCACGAAGCAGGTGACGAAAAGCGCGTACTGCAGCGCCTTGAACTGCACCAACTGACTCGGCGACTCCGCGGGCGATGTCGATAGCGACCTCTTCAAACTTTCTGATATCTACAACGCAAAACAAACATTGTTACTACATACATAATTTCAAGAAACCCCAACAGCTCAAACAGCTATTCCTATCGTCATCCACAGAGAAAACACACAACCTTCGCACCGACCCCGCCGGCGGGGTCGAATTATCCCCGTAAACGCCTGCGCGGGGAGCATTTTCTCCCATTCCTCCCGACTCGCAACGCCCCAAGCCGAGGTCCGAACCTAAGTGGTGCCCTTGTGTATAATTTTAAGTTTTACCGGTTGAGAGCCGTCCGCTCTCACCAAAAGCCCGTGTAAACGCTATCAAGGCCATCTGCGGCCAACATCAATATGTCCATTCATAAAAAAAAGCTCAAACACCCTGCAGATGCAGTACACTGATGTGTTCTTCTGGCAGGTTGGGTATCCTACAAGATCCTGGTGATGGCTGCGCATCAGATCAAGGTTATCATACTTATGTAATGTACTTATGTTATCACCCCTCTTTTTTTCGTCGGGGGTTAAAAACTACTAATCAGATAGCAAATCATTCATCAATAAACAAAACTGAGTAATGGCACAGAAGATGGCGATGTATTTCCTGCCAATGAAAGCAGTAATAGAACTTTTAGTGTCTATAAGCCTGACTGGAGTGCAGAGAAAATTTGATCTAATTCGAAATATTTTTTGAAGTAAAAATCTATGTAACTGGCATATGGCCCACCTGGTGTTGAGTGGTAACCTACGCCCATAACAAAGCAATACGACTTGGGTCCTCCCCTACTTAGGTACAACAAAACACTCCGCATCGTATGCGCCAGTAACCGAATCGTGAAGGTGGAATGTTTCGAAATTTCAGTGGCAGAAATGGGTATAGCGGCAGTACTTGGCCGGGCGAACTTGATTGCCAGAATTGCCAGTGAAAACTATAGTTTTAGCAAATTATAGACTTATACATTTTTTGTGTAAAAATTCAGAATATTGGTTTCTCGTTGTAGATGACAGCATTTGGTTTTATTATTTCAGAGTAGCTTATGAGATTAAGAAAAACGGTGTTAATATAACTCACCACTCCGACTAGGTAAGGACTGCCAGCATCCCCGAACATGTGCGATATCAGAATTTGGAAAGCTTCAGCAGTTGACCGCCGCGGAGGTACCACCACGTACTAAAAAATAAATATAATTATATTAAATAATACGGCTTTTTTCTATTTGAATAAAAATCAAGTACATACATTTATGAGGAATAAATTAACTACACACAAACTAACTGACACAACTCACAAAAGCAAAAGTAACTTCTACTTTGAATTTTAAATTGCAATGATCTTTTTCTTTGTTTGGGATTGGGTCAAACTCCGTTTTTTATTTATGTCATTGAAGTGACGGAACGAGCTGACGGCCAACCTGATGTTAAGTGGTAACCGCAGCCCATGGACAACAAAAAGTTATTACAAGTTTATATTTAACAATGTTTTTTTTTTGTTTTTAGTTTAAATTCGCGCCATCTGTGCAAAACATTGCGAACTAAATCTTAATGCGATCAGTCTAGCTTAGCAAGCGAACATCGTAGTCGTAATGCAAAATAACAGATGGCGCTAAATACAAAACAATTGAAACCAGTCCACTCAGTCCAAATATTAAAGTAGTAAATATTTTTATCAATGAGACAACACAACTTTAGGCCGGGACAGTATTACGATGTTACAACCAGGCAATAGTTAGCCTTATGTACGTGCCGATGAGTGACTGAGACCAATTAGCAAGCAAACAATACCAAGCAGAAAAAGCTACTCATGCTAATAACTCATGCACGAAACCACCGCTACAACCAAATCCAACTTAAACTATAGACTATTGAACAAAAAATAAACTTCCGCGGTCCGGCTGTCCCGGGAGGCGGTCTTACCAGCGACATATCGGCCACTATTGCCCAGTTGAGATTCAAAGCGAGTTCACCGACGAACATAAGTACAAAGGGCGCGTAGAAATAGCCCTCGGTGAGTACGATGGCTAGCGTCATCGCGGGCGCGGAGAGGAGCAGCCCCACGCCGCAGATGAGCGGGTGCGAGCGCGGGTACCTCTTGACGAGCGCGGTCCCGAGCCACGCGCCGCTCGGCACGCCCAACAGCCCGGACACCATCGTAATCCCGCCGAAGATTAGCGATACCCTTCGTGCAAATTGTCGTATCAATACATGCGGCAGCCTCTAGCAGCCAGCCTAGCCTCCGCTATGGGTATCGGGGGGTACTGGTCACGCACTCATGCTACTTTTTGCAAAATTATGGGAGTCTATATTCAGCAGATTTTTAACTATCATAGAATTAACATTTGATACAAATTTACGATTGAACATTAAAAAACATTTAACATACTTGTCACCTGGAAACAGACAGTTATCTTCAGAAGTGCCATATTTCTCTTTTTATAGGTTTACCAACCAAGGTGACCTTATCAATTTGAGAATGCTTAGGTACTACTTATTGCACGTCAGTTTTATGAGCAAAGAGTAGCATTGTGCGATGAATTGGGTTCACAGGCGCGCGTCCCATGCTGTGTACACTCATATGGGTTGAATTTTTATTGGCTCGATACATAGGTTCCATGCTATAAGCTATGGAGAATAAATATGGCGACGTTAAATTATGATAAATGGTAAGCAGCATTGCCCGGATTAGCCGTATGATGGTGAAGTTAGATACGATGGAGGTAGACTTGTGTTGTATTGTCTCGTTGAATATCTACAGACTGTGTGGACGGTTTCTGCTTCATAATGCTCTCACAAGCCAAAGGGCTGAGGGAAATATCCATACATTCGTTCACGGTGTTCAATAATAAACATGTTTGTATTATTAAAGTGAACATATCAAAATATGCAGATATTTCCTTTGAGTAACGTGCGGTTTGAAAGACAAATTTAAGAATACTATAATCAATGTTTTTACTTATCAAAAAGGTGAATAACCGCACATCACACCGCGCATACAAAAGCAGAAATCGCTCACCAATATAATATCGGCGACGATCGACCACGTGAGATTGAGTGTGATCATCCCGAGGAAGACGAGGGCGTAGGCGAGCGCCGCGTGCGCGTCCACCGCGATCAGGGCGAGGTACACGAGCGGTGCGGACGCGAGGAGCGCGAACCCGCATATGAGCGGGTCGCAGTCGGCCGCGGTGGCGCGCAGCCGCTGCGCAAGCGCCGACCCCAGCGGCACGCCGAGCGCGCCCGACAACATACTCACTATGCCAAACTTGTACGACACACTGTCGTACGCATACCGTTAGCTGATCCGGCCTCACAAATCACTTGGCAGTAACCCTGCCTACTGTAGGTCGGGGGTTCGATTACCACCCAGGTTTATTGTGTTGGTGTGTTAATAAAAAAATATAAGTATTATATCCAGTTGTGTGGTTCCCATGATGCAATAGTGAGCTATGCTTAGCTTACTTTAGGGATAGATGGCGTGTGTGAAATGTCTATTATATACATATTTTATAAATATTTGCTTTCGATTTCATATCGATGTACCGTTTGATGAGGTATGATTAATCTTTAGTATACAGTTACATATCAACCCACGTATAGATGGATTCCTATTCGGAACAACGGTGCTTTTTGCTACTTTTATTGCCTTCACTAAATGACCTAAAAGAAACTCACTTCCTGTAATGGAAAGTTCCATCCAAACATATGAGGGGTTAAATACTCTCAACAGTACAGTTGCTAATTTGTAATCTAATTGATTATTAAATTGCTATCAAAGTTTATTTTGTTATCTTATCTGAGACAAGGTATCGGACGCAACCGATGGATTCTTATCAACAGGCATTAAAAAAATAAATGGTGCACGCCGGTTCGTTAAGAAACACGCGTATTTGTAAGATGCGCGGAGAAACAACACAACGATTTAGCTTATTGTTATAACTCGATTTTGCTCATAATTTGCGTTCCGCGGTCTACATATGAAAATTGATTTATTAAGAGTTAACTCCAAATGATCCAAACTATGGGGGGACATCACACAAAAAAAGGAAGCCCGCCATTAGGGGTTTATTTTCTGTTCTTCCCCATGGAGGGTCGGATATGGTTTGAACAGCCGTCAAACTTAGGGATAAGTACGCGTGACCTTATGTTTTGAATATTATTGACGTTTCCAAGCCATTTCTTTATGAATTCTATGGAAATAACGTTTTTGAATTTGACTTGGTCACGTCGGAGATATAATTATTTTGCACACGTTTAAAAGCATACCAGATATCAATTCGATAGCAATTTGCAATTGTGTGTCACTGTTATATATTTATGTATATGTGTGAATGCACCATTAAAATGTGTTTGTCAGTTCCGGCGCGCACGCACGTTTACTCGGTAACCGCCATGATATTAACGCTTTTTTATAAACCCTCGATTGTAAAGCCCGTTCCACGAAAGAAGTCTCCTGTCTGTGGCGCTAGTTTCTACGCAAAAGGGAAATTTCAGTTCAGCTTAACGTTAGTTCCTTTACCTGCCGCAGGACTTATTTCGCAGAACGGACTGTACCTACCCATCAAATTTTCAAATTCTCAACTCCAATAAAGCGTTACTGCGTATACTGTGCTCACCTTTCAATAGTGATGTCATCGTGTGACTGCATGGTGAGGCCGAGGTATATGAACTGCGGCCCCCACCACGCGAGCGCGCCCGTCACGAACGCCACACACGTGAAAGCCAACGTAGACAGCATGAACGACGGGCTGGGGATATTACATATCACTCAATATCATAAAAATATAATAATAAAATATATATATATAAACATTTCGTCATAGTCGTAGAACAAAGACGGTTTTGATTTTTTTTCTAATTTAGTTTTTATGTTGTTCCCATAATACAAGCTATGCTTAGTTTGGGGGCTAGGTGGCTCTGTGCGAGTTGTCCACCAATAACTAATAATTAATAAAATACTAATAAATAATAATAATTATTATTATATATAATGTATATTCAGGTGTTTTTCACAGCTCAGTTGGTAGTAACTGCCTTCTCGTTGTTATAAATAAATTCCCGGATGGTAATCAAACCCATGACCTTTATGGTGGTCATGGGTTCGAGCGCAGAAGACAGAGGAACTACTAACTGAGTCAGACATGAAGCCAATGAAGTGTAAAATACTAGTTTATACCTGCGGCTTCGGCCGCGTAATTTGGTTAAATATACGGGCACATTAGTAAATAAGTTAAGATCGAAGTGAAAGTGCATGATTAGCTTATAAAATATTTTTTACAAAAAAAATTTTTTAGTGGGAACTTAGCGTTCTTACTGACGTAAAACATTACAATCAGTTTAAATTGAGGAAATTTTTGTTCAAATATACAACATGTAAATATTTATTTAATTTATGAAAAGATATCTGACGAATCTGTTCATTATAATTCATATGGGAAAAATTTATAATAACCATTGTTGTAACTTTAATTTCAAACTATTAAAATTCAGTTTTAAGGAAATTGTTTGTTCAAAAATTGAATCTTTGCTACAATCACACTTATATTATTTTATGCGAAAGTTATTCAATTGTTATATTTTCTATTACTCCTTCACGCCAGCACTGCTGAACCAATTTGGCAGACATTTTGAACAGAACAGGTAGATAGAATACATATGCTTCTTTTTTTATCTCGATTCCACGCGGGTGAAGCAAAATCACATACAAATATTTAATTAATATAAAAAATTAATACAATTTTACAATTAAAAAAAGATTGCAGATCGCTGGTATTATGTGAGACTCAACCTCCTCTCTTTCCGAATATGACCAAAGTAATGGGACTCAACTCAAAGCAATAGAGCTCTGAGAAACGTACCACAAAGCAATAAATTGGGTAGCAAAACGTAAACACAAATTTCAACGCCAATGAATGATTCCTCATTATCTCGTACTAGGACGATTTTTTTTTCGGTTATTTTGTTTTTTAAACCAAATTCCTGAACTGATTTTGAAGAAATTTCTATGGGACCAATCTGAGAGGATATTCTTACAAATAAAAAATTCTGAAATCGGTTAAAGGGAGAAATATGAAGTAACAAACATTAAAAAAAATACCAACAAAACTAATAACCAGAAGTCATTTAAAAATATTATAAATCAACGTAATTTACTCACTTTTTAATCAAAGACCGGAGATCACTGGTATACGAGGTGGGATTCATCTGGCTGTCCTCCGCTTGCCCTCTCTCGGGGTCCTGCATGACCCAAGTGATGAGAGCTACCGCAATCGCGCCGAGGAAAGGGGTCACGCGGAGCCCCCATCGCCAGTTACCCGCGGCCGCCCCGGCCACCGAGCCCACTATGTAGCCGAGACCACTGAAATTGTACAGATCAATTTTCAATATTTAAATAAGCAAATATAAAGTACATATTTATAAATAATAAATAACTAGTTATCAATATAAATAGTGTATAATAATTAAAGTACTATATATAAAATGAAAAGGATATTGCATAGCACATTGTGTGATGAGAAGGAAAATAATAAGGAAATTTCTACTAAACCGGGTTTCCCAGTCCTTTCCCAGATATTAATTCTGAAATATCTATGACCCGTGGTTGTAACAAATCCAGCTAAGCAGAATCAACAGACATGACGATAATATCAAGATGATTTTTTTGTGATATTAGCGTGTTTTTTATGTGATAAAGTTACGGAACGAGCAAATGGCCCACGTGACGTTAAGAGGTAACCTTTGCCCATAACAAGCAATACTACTTGGGTCCTCTCCTAGACCCAAGTCGCATCGTATGCGCACGTAACTCTGAGAGTGAAGGTAGAATGTCTTGCCTGTAATTTCACCGGAAACCACACCTTTCGATACGGAACACAGTAACCGAATGCACTACTGCTTGGCGGCAGAAAGGGGGTATGGGCAGAACTTTAGACGAACTGGGCGGAACTGGCTGGTCCTACTGCCACTGATAAATGGTGATTGACACATTTGCCATCACTTTATTTTGTTTTAACAATAATAGCCCTTGGTGCATCAAGTACAGTCAGATGTATTCAAGTTTATTTCTAAAATTACCATGTACTGGACACGTGACCAATACTGTATAAGTAATTGTATTCGTGTCTTCAATAAAACGTGTTTAGCTTAAACCGCAACTAAATGTACGGGAATGTCATAAGCAAATGTTTTCTAATTGCGTGTTGCATGTGAATTCCACATAATTCACAAATTCTTTGCACATTCAGTCTCAAGTAGAGACTGTACACGGCGGCAGGTCTTTACTGAACATTAAGTATTTAGGTTAAGTTTTTGCGGTAGGTATGAATGCCTGAACAAGTAGCCTAGATTCACCCGAGAACACTAAAACTTCACTGGTAATCTTAACTGGTAACTTAACTTATCAGTAATTAATGTCGGAAATAGTAGATATGAACGTTCTCAATGAACACAGAACAATTACTTTGAGCATTACATTTTGACTGGCCTCATAGCTCAGTTGGTAGTAACCCTGACTTCTGCGCTGTAGGTCGTAGGTTTAATTCCCACCCAGTACAAACATTTGTGTGACAAACATAGATGTTTGTTCTGTGTCTGGGTGTTAATATGTAATATATATATTTAAAAAGTACATAAGTATCTAGTAACAAACCTAGTATCTAGTACATAAGTATCAGTTGTCTGGTTCCCATGATACAAGCTATGCTTAGCTTACTTTGGGGCTAGATGGCGCTGTGTGAAATGTACACCAATATTTATTATTATTATATGTTCAGGTTAATTCATAAATTGATTAAATCATATAGCTACTCTTATAGACAATGTAAATTCCACGCAGGCGAAGCCGCAGGCACAACTAGTCCTGTATAAAAAGAGGCCTGATGTCCAAGGCTTTGCATTTTGACCTTGGCTTGCCGTGTCATCCCCTATGTGGTTTTTGGCACATTTTTGTATTGAGCCAAGGTCAAATTACGAAGGTTCGCCAAGCACTATTCAAAGGACAGCAAAGGTCGACCCATATCCATTGTTATGTCGTAATAAACTTAACTTAGTTAACTATGTTTAGTCGATGTCACGTCAAGTTAAGTGCGAGTATTTTAAACACTCTTTGTATGGTGATCTCGCTTTAGGATAATTTGAGCATGACGTCATGATTGGCAAAGTTATTTTCGCATACTAGTAATTTGATATAACGTTCTTTAGGACTAATGTTTCATAAATTATGAAGTTAATTTTGTAAGGCATAATGGTCAAATGTCTAATCGTTTAGTGAATATTTTTTAATGGCCTGATTAAATAAGCCTTAGTGTTATAAGTATGGAAAACGAGGAGAGATCACTTGGAATTGAGATAATTTCGTATACACAAGACTCACCTGCCAACTGGGATGGCGAAGTAGAAAAATGCCAACATCTTGGAGCGCAAGTTGCCGACGAACAGATCACTGATGATGGTCGGCGCTATCGTGGAGTACGAGGCCTCGCCGATGCCCACCAGCCCTCGGAACAACGCGAACATCGCGAAGTTCTGCAAATTATATACAGCTTGGTTTGGATGCAATATGTTAATATACTTTTAATAGGCTAGTACCTACTTCTCTCGAACCATTGGAGTGAAAGGGTTAATCACACAATTTTTTTGTCCTGGTGGGAATCGAAGCCACGACCAGAACAACAATTTAAAAAAATGTTGTTTTGGTATATGTACCGTGTATACATCCATATTCCATATGCACTTAGTAAAAAGCGTTATTTTAATATTACAAACAAACACTCCAATTTTATTTATTTGTAGATGTATTCGCGTTTTTTCGAAGGCAACAAATGACGATTCGTATTTATTTAGGAATTATTATGTACTTCAAATTTGTGTGGGTTCAATGAAAAAATGTGGACACAAATTTTCTGATAAAGCTAACAGTCAATTCTGAGACTATTTCGTAATTGTTTGACGAAACCGGGCAATTAACTAATTAAAATACATGACGCAATACATAACAATCACCAAACATGTTTAAGGCAATCAAAGAGTGAAGCAATAAAATAAGTATATATTTTTCCAGGTAGCAAAGTTTCTATGGGCAGTTTGTAGTACCGTAGACTTCGTCAAAAGAAGAGTATCTAAATTGTCGTTGTTCCAAAAAACTGTGCTTTCGCATTTTCATCAAGATATATTTTATATGTATTCGCGTTTTTTCGAAGGCAACAACTCGATTCGTATTTATTTAGGAAGATATTATAAACATACTTAATATAACATAGGCATTAGGTACCCGTTGTTAAAGTGATGTTCAAGTCATGGTCTGAGATATTAGGCCGTCTCTTTAATCACATAAACGGAAAATACCCAATTACGGCTTGCTCATTTAATGGCGGCAATTTTGTTTGTATCTTGCTTTGTCAGAATATAACAAACATTCTAATAAACAATACGATTTAAGTAAGTAGTGATCAAATTAAAAATATAACTGACTGGCCTCATAGCTTAGTTGGTATTAACCCTGCCTTGTGCGCTGTAGGTCGTGGGTTCGTGGTTCTCAACCAGGACAAACATTTTTGTGCCGAACATAGGTATTTGTTTTGCGTCTGGGTGTTTATATGTATTTTAAGTATGCATTTACAAAAAACTATATAAGTATTATATCAGTTGTCTGGTTCCCATGATACAAGTTATTTACTTAGCTTGCTCTGGGGCTAGATGGCGCTGTGTGAAATTTCCACCAATATTTATTATTTAACTACTAAACGTGGGATACATACTAATAAAATGGGCACAATGGACGGCACTATCAATCATATCGATCTCTTCCATGCAACTTTTAAGATAGGACAGTTATAACATTAGACGGAGGTGTACAATAAAGAATATTTTATCTCCCAGATACTCACACTTAAAAAGGACCCGAAGAAGGTTGTGATGCTCCACAGGGCAACACCAAACGCCATGATGACTCGTCTGGAGTACCTGTCTCCCAGGTAGCCGAAGGCCGGCGCGAACACCATGTATGCGATGACGAACACAGTCTGGAGTAACCCGGCGGAGTCATCTTGTATGTCGAACTCTTTTTTAACATCTGATAGTACACCTGAAAATAAAGTGGGTTCTCACTGCACTACCACGGAATATTCTTAGTATAAATACTGTCTAAGGACAGAGCTACAATATAAAAGAAAGAATTGGCCACCTTTAGTGATAGAGGCCCACAAAGAAAAAACTAGGAGGTTTGACACTAGTTGTAAATGAGGTCACAGACCAACTCAAGAAGTGGCCATTTTCCACACTTTTTTTATATACGCAATGGAACAAACATATAAGCGTAATTATTAAATAAGTAGGAAGTGAAAACGACAATGATGAATAATAGAATATATAATGCCAGTTTAACTCGACATCATCGCATATTTTGCTTCCAATGTATTCAGACAAACATGAGGATTTGAAACTGGCTGGACACAAAAAATAAGCCGTGACTTTATTTCGGCCTCGTGAAGGTGAGTGGCCCCAAATTGCACATTACTAAGCTTACGTAGCTTCTCAAAGTGTATACAATTTAATTAGAATATTTTGAAACTTATTTGAATGAAAATATTGCATATAAACGTGATGGTCCCATAGAAAGTTAGTTTACTTTGCAGTATGATAGATAGATAGAAAATGCTTTATTGCACAAGGTAAAACAAGTACATGGAAGAACTTAATGCTAAATAGCATTTTCTTCCAGCTAACCTAATGCCTAGTATGCCTAATGGCTGTTGTTGTTGACATTAAGAACGCTAAAGGGTGTGGTCGCAAGCATCACGCCACCACTTGGCAAAGCCCGATAAACCAAAGCAAACATCATCAGGGTCATTTAGGAACGTTGGACTATTTTCGTATCCATTGCTATGTGCAAGACATATTTATGAAATCGACAGACATCTTCTTTTACATAGTTATAAGCATATTATTACTAAAAAATGGTATTAGATGTTCCGGAATAAAATAATATTCACTCGTTTTTATTCGTACCATAATATCAGCCCTATAAACCTCATCGTATCTCTGCGACAGTGCAATAAATCATCTTCTTTTATTACTGGTCCCCTATTGTTTGCCTCAGTGTATTTGTTGTATTCCCTTATTTTATTATTTGTAAGGGTTTTTTGCTGTCTGGTTTCACTTTTGATATTAATCCCAATAGCTATAACGTAGATATTAATCTAGCTATTTTGTTGCTTTAGGATATTATTATTATAGCATTATCTTACTAAACCTGGCAACAAACAGCATTATCTTTTCAACGATAACTTTTAACGCAGTAGATTGTATAGACAACGGGAGTCAAGTGATGGCTGTCATTTTTTAACTAGTTGTCTCGCTTGTTAAGTTCTTTGGGATTGCCAAATTATTAGGACTAGCAACGATAACCAATACATATCGCATCGCAGACCTGGATGTTTTAGGCGTGGGCGTATCAGACAGTCAAGATAAAATTTCGGACGATTTCATAATCGCATCCATATCAAAATTGAAATGAAATATTGATAGATAGTAAGAAAACTCTTTATTGTACGCCACAATATAAACATAAACAAAGTTAAAAGAAGTATCAATGTAATGTGAAGAAAAATGGGCGGCCTTATTGCTTAAAGCATTCTCTTCCGGGCAAAAATACTACTACCTAATTAACCAAATTAAACAAGAATTATGAAAGAAAATAATAATCGGATATTTAAGGAAAAATCTAACAGCATGGGAATTGAAAGCAATATGAGGCAATATTAGGAGAATTAATATAACTGAAAATAGAGTTGACTAACAATATCAGACCATTTAGTGGCGTGATGTGAAGAATGACGCAGAGATTATTCACGGTCAGTTCACGGACGTTTGATCGGGTACGATTCTGTATTTTAATCTTAAGCTAATGGTTGAATCGTGATGGTTTTAATGATTAATATATAATAGTGCAGAAAAGACCGCCAGACGCCAGACCGTCTGACAGACTACAAGGCTAGTCAGATGCAGAGCCAATTAAAAAACTTTTCAACTACCAATTACATTATACTGAAAAATAACCTGATTCTAACTGATGTATTTAAATATAAATGTTCTAAGCTTTCATAACCCTGAGCACTTTCATTCTGTTTAGCACTATTCATAAAAGAAATCCATTAGAAATGTTCTGATGGGTAAGAACAATATAATTTATTGTCGAAATGTTAGCATACTAAACTCTGGTAGCTAAGAGAGCAACAACGAAATAAAACTTAAATTTGATTGATGTAATACCTATCTTCAAATGCCATTAGCTTTTAGCGGTGAAAGTGATAATCACAATAAGAGCACGAAGTGATATATTTTACACAGCAATATTCTCCGTTCAGTCGCGGCACCATTTCTTTTTTGAGTTACATTTCGATGAAAGTGTTTGTAATGAAATGTGTCGCCATTAGTGCTGTCGTCAACCAATAGTAGTTTTAGGAATAAATTCCTCTCCACAGTGTGCCATGGTCCCGCTAGGAATTTCTGAATCGATTGAAAAACTCCGTATAAATTAACTAATAAACTAAATTAAATGTAAGGTAGATACTTAAATTGTTACACCCTGTAAAGGTCACGTGGTCAAAAAGGAACTCCTTCTCAGGGGTTTCGTGTTGGTTCTCCCCATGGAGGGTTGGATAGGGTTTGAACAGGCGGTAAACTTAGCAATAAGTACGCGTACCTTGTTTTGAATATTTGCTGTATTGACGTTTCCAAGGCATTACTTCATAAATTCGTTGAAAATAGTTTTTCGACTTCGACTTTAACCATGTACCGCATGTACCCTCATCAGATGCATGGACTTACCAATTAATTACTTGTTTCTTGTACCAATTGTGACAGCCTAATTATGTAAATTAATTCAATTACAGTTCATTACTGTACCGCAGCAGAAGCTGACAAAACCATTTGAAGGTATTTAACCGAATTCAAAACGCGTAATTCTTTTACTTCTAACTCACCTACCTAGTTTTGTGCCTTAGTAACACGATGGACTTAAGAGAGATAACTAGGTAAAGGTTATAGAAAAAATACGTAATAAAATAAAATAAAGAAGATCACAGAATAGTAGTTGGGAAGTACCTCTAATTCAATTTCAATTCTTGCAACTGGTTTGGCATAAAGCACTTTTATTGTTCTCAATATATACTTTCCATTATTATTTCTCAAGTCAGTGATATTTTTAAAAGTAACTACTGATAGACGCGTACCTTTCCCAACTATACAAACTGCGATAATATTTCGTCATCGCAGCTGCGGCGTTTCAATGTAGCATGGTTTTATTTACGTTAACGAAAGTTTGTTCGGCCAACTCTAGACAGCAGTACTCAGCAGTACAGACAAATTTTAGGTCCTGTGTAAGCTTAGTGCCACGAATAAAATATTTTTCTTTCTTTTCCCAATCGTATAATATCTCAGTGCTAGAGCACTAGACTTCAATCTTGATCGCTGCGTTGACCTTCAAAGTGGGCGTTGCGCTTCGAGCGCGCGTGGCGTGACCGAAAGAACCGTTCAGCTACGTAACCGCGCGGTGGGGCCAGGTGGCACCACTATCGCACGGCAGAAAATACGCGCACGCGCCTCCACATCGTAAAATCACGCCACGTTCGCAAACCAATCGGCTGCGAGGACCTTGTGGAGCGAAAACGCGCTGCTCGCGACGCGCGCGGTACAGTCGGCGGCCACGCGTGACGTATACGCCGGTGTCATTTACTCGGTCATGACATAAACTGTTGACGAAATTACACCAATATTTTGTAGCTGTAACCCCGCGCCAGACACAGCAGCAACATTGAAAACTTGTCTGGCGCGGGTATTTGAGATTTGTTTCTATGTTTGATCAAATGTTTGATTGCCATTCGATGTCGGTTTTTCAAGCGCACATCAAAGAGTTCAAAGTTCACACATAGCGTAACCTGCCACACACGCGCAATGTTTATTTGCTATTGCATCACCTTAGCGGGATTTGTGGCAGGTACAAAATGTGTTCAAATGTGTGTAAAATGTTTGACTGTCTGGCGCCGGGATAAAATCAACACTGACCCGAACAAATGTAACTGAAAATGTGAATGACAACTCAATCAGGCCACCGCTGCGCGTGCTAACGAGGTTTTCTGCCCTAAATTGATGCCTCACACCAACTGAGCGTTACTGGCAGAAAATGAAACAGAACGCGGTATAGTCTCATTTCCGGAAGTAAGGGTGATTCGGGAATGCAATTGACGTACCTATCACCCCTAGGGGTGTGATAAAATATCGATCAACGAGACGTAAACAAGTTTTAATGTATTATTGTGCTTCGGGTTAAATAAGATAACACACAATATCACAATTACTGACAGACAGAGAGAAAATAACGGATCTTTGTAACCTTATTACAAAAACAGTGTCTGGCAAAGCATACAACTTAAAATAATACCTACATTCGCATAAACTAGTCATAGATGTCAATGGCTTGATCAAAACGTGATTTTATGTGAATTCCACGCTGGATGCGTGGAATTATATTATGTAAAATTAAAGTAAGTAAGTAAATTAAGTAAGTTAATTTGGTAATATTATCGTATTATTTAATAAAAGAGACACAAAAATATTCTTTAAGGAGATTGTACCGATTAAACTAAATGTTACTGTAACCTTTGAAAACTTGACAGTTGCAAAACAGTAAAACTTGATAATGTAATTAAATGTCATGACGTGAAGCAGGGCACGCCTACCAATATATTTTTTATAATATTATATTGGTATGCGTGCAATATTTTTGCACTATTTTATTATTTATTAGTTATTAGGCTATGGCATCGCCTTCACCTCAGTGATATCAGAATAATAAGCTATGCCTATTTATAGAATACAATCTAGTTACATTACCAAATATCATTAGGATAGGGTTTCATTAGGGACGGATAGGGTTTGAACAGGCGTCAAACTTAGCGATAAGTACGCGTGACCTTGTTTTTAATTTTATTGACGTTTCCAAGCCATTACTTTATGAATTCTATGGAAATAAAGTTTTTGACTTAGACATCAGTAATTTTGTGAAATAGAACAACAAACATTCCACATTTGGCATGTATCTCGATCCATTCTATCGTAACTTTTAATAATTTTATGGAGATAATTAGCGACTTTCACGACTCACGACTTCCTATCACTCAAAATTATTCGTCTGACACTCTGTGGGGGACGCCTATAACAGACGAGGCAGCATTGCTGATCCACTTTCTGGTTTAAAATACATTGTCTGTAACCGAACACTAACCCCGAATACCAATAGTAATTACGTAAAGCAGTACGAAAAAATGTGTTCCAATGCACTGCGTTTTAATCTATGGCTGTAAAGACGTTTGTGCCAAGGTGTCTCTGCCAAGCGAGTAAATAGGACGTCGCGGCCGAGTAATGCAAAAGTATAACTTTCTTTCACTACGTATAACAAGGGGATAATATATTTATATAATAATAATATTGGTGGAAATTTCACATAGCATACTAGCCCAAAGTAAGCTAGGCATAGCTTGTATCAAAGAACCATTTTATTGATATTAAAACCCAGGCACAGACCAATACCTCTATATACGTGACATGTTTATCCTGGGTGGGAATCGAACCCACGACCTACAGCGCAGAAGGCATGGTTACTACCAACTGAGCTATGAGGCCAGTCAAATAATATGGTAATACAACTTGTAAAGCGAGACTAAAAATATTATATAAGACACTGAAATTGTATTTAAATTTACTTTACGATCAACTTATATACAAGGTATACTTACGCTATCTCGCACCCAAAATAATTCTCAAATATAAAAAGGTATATTAGATTTATTTGAAGTTTGGGCTTTTAGAGTTATTAGAATTCTATTTCTTCAGAATTATTAACGTTTTTTTACTTGATGTTTTTGTTTATAAAAAACACATTATGCCATTAAAATGTCATCAATCCGTTTTTACTCATTTTAGTGTAAATATGTGTCGTAACACTTCAATGATAAATTAATTCAAATTTAGACTGACTTTGCCTTGAAATAAGAATGGGATAAATTAAGCCATTGATTTTTCGTTGCGCTTTTTCCAGCAATATCTTTGAGAGTAGCATAAAACAGATTGCATATGTTTATTAAAAAAGATATACCACAGGAACTCTACAAAACCTTTTAACGAAGATAAGAAGAAATCCCACTTTTTGGGTTTCTACTATAAAAACATCACTCTAACCAGACTTGGCATATTGTCACAATTATCAACGATTGTTATACAAATTTATAAAAAAAAAACATTTCACTTCACGCCGCTAGTGGTTGGAAATTAGACTTATCTCCTTACATTACATAACTTAGCGAGTTAAATAAAAGCTTCGTAAAGAGAGAGGAGGGGGCCCACTTTGTTCGCGTCCGTAGGTGATAATGATAACCCTTGAATCCCTACATGTGTCCCCCGGGTGGTGCGAAAGGAGCAACCCAAAGTAGCAGTAGAACTCGTGCTAAGTTCGCCCGGAGAAGTACTGCCACCACACCTGGTAAACTGCCGCCGAGCAGTGATACACTCGTGTTGCTGTGTTCCGGTGGAAGGGAGTGGGTGCCGGTGAAATTGCAAGCGCATGAGACGTAACATCCTCGTCTCGGGGTGATGGACGCAACGCAATGCGACTCGAGTCATCTCGTGCTTTGGTGGAGAGGACTTGAGTGGTATTGCTGTTGTCCATGGGCGGTGGTTACCACTTAACATCAGGTGGGCCGTCAGCTCGTTCTATCACCTAGTTGAAGTAATAAAAAAGGTGCGTAGTTGTAAATGTAACATTTTGGAAAATTGAGAAATGATCATCAATTCGGGTGAAGGTGATACCAACAATACGGCATTGTTTCGGATATTTAAATTCTACAAAGTAACGATTACAGAGTTCAATAAAGCCAATCACACTGTGTTGTAGTGCAGTAAGTATGAATGACACCTGTATTGTGTAATTAGATACGAGTAAACTGCGCATACCAGGAACACGTAAGGTAACCTAGCTTGGCGGATCCACTTTCACGGAACCACGTAGTACCTTGGACAGTATTACTGGATTTTTTAAAGCTGCAACATATCTGTCATTCAAAAGAAATCTATACAAATAAATAAAATTGGAGTGTCTGTTTGTAAATCAAAATATCGCTCTTTACTAATCGCATATGGATTTATACACGGTACATATACCAAAACTTTTTTTTTTACAATTTTTGTCTGTCTGTTTGTTCCGGCTAATCTCCGAAATGGCTGAACCAATTTTAACGGGACTTTCACTGGCAGATAGCTGATGTAACAAGGAGTAACTTAGGCTACTTTTCCAAGGGATAAAATAGGGGTGCGCGATAAAACCGAATTCCACGCGGAGGAAGTCGCGGGCAACAGCTAGTTGGACAATATAATTTTAAGAATATAAAATATGATTGTCATATCACATGCATCAAAGCCTGGTAATTTTTATGACACGGAGTTGAAACTACTTGTATGCAACTGTTTTACTGTTTCCGTACAGCAATTAAGGTTAATAGCTTAAAAGCTTTCTCGGCAGCTGAGCAACTTGATCAAATAAAGGGCTACAATAAAATGATAGGGGAACATTGTTCACACAAATTTCATAGTGTAAGCTATTTACTAAACAAATATTACTTAAGTAACATTATATTCTACATGAACGTCAGTAAAAGTGATAAAATTAATTTGAACAGCAGCAACAAAAAGAAAGCCAAAGAATTCGTTTTATTGCCCTATGCCCTCTTCAACAAAGTGTTTCCTGGCGATGAATATTAAAAAAAGACGTTTAGAAGGCAGTCAAATTTGGGATGAGAATTTAAGGAGATATATTCAGTTTATTTCGAGACTACGTTTTGTGTAACGGGAAGTAGTGAAGTGATGTGGCGTCGTCTGGGCGAGCTGTTATCGAAAGTTGGTTCATGCAAAAAATGCCCCTCTACCAACGACGCCGCTCCCACCGGGTCCCGTTTGGGGCAAACGTATCAGCAAACACTTCCTATTGCTCATTTATTTAAACTCACACAGGCTTTTATATTTTTTGGATATGTAACTTAATTAGTAGGTACGTTTGGCAATAGTACTGCTGTACATTGAATGTCTTGAAAGTCTGAACAAGTGCCCAGAAATAACTATACGAAGAAAATATACCAGATCTGAAATGTTTTCGTACGAGATTAAAATCATTCTATATTGCCACAGTTTCACAATCGAAATTACGATCTTAATTCCAAAGCTCTCTATATTCTTGGAGCTGTTAAAGCTGAGTATCTACATTTTAGTGTAAACAAACACAGAGATAAATCAAACGAGTAAGTTGCTAAATAAAATCCCTTGTAAACCACTTCTGTACAGCTTACTCGGTGAGATGTTTCCTTTATCCAGGAATATGCTTATCTCCAGTATTATCATAAAGCAAAATAAACATGGGAGCACAATCTTATTTATTCCACCAAAGAAGACAGTAATCTCAACTTGTTGGTTTACACACATGGTTTAGCTGGGTTTGTTGCATAAATAGAATAACTGAGAACAAACTATAGAGGAATTCAGTGTTTGATGGGATCTAAAACTTTCGCTGTTTTCACTTTCTACTATTGATTTATACCTGGGTTCGAACAAGAAATCTTTCTTACTTCGTGCCTATTTACTTGAACCATACATTTGATCATCAATCACGTTGTGATATTTGGACAGACAGTTAACGGAATAGACATTGGCTGAACGTTCCATTTTGGCTTAGTGTCTCTAAAAAAATCTTCGGTTTATTTAGATAGATGAATTCTTTAATGCAAATTACAACAATTAGGTAAACATACAGCATAAAAAATACACAAAAAAACAAAAGAAATGTACAATCGGCGGTCTTATCGCTTATAGCTATTTCTACCTAGATGGCGCTGTATGAAATGTCCACCAGTATTTATTATTTTACCTACGTAATAATTTAGTATGCGATCTATTTATATTCACCCTACAAAACTCCCTTGCTTAACTATTGTATCAGGTGGTAAAAATACGAACTAGCTCATAAATTATACATTATTTAAGTGTGGTAGGTGCGGTGCATCAACCTTTCTTTCAACGAGTGCTGGTGATCTCGCATTGGTTCACAAATTGATATGAATGTTTATTCAGAGCACCTCTGTCCATATCTATTTACCCACTTGACAACCGTAATATTGACAAATTAATGTGATTTTGCAACGGTACCGCCTTCCACGCTATCGCACAAGTATCGGAAAAATATACTCAACTGCTGATACGTACTTAAATATGGAATTTTTTCGAAGAACTGGATCGTTATTCCCCTTCTTTGAATAAGAAATAAGTAATTAAAATATTGAATTGCTTCATACATCATTTCATATTCTAATCAATGCAAATCACAAACATACTTTACGTAGTGTCGATTCAGCAAAACCATTATAACTGTTGTAACGTTATAACCATGTAACGGTCATTCATATACATAAATCGCGTCCCAAACCGATGTTTTGTAATCTCATTACGATCCCATCAGTCCCAATAATTATCTTGGTTCATGTCGAAGAACACGCATGTTACAATGTCTGTGACTACATTCTTTTGCAGTTATTCGTATTTTAAATATGCCATAATTAGATAGTTCTTCTTATAAATAGTTAGGTTAAAAAACTCAAACCATAACCCATGCTCGCTAGTACTACAAGTGCAACTAATTGGTCCCAAGTGGAGCCTCGATGGGCACTCAAGCAATGATATAAACGAGGATAATATCGCGATATCTGGCTGCAGCTGCAACCCATCACATCAAAGCACCACTGTCTTGAGTTATAGGCTTTCTCAAGCGCGTTTCTCGTTATGAATCTGTTCGCCGAACATTCTTATTAAATTCAGATGAGACAGAACTCGAGCCCATTTGCAGATCTCTACCTAATCTGAATTGACCCGTAACTACTGTTCTTAATAGAATCGTCATTAGAATAGTAGTCATAAATTAATCAAATTAGCGTATATGCCTTTCACTGGTACCATTTGATTGAATGGAGTGTTAAAACAGTGGAAAGTAACAAATGCTTAGGAATTTCGGAAATGTAGCTGCACGAAATAAGGTTTCTTAAAAAATATTAAAGTAAATATCGCCCATACGAGTTCTTCCTAGCGTGTAATACAAATAAGATGGCAAAGGAATTCCTTTAAAAGTTCTGTATGGACCACCCATCGGCGTTATTTATCTCCAAACTTACATCATTAAAGTCAAGAGACAGTCTATAAACAGATGCCTGAGCCAGCCATGGTGGTTATCCAAGAGATAACGTCAGATTCAAGTACCCTGAGAAATCGATTTCGAGCGGGCGGTCTCTCTCTCTCTCTCTCTCTCTCTATACTCATAATCTGGGCTTAAAACACAATTTATAAATGACCCTTTTTTTAAACCTAACATATGATACGTCACACGTAATCCTTTCGATGAATGTAACAAATTGAATACGGTATCAAGGGCTAAACTCTAGGGGAGGGGTAATGTCGGAGTGTGACATAATGTGGGTTGAAAAAGTTACCGTATTGTATTTTCAGTCCAGACAAATGATTAACAATAAACTTTAAGTTTCACTTTAAAGTGGCTTCAAATTAAATTCCCTTTTAAGATGTACGACGACACACAGTTTACGATTCTGAACACTTAAATTTTACGTTTGTGATCTTTTGAATGGCGTCGCTCTTAGAATTGGTTTTACGATACGATTTTCCATTTCACATAAAACTATAAAAGAACTATAATTCAGTCATTGGCTCAAATTAGGTTCTTTAAATCTGCTGTTTATTTTTTAAACCAGTGTCCAAGCTTGTTGTGAAACTGATAGAAATCATATTGATAAAAAAATAGCTTTAAGTTATGGATAGTAAAGATATAGACATTTCCCTAGAATGTACGTAACCAACCACATTTTGGACCCTCACTAAATTATGCCCGATGCATAATAAGCTGACATATTTTATTCATGAGCGATGTTCACACAACCGGGCATGTGACACTTTATGGGAACAAAATATGGGGATCATAGTAACCCTTCGTAATATGTAGCCTTTTAATGAATGTATATCGATTCTGTAGTGTACGTTCATTTATTAATGTCATATATTATATATATATAAGAGTATAAGCTGTTGCCCGCGACTTCGTCCGCGTGGAATTCGGTTTTATCACGTAACTCTATTTTACCCCTCGGAAAAGTAGCCTAAGTTACTCCTTGTTACATCAACTATCTGCCTGTGAAAGTCCCGTCAAAATCGGTCCAGCCATTTCAAACATTAGCCAGAAAAAACTTTTGGTATATGTACCGTGTATACATCCATATGCACGTAGTAAAAAGCGATTATTTTAATGTTACAAACAGACACTCCAATTTTATTTATTTGTATAGATTTAGTTAATTTGTACTCCTGAGACCCAAGATACAGGCTTAACACCTTGATTGGGCCTCGCTGTTTTTTCGTAATAGAAATAAGGTAATCATGTACGTGTGAAATTGACTTTGAAATTATAATTGATACTAGGCAATAAAGATTTTATTATTAAGCAAATAAGTAGTTATGCCTTTACATAACAGCCAACCAGACAATGTAAGTAAAGTTTTTAAGTATTTATTGTAAGAAAAACAGTCAAGTATCGCTATTTCATTCGACTTGAATAAGGAAATAAGGAAATTCAGAAATGAAAACGTATCTCAAAATATAATTAATCCAGTGTTACTCAAGGACAGTGTAACTTTCCATTAGTGTAATAATTTTTAGATACAGTTCCGTGATTGCCACCTACAGAAACAACCAAACATTTTTTTATCTCTTTATTATAGAATAGATGTAGCAGAAGATTTTTTTAAACTGATTCATAATGCGTGACCTACGTCAAACAATACGTAGACGATGACTGTACAAGAAACTGATGACATAATACGATAAATAGATCTTAATGCGACAGATAAAGCTTTACCTGTGATTATAACAAACTAGCTGCGACCCGCGGTATCACCCGCGGCGAATAAGTCATCCAACGGGAACACTGCACTTTTCCGGGATCAAAAAGTGCCTATTTAATCCAGGACATAAGCTATCTTGGTACCAAATTTCATCCAAATTCATTCAGCCGTTTGAGCGTGAAAAAGTAACAAACATCCATACAAACTTTCACGTTTATAATATTAGTAGGATTGTGTGGGCCATAGCTTGCATCAGATTATCAAGTAGCCATAATTGACATGGAAAATATAACTTACGTTATATTCACGGGAATGTACACATTTCAGCGAATGTAATCAAATAATTTCCTCAGTATCGATTACAATTTGGTATCGCCTTACATACATCTGAGGTTAAGCAATTAGTTTACTTTTATTAAAATATAATATATTACATATTACATAACTACATACTTACTAATATATAGAATAGAATAGAATAGAATAGAATATAACTTTATTGTACACCTTAAGTGAAAATAAACAAATAAAAAACAAATATACTGTTGTAGACGACAGTGGTACAATGGGCGGCCTTATCGCTTAAAGCGATCTCTTCCAGGCAACCTTTGGATGGACAGGATATACAATACAACTGCTGACGGTGGCGTACATCAAACTATATTTATACATATCAACCTTTATAAATTACATAGACATACATACTATACTTAATACATGATACATATCAATATATATATATATATATATATATACAATACATAAACATACACAGAATACATAATATTATGACATAGATAGCGATGACAAATAATGTTGGTAGACCATGTTTTTGAACATGGGAAGGGATTTGGCATGTCTTATAGGGACAGGGAGTTCATTCCAGAGTCTGACAGCTGCTACCGTAAAAGATTTGCTGTATAAATGCGTATAATGAGTTGGCGTTTGCAACTGGAGAGTCTGGGTAGAACGTAAGGGTAGGCAGTGTGAAAGGTGGAGAATATACTATATAATATACTTATTTACTTTTATAGTATTGTTTACCTATGTGAGAATAAAATAAAAATATGTAATAGTTTTAGAGATCACAGACAAGAGGGGACTCTTCTAAAACAGGTTTTTTTTTTAAACTTAAAAGTTATCCCAACCCACATTATTGTAAAACCTTGCTTATTTAATTACTAAAGTATTTTTATTTATTTATAAAATTTTATTTTTTAACAATCTATTCAATTTTATGCTTAACATCAGTTTATAAGTAGTAACCAGTATTTTACCACGAAGTTATGTGTTCGTATTCTGGCCAAGGTTAGCTGTCTGTCATTCATAATACCTCTCTACGTATCTACACTACTACTATACATATTAACGAGCTAACATTGTTTAACCAAAAGATAAAAAACAAGATTCCAAAAAAATAAACCTGCATTCCATGTCGGGTTTGCGTGGCGAGGGTTCCCTTGCCATTAAACTAGGTATACAGAACGTCAAAAGTTTATTATATTTTATTAAAAAATTTTTTTTATTAAAAATTATATTTTATTTTATTATTAGTTTTAGTATATTGAGGAGATATAAAAATATATTGGTGGACATTTCACACAACACCTTCTAGCCCCAAAGTAACCTAAGTATAAATTGTATCATGGGAACCAGACAACTGATATAATACTTACATACTTTTTGTAAATACATATTAACACCCAGACACAACATACTTCTATGTTCGCACAAATGTTTGTCCTGGTTGGGAATCGACCCACGACCTACATCGCAGAAGGCGGGGTTACTATCAACTGAGCTGTGAGGCCAATCAATAATATAATCAAATACATACATTTAGATCGAGATCCGATACCGATTAACAACTTACGTTCATCAATATGTCATTCTACAATTATTTTAATAAAATGAAAAAATATTTCTACAAAAAATCATTAACGTCATTAAAGTATGCCCCTTCACAACTTCAGTATGTTCGTGTCAAGCTATATTTTTTTATTAATACACAACTAACTAAAACAAGGTTAAAATGATATATTTCAGTGTATAAAATACTCGTACCTTGCTACATTTTAATGTATTAATACCAATATCTTCTTCCTATCTTCCACTATGGTTTCGAAGAGAAGATGAAAGAGATCGTGAAAAACCCTATTATAGTAGAAAAGCGGAGGCGTGGCCGGCCCGCCACAACTATGAGAAGACGCTCGAATAACTTCATATTTGTTTCCGTAACGAAAAGGGGTGCAGAGCTCCGAAATTCATGATAAATGCCTTCTCGCGCAGTAACATGCAGGGCAAAGTATCGAGTGACATAATAACATTAACCAAGGAATCTCTTTTCATCGGTTGGTCAATAAACTAGATTTTCTATAACAAAACTAGTAGGTACTTAGGGTAAGTAAATAGTAAAAAAACCGTAAAAAGAAACTATAGTACCATTCTATTGTAGATTAAAACAAAATTATACATTGCTGGAATACTGGATTCCGAGTTAGTAGCCAGCTCCGTAGCTCGTTGAGCGACTTTAAACTGCTGAAAAACCTGAACCTTAAGTTTCCATGTCTAGGCACCTAGGTCATAACATGTAAGACTGATTCAAAACTTTCGTTTTCAGTATTTATGGTAGGTTAGGTATAGGCTACAACAAGACTCGACGTAGTTTCCCGAACGCATTAACACAAAGTTACTAAAACTTATCTGATCTGTTACCAACTATCCCGCAAATTGTGGTTGTGATTGCTTTAAGATTTCAATCGAGATAACGGCGGCGGAGATCTGATATTGCGGTGCCAGCTCACAGATCGAGCCCAAGGGAAATCAACCCCCGACGCTCAACAGAAAACCACTCAATGTTCTGATTACACTTATGCGCTACCACGGATACAGAATGATAACTAGGCACGAAAGTGATGAAACAATCTCCCCCTTTCGAATACAAACACTGACAATAAACATCCGACACCCATGCTCCATTATTATAGGAGTCCCGTATGTATTGACAATCGTCCAAGTTTTACACCTATTTCATATGTAAAGGGCGGCATTGTATTCGTCGAAGAATGAGGATCAACCCACGCACGTGACCCAACACAGGAGATTAGTTCTCTGATTGCGTGACGACCCACCCTGGGCGTTAGGAATCTATACAAACAATTTATAGGTAAAATTAATGAATGGAACTCACGAAATAATAATAAATCTATAAAAGTAAGGCGGCGAGCGCTATTATGAAATAAATAAACGTAAACCCTAAAAGGTCTATTGAATTTCGCTTTCGATGTTTTAAATCACGTCGGGAACTAATTTCGAGCACACACACGCACGTACAATAACAATTGACCGTCCTTAGCATTCCTTTCTAACAGAGGAACTGGGTTTTTTTAACCTCAAAAGTCAACGACTGCCGCGCCGCTAACTCACATCGTAAACATTACATCGTCTAGTCTCGGGAATTTTGAAACAGACTTCCTTTTAGTAAAGCAGGTAAGATTAAGGTGATTACAGGGTAATCTGATTTAATCCTACTAAATTTCTTGGCAGCTAGGCGCAATAATTGCGTTGTAACACCTGCATGCCATGCACACTTGTTTCAGAGTTGATTATAAATAGGTATGCTACCCAAAAACGGATTTGTGGACTTCAGGACCTCAGTGAGGTAATGCCATTATTTTTATTTCAGCATGTTTTCTACTCCATGGTCAAATGTCCAATGTCCTTTGTGGTCAAATAGATCACTAAAGGAGCCTCTTCGAGGCGCACTTTAATCCTTTTTGCATCGGTTCGAGAGTGCCAATGACTCGATTAGTAGCAGTAGTAGTAAGGTCACATATAAATGTGTTGAATAATGAGACGGAATTAAACTGAACTAATCAAGTAACGTAAATTATCCCCCAGGTGGGTTGTCCGTCTGTCATTGCGATTTAGAAGAATATTTTCAACTGGGCGTTATAAAATAAATAAAAAATATTCAAGCGGTAGTTGTGGGGTAGTAAATGAAGGGAGTCAAGTCTTGTTATGGCGTTTTTGTTAAAATAACAGAACAAACATTTCACGCAATTCGCTTCGCAGTTGAATTATTTTAAAAATCATTATAATATTGAAGATAACCTCAAGTCTGCATGAAGGTAAGAATGTAGGAGAAGTCAACAAAGCGATATAGTCGACTACACTATAGATAGACTAATACGTATGATTCACTAAGTGGTGTAATGCTTATTGTACAATGCACACTTAAAATGCATTGTTAGAGATCAACAAAAAAAAATAGTTAACAATCTCTTTCAAAACTTCCAGTAAACTAAACTAGGATAGATTAGTAAATATCCTGTTCTGATTGCGCAGGTATTTATGTTTATTACGTCATTGACAAAATATTTCAAAAGCTTAATAAATCTCATGCGTGGTTTCGAAGTTCCGCCCGGACGCGGACGGTCTGCAACGTTTGCAGCATTGCCAAAAATATCACCCTGAGTAACGTCCGACAGTTCAAATGTCTATCAGGTCGTTATTATCGTATGTTATTATTGACGAAGTAAATAGCTAAGGTTATATTAAAACTACAACATTTACGCTTTTTTTCTGTATTAAGAGCTTAGCCTTGATTATTTTTAGGTTTATCATTCAACCAACCAGAGAGATAATATGAGATCGAAGATCACGTAAGCCGCGTCAGATGACGGTGGGGATAAGAATAAAGTGTTTATTTATGTATTTCATAATTTGTAGTATAAGAAATCCCATGTGTTGAATGAGTCTGTTTTTCTTTTTATTAGATTGTAGCTTTTATTTAATATTTGTAGGTGTATGTAAATAATATATTATAATTATAAAAAAGTAAATAGTAATAAGTATTTAGTTTTTATTATCATTACTGTCTTTTAAATGTTATGTTTGGTTCTGTAGTGAGTATGTTTCTGAGCTGTTTCTGTGACCTCACCACTGGGCGCTGGCTTAAAACCAGCTCAGTGTATGTTCTATTTGACAAAATACTTTATATCCTTTCGATCAAACATCAATTGTGGAATCGGTTAATTAATTAATTGATACACTTAAGCCCCTGTAGCATCACTAAGGGATTTAAAGGGGAATAAATAAGTTACCTACAAATAATAAAATATGTCTAATCAGACTTATATCTACAATATCATTAAATTTTATGGGAATAAAATAATAATTGCACTCGCTACAATATTTTAAATGTGAAAGTTTGTTTATACAATTGTTTTTCATACAACTGTTAGGTACCATTTTGATAAATTATGTATTTACTTAACTAATTAGTTCTTAGTAAATGACACATGGAAAACTAGTCTCTTTTTTCTTTTTAATCCCAAAATTATGAAGTACACAACATCTTCACAAAATCTTCTCTTACTATTATATAACTGGATTAAGGCCAGAACACCTCTATTTACCGGCATTATAAATAAAATAAAAACTTGAATCTTGTTTCACTACAATATTTTAAATACGAAACATTGTTTATACAATTGTAACTTCTTCATGCTAAAAATATTTGTGTATCGAATTAATTTCTTAGTAGACGATACAAGGAATAACATAGGCTCTTTTTTTCAATACCCCCGCAGATGAAGCTCTGTGCAGAAACTAGTAAGAAATAAATTACACAGCTTCTGGCCGAGGTAGCCTAAATTCATCCAACTATTATATAACAGTAATTGTTTGTTTATTGGACCTATCTGCAACCTACACAATATTTTATATGAAATTTCTTGTGTTACAAAACTTATAAGTAGACCTGCAAATATTATATATTAAAAATTAGAAAAAATATAGGAGCAGCAGATATAAAATTAATGTAGACTAAGTCAGTGACAAAAGCTAGCTAATTAGTATAATTGTTTTACTTACTAAAATAAAACTAGTAGTAAACTTGCTATAATGTGTTAGTTTTATCAATAAAACTGTGCGGATATGGTGCGGTGAAATTACAGGTGCATTGAGTACATACCATCTTTAATGCCATGCAACCCGAGGCTACCCATTCAATAATTGCTATTGCTATGGGTAATGCAAAATGCTATGGGTAAGGCAAAATGCTTGAGTTGGGCTCTAACTCTATCTACTTGTTCAGTAGTACATTTTTTTTCTATTTGTCATGTTCTGTCTTGTATGAATTGACTTACCCGCCAACGTAAATCTGTCCATATAATTGATAAGGTTCACGAAGCACAGTATTCCGACAGTCATGTATTCGAGGAATGTTACATCTCCAAGGGTCTCTCGTCTCCTCGACTGCTTCTCCTGCAGCAACGCCGTAGCAGAATCATTGTCACTGTTTATCACTAACTGCTGGTTAGATGTATTCGGAGATAACCCACTCTGGTCCATCGTGTCCACAAACACAGCCCGAAAACTGAAAATTTCACAGCACCAACAAGTCACTTTCAAAACTTCGAATGCCGCTTTCAAACCTTATTGGATGTAATTTAAGTAATTTTATGCTTTATATAAATCAGGTATTCACAAAATAATACAAATATAACAATAATAATTAGAAGGTTTAAAAAATATTTAAATCATTATCTTTTAAGATTTCACGCGAACGGTCTCCAAAATACGCGTCGAAAATTCAAAGTTCCCTGAAGTGAATGATTTTTTTTCTCGTTCGTATTCGTACCGTCCCGTCCCGTCTCCGTCTGTGTCGCCAGCTTGAAAAACTTGATTACACAGTATTTCTGAAAATAATATATCATTTAAAAATTACTCAATACGCATTGAGCTAGTGTCATATTAAAGCCCATTCCATCTCACTTGTCAGAAATAGACTTATGTTCTTGCTGTGGGAAAATGGAAGCTGGTAAGGAAACATTAGGTACATATATACAACAAATCTTTTCAATAAACATTGTCAATGTATACACACGACATCATGCGTAGGTATTGTGACTTAGTAACGCTTTTAATCTTGCTTTTAACTGACTTCAGAAAATAGAGGAGGTTCTCAATTCAGATTTATTTGGCCAATGTTTGCCACCTCAGATCTCCGTCATTTATAAATTTGTGAAATTACTTTTAGATTGGTCCCATAGAAATTTCAAAATGGTTTAGTTTTGTTTCTAAATCAAAATAACTAGATTATATATGTCATCCACGTAAGAGATAACGAGAAATAATTATCGTTCATTGGCGATGAAGTAGGTTTTTGATTTTGCTGCGCAATTTAATTACGTTTACATAAACAAGTTTATGAGTTAATATTACAACTTTTGACAGTGAACAATTCTTCTTAGCATAAAATATAGAATGTGGCAGTGGAAAGCCCTCATTCCTATGTCATGATGACCTCTTTTTCTTCCTAAAAAGTTTTCAATCTAATATTTTCAATAGTTAATCAAGTATAAGATCTGTCCTTTATAAAACATGATTATGATGATATGATAGTAATTTTTTACGACATACATGACATTATGGCATATATTGTTACTTTTTTTGCTTTTTACCGTAATATGACTGATTCCATTTTTAGTTGGCAATATGCGGCAGCGATACATTGACAATACGACGACGACGGATGACATGGCACGCCACGGAAAGCTCTGTGACAAAAAAAACGGTTTCTTGTGACTACATTTTACATGAATGTCTAATATGTCACTGTCAAAATTTCATGACAAAACCGTAGAGGCTTAGCATAGAGTCTCCATCCATAGACATCAGATCAGAGTCAGACTGATAGAAGCTTTGGTAGATGTTGCACCCGTGAGCAGTCTTGCATATACCTAATTTTAGCACAGGCATGGGCGTAATTCCATTTTAGTGTAATATGCATTAATAGTTTCATAAGTATTTCGAAAAGGGAATACCGCCGACCGACAGGGAGGTGTAGGCGCATCTAAGTAGCCCTTTATAAAAAAATATGTGGCAACACTACATCAAAGCAACAAGCGTTATTTTCCAACTCATATATCGAGAGGTGGAAAAAAGCGATCAAACGCACGTAGATCTGCATGCATATTCACAAGTTTTCGTTCTCCCTTGGGCTGCATTTTCTGCGAGATTTTATTATACACGGTTTATTTGTTTAAAGTACATACGAGTACGAAATAATCAATCTGAACAAAATAAAACATGGCAAAACTAATCTACTTCATATTATTTCTTTACTGTTCTATTACTATAGCGAAAAAACGTACTAGTGAAGACAAGCCGGCATGGGCCAAAAAGGATATTCGCGATTATACTGATGCAGATATGGAAAGGTGAGTTTAGTACTTCTGAATGAATAATTTTATTCATTCTCCTTCTTTCCTTCCTTTCACACTCCTTAAAAAAGTTTTAAATAAAAATTATTCTCTTTATTATATAATCTTCTATACTATCATTACAACAATAAATAATAAAGACTCCTATCTTCTGTTTATAGTTTCATCTCTTGACCCCTACTAGAAAGACTATCGCACCATGTCTATGTTTCATAAATAACCTTTTGTGCAGCTTTTATTTCTGTGTAAGCAATAAATGTACTTATTTTAATCAGATTGCTGGATCAATGGGATGAAGATGAGGAGCCACTACCAGAGGATGAGTTGCCTGAGCACCTTCGAAAGCCACCATCTATAGACATGAGTAAAATGGATATGTCTAATCCAGAAGCAGTCTTGCAAGCAACTAAGAAAGGACAAACACTCATGATGTTTGTAACCGTTGCTAATAAACCGAAACGTGCAAGAGCAGAGGAGCTTACAAAAATCTGGCAAACAGGGCTATGGAGTAATCATATTCAAGCTGAAAGGTAATTTTGCTCTTAATATAAATTTAAAGCTATTAACAATATAAATAGCCGAAACTAAGTTGGCTGTGCTCTTCAGCTTCAAGGATTTCATTACTCTGTTAAAATGGGCAATCAATAATGTCTAAAAACACCTGCAAAAACTTGTTTTACCAACAAAGTTAAACCCTGCATGCAAATTTGCATTTAACCTCATGGTAATCTCAAAATTTTTAGGCGAGTTAAATAGTTGACAATTTAATTAAATAGTTTTTAATATATAATATTTAATCTCATCCACTGACATCTTCAATGGTCTTCTTGGTTATTTTAGGTACCTTATTGATGATGACCGGGCCATATTCATGTTCAAGGATGGATCTCAGGCATGGGATGCTAAGGAGTACCTTTTAGAACAAGATGAACTGAAGGAAGTTCAATTAGAAAGTCAAACATACCCCGGAAAGAATCCAGATGTGAAGAACAAGGCTGTCAGAGATGAATTATAAGATCTTAATAAATTAGTCTATTGACTCATATAGTGCTAGTACAATCAAACAACATCCTAGAATATAATGCACCACTATTTTTTGTGGTTCTGTACATACAACTTCAAAATAAAATAAGTAAATAAACAATGGTGGACATTTTACACAGCACCATCTAGCCCCAAACTAGCACTTGTACTATGGGAACCAGACAACTGATAGAATACTTATATCATTTTGTTTTTGTAAATACATTTTTACACCTAGACACAATACAAATATCTAAGTTCATGACACAAATGTTTGTACTGGGAATTGAACCCAGGACCTATGGCGCAGAAGACACCTCTTACCTTTTGAGCTGAGGCCAGTCAGTAACTCTACATACAAAAAAGAATATTAAAAAACTTAGCCCTTAGCAGTGTTCTCAACGCGCGTGTTCTGATTGGAGTGGTCATGCGCTAGCGCATGGGTGATGTTAGCAACTCAACGGCACATGCTATTTTTGACACACCAACTTGTTTTATTTACAAAAAAAAATATATTATATAAATTGATTTTTTCGATACAGACTTTACCTTTTGTATGTATACAATACTTTTTGTGCCCATAACCTGGGCCAAGAACTCTCACTAAAATTGTTGTTTTAAAGATTCCTTTTTTTATGTGACTTTGGTGAGGGATCGAGCTGACGGCCCACCTGATGTTAAGTGGTAACCGCTGCCCATAGACAACAACAATACGACTCAAGTCTTACCAAAATACAAGATGACTCAATTCGAATTGTGTTGCATCCATTGCCTCGAGACGGGGATGTTACGTCTCATGCGCCTGCAATTTCACCGGCACCCACTCCCTTCCACCGGAACACAGAAACACGATTGCATCACTGCTTTTCATTAGATTACCGCTAGACCACCACGCTCTGAGAGCGTGGTGGTCTAGCGGTACTGACCCCCGAGTGAGAGCGTGGTGGTCTAGCGGTACTGACCCCCGAGTTTCAATCCGGAGGTCGCCGGATCAAATCCCGACGTGCACCTATGAGTTTTTCGATTGAAAGATTTATGTGCGCAATACCACGTTCCCAAAACGGTGAAGGAAAACATCGTGAGGAAACCGACATGTCCTAGAACTAAAAATTCGAAGACATGTGTCGTGTGCACGAAAGGAGCCTCTTTGAGGCGCACTTACAATCCTTTCACCACACTGGTTCGACAGAACCGGTGACTCGAAGAAGAAGATTAGATTACCAGGTGTGGTGGCAGTACTTCTCCGGGTGAACTGTGAAACTTAGCACAAGTTCTACTGCTACTAATCGGTGAATCAATTTTATTCATTCATATTTCCTACCACTATCATTTCTTATACCTTTTTGGTATTTTGTGTACATTAGAGAAGATTAAATAAAAAAGTTCTGAGCAAGAGTCTGAAATTTATTTTGCAACTTTTAAGCAATTTATCTTTCTCATATTACTCTTTTTAATTTATAAAAATAACTGATTACAAAACTAAGTGGCAGCCTGTTACTATATTTTTGATCAATGTAAGAATAAAAACACTTGTTTTATCTAAAACGCATCAGTTGCACGGAAATGCTCTTCATCAATTGTTGAATAGATGTGTCCTTCACCGCACATCCATTCCAGAATATTCCTGAAACAAGGGAATCTACGTGTTATGTACTTCTCAATTTATAATTTACTGTAAAACGTGATTTTTAAATATTTATTTATATTATTTAAGTAGTCTAATGCATTTATTAACCTATTTACAATAATATATATACATGTATATTTATATAGTGGCATATGAACTCACTCAAACTCAACTTGCGACATCCGATCCTTCAATGAAGCGTACATATCCTGCTTACTGATTCCTTGTTCAAGTGTAGATGCTCTGATCAGATTAAACACAAGCATTTGTCGTGGGTTCAGTCCATTAACAGATGCCATATCATTTATTCCCACCATGGAGTTAGCCGGCAATCCACTGTTGAATGTTGGATTATTGGCAGCAACCTTTTCCTGGAAAAACAAATTTTACACTAAATGGCCTTACAAATTCTTATTGTAGGTGTCACCAAAAATGGCCACTTTGATATATATCCAGTATTAATTATTTGTGCGTCATTATAAGACCTTGTGGGATGTGATTACTCAAATAAACATGGGTAAACTTCAGGGTGGGTACATACAAACATAGATTCACGCCTTTATACCTGAAGTGGTAGGCCAAGGTTCAGTGAGCCACTGGGTTTATACTATCGTGGGAATGTAGACATGACTTGTTTTGAGCTAACCGTGGCTATTGTTTCCTCCCCAATAACTTGGCTAACACTTTCTTCTAGTAATTTATTCCTTAACAACACAACAGCCAGGACACATCTTATACCAAAAAATTACTGATAAGTCCGATCGAAGTAAGGATATCTAAGTTTATTTATAAAGTTTAAGTACCTAGGTCATATCCTGATGTGCACCAATGAGTTATTTTCACTTGAATAATAACAATACCACATTCTCAAACCAATGAAGGAAAACATTTTGCGCGAGGAAACCCACGGTTCACAAACCAAGAATTCAACATGTGTAAAGTGCACGATAGGAGCCTCTGTGAGTAACAATATTAATCCTATCACCACAATGGTTTGGAGAAGCTAATGACATAAAAATTGTAGTAGACACTATTGCAGTATGTCAATCTGAACTGTTCTGTTTGAATTAAGAGATTTTTTTTCATATTGTCTCAATTTAGAGTTTTTTTTCTGAGTTACAGGCTGTATAATGCATGGCAAGATTTGGATTTCACCAAGGGTTACACTAAATAAATTAGTCTTGAGAGTTTTAATATACAACATAATATTTATGTTACTCATTAAGGTATTCCTTTTCTATGGGCCATATACAGTATATTTTTGTATTGTAATGTGTTGCTTGAAATAAAATGATTTATTATTATTATTATTACCTTCTTGGACTCTGCTTCCATTTTGACTTTATTATTAATACACTGCAAGTAATGGAATGTAATTGCATTCACATCTGTAACTGGCATTATTTTGAATGCCATCAGTACTTTCTTCCCTTTATTTGCTTTCACGTTCCCATAGATTTGTATGTAGTCATTAACTTCTACTTTTGGTACAGACTTATCCTGCAATCATAGAATAAAACTATATCCTTACCATGGCATGACACATTATTACAAATATTATATTGAAAGACAATGAGATATCTCAGTAGCTTATCTATCAGAATAATTAGATGTCAATGAAATGAGTTTCCAGCTTTGTTGGTTAGTTATATTTGCATATATAGCTAGGTAGTGATATAAAACATGACGGCTAAATAATTTTGTAATTTAATGATCTTAGATGAAACACAGTGCCTAATATAAAGCCCAGTAGACCTTGTCAATCCAAAGGCTGTCTATAAGAGATAACTTTGTAGCGATATGACCACCCTTGTTTCATCCAGATGTATAAAATTACTGCATTATGCCGAGACTGGGACCTGCTTGCCTACATAATGTATGGAATTGTTGTAATTTATTGTAAATTTTATGTTCCATTCTGTGGGTAGACTAAAAAGTAATATTTTTGTTTCTTTGTTTGAATCACTGTTATCTTAATTTGTTGAGCAATAGTATCATCTATCTACCTGTATTATCAGTTTTGAAACTATTAGTTGTTTCAATGTAAAGGCATGTTAAGTGCATGTCATCAAGTTAGCTTACATCTTCATCAATAGCTTCCTGATCCAGCCAATGAACAGCTCTCATTCTGCCAGTTATGTCTTGTATTGTGTAGGTTATTTTGGTGCTTTGCATTCTGATGTTCCTCACTCGGGCCACAATAGACACTATCTGAATTTCTGTTCCCCATATTTTGACACCATCTTCCCCGCTATGTATGGCTTGCTTTATCACAATCGGTGCAGTTCGAGAGGCTCTTCTTCCCTGCAATTATATTTTAAAGATTCATGAAGAATATTACGGATGAGAAAGTTATATCAAGCCTGCTTATTTTATGTACTACATATAGACTCACAGTTTTTTGTGGCTGATTTGGAGTATTCTCATTTCCGAATTGGTTTCCAGAGTTGAAAAATCCCCCACCAACAGCTGATTGATCTAAAATGTTTTAATGTCTGTTAGTTTCCAGAACTTCGTTAGCGGAGAGATTTTTTAACGAAATAAACTCACCGTTCCACATCTTACTAACAATATTTGCACTCACTGTATAGCAAATAACAACAAAATAATATTAAGCACACTAATGCGCGTTATGTTTCGTATTCACGAGCCCAACAAGCAAAAACAATATTTGACATTTATTTAAAATAGCGGGAAGTAAAGGATGACAAGTTACCAACTAGAGGTGAGGAGTAAATTATTTTTATTTTTATTTATTAAATTTAGTTTAGTTATTATTATGTTCCGCTGCTACAACATAAAACAAATAACAGTGGAATAATAACAGAGTTTATCGAAAATGCTAAAGATGTTTCACAGTACTCTTGGGTACTGATATATCAGTACCAGATACTGATATATTATATAACTGGTAGATCATACCGGCAACACTGTGTCAAAATAATAAGTTACTCTTGATTCGCACACTCAGATAGGTATGTTAACAAGAGATGTACTGCGATCATACTCTCTGCACATAATATGCTTACGTTAAGGATGCGCAAAAAAATATCATAGGTGGTGCAAGGACATACGTTGTTATTTACTACCTATTTAATCACAGGTTTAAAAAGAATAAACTCTTTGATAGAGTTGTGATAATAACGACTATGAACCAAAACTGTATATCGTAAGGCCAAATAAAGTACGATATGATAATATACAGATGTTTCATGATAATGTGTTGCCAATATTGTACAGTGAATAATATACGGTCTTTTAACTCTTTTACATGGCTCTAATATATGCTACAATATCAAGTATGAATTATTAAATTATAGCCTGGACATACGTTAGTTAGACAATTTGCAAATTCAAATTCTTGGGTAAGGAAGCAAACAGGAATAAAAAAAATGAAAACTGTCATTTTTTTTTGAAATGTCAATGTTAATAATTTTGTTGTGTTTGTTTTTTGCTATATTTGAAAACATTACTCGAACGACTTTTTGAATTTATAAATATTGGGAATTTCTTGCTAAAGTAAAGAGATATGGCTTACAAAACTTTTCACAAAGGGAAATATTATGTTACTTTCAAACGTGGCTTTGAAGATAGTAAGAAAGACATTACGGTTACAGTGGACAAAATGTTTGAAAGCGATTCCTTGGTTCGTGATGATCTATTTATGTATTCCTTGATGCGTTGTTACTATTAATTGAGACAGCGATGAAAATCAGAATTATTTTAAGTGTTCCTTCTAGTTTTATAATTATAATTTTTCTGAAAGTAACTATATATCCTCAAATAACCTTAATTTCTCTGAAGTCAAATGTAACAATTTAGTATTTTACATTTAATTATTTTATAATACCTTTCTGCACTACTTTACTGTGTAATATTCCAGAAAATATCTCTATCAGATGAGGAGAATCCACAATTTCTGTGTGTGTTGAACATAACCCGTTTAGACTATGAGGACCTGAAGAAACAGCAAGGGTTACTAGTGGATTTTGACAACTTCCCCTCACAACTTGTAAGACTGTTGCAACAATGTGCTTCCAATAATATGTAAGTGTAAAGTAATATTTTGAACACTTTACAAAAAAAAAAAGTATTTTTCTATAGAATTCAAAAGAAATAGCTTGGAAACATCAATAAGTAATAATCAAACATATATAAGATCACACATACTTATCGTTAACTTTGACACCTTTCCTACCCAACCTTCCATGGGAAAGAACAGACTAGAAACCACTAAAGGAGGGATTCCTTTTTACATGGTTTAAGGAATAAAAAGCAGTTTATATCCAATTTCCCTTTATAAAAGACGACTTAAAAGTAACTTTTTCTATGCATACCTATGCACTTTCATTCATGCCTCTGCACTAATCCTATTATGGTCTGGTGGTAGATTACCAGCTTAGTGAATACAGTCTAGCTTTCATTTGAGTCAATTATATTTCAGGTTTTTAATAATGCAACAAACAAACCCAATCCAATATTATTTTGAAGTGGTTGAGCACAATGAGTTTAGGAGACTGGTGCATTTGTCGCTGAGGACTGGTCCCGCCACTGATGCAGATATAAAACAGCACATGGCCGATACAATACACCATTTAAAAGTAAGTTTAATTTAGAAATTATACTATATTTATATTCTAAATCAAATTATGTTTGAAACAAAATTCTACATTTCATACAGAAACTATATTTTAACTGCTTACCTACTAACTATTCTAGAAAACCAGCCTGCCTCTGCCTCCTTAATAAGTATTGCAATGCTCTCACAAGGGTCCATAATGTAAACAAACAATTACATTATAACCATTAAAAAACTCAAAAATACTATTGAGTATTGAAAATGGTATGGCATTCAGAGGGATTTAGCCTGCACTATTTGCTATTGTTTGCATGTACAGTTAAAATTCGGCCTAACAAACAAAAAAAGTTAAGTGCAAACACGCTCAGATATTCAATGGACCACAGTAATACCATTATGATTAAACTTCTTACAGAAATCACTGTTAGTCCTTAAAAGTTCATCAATGAGCAGTGAAACTCTTCTTAATGATAAATGTATGAACATGGAGAGGAAGATACAGGATCTATCACATGTCATCACCAAAATGGAAGAGGATAAGAAGAGAAGGGAAATGGAGTTCCAGGAGTTGCTGAAACAAGAACGAGATCGAATGGAAGCGGTAAACAGTTTTATTTTGACTAGTAATGACTAATGACTACTAATAATTCACCTAAATTGACCCATCCATTGTCAAGTATCTACTATAAGGTATCCTTTGCCCTTTAAAACAACATAACAGGTATTCCAATAAGAATGTAAAAATGGGTATACCCAAGTTGCATCGCAATGAGCCTGTCATATTTATTTATTTATTTATTTATTTATTTTTAATTCAATAAATACGGATTAACCAATTACATCTACTGAATACATTACAAATATAAACATATGAAAGTGGAATGACTTATTATACACGCCCACATTTCAAATCGGATCAACTCTTTCGCAATTTATCCATTCATAACCCATTCTGCAAAAATGAGTGTGGCCTCACACTAATTAATATTAAAAAAATGACTCAAATTACAGGAAAGATTGCAGTTAAAGAAAAGTATGGATACAAACATGAAAAACCAATTGGGCAACTTTCAAGAGACATTAAATAAAAAGGAAAGGGATATTGACGAAGCTAATTCTTACAATCGGCAACTAAAGGATAATATTTCACATCTGGAAAATCAAATAAGGTTCTAATCTTTGTGATGAAAATTAACGGAGTTTCGTGATGTTTTTGCGACTGACCTCACAGCTCATTTTGTAGTAACTCTGCCTTCTGCCCTGTAGGTCGTGGGTTCGATTCCCACACAGGACAAACATTTGTATGATGAACTTATGTTTTTTCATTGTCTGGCTGTTAATATTTAATTATAAATAATAAGTATTTACAAAAACAAATCAAGTAGGATATTTCAATAGTTCCATTGCACAAGCTATGCATAGTTTGGGGCTAGGTGGCGCTGTTTGTAATAATTTTATTTTGGTTCTGATTATTTTCCTGCTATCATTAACATCCATAGTATTTGTATGGAATGGTTTTCATTTCTATTTATCTAACAAGTATTTATTCAGTGTAAGAAATAGGTACTCAGAATGAGCCATAGCTAGGAATTTTAAAGTAGGTTCCACTGTTCAGTGATATAGATTTTAATATAATTCTGTATTGTTTTTAATTTTACAGCGAAAAGAAACTTCGTTTAAGTTTTTTGGAGACTGAAGTTCAGAAAACCCACATAGAAGTGGCCACACTGAAAGCCAAGAACACATCATTAGAAAGAGAGGTCGGTGACAAAGAGAAACAGTGCAACCAACATTATTCTAGATATGTCTATTTGGAAAAGGTAAAATTTGGGTAATATATGTAATCACACACTGATCACTGAAAATAATTTCGTAACTGACATTTAGTAGCAGAAGAACTTATGACCAGTTCTTTTGGGCAGTACTGCCACCATCCCATTTCTACCGCCAAGCAGTAGTGCATTCACTTAACTGTGCTAAAGGTGCGGTTGTCGGTGAAATTACATGCATGTGAGACTTACTCCTTTGCATCTCAAAGTTACGGGCGCATACAGTGCGACTTGGGTCTTGTCGCACGTAGGCAAGCAGTACTTGGGGAGGACCCAAGTCGTATTGCTTGTTATGGCCAGATGTTACCACTTAACACCAGGTGGGCCATCTGCTCAACCCGTAACATGATTACTTAAAAAAATGTGCATGACTAAGGACTCTTTGCATATACAAAATACAAATACAAAATACAAAAATTTTTATTCATACAAAGTAAGGGTACAAATAACTGTGGAAGCTCTGCCTCCTGTTTTAGTTTATAGAAACTGTGTTACAGGAAGCAGTGTCATCTGCAGTGTCATATGGGGCATGCGCATGGATATGTAGGTAGTAAATACGATTAAAATTTAACATGTCCGAGTAATATGATGATGAAAATTATTACAGTTGAATTGAATATATTACTTACCCATTAATTTTTATTATTAATGTTAGTTATTATTAAAAGATTATATGTTAATAATAATTATCCTGATTTTGCGTTTTATTTTCCAGGTGGTGAAAGAAAATTCCGACACTATTAAGGAATTAAATAACTCATTGCAGTCTATTAAAAAGGAGAAGGTATGTTATTATCGTGTGAAAATAATCGAGTATCATTTCCGAAAGCTAACCGACAGTTTACAATGTTTTGCCGTGAAACTGTGAACAAGAACTCGTGTTGATACATCACTAAGGTATTATAAATGGAAAACATTATTTTTTTCTAGGCAAGTCTAGAAGAAAAATTGGCACTCGCTGAATCTATTATAAACAAAAACACGGACGCCGTTCAGTCTACATCAGAACAATTATTGAAAGCTAACCAAATAATATCCAAACAAAATGCTGATTTGATTGAAATTAAAGAAAAGGTAACCATTATTATTAGATATCTGACAGACGTCAGTTTAGTTAACGATACATCAGTATATTATTAGCTGAGTGCTTTGCAGTTAGCTATGCTTAGTACTTTGGGGCTACATGGCACTGTGTGAAATGTCCACCAATATTTATTATTTTATTTATAACATTACAGCTTTTATGCAGAACCGCAATAGCTTTAGAACAAGAGAAGGTAATAGAGCGCAACGTTGAAGAGATGGAGGAACTAAGGACGCAAATTAACTCCGCGAACCTGCAAATTGACAAACTTACCCAAGAACTGGACAGTGTCAAAGATAAGTTTGAGTGCAACGAGAAAGCGCTTAAAGAGCGGGACGAAACCATTAAAAACAATAATATGGGTAAGTTCTGTTGATAACTGTCTCTGTGTGGGTTTGAGAGCGTGGTGGCCCAGTCGCACTGACCCTGAGGTCAATTCAATTCGGAGGTCGTCGGTTCAAATCCCTACGTGCACCAATGAGTTTTAAGCTTGATAAATTTATTTACGCAATACCACGTTCTCCAAACAGTGAAGGAAAACGTCGTGATCAAAATGTCCTAAATAATTCAAAGACATGTGTCAAGTGCGCGAACTTTATCTGCTGCCATCTGCTCGTTCCGTAACATTGTCACATAAAAGCTTTTCCGTTTAGTAATCCAATGGCTCCACAAAAAATTGGAAGACCACTGCCCGCTGAATGAGTTACCACCAAAACGTAACGGAATTCAAGCAGCCACCAGTTCAACGCCTTACTTCTTGTCAAAAAACAATACTACGCCAACTAACGGCGTATCCGACGAGTCTATTGATTTCTATGGAACTTCCAAAGAGTAAGTTACTATGCCATAACAGTTTTTGCTATACCCTACTATGCTACATATTTTATGACAAATCACACCCGGATATCTCCTCTTATTTTTACGAAATATTTTTAGGAATTTCCTTATTTGAAAGAAAGAAAGAAAGAATACATTTATTCATACACACTGTACACAAGGCAAACATCACAAAAACACAGAAAACCTAAACAAAACATGTAATAAAACAAAAATTAAGTGGAATGCTGTCGCATACAGGATTGTGTGAAAGCCCTGAGCTTATATTATCACTATTCTCGTAATTATGCCAAAGATATTAGAAAGTTTATGATTCTTTGTTTATTAACAAAAACTGTTTGGTTACCTAGATCTACCTTGTTCTTCATTTTAGGTCCAATATAGAGGAAAGTCCAGGACCAGGCTTACAAGAAAAGAGTGTCAAAGTCGGATTGGATCCAAAGTACTTACAACCTGCATCTTGTAATAATCAATATACAAACAGAAAAGGTGTGTAAAACCGGCATATATAACTAGTATGTTCCTGATATAAAATATAACCGCGTGCAGTATTGTCTGTCATAAAATGTTGCATGGAGCTAGGCTAATTTTATTACAGTACCCATTCATTTTCATTGATTCAAAATTCATTGGCAAACTGAATATTGTGCATTAAATAGCTTTGTAATTTTTTTTTATTTACAGATGGAAAATTGAAGATAAATGAAGACCAAGATCAGAAAGGAAAAGAAAATGTAATTCTTCCAAAGGTTGATTACAGAGAGAAGAAAACTTCCCGTAGTACCACATATAGGGCAACACCAGTTTCGGCGTATTTTCCCTGATCAAATTAAAAGTCCTGTTGTATTTAAGTTATTATTTTTTAACAATAAATTGTTATTATTATCTATTACTTGGTACGTGTCGCTGAACTCTCACGCAGAAATGGCCCACTGGTTGCCTAGTTGCAGAAACCGCCCACTGGTTGCCTAGTTGCAGAAACCAGCTCGCGCTATTAATTGACACTTGGCGTATATTCGACATGGCTTACAATGAACGCGGGCAGAATTGGAACTACACACAGCTGTCGCCTTTTTAGGTGTTTCAAGAAGAGCATAGTTGTTGTGTGAAATTAGGGCTCTTATCCTAAGTTCAAGCGTGTCTGTACGTGCCTACCGATGATTTAACAGAACTGAAGAACACAGATTTTTATTAATTATACATAGCCTTACAGATAACACCAATGCGCGTGATGAATTGATTACCTGATTGCCACTACACTATCTTGAGCTATTTATTGAATACTGATTTACTTAACATATTGGGCTGAATGCGTTGGACTAAGTATCCACCTGTTCTATGCAGACGATAGAATTGAAGACTACTTTAAATGAAGATATCGCTTGCTGAATTTTGCTTAGTGTAATAAAGCCTTGATCTTACCGTGCTTACTTTCAGTTTTGCGAGAATGTCGTATGTTTTTTCATTAAGTTGGTACTTTTTACCTCTCTTTTATCTGTGGAAAAAAGATATCTCAGAAAATTATTTCTTTACAACGATGTAAAACGTTTCTTTGGTACTAAAGAATAGAGTGCTCTTTTGACAAACGTGTATCTCGGCAATGTCAGGTACTGTCAAAAGCTGTATGAAGAAAAAAACAAAATGACGAGATGACAGAATGATGGGATTGGGTGTGGGGAAGTATATAATTTTGTTTGAGTGATTCATTAGCAAGTAATTTTATTTAATTGTGTTGTATTTAACAATAGAAGTTGAGTTGCGTCTCATTATGGATCATAATTTAACAACCCAATCAATAAATCCAATCCTAGTGTTAGTGATGTAGTGTGACTGAGCTTGTTATAAAAAAAATATTATCTCGCGTTTGGAATATAGCTCAGATCTGCACGATGGGATTCGACTTTTTGTGCTGTGTGAGGCCCGGAGCTGACGATGTGGTGGAACTTAACTACGCCCACCAGTCCCTGGTGGACGTACCCAGCGATGTGTTTGTTTACGAAAGGACGCTTGAAATGTTACATTGCCAAAGCAATAGAATTGCAGAGTTGCCGAGACAACTGTTCATGTGCCATGGTCTGAAGTACCTAGATCTGTGCGATAACGAGGTGGCGGCTATACCGGCGGCCATCTCTTCACTGTCGAATCTCCAACATCTAAACATCAGTAGAAACTCACTCATATCCATACCAGAAACCATGAAGGCTCTGAAGTACTTAGTTTTCTTAGATCTTAGTGTGAACCCTCTAGAAAAATTACCCGATGCCATTACGAATCTGACTGCATTACAAGAACTCTATTTAAATGACACATATCTTGAATATTTACCTGGAAACTTTGGACGACTGGCTAATCTACGAATACTGGAACTGCGAGACAACTATTTGATGATTTTACCTAAATCACTGTCAAGGTCAACAGAATTACTGAGGCTGGATATTGGCCAAAATGATTTCCAACAATTCCCAGAAGTTATTGGAAGGTTTACAAAATTGAAGGAGCTGTGGATTGACAGTAATAGCTTAACAAGCATCACTAATGTAATAAAGCCACTAGAATGTTTGGTACATTTAGAAGCAAGCAATAATATGATAGAAGAAATTGCACCTGAAATTGGATACTGTTCTAAACTAGTTGACATGAGCCTGTCTCTGAATAATCTGACACAGCTTCCTGACAGTATCGGACAGCTGACCAACCTAACTACCTTAAAATTAGATAATAACAAATTATACTCATTACCAGAAAGCATAGGCCAATTGTCAAGTCTTGAAGAATTCATGCTAATGGGTAATTACTTGGATAAATTACCCTCCTCCATTGGGCTACTGAGAAAATTACAATATCTGAATGTGGATGAAAACATGTTGAGATCCATTCCACCAGAGATAGGGAGCTGCACAAAACTATCAGTGCTATCTCTCCGAGCCAACAAACTGTTTAAAATACCACCAGAAATTGGTCATTTGAGCTTTTTAAAAGTGTTGAATTTAGTGAGAAACTCATTGAGCTGTTTGCCCCAGTCTTTACTGAATTGTGAAAATTTAGTAGCCCTCTGGTTGTCAGAAAATCAAAGCAAACCCTTAGTACCTATGCATTCTGAAGTAGACCTTCACACCTATGAACAAGTCCTCACTTGTTTCCTCTTCCCTCAAGTGCCTTTGAATCCTGTTGAGACAAAAACTGAAAATGAAAAATCAGAAAATGTGGAGCAACAAACCGCTCCTCGTCATATAAGCTTCGTTGACATGAAAGCTGTTCCTAAAGCCCCAGAAAAATCAACCCAGTTGAAGAGAGCTCCAACACCGTACCCTAAAGAATTAAGAGCATTAGCAAAACATGCTAGGAATATTCATAAAGATGGTGCCCAAGATGTTGCAGCAACTCAAAACTCAGTTCTTATCAAAGCAGCAAAGATAACACCAACTTTTCAACAAAGATTTGCATCAGATAATAAATTGGAGCTTGATACATTTGCAAAGGAAAATGGTGAAGAACCTAATCAGGATCCTATGAAAGTATCTGTTTATGATAATCTGCCCACAGAGAACACTTATGATAAGCCACTGGATCTTACCTACGAACCAAACAAAACTTACAGAAGTGTTGAGCATGGACTATACTCTGATGCAAACGGTGGAGCTGAAACATTCAAAGATGAGCAAATAGATGATTTCAACCCTCCACAAAGACAAATGAGTGTAAATAAGAATGAAAAGATATATTCTTCGAGACAAGATATTGATTGCACTCATACTCCCATTCAACAAATGCCCCATAACAATTACCCCACTCGCTTAGAATGTCAAACATACCAAATACCTGTAGAGAATAGCTATAGAGGCAGCTTGGAGGACACTCATAATCATTTAAAAAGACTCAGTTTGAGCTCCCAAGACAGGCATATCAATAATGAGACCATAATAACTCCACATTTTAGTGAAAATCCTTATGGTATCAGACCTGTATTAGACAAAATTCCTTCCTTTGAGCCAATGTATCCTAGGAAAGATCATATTTGCCATTCGGTATCAGACAGTAGCTATCATGAGAGTGGCTATGGCAGTGAAACATATGCACGTGCCAAAGATAAGATATACAGCCACAGAAACTATGATCCATATGGTTATCACTCGCATGTCAGTCGAGACTTACCCAGTCCAAGAGTGCACACAGTGAGTCAGGTGGTCAGTTCCAGCACAATGCCAAATCTGAGTAATTATAGCAACATGTATCCTGGACCAAGTGCGGATTGCCAAGATTATCAGGGACCCGTTCACCCGTCTCCTACTCCCAACCTTAACTTATATGGCGTGACTGCAACCAGCCCTACGTATGTAGCAGCTTCACAGTCCCCTGATATGTATTCTCCGATTGGCCATACAGACTCTACGAATCCGTATCGTATGACGAATACACCTCTAATTTCAGATGATGGTAGTTACGGACACATGCATGTACACTCACCAACTAGTCAAAATATGTATGACTTGTATGAGGCCATTCCTGCATCGTCCAACTCTCCTAGTGTGATGAGTCATCGCACTAGCCCCAATGGCTTGGCTGAACCGGCCTATGGTAGAGGGCAGCCCCCTCCCTACCATATCGCTGCCCCATACACAAAACATGCTCAATATTTTAATGGGAGTGGTGGATAATGTCCAATTCACGGGAAACCAAGAGGTTTCCTCCAAAAGATGCATTTGCATAAACATTTTTGAGTGGTACAAGTGTTTTATTTACAATGAGATCAGTCCAGGTGTCCCTGGATGTGCAATTTAAATGTGATAAATAATAATATGTTTGTAGTTAACCTAGGACATTGGTTTAAAAATTATTAAGGTGCTAATTTTAAGAGGAAAATAGTTGTTGGGATTTTTAAAGCATATTTGATGTGACTGAATTTGAAATCACAGTTGTATGAGAATATATTGGTTGTTGTGGAACGTCATTTCTTTATGTGCGATTTGGAAATGTTTAGAATAGTGTAGGTACTCATTTAGTACGAATTGTAACAACTGTGTTGTTTCAAAAATATAGTATACCATAAAACAAATTTTAGAATAATAAGTATCCTAATTCATAGATTTAGAGAAATTAGTTGAATATTATGTTGTTGACTGTACATAGTGTACTAGAATAAAATAAATTGGTAGTGAGATGTTGCTGTTAAAATTAACTATGATCCTTGAGTTAACACTTAACCAATAAATTAATCTGAAGTGTGTGAATAGTGTACAGTAAAAAAAATTGCAAAATTACATGTTGCATTATCTAAACTCAAGCTTCCCCTTTTAATTTATAGACATATGAGAGGAATTGAACTATATGTTAATTTAAATGTAGAATGCAATATATAGAGGCAATGCACTAGTTTAGTCTAGTATTTTAATAGTACAGTATTTATTTACAGCATCACCTATAAGTATTTATTTTCATCTACATTATGTCAAATATTTTATCTGTCTGACCTTGAATTTCACTTAGCTCTTGTCCTAATCTTGTCTAACTTACTATACTACCAACTGTACTTATACTGCGTATCCCGACGAGAATATATCTATAAATACAGAAAAAAGTATAAAATGTTTATTTTTATGAATTTTTCAAAATGTTTGGACAGTGCGGGATGCAGTATAATCAGCAATTTATTTTCCAAGCATTCAGTGGCTTGCAATTTCCACTTCGAAACCTATCTATGTGATACTAAGTACGTAATATATGTGAGCATTGAATATTATGTAATAAATTTTAAGTATATTTATGTACATAAATATAATTGCCTGTTGGTGGTTTAGAATCTGAATAATATCAGCTATAAATATAGCAGAACTATTTAATACGCACTCGGAACTTGGTGCATTTATTTTTTAATTTAATTTATAAAATAATTGTAAATATATTTTTCTATGATGTTATTATAATTAATTACTTTATTATAATTTAGTGACATCAGTAAATTTTAAATGAATACAGGAAAGATGTTAGAATTTGTATCCAATAATGATTTGAAAATGTTTTGAAACATGGATATAGAATGATACAATACCTGATACATATGTTAATTATAAGCATTCAAACTTAAAACATGTACTTAAAATGCATATTTGTGTATCTAAGAATGCAAATGCCATATGTTAATAATAGACCAATTACGTTTTTACATTTTAAGTATTACTTTCTGTATTACATTTTCGTTCTAGCGATAGATAACAAGTTTTTGTGACTAAATCTTTTGACTTCATTTGAATAATTTAAAAAACAAATTATCTAATCTATTACTACTATATACGTTTATAAGATACCTGCAATTTTAAATTTAATAAACATCACAAAAGCTTTACTGCGCCTTCAAACTAATGAATTTTTTGTCAATTATACCTGAAGAAATAATGCAATGCATACTTTTGAAACTTACGATATAAGGGCATACATATCTTGTTTTACTTTTAAGCTCTCTACACCGCGGTATGGTATGGATGGATATATGAATTTATAATAGGCTAACTTATTACATTTTCATTAATTGGAATAGGGTCCGTGTTAAGTTCAGCGATTAATAACTTCAGCATACTATATTAATGCCGTTAACTTAATTTATATTAATGTATTTTGAATATTTGTTGAATTTCTTAATGAATACTTTACTTAAATTTTTTTGTTTTGAGCACTTTATAAATAGTATCGGAACCACAAAGGTTAGGTAAATCTCATACAGTCGTACTTTCAGAATAATAATACCTAATCGTTACTTATGCATGATAATGAATACCTATTGATTTGCCTACTTCACATGAACGCTTTCAAGTGCTTCAAGCGCTACGTTTTCTGCTCACACTAATAGTAAATAATTTGCTTTAAGAACCATGAAGATAAGGATTTTTTCTTGCACAAAATGCACTAGGAGAAATTGGTATTTGCATCATGTTAATTGACACGAAATAAGCACTTTAGTCAGAAATATATATATATATATATATGTTTAGAGTTTGTAATTATTTATAGTAATTTGGTAGAAATTTAGAAAGTGGTATCTTATGAGAAATGGATATGTGTAGTAGAGTTTTTATTTATGTAATTAAGTATACATTTTATATAAATAACAACACTTGAAAGCCCACTCATTAATGGGACTTATGTATGAGTGCCCGTTGTTGTTTTCTTTGGAAAAGTTCTCAAGATGAGTTTATAATCTTATTTTTATATCAGGTGAGATTGCGGTCAAATGTGAGCCTATAGTAATTTAAAAAAAAATAAAAAAATAATAACACAGTAGTAAAATGTATTATTTGAATGGCACCAAAAAAAAAAAACATATTTGATCTATCTCCCTAAAGTATTTTTCTCTGGTTAAGTGTCAAAATATATGTTTAAAAAAAATTGCAGGATTTACAGTTGATATAGGTATTATATTTTAATTTTAAATGCATTTTCATAACATTTGAATTATCTAGTTTTCGCATTAGCCATTGGTTATTTTATTTTGAAATATTTTTACTTTCGAAAACCAAACGGCTTGAACCTTTTAAAATCAGGAAAATGATTAGTTAAATCATACCTCATTAGGCTTTAAATAAGTACCAAAAATATATCACAAAGAAATCACCTAAAATATAATGCAGTAATTTTGAATTTACTGGTTCCCTGTATCGCACTTTTACAACGCCTCTAGGGCCCAAAGAGTCTGCTGCGTCTCTGTCACAATTCATATCAGCTTTATAAATTATGAAGTACATGAAGTCATAATAATTTACTAATAATCATAGTTTTATTTACCTCGCTGCTTTACAAATTTCACTTACATTTTGATTATAAAATGTATACTGCCATAATTGTTAACTAATTAAGTAATTTGGAAACTGAAGATGTAATTATCACATTAATAAATAACTAAGTTATTGAATTATGATTTTGTAATTCGTATTGAAATTATCAGAGCGATTGTTGTCTTGATACTAAAACTTATATGAAAGTTTTGAAATAAAATAATATTTTTTTCACAAATGATGCCGTATTATTTTATAGGTACCTTCTAATTATTAGAATAGTGTAGATGTGGTAAATATTCAGCAGGCTTTTACTATTAAGGACCTTACTATTACAACATAGCTGTAACAAAATAATAGTAATAATAATAATAATAATAGTTTATTGGTCATATTAGAAACAGTACAAAAAAAAGATTTGTTTTGAAAATTGTGACCACTGAGACCTAAACTAAGAACGAACTTGTATTTTAGTAACAGTACTTATACATCGGATGTCACGATAAATAGCCATCAAACAATAAACAATTTAAATTAAATTTGACCAGAGTGATGAGGGGATTCATTGAATACCCAGGAGTATTCCCAGCCAAATTAAATTCTGTACAGGTCTCGAAATAGGAGATGTGTGAGCTGCCCGGATGGATTATAAAGGGTTGTCCTACACTGCTCCTCATATATCTCAGATTTAATACTACCCTTGCCAATAACTCTTGAGGCATTTGATTCGCTGCCCCTATAATATCGTCGTAAGCAGTTGATTCGTTCCACTGGTTTCGTTTCACGATTGCTGGGGTATGAGGCACCTTCAGCAAGAGGATTTTCCGTGTCGCAGGTGGTCGCACAAACAACTCGAACATCCAAGACCCGAGGAAAAATTTTTGCTCACTACCTAAGGTTTGTCCCGGCCGGCGATCGAACTCCTCGCTTTTTAGGCAGTGCTACTGCCGACTTAATCATTGAAATAAGGGACTCAGTCCGGGTGAATATCTTGTTACTCGAAATATAATAACGATACTAGTAAATCTTGTGACATAACTGTTCAATATCATAAAACATAAGTAGATGGAATAATTTGTCCCGTTCAGAATCGAACCTGTACCTACAGTATGCACATGCCTACTTCCAATAAAAGCGATTCCATTCGAAGGTAACAATAAACATGAGAAAAATAATTCGTCACTTGTGTTGTGTATATATATATAATACCTATTTTCCTAATTCCTAACGACTAAGATTATAATAAAAAAAAAAGTGATGTCGTGTGTATCACGATAGCAGAGCGTGGTTTCGATCCATGGACCTCTGGGTTATGGGCCCAGCACGCTTCCACTGCGCCACTCTGCTTCGGTCAAAACCTACAAAATTAAGGTTTATGTATATACAGATGAGTCTGCACTACACATACTCTTTGGTTGCTCTACTTTCCATACAAAAGCGAACAAATGTCGAATAATTTGCGAAATTACTGTTTAATGTTTTTACCTAAGATTATCTACGGTTAGGTATAGCCGATTTTCTGCTTCAATTACATACTGAAAAAGTAAAATAATATATAATATCTATATAATATAAGGCATATTCATATCCGGATCATTCCATTAACAAACCCGGATTTAATTTCGTGAATACCTATTAAGATTTGTCCTGGACGTCAGGTTATTGAGGAATGAAGGTGTTAGCAGAGTTATTCTTGAGAAAACAATGGCGGCGACGAGCTCACCTCACGTCACGTCTACTTTCCCACGACAGTGTAACCCACAAGGGGATAAGTGGCTCACTGAAGCACCGCCTACTCCTTCGGGGATAAAAGCGTGAACCTACGTATGTATATTATATCTAGGTAATTGTGCTCGGAAGCCCTCCATTCTTTTATTATATTTGCTGTCTGTCTAAAAAAAGAAAACCCTCCGTAAAGGGTTTCTTGTTTGTTCTCCCCATGGAGGGTCGGATAGGGTTTGAACAGGCGTCAAACTTAGCGTTAAGCGTGACCTTATGTTTTGAATATTATTGAAGTTTCCAAGCCATTTTTTTATGAATTCTATGGAAATAAAGTTTTTGACTTTGTATGAGATTGTAAATCGGTGAAATTACAAGCATCAGATTTTGAAATGTCTGTGGTAGCCATCAACTAAGAAGAAGAAGAAATGTCTGTGGTATTTATTTACCTTCTGGTTGCTGAGATTGAAACAGCACGAGAGGTTGCCGCTTCGTGCGTTGGTATTTTTTATTAGACCAACTTAAGAAACAAGCAGCTGGCCCGTTTGCTGTTCCGAGGTAATCTTAATGTATACCCATAACTAAATAAATACGACACGGTTACACCTACTTACATAATCACATATTTGTAACTAATCTTGTATATACATATTTAATCTTTTTATTTTCATTCGCCCATGAGTTGTATGTAGGTAGGTACCTAGTCATTCTTTCAAGGCTTTGGGCTTATATTCGCAATCACGCGATAAATAACACAAATAAACTAGTTTACCTTTAAATTATACACTCACATAACAAACGATTACTCACTAACCCTAATCCTGTGTCGCGGGTGGCACGGACAAACACATCACACATCCAAAACCCAATACGATCGCTTGTTACGGCTCTATTGCTAAGTTGGTAGATACTCTGCCCACAAAGCGAGGCGACCCGCCTTCGATCCCCTATTGAAGCAGAATGTGTGGTTGAATACTATAGTTGGTTCTCGGGTTTATAGAGCGTGGGGCCCAGTGGTACTGAACCCGAGCTTCAATCCTGAGGTCGCTGATTCAAAATCCGACGTGCACCAATGTTTTTTAGCTAAAAATATTTGTGCGTAAACCACGTTCTCAAAACAGTGAAGGGAAACATCGTGAGGAAACAGACATGCCCTAGAACCAAAAATTTGAAGACATATATGTCAAGTGCACGAAAAGAGTATCTTTGAGGCATTCTTAAATCCTTTCACCACACTGATTCGATAGAACCAGTGTCTCAACTACTACTACTAACACATTTGGAACTGTAGAATATATGCTTGAATAGTTGGCAAGTGTAAACATACAGTTTTATGAACTTATCACTTTATTAATTGGGAAAACAACAGTTTTAACAACAGTTGGTATACTTAAATTAATTCAGGTAGTTGGCTGAATACAGATTTCCAAATATATTGACAGCAAAAGATAGCAACTCAGTAACAAGCACTTAGTATGTCGCTACCTAAAGTCAAAACCTTAAAGAGCAGTAGAACTCTCGCCAAGTTCGTCCGGGGAAGTACTGCCACCATGCCCATTTCTGCCGCCAAGCAGTAACACATTCGCATTACTGTGTTCCGGTTTGAAAGGTGTGGTTGCCGGTGAAATTACAGGCACACGAGACATTCCGCCTTCACGTCTCAGAGTTGCGGACGCATACGATGCGACTTGGGTCTTGTCGTACCTAGTAGGGGAGGACCGAAGTTGCATCAGTTGTTATGGGCCGAGGTTACCACTTAACACCAGGTGGGCCGTCGGCTCGTTCCGTAACTAAATTACATTAAAAAAAAAAAACCTAAATTGACAACGACACAACTAAAAAAAACAAAATTTTCAGGAGAACGGTTTTGCGTTGAGCAATGGCGAGTGAATCCAATCAATCAGAAAACGACATTCAGTGACGTTACTCGCTGAGTTGGGCGAATAGGAATATGAATTTTATTCACATTATAATACAGAAACATTCACGTCAAACTACACTAATAAATCAATTTTGACACATCTGGTTTTGTGCCACTATCGAATTTAGGCGGCGACGTGTATTATAATGGTTTTCTATATTTAGCTTGTATCCAAACTCTGTACATAGTCAACATTTTTCCCCTATTCACCTGCAACCTTCTATCAATCAAGTTCTGTTCTTCCAAAAACCCAGCATCCTTAAACAACTTAGTGAGCTCTTCTTGGGTGAAAAAATAGACCATTGTGTTGTCACCTCTCGCATAGAAGTTATCTGATATGCACCTTCCCTTCTTGAACCTAAGTTGGGCTAAGTCATATTTGCCATAATCTCTGAACACGATTAGCCCTCCAGGTTTCAGGTATTTGTTTATTTTTCTAATAACGCCAGGCATCCTGGAAACAGAAACAAGAAATATTGAGTACTTATAATATGTGTGTAGTGCATTTGGTTGCTGTTATTAATACTAATTGGCTTTCTCAGGCCAATGTGGTGTAAGGAGGCTTTTCGTGCACTTGACACATGTCTTTGAATTTTAGTGCTAGGACAATGTCGGTTCCTCGCGATAAAATATCAACATTTGAGAACGTGGTATAAAAGTAAGAAAAGTAAGTAAGAATTTCATAAAAAAATAATTATATACTCTATTGAGTATATAATTATTTTTTTATGAAATTCTTACTGGTAGCCGTCCGGATTTGAATCAGCGTTCTCTGGACTGAAACTTGAGGTCTTTACAAACTGGTCCACCACGCTTTAAATTATTAATCGCCGATGACATTTACAAGCACGCGAGACGATAAAAGTTATTATATTTCTTATTTTTTTCAAAGTAAAACAATGGTTCTTGTCAGTTCAGTGTCTTTTGATATTAACTATTTTTATTGTGATTATGGGCTGATGTTACCTCATACCATTTTGATGTTGCCATCTTGCCCATACCAAAAAAAGAAGACACATACGGAAAAAAAAGAAATATGTTATTATAATTTAAAATTCAACTGTGAATAAATTTAAGTTAACATACTAAATGTGGCATTTATAAAACGGTCTTTCATAAATGCCACTATTAGGATATAAAACTGTTATTTACTTACTTTGCAGGGTCAATAGCAGATAACACAAATATTAGGACTATGATATCCAATGAGTTCTCTTCAAACGGTACATCCCAATCACTTTGAGTTGCATCCAATACAAACACATTACATCTCTTAGTGTCATATAGTTCACTCTGCTTCATGATCTCAATGGCTTTCGCGGAGAAATCACAACCATAAATAAAGAGATTTGGATCTCGACTGTATTGCAAAATGGGGAAGATTGTATTGCCAACTCCACATCCTATTTCAAATATGGTGCGTTTTGTGTCTGATGTTGGTACCAGTTGGCTGCTTGTAACAACGCTGTTGTCTCCTTCTGGATACACTCTTTCTGGTGCTGATGTGTAGTCCGGAGCGAGCTCAGGAAATTCCGTGAAAAGCCAGTGCCTATCTTTGAAAAATCTGAAAATGTTAGTAAGAAGTTATTGCTTGACAGTGATGACAATAATTAGTAGTAGTCTTTCTTTTATATGGCCATTAAAAATAAAAGCTTGCAATTCAGAGCACCTTAAAATCATTTAGGCCACTTGCACTAGATGTATGCATGTGCAATGTGGAAATTGGTGCTAACATGTATGTTTCAAATGATACTAATGAAATGAAATATATCTACTACTACTATGACCAACAGTCAGATTAAAAAATATTTATATGTTTGTATGTATCACATTTACTAATATAATAATAATAATATTGGTGGACATTCCACACAGCACCTTCTAGCCCCAAAGTAAGCTAAGCATAGCTTGTATCATGGAACCAGACAACTGATATAATACTTATATACTTTTTGTATATACATATATATTTTACATTTTGACACCCAGACACAGAACACACATCTATGTCCTGGTCCTGGTCCTGGGTGGGAATTGAACCAATGACCTACAGCACAAAAGGCAGCGTTACTACCAATTGAGCTATGAGGCCAGTCAAAGAGTCAATATAGCACTGTGAATGGTCCATAATATATCATGTCAGCACAAGCTTTATCAGACATTGTGTGCAGAATTTTATTTTATCCTTACCTATTCTGATGAATATCATAGAATGCATCCCAATGTTTGTCAGCATCATTTTCTAATGACTTTAGATGTTCTTCAGAAAATATCACCTGCGAATTCTGTTTCACCTTCTCTCTGGCAACTCTTTCTTGTTCCTCATCCCATTGGACATTATCCCTGTAAAGACATGTTTTGTGAGCCCAATGTTAATTAGTCTAAGATTTTTTATTTACGTCTGAATGAAGTACCAGGCATTGAACAGAAATAACTGGTTTCTGTCGGTTAAGTAGCGTGAACCACCCGCTGGCTTTTTCCTATACCGAGTTCTTTCTAAATTTGAGTTTTTCACATCTCCACAGTCTCTTACACTTGAATAATATCTAAGAAATATTCTGAATACGGTACCACGCGTTATGCTTGAAGACTTGGTCAACATTTTCCAGGAATCTGTTGCCGAACTGTGGTCGTTTCTCAGCTGGGGAATCTTCCATTTATTTAGCCTGAAAATACTGCAACCAATGTGTGGCTCAGAGGATACCGACTATTACATTATTATGGTAACGAAAGTTACCTATCCTCGTTTTATTTGTGATTAAATATGCAAAACTAAAACAGGGAAAACATGCCAATTTATGACAACAAATGAATTATAATTATAACCTTAACGATTAAATGATGGCCGGGTAACTGGCAGTAACTTTGACATTTATATTGTCAATGACATTGACATAGCGTGTTTACCATGATTCTGACGCAAGACAATTTATTGTAGCGTAATTTTAAATGTTTTCGGAAGGGAAAAATCGAAATGGGAGGTGTTCGGTAATTTTCTAAAAGGTAAAATTGGGGTTCATTTCCCAAACTTATGAAATATTGGGCCTTGGGTTTACAGCTGTGTTCAAAGATATATTGGCCTATACGCGGTACTGCCAAAGTAGTAGCGAGGCTTACCATCTCGGGCTTCATAAGGCTGAGTACAAAAATATGCTTAGTCAATCTGCTCAAACAGTGGCGGTAATTAAATGAACTTCCGTAGGTATGTATGACTTATATGAAAACATGAAATCTTAGTCTGATAATCGTACCCTCTGACGGAAAACAATCATTCATATCGCTGGTTTTACCAAGTAATTCTCACAAGTTCAAGTTGCGTTTATAACCATATGATAAGACTTGAAAAACTATTTTTATCTCGCTTCGATGATGTGACGTAGAGATACGGAAATGATGCGGACGAAGTAGCAAAAGCAAGCCCTTCACACACACAAAAGTTATATGTGAGAACCTTTTTGTTGTTTGCCAGGTATTAAGAAATAGACACTATCTTGAAGGTTCATTTAAACATTCTCAATTTAACTCAACCATAACTTTACCCTGTTTCTACACAAAATGTTAACTTCTAATAGGCCATGGGGAGCTTCCAATATTCCGTCGAATTCTACGTTATTGCGCCATAAAAGACGTTTAGATGCTGTTCTGATCAAAGTAAACATCATAAAAACGATTCTACGGGTCATTAAAGTCTTCCCACAGACGGAATCGCCGCACGTTAGAAATGTATGCCGTTCGTTACGTTAGAACTGAAATAAAGTATCGCAGTGACTTGAAAGGATTTAGATGGTTCGTCGAAGTTACTGCAATTGCGGTTCGTTGTGGGCAAATTGCTAAATAAAACCGATATGAAAAGAAGAAAATGACACGAAAGTACCATCGACGACGGTACTATTGTGTCATTTTCGGTACCTATTTTTCGTGTTTTTCGTAATTTGTAGAATTTTCTCGCACATACGTTTGTTTTCACCTCATGTACGACGATACCTACTAATTAAAACGACCAAACTTTCGTTAAGGTGGATAATATCGGCTTAAATGTACATTTACACATTAAGATTACTGCCGACGCTATAATGTGTGTGGCTACACACGTGTATGGTACAATTTTGGTCATAGGAACATTAGATAGGGGATAGATGCGAAGTAACTTGAAAATTATTATTTGTGGTATATATAAACCTAATTGAAAAAATCTCCTATATAAAAGAGATAGAAGACAGAAATTTTTATTGCGAATAACTGTGTTCAATTTTGTTTTTTAACGGCTTCGGAAGAAGGGGGAGGTACCTATTCAATTCGGTTGTATTTTATTTTTATGTTTGTTACCTCAGATCTCTGCCATTTATAAACCGATTTGAAAAAAAAAAAAATATTTAAAAATATATACTTTCAGTTTAATCCCATATAAATTTCACCAATTTCGATTCAGTAGTGATTTTTAAATCAAAATAACTTAAAAATATGTCATGATATAGATAACGAGGTATCATTCTCGTTCATTGGCGATGAAGTCGGTTTTTTCGCTTTGCTGCGCAAAAAAAATATTATGTGAAATTATTAGAATAATTTGCTTAGTTACATTATCTTAGATTGTAATGAAGATTGCAAATACATAGATATAAATAAATATCAATAAATTGCGCCTGTTTTTTGCACCGTCGAGTTAATTCATGCATTCTCGTAGTTTACCTAAGTATGTTAGTAGTTAAATAGGACTTGAATACAATGAATAGAAAATGATTGCTTTTGTCGTCAGAAACAGATATATTATCAGTAAAAACCATTACATATTCGCAAATTAACGTGTCGTGGCAATCGAACTGTTGCCGGAATTTTGACAGTTTTGACAGACTTGCATGCCGACATGGCTAATAATAATTCGACTCTTTATGTACTGTAGTCTATACTGAAAACTAATCTCGCATTTAAAACGTTTACTTAATTGCGAACCACTAATGGCTATCTATCAAAATCTCGACCCCCGGTTTCGCAAAGCCTGATCTATTTATTATATATTTGTTTCTTACTATTTCTACTATTATCTACTATTTCTTACTATTTCCTTTCTTACTACTTCCCTACGAAGTATTCGTAGATATCATGTCTCTCAACTACCACACAACAGGCGTATGAGCAATTCGGTATTAATATTCCAATACGCGCGGTATTCCGACTTCGCGTCTCGCAATCCCTAGCTTTATTCGAAAATTGTATGAATACAAACGATATGAAAACGAGGACGTTCATATCTTCACAGTGGTTCCGAAGCAATGAGACGTGAGCTGGTGTTCCGAAGCACGCAGCGGTGGCTGCATTTCCTAACGCATCGCCCGTTCAATATCCGAGAGGATTGTTTGTAGAACCTCCCAGCCCATCCCCCCCACCCGATACCACCTCTATACTACACCCCAACTAAACGAAAGGGTGCTACTGAAATATAAGATAGATAGATAGAAAATTATTTATTTGTACAAGGTAAAAACAAGTAAATAGGCGAACTTAATGCTAAATAGCATTTTCTTCCAGCTACCTTTGTGTAGTATGGACTGGATGTGGTAGTGCATTTTGGTTAAAGTTATTTATACACATACTATATAAAACTACATAATTAAACTTATAAGATATGTCATTCATATCATTCTTCTTCCATGATGGCATGCCGGAACACAGACGCGCCATCCTTCAGCGGGGATGGAAGTATCCACCATTGTAGTTTCGAAATCCACATTCGAACCCACTCTATCCCTGTGTCGTGGGTACCAAAACCGACTGTTGCCATGGTAACATCCACATCTTGTAAATATTCTTTTGCTACGTCTCGAGAGGTACATGTGCCTAAATGGAACCTAAATAAAGAATAGGAAATATGTGCTGGTTTGTTCTCTCTTTGCATTCATTAAGCGTTTATAAATTGTATCTATGTATTTCGGATTGAAACTCTTTATTTCTATGGTTCATATATGTGTATTATTACTAGTGCTGCCTGATTTAAATAAATAAATAAAATGCTCGAAGCCTTTCGGTTGGTGAGGGCGCAGCGTGGACCTCTAATGGAGCACGGTGTCTAGTTTTAGAAATAGACTCCCGGCAAAATTAAATTCTCAAGAATAGGGAATCTTGAAAGTAATCTCAGCGGGCAACTTTCCGTATTGCGTGCGAGCTTCGATTATTTTGCAACCATATTGCATCGAAGTTATGTGAAATGGCTTATATATATATGTTTAGTAGTGTTTAAAAACAGTGCACCCACAGTAACTTTGGAACGAAAACGACAGACGAAACCAGATATCTATCTCTCGTTAAGCAAAGTTAATTTAAGACGCGATTAGGTTTTTTTCATTTCTTTTTAATTCATTTGTATGACTAGTATAGGTGCAGTGAACAAAGTAGTAAATTAACACGATTGTAAGTGTATAACTATATACATATTGTAAGTATTATATATTTATATATATTGTAAGTATATCTTACTTATTTAAACGAGTAATTCTTGTATATATATATATATATAATCTGAATCTCGGAGACGGCTTCAACGATTTTCATAAAATTTAGTATACAGGGGATTTCGGGGGCGATAAATCGATCTACCTAGGATTCATTTTCAGAAAATCAACTTAAACGTAAACTTTTTTTTTTATTGAAAGAAAATAAAATAGTGGCGTTTATTCTGTCGGTAAGATCGAAAAATATTATTCATGTTTCATCATTTTATCAGTATGTAATTCGTACTTAAATATAATTTCTAAAAAACACAATTTATCAAAAAAAAAACCGGCCATCCAGGTACTAATAACTAAAGTAGATATACGACACGTGATACATGACGTTCAGCGCAGACTGAAATCGTCATATCGTTTAAAATTATGTCTAAGAAGCTATTGTTATGGTTTCAGGTATGAGTCCATTTACATCGCAATAACCGTGCTTATGTGTATTAATTATATATCTACGCTCAGGTAAATTATATAGCATTGTAAACCTTACTACGGCGCTCTGCTTGCCCATACACGCTAACATAATAGATAGAGAACTTTAGAAAGAAAAGAAAGACAAATATTTTATTTGCGGCACTAAGTTTACAACCTAAAAACAGACACAAGTATGGAACTAATATTCATTGAAAAATATATTTTATAGAAGTTAAAAAAAAGCCTAGTTGCCACAAAAAGTCTCTAGCTCAGCATTTTGTTAGTTGGGTGGCAACTAACGCTGATCTTCCGACAGAGCCGTGTAGTGAAGCCACTGAACGATAACAAAATAAGGTTTTTGACACAGAATATAAAACTACAATAAAAACATACATATTAAAACATTAAAAACATGTGGCCAGAAAGAAAGTGACTTTACTGCCAGCAGAACCAGACCTTAGTTGTAAGAAAGAGATTATCATTAGGTCTGAGACCAGGTGATGTGGTCACGTAGTATGCGAAGGTTAATTGGATATAGTGTAAAATACTGGTCGCGGCAACTGTATTCGTGGTCACGCTAAGTGGGCGAAAGCACTAAAGTAGCCTTATCACTTAAGTAACTTCTGTATCCTATTGCAAAAATGTAACAAAAACATTTTAGGCAACAATATAATATGAGTCGTATAATTTTATTGGCATCCCAGCTCTGTTGGTATTAACTGCACTGCACTGTACTAGTCTGCACTGTAGGTGGTCGGTTTGATTCCCACTCCGGACAAACGTTTACGTGACGGACATAAAAACAAATATTTGTATTGCATCTGGGTGTTATTTCGGTAATACATAATATGTATTATTAAGAAGTATATTTTTCTATCATTTGTGTAGTTTCATAGTACAAGCTATTTTAGTTTTGGGGTGGCGCTGTTTTATATCCACCAATATTTATTAATTAATTTTTTATATACCGACGAGAGATAAACGAATTAAATATCGAAGCCGTGTAATGTTCTAAAAAAGTCACTATTTTTAACTTATGCATATTACTTAACTCCCTGTTAACATTCCGTCAGTCTATCTCGTCTATATTGCTGGTTTTCTGCCAGGGCACGCGTGTAGAACGTTTCTGATGACTAAACTAAGTCAAGTCTAACATCCAACAGAAATACATCGGTTAGAATTGAACGCACATATTACACAATCTTTCTAATGTAATTCTACTGAATAATTGTAGGTATTCCTTGACAGTATAGTTGTGAAATAGTTGAAGATAAAAGGCTCCGAGATGTAAAACCGCAGACCATCAAAGCTCTACTGTGAAGATTATTCCGGCTCGGAGGACTAAGTCCTGAACAGTTGGTTCCATTTCAGTTTCACCATACCTAGTGCCTACCTAGATTACCTCACCTAGGCTTAACTATACGCAGAAAGGTAGAGGTCTGTTTGGAATACGGTAGTAAAAGGAATATATCTGGAATAGTAAGTTTTATTCACGCGTTTAAAATATGTTAGTTGGAAAAAATAAATTATAAAAATGCAACTCTGTCTGTGGTGAATATGAAAAATGCTATATTTTTGATGTCTTTATTATAATGTATGTATTATAGGTGTAACCGGGGAATACAAATCAAAACCGTAAGTTATTACTATATACTTTTTGCAATCAGACCACATTATCTAAGGATTAGTAACGGCTTAAGTTCTTTTGCAGACAGCTCCAACGAAACAACAACGAAGGGGCTATCTTATTTAGTTATTTACTTCTTGACATCGACAACAGAATAGAAAAAAAGCTTTTATAAATATATAGGTTTTAGATTTACAACATGTTTTTTTTATAAATTTGCTGTATTCTTTTTGGAGGTTGTGTTATTTTTTTAACGGGTATTATTATGCGGATATTGCGGGACTGACTATAACTGACTGGTGCACACCTACAAACAACGCTACGAGATTCGTAGCCCCGTAGCTCGTCTCGCCGCAAGTTTAGAGCTCCGATGTTATTACGGAGACAATTCCAGGGTTTAAGTCGGATCTTGTGATTTCCAGTTAGGTATTTAGTCACTACGTATTGTAAATTAGTCCCCCGCCACGATTTTCTGTCTGTCTATGTGTATAGGCTCATTTCATAAACTACTGTAGGGATTTTGATGCGGTTTTCACCAGTAGATAGACTGCTTCTAATTTTACATGTCGTTTGGACGTATATACTCAATGAGAACCGAGCAAATCTGAAGCAGGGTGCTATTTAAAATAAATGCATGTAAGTCTGTACGTGACCCTTAAATTGGAATTATGAAACAGTTCAAAGTCCAAGCATATTTGTACGTAGACATAAATCTAAGAAGCTGAAAATTAGAAAGAAAGAGTATTTATTTAGTCATAAACAAAAATGCAAATTTATATACTAAAACACACATTAAAAACTAAAAACAGAAAGTTATTTGACACAACTGACATAGTAAAAGGAATGTGTTGAGTGGGCAAAAAGGGTCCATGCCTCAGCATAGTGCTGCACGCCCTGAAAGAGAGAGCGCAGCGCTGTTTTTCAGGCAGGGCCCACAGGTGAGGTCGCGGACACATTCCATAAACATACGATATACTACAGAATGGAATTTTAGAACTAAAGATATCTATTACAAAACAGTAAATTACTGGTGTTTATGTTTCAGACAGCCCAGCTCATCCATTGTTAGTGCCTATCTTTGTTAGAGTCTCAGTCGTCGAATGTAGAATTGACGGAAGAATGACGTCAGTCGGCGATATGGAGTGATTGGAACTGTATATCGACGTAGTCTGATCTCATTTTACACATTCGTGGCATCGATCAGTTAGTGTGGCAACAAACTCCGTTCGGAGATAGACGACAGAGGCGCTATAGTTCAAATATTAGCGAACGCCTTTCTATAAATATAATAGCTGACCCAACAAACGTTGTTTTGCCATAAATTGAAGTACTAATATCGCAATTCAAAAATAGGAGTGGTAGTGTAGGTAATGTTGGTGGTAGAAAAGTGAAAATTTAGGGTTGTATGTATTTTTAATGCTAAAACATTAAAAAAAAAAATGTTGTCTAAAAAATAATAAATAAATATTTGGTGTTTACCCTTATCACTTAGGGGATGAAAAATAGTTTAAGTCCTATTCTCAGACCTACCGAATATACACAAAAATTGTCAAGCCGTTTTGGAGGAGTTTAGTAACAAACACTGACATGAGAATTTTATATATTAGATTCAAACATTATATTGCAGAAGCGTAAACAGATACGGACCATGTGAAGTAAGTTGGAAGATGCCACATCCGTAGTGGAATGTTGTATGCAACTGTCTGAGAAGCTGAGACGAACATGTCATCAGATCATCATCAGATATGTGTAAGCGTTTGATGCGATAATGCAATCATATTATGGTGAAAATAAATAATGTCAAATAAATAAATAATGTCAAATGTCGGTAATACTTGTATCTCGACAAACGTAACTTTCTCAACTGCACAAGTTGCAGACGATTTTAGCCTGTCGCTTGCTCTAGGAAGGTAGAGAGTGCTATAATAATTTTTGCCTATTTTCGTGTATATTTCTAAAGTACACAAATTTTACTAACCTCGACTTCAGCCTCCGATAATGTAAATAGTTCATGCAGGTTCTACAAATTTCCATCGAGTAAATTAGATTTTTAGTCTATGTATGTTTCGCGGTTTACCCATGTTTGGAGGTTGAATGATAGTGTAATGCAATATAAAATTTATTAATTTTCATTGATTGAGCATTGCCGTCCATCGAGGCAGTGCCGCCAATTTTTGGGCACAATTCTACCTATTAGTGATTGGGATCAGTTGAGTTATCTACAGAATGTTAGAAAACAGTCTCAATTGATTTCATTGTATTTTATAAATATTATGTATATATCTTTGTAAATTAATTATTGAATTAAAATTTACACAAATACTTTATAAACTACTAACATTTATTAATTAACAATTTACCATACCAACGTAATCAGGTACTGATGGAAGGCGAGCGAAGCCATCTGTTGCGGTCAAGTGTTCTCCTAATAAAGTGGGATGAGCTACCCATCCTTCATGGACCGAATAAAACGAGATTGTTGAACGTGAAGGCCTTGATACGATGAAAATAATATGTTTATGAATGTGTAAGCATTATTAAATCCACAAGGGTTTAGCAAAATTTCGTTATTACCTATTGATGTAAAAATATGATAATTCGATTCCCTGCTCTAGGATTCCGTGTATCGCAGTTGGTATGAATACATAGATACAAGTAGATACAAATCTCGGTTTTTAACTTGTTCGTAACCTTTGCCCATGACAAGCAATTCTAATTGAGCCCTCCCCTACGTAGGTATGAGAAGGCCTAACTAGCATTTTTACTCTGTTAACGTATTTGAATTCAAATTTAGATGAAATGGGAGCTGATTAATCTGCATATATTTTTTGTTTTAAATTTGTAAGGCTTTTTAAAACACAAATCTTTGTTACTATTGACATTCACTAATTCAAATATTCTTACGAAATGTTTAAAATTAAAGAACTATCCACAGTCTTTGTGTTGACATTTGAGAGCATCAACAATACAAATTGTCATTGCAACAAATAGTTTTTATTAATTAAAATATTCCGCTTTGATCAGCGGTTCGTATAGCACTGATTATATTATAATTAAAGCACCAGTTCATATTAATATTTGGTCAGTGCTCGAAGTATAATAATCAAAAACGTAAATGTTTCCACTCTGGGCACAGATTAATATATTGCCCCCGTGATCTAAGCGGAATAATAGTTGGAAACTTCCACGGGAAAATTTATATTCCCTCGATATTGGCTTATCCTAATTGGCGCATATATGTTTACGATTTCCAGTAGTTTAGAAGCTGTGGCAATATTTTCAAATAGATTTTCTATAATAAAGCAGTGTGATGTGCAAGGTAGTTGAGTAATGCATGATTAAATTAGTCGAGTAATTATTCCTTAAACAAGTACGAATTAAGGTTCTAAAGAACAGTGATATTTGATTTTAATACATTCGTATTCATTATACGCATACCTTCCTAATATCGTAGAATTACTCCGGGTTAGTACATTAATAATTTTTGTACCTTGTAATAAAAATTCTTCCTAAAAACTTTGATATGCTAAAATCTCAAGTACTTAGAACCGCTGTAAGTATTTGCTTCCTACGTTCTAAAGTATTCTTCAAACGACTGATCCGCGATAGAACGACTGCTTAGTCAAACTTGACTATGATGAAGTTTACTCATCATATCTTCTTTAACTTTCAAAGTTGGGAGTTCGGAACATTTTTATTTTGTACGTCCTCTTACGCAGATCTTTTACTAGCACAAATTAATTTCTCGTCATCCCGTAAAAGTTTTATGCCTCGTTAATCCACGTTGGTCTTAAGAAAAATGCGAGTTCTACGTAATAAATACTAACATAGACAACGTTGCTTTCCCCTAAGAAATATCCTCAATAGCCACATTAGATCGTACCTAGATTGGTATGTCGTATTAAATAGCAGTTTATCTTTATGCACTGTCTTTAATTGTAAAATAATAAAAGAGAAAGCCATGTGAAGCTTAACGCAATAACGATAGCGCAAAAACTGATACTACGCATCGTTCATGTAAAATGGGCAGCGGAGGTCGAGGGCCTCTGGCTTAATTCCAAGCCCTGTATTTGTGGCATGTATCGATTTGATAGCCTCAGCCATATTCTTGCTACAGAATGGTAAGTTTTTGGCAGAGTATAATGCATATTTTAAGTCATGTTCGTTGCTTAACCTATACACAAAAAAAGATTTTGATGATAACGAATGGGTTCTCAAAGAAGCAACTCATGTTCCGCTCTGACTTGCAGTTTACTGGTAGAGACCAAACGATAGGTAATAACTATTAAAACCAGTGCTAAGACTAAAAGCAAGACATGCGATATCACTGGCCTCAGAATGAGTAACAGGTAAATTTCCCAAGGATTTTGTATGAATGTATGTATGAATGTGAATTAATTAATTAATGACTGAATGAATGTAGTCTTTCAAAAGAAACATATAAGAATCATGCTTATTTCAAAGACAAAAAAGAGGTTATAGTGGGTTGCCTTAAAATACAACAAACAAATAGCGATTTTTTTGTATTGCTTTCCTCTAAAATTTTTTCTTAAGGCGTAAACGGGAAGACATTCAACATAAATGTTTTACCATTCAGCCGAAACAATTGATTTGTTGCTGTTGATGGTAACTGGAAACTTGTTCTAGTAATTCAAAAACCGCACCCAGTCCTCGAGTGGAATGCCACGACATCATCGAAAAGTAGGAAGTATACTAAGACTACTTAGATCAAGGTACTTTATTTTATTTGCAGAAAGGTCTATCACGTATACCTACTTACATAGGTATACGCCTTTCTGCAAATAAATGGGGCGGCCTTACATATAGATGACTATTTGTAGCGTAAATACTCGTAGGCCTATTCATTATAATAAATATCATTATTTATCTGTCGACTGCTATTTATTGCTAACTGAGATAGCAATAGCAACTAAATTTATTAAAACTAGAATCCCAGAAAAAGGCAAGCAGATGAAACAACGGTTGTAGAGCTCCTATAATATGATATTCATATACACTAGAGGTGACCTGATTTGCCCATTTATTATGACATTTAAGTATGCAAAAATATTATTATAAATAAATAGGCAAAGACAATATATACGTAATAGTATCATTTTCTCTTCTGTTTGTGAATGTTTGATCAAATTTTCATTATAATGTGTACCTATGGAATTTTGACCACTTGGGCAAACACTAGTATTATTAATTATTGTCCTTGTACTGTTATGTACTTATATACAGTGGAGGGTCTCTGGCGTACTTCCAAACCCCGTATTTGTCGCCTGTATCGATTTGACTCACTGAAACTGTAATTTCGAGTAACGAAGCGACAATATATACTGGCTTTATAGCGAAACTGCAGTAAAACGTCGAAACCCCTACGTATTCAATTAGCATAGGTAACAAACTTGTGAACAACGTAGAATGGGATTGGAACGTAATAAATTTTACTTTAGTACTTTGTACGCTGAACGAAATAATCTAAAACACTAATTCATATTTACTAATATCATTAATTATAACGTTTTAAATATTCAGTTACAGTAATTCGAATGTGTTTAGCATAATAACACTACCTATTTCTGGTAGCATTCACGTTTCTGTGTTCCGGATTGAAAGGTGCGAGCGAAATTACTTGTACGTAACCAATTCACACACATTAAACACATTTTGATAACAAAGTTTAGTTTTTCGTGAGGGTAATGTGTATGAGACAGGACTTGTGCCCGTTTCTTGCCCTCTAAAGACAAATTCAGAGTTGAAGCAAACTAATCAAGTAATAAATAGTAAGTTGGTACCGCCGAGTTTAAGACCTCTAAAATAACTCTTTATTCACCGGCTGGAGTTAGTGAAATTTAGGATAATTTCTTCCTTAGCGTAGTCAGGGCTAACATTGTGGAAGCACACTTATCAGAGCCGATGTATTTTTTAAATTTAAGAATGATTTTGATATTGATTTTCTGTATAATGTATACCTAGGTTTTGAATGAATGTTTCTTTCTATTTTATGCCAAAACTTATGATTTGGTTAAAATTCAAACAGGAAAACGATAACTTGCTGTAATATATAGCTATTTTATAGCCCGGTATTATCCGGACAAAGGCACGGACAGGAGTTAAAGGCTGTAAAAATAGATAAGCAGCTAGTAATTTTCCGATGTAGATATATGTAGATACATGAAACTTGTTTACTAAATAAAGATGATATTGATTCATAACTCTAACTTATTGATGTTTTCGCTATATAGCGATCTAACATACAACTTATAGATGAAAGAAACAAGACATTATATGGTGCATATTAGACTGATAAATAACGTATCAAAGTTAAGCAGTTATAACATGACGAATATGACAATAACGAATGCAGTATCTGGATCAATTTGAAACGAGCCTTAGGCGAGTGAATGTTCGAAGCTAAGAAGTACCACGTTGGAGGCCCGCCAGATGGCTCTCGTGAGCAGCGCCCGCCCTCCGACAAACGCTAATTGCAACAAACTCTTCCACAATTATCACAATTATGCGAATTTATTGTCAACCATTCATTTGTACTGCGCCAAGTTATGCTAAGCGATGTCTTACCCGGCGTTTCTAATTATTTGCGTTTATTTCGTCCATAACTTGCAAATGTATCAGCTGTCAGGTTATAAAACGATTTAATTTCAGCTTCTGTTCTGCCGAATATTATTCCTGTTCAAAACTAAACTAATTTTGCAAACATCTGTGTCATATAAATATTATGTTCGTGGTAACTTTTAGAATGGACGACTATGAAGAATTTTGGAATGACTGGAGTCGAAAATTGCTGAATATAACTAAGTACAACTTGTAAATCATTGTAGTAGAGTAGATCTGTCGAGCTTTGGTTCATTTGTAGTCAGGGTTTATTCTGCAGACCTACTCTTTAATAGCGAGAGAGAAAGAGAGAGAGTTGCCTGTGGTAGTTTTTATGTGAATAAGTTATAGAACGAAGAAGATGGCCTCTTTGAGACGTGAAGGTGGAATGCCTATGTTCATTGGAAACCACACCTTTCATATAGAAACATATTTATGCGTATGCGTTACTACTTGGTGGTAGAAAAGGGATGGGGCAGGACTTATTAACCACTCCGGACGAACTTGTCATAAATTCTTACGCCTGTGTTCAAAAAATGAATTAACTGTACCTCACACCGAGCCAGGAATGGGCTCCAAGTTTTAATAAAACCTGTAAGGTTTTAAACCAAAACTAACGCGTATTATAACCAGTGTACAGCCACCTTATAATTGTGTTTGATTATCTAAAGGCACGCATATTTTACAACCCAACATTGATCATGTTTGTGCAGGTGTAGGACACCCTTTAAAGATCGTTTGTACGTGTCTGTTCACGGGTTAATGGCATCGATATACTCAGCGAGTAATTTGCACATCCGCTTAGCATTATCGAGAGGCAGATAAAATGGAAAATACCTATACGGTGATGTTAAGTATATTTTTTATTGAAAACTAATTATAGCTGAAGTTAGATTTATTGTTAGTTACCTATATGACAGTCGTATAACTAGTTATCATGGTTCTACAGGTTTGTGCCTTAGATGAGTTATACATAGAAGATAGAAATAGTCGCCATTGCTCACTACTATTCTCCCACGGCAGTGTACACCTTGTAAAACAAAGCTCATTGAGGGTATTCAGGAGAAAGCCTTTATTTTAACTGTATTGACTGCCTATAGTAACCGGTCTTTCGGTCACGATATCATATATGACTGGCCTCACAGTTCAGCTGGTAACCCTGCCTTCTGCGCTGTAGGTCGTGGGTTCCATTACCACCCAGGACAAACATTTGTGTGACAAGCATAGATATTTTTTCTTTGTCTGGGTGTTAATATGTATGTATTTACAAAAAGTATGTTGGTATTATTATGAAAAGTAATGTATTCGGTGTTTAAAAGAAATTGAATCATTTTTTGTGTACATTGAATTTGTATTTAATTACTGTACATAAACTTTAAATTTTCTTTATCTAAAAAAAGATAAAATTGATATAATATTTTTAAGAAATGTTTCTCGAACGAAACGTGTTTACTATAAACAAGATTCCACCAATTTTTGCAGTTATCTAGGACTATAATGGTTATTTTCTATTCTACTAAGGATAGCAGGCTATGCTGATAATTTAATCTATTAGTAGTATCAGGTTTAATACACCGCAGGAGTATTCAATAAGTATATATAATCATAAAGTATACAACCTGATACAACATTACTGACAAAATTGAACTTAGATCCAACATTTGTGGTTTTGATATATTCATTCCGCGGACATCCGTTCATATATAACTACCCCTAGAGAGAAATGTAGCCTGTGGTGTATTTAGTTATGAGGGTAGTCTGTATGCGAGCCCCTCCGCTCGCTGCAAACTTGAGTGAACAACTTTGTCGGCCACGCCGCAAAACTTCGTTTTTCATTTAATTTGCCCCAAACGAGTGCAGCTTACAATATTTTCAACACTCGCAACTTTCGAGTCGGTCCTTCGTTATAAATTTAATAGTTACCCGCGGCCCCGTTGTTGCCCGTACCTTAACCATCACTTATAAACCACCCCCGACTATAATGAATTTAGTGGCACTAATGTCAAGGAACGCGATGTCGACACTTTCAAACTAAGTTTGTCGTTGTTTCGAGACTTTTTCTGGCTTGCCGTATATCATTACAGTTATAGATTTTAACTATTTTGAACTTCGCTCACAAACGGCGGTACAAGTAAAGTGTAATATTATTTTATATTCCAATAAATCTGGTGAGAATCTGTAGACGCTTCGCCGAGACATTACAGTGAACGGTTTTCAATAAACAAGCTTAGGTCTTTGAAGCGTGAGCGCACGCTTCCATACGTGTGGGGGCATGCGTGTGTACGAAACCTAGATACTATTCATTTCGAATCGTTTAGAAACACTAAAAGCAAAGTTGATTGAGCGACAGCATAAAAACACTCTTTTCGTTTCCGAATGACGATATGAATTTATTTCGTTATTTGGCAATGCACGCTGCCTAGCCGCCGGTGCCGGTGTGTAGAGCGTCGCAAAGCCTTTTAGCGGATCCAGAGCTCCCAGTGGCGGAGTCTCCGATAAGGTGATCTGCGGAAGACAGCGAGTTGCATCGTGCAGTAGACACGATCGATAGTGCAGCGGGCGACGCCGCCCTACCCCCGCGAGCCGCCGCCGGCTGAAACTTTCGCGATAAGTACGGAACTAGCGCGTGGCGTACGCAATGCAATATTGTTAGCCGGTTACGAGTCTGAAACAGCGGATATTAAGGATACAGAGACTCCGACGTACCGTTTTTAAATTGTACCATGAGTTTGAAATGCGAGTTGCGGGGTATTGTATTAATTTTTATTATCTCCGCGGACGCGGCTGCTTCGTGACGGGTTTTTATACTTATATACTGAGAGAATGATATTATGCAGTCAAGTAGACTTCTTTCTTTTAATTTTGACATTGTCGTAATTTGTAATGACTCGATGTGATATTTAATTAGTATAAGTTTTTAAGATTGTAAACCTGTTACTAAGGTAAAACGCAGTGGACATAAACCTCGCTACCACCTAAACATCCTTGTACCTGTGTTTTACAATAAACAATTTGTATTTGTATTTGATTATTAAACACATGAGCTTGTTATTTATACCTTGTATCTGTAACTGAATCCGCGATTAAGATCTCGGACGGAACCCTTGGCATTAATGAACGTGATGATTTTGCCATGCCATCAAACAGCTAGTGAGCACAAGATAACGCAACTGTTACTAAGCTTGAAATTTTACATCAAATAAGTACTATTTATACTCATACATGCAAAAGAAATAACATTTTATTCTGTACAACTATTATTCCGCAGGGGATTGCAAAGTCACGAACGGGATCGCTATGAGCTGAAGAGTTGTAACGAAATCCGACCTCATATTGTTGATGTTTATTATATCACTAGCTGCGCCCCGCGGTATTCCCCGCAGTGAGTAAGTCAACCCACGGGAACACTGCACTTTTCCGGGATCAAAGTAGCCTATGTGTTAATCCAGGATATAAGCTATCTTGATACCAAATGTCATCCACATCCATTCTGCCGTTTGAGCGTGAAAGAGTAACGAACATACAAACTTTCACGTTTATAATATTAGTAGAACAAGCTTCTCTCGCGCATTCACCCCGTAACTCTGAGACGTGAACGTGGAATGTATCATGTACCTGTAATTCCACCGGCAACCCCATCTTTCCCACCGGAACATAGTAACGTGAATACTTGGCAGTAGAAATGGGTATTATGGCAGTGCTTGCTCGGACGAACCTGGCATAAGTTCTACCGCTACTAGTAAGCCGTAAATATAACTTTAATAGAGTTTAGGTATATACTATTAAACGCTATAACATTCATTTCGCACAGCCAATTTTGAGTCAAAACTTACTGGATTCTGTTAGGTGAGAAAATCACATTTATCTCGAACGTGGAACTTAGGAAATTCTAAACGCAACTTAGTGTCTAACTTCAGAATTCTCCACTCGATCGTTCGCTTATTCAACGGCTCACATTATCGCCGGCCGTAAAATGGAGCAATTACGACAATAAAGCATTTTAATAGCAAAGAATATTCGAGACGTTCTTGCACCTACGAGTTTCACGAGGAAGTTGCGAGGCGGTTGGACGGTACAACTTAGGAAGTTCCGGACATGCCTCACACAACCATTTGTAGGGTCACCATTGGGTTTACATAGTGACGGAATAAGCAGTCCTTGCTAGTGTACCATTTTTTCAATCACACTTATATTATTCCGTTTTTTTTCACAAAAAAATGACAATAAAACTTCTTTAAAAACAAGCTTTTAATGGTTTGGAGCAACGGAGTTTAATTCGCATTCGTATTCTCAGCAAGTCTTTTCATTTGATACCCATATTGGAAGAAAGCATAAAAAGCTTAATCCGCAATCTTTAGAAGTCCTCCATATTGGATTTTGAGTGACGTCACTTCATGTTTCGAGTTATTCTCAGCGAGCTCTTTCGTTTGATACCCATATTGTAGGAGTGCATTGAAAATAACTAGTCCGCCATCTTGGGTATTCTGCCATGCTGGATTTAGAATGACGGTTCCCATGATACAAGCTATGCTTATCTTTCTTCGGGGCTAGATGCCGCTGTGAGAAATGTTCACCAATATTTATTTTATTTATTGGTGTGACATGGTATGACATCAAAAGTATAAACGGAGATTATTCTACGTTAATTATCTATCATGTAAAAGCCTATGTGTAATTATTATGGTTACCCTACAATGTGGCTTGTGACACACAGATGTGGCAAAGTTTATTTTATTTCTTACTGTCTCCGTTCAATATGTTTGGGCTGTGTAGAAGCTGCAGTCGGCGTCATTTAATAAATGGCACCAAATTTGTTCGGGATATTCAAGTAGGTACCTACTACATAATATTAATAAATATTAAGGTAATTATGTCTGTTTATGACCAGCTTCTTCCCCTGGTTTCCGGGATAAATCCTATGTAATATATTATAAAAAGCTCTATTACCACTGACTAACTGACATAATTGTTTGGGTAGATCGAGGGGGGGAGGGGAGGTGGGTAAAAACTGAGTAACACTTCTTGTTCGCCTCACTGAATACCAACAACCAAGCTTTGGCACACCAAAGCTGTACCAAAAGCATACCACAAAGAACTCCTCAGACCGACTCTTCATAAATCTTAGTTTAAAAGTTAATTTCACCAATACAATATTTTTCGATTGTTTAAAACAATTCTTTTTGTAAATAGCGAGGGCTTTCATTTATTTTTCTTAGATTTATTTCACACTCAGGTAATGTAACAAGAAATTCTAAAGATAAACTTTAACTACCCACCCTTGTCGTATAAAACAGACATAATTCTATATGAATACAATGTGTAGAAAGCAATTAACGGAATCTTTTAAAAATCCTCATCTCTATAACAGCAGATGGCCGCAATTAGAGTGCGCGGTAATGCCACACTTAAAAACATTTTAGTGTTTTATTAAAAATTGTTTCAGTTTCCATTTTAACAGGAAATGTGATATATATATATATAGGAAGGTATATAGAGAGTTGTATATAAGTTTTATTACAGAAAATTATAGACGTCTACTTTGTAGTTCCACTAGCTTGGTTCGTTGTTGGTATTTTTTAATAAAAATATATAAATAACATTGGAAATATTATATTTAGTGAGTGGCGTTAAACTTATTGTTCGGTTTTACTGAAGAAATCGTCAAAGCCATGTGAGTATCCCAATATTCTGCCTCGTTTGATTGATTTTATTTGCTAATCATGAGACTGTTAGAAACAACCTACTTCTGCCAGAAAAAAGCATTATGTATCTTTTCAATAGTTTGACATTAGGATGAATTAGAACTTTCTTAATAGGTTTGCGTTTGACCGCATAACACTTGATAACGGACGACGTGGTCTACAATAGCCTAGTTCACAATGAGAGAGAATATACGTAAATGAACTCTCTACTACGAGAAATATAAAAGGAAAAAAGTTGTTGCCGTAACTAAGAAAACAATCATTTCGTCGGACGTTTAAAGAGAATACAAATCATAGTCTTCTTGATGAGCTTCACCCTCTAAGGATCGCCTTTCGGAAGCAGATTGCCTTCCATTGTAATTAAAACTTCCCAACCAGGAAGAAGGCAAACTACCGCGCTACGGGGGAACGTTAGGATCGTGATTTCTTGACGAGATGTTAATAAATGGGCCGCTTACACCTCATAATTGGGAAAAAGTGTCGCGTCTCCTCAGTTACAGATGGGAATAAATCTTTATGTAGACGGGATCGCCGGCTTTCACAGCATTGGCGTAGTATAGGGTAAGCAGAGATGAGTCTTAACTGCAAAAAAATAATAACGCACGGGTGTGGCTAGTACCCGTGCGGTGCACTCGCACAGCGGTTGATTGAATGTGACTTTTTAAATATTTTCAAAAAGGTTGATTTACTTAAAAAAAAACCAAAAGCTGGTACAGAAGTTATCAAGAGTTTTGCGTTTTCATCGGCGCCTTCTATAAAATTGAAAAACTAAAATTAAATTTCGAATGGGCAACAATCAATTTCTTTTAATTTGCCCCTTGTTTGTTGTGTCAAAAACGAAAAGTAGGTTTAACTACAAGTTGGACCTGTTACAGTTTTATTAGAATTAAGTACTTATAGTATCATTTTGTGTTTGAAAAATATCATTTACTTTTTTTTGGTATATTAGAACATTACAGTGTAGTTAAACAGCAAAGTGGAAACATTAGAAGCTGAGTACACGAGTGAAACTGGCCGAAATATACTGTAGTTAGTCCACTGATATCCAGTACACTGCGTGATCACGGTTACTTGGGTTACTTATTCAGGGCACGCGCCTTCTGTCCCCGAATATAAGGCCGGGCATTATTGCACATCGTGTCGGCAGCCGCTAAAGATGTTCATACTACGCTAAATAATTAATGACTACGCGAATTTTAATTATGCGAGTTCCTGAGTAAATACAAATTACATCATGAAAAATGTGAATTGTACGCTTTTGAGGGTTAGGCATGCCTAAGATAAGATAGTAGTTATTTTATCGTGGAATTCGCATGGAAAGGTACCAGTGAAAGAAAACTTTTGATGAACACAACAGAACAAGATTTGGTCAACACACATTATAAAAAGGCGATGTTTTGACTGAGTGACAGGTTCCAACATTTTTCTAAATTTGTCATGGAAGAATCGACGTTGGACGACGAACGACTTGGAGTCGTATTAATTTATTTTAGGTATGGCCAGTCCCAATTTCTCACGGATAGCGTTAAGCGTTTAAGGCTCCCATCAGACTAGAAAACAGCCTATAGCAATCAGAATAATTTAGATCCTATTCTATCTTACATCTCATCTACTACTACTTATAGTCAGTAAATTTGTTCATTTTGAAGCTCGCGCAAGGGGTTGAAGTTATTTGTGGAACTTAAAGAACTAATGAGCGAGCCTGATTCTGCAACTAATTGGTATTCCTGTAATGCAGATAGTTTTATATTCATTTATGCTCCGTATTGGGTATTCGCTTTGTGTTATTATTTCCTTTGTGAATAAACTATTCGGAGAAGTAGACTTTAACATAATTTATTTCGCTTTACTCATATCATTACCATTTCCAGCTGCTAAATTGTTCATAAGGTCACATACAGCTACTTTTCTAAGATCAGATTTAGTAACTCTTTACGAAAATTAGGGTTGCTAGGTATTTAAAATATTAATACTGCAGTTGGAGTAAGATTTTTGGTTTAAAACACGGTTTTGACGCAAGGATACTGTAGGGCCATCATCTGTGGGTACTATATACTAAACTAGCTACATTTCCCGGCATCACACGGTTAGCAGTGAGTGTCTACGTTTTCGCCGGACAACTTAAATATGTTCACAAACATTTTCAGTGATTAAATGTATTGGTGAAAACCACATTCATATTAAGAGATCGTATTGGCACAGTTGTTATAGATAAGTTTAATTCAGGTATCGCTGGTTCCAATTAATTTCTTGAAAAAATGTATGTGTAATATAGTATGTTCTCAAAACCGTGAAGGAAATAAACGTGAAATATTAAAAAAAAACAGATGAACTAGAACCAAAATTTCAAATTCGTATTGAACCAATATTTGCAAAACAAAAAAGAACAACAATCGCATTTTAAGTATTTCAACATAACAAGTTCAAGAGAGCTTAGTGACACTACTAGTAATAGTTGAAAACGAGTAACCTACGGTAGTCTTCGATTAGCCTGCACAGACAGACACAGGAAAACACGTCTATACCTTAAATTTATGAAATCTAAAGATCTAGACAGAAAAGAAACATGAGTCCTACCTTCAAGTCTCAGGGTGACGGGCTCAATGCGACTTGGGAAGACGTAACTCATAATTTGTTTTTGTTGTTGGGCGAAAGTATCCACTTGTCCGGTGTTGCATCGCCACCAAGTCACTTCAATAATCCACAAAAGATATTGTTGGGATGTGAACTGCACCAATTCACAAATTGTAGGAGTTGTCGTATGTCTCGTTATAAATAAGTGTGTTTTCTGCGTTACGTGTTCCAAACATTATCGGTAGGGGATATCTCATTTTGTATTCGTTTCACACATACGGACTTCGTGATAATGTGACTGGAAGGTATAGGCTGGTATACACATTATATGTAAATTATCGTATTTCACTCGATCTCGGTCGAAGTCGTCTACTTAAATACGTAATCATTGTGAAGTTATAATTAACAGCCTGTTTCACACAGGCAACTTAAAGTACACTGGGTCCAGCATAATGGAATAGATAATAGACCAAACTTTATTTCCAATTAACAAAAACAAGCTTATATAAAAATACTTTTCAACATAAATCTAATGTGCCTTGTTAAGGCAACATGGCTGCTGTAGGCTGTTGAGGAGTTGCGTGGCCTGCAGGTGGCCCTGGCAGCGGCATAAGCTCCAGCTCACCATAATATTGCATTGTCATCAGATCTGATCGAATCTGATAGTACTACTTACACTTAAAGTTAATTCCATCAAAATACCAAGATAAGACGGATATATAAATTTTTATCCAGAAACTACCTCGACAAAACTTAGAAAACCAGCTATAAAAATATACGGATTACCTACGAACATCTAACTCTATTCCAACATAGGTCCACTTGGATTACCTACGTTTATCCTATTTCAAGTCCACCGTGTTTGACAAATCCTGGATTGTAAGATAAATCATGTGCTATGAACGGCCACTAGTTCTCCAGATTGAATTATATACGTTTAGTCTTAAGTAAATAGTGTATATATATCGTTTTATGATCAATTTTTCAACTCCAGATGTGTGTTTTATTGTATACCTAATAATTTTATAAACCAATGCCTTTTGGATATATAGGCGTAATAGTAATTTTGATCTTGTATTAAATAAAATAACAATATTTGTATTTAATATGTAAAGGCACCTAAAACACGGCGTATTTAGGGATGTAGGGCCCTTGATCTAAGCAACAACGCTTTCTTCTAACGGAAATAAAAACTCTTTTATATCCTTCAAGAAAACAGTATACGGTGCAAATTATTCAGTACAAATTACTATTTTATTTTATTTTTTATTTTATTTATTTATTTTAGAGAAACCATCGGCACAATGTTACAAACTAGGTAAATCAATGCATAGAAATGAGATGGCCATTTAAAGGTCCCTACTATTAGAAAAGTAATACACAACAAAAAACAGATATATAACTATGGGCGCATATTAGGTGAGCCATAACAAAAATAATGTAAGACAATACACCAGAACTAAACATAACTCATATTTGCCTTGTGACTATTATGCCTGATTATTAAGCTACACAAATTTTTAAACAATGCATAAATTCAGTTTTTCGTATGATTCATTATCGCGACTATCTGACTTGAAGAGTGTGGGCGGGAGAAACTGCGGTACCACCAAATTGTGTATCTTTATGTTTATTATGTATATATCTTTAAAGAATATGTAAGCCGTAACTATTAAATGTTCTTATATGGCAGTGGTAATTTACTCGCTTAGTAACGTAGTAATGTTTGTACGAGATCTCTACTCAAAAAGTAAAAATATCTAGAACAGCAAGTAATATTGTTGTAATAATTCCCCTAAGTAATGAGAACAAACATGAAAACTACTTCTTATGAGAAAATCTCTGTTTTCTATCAGCGAAACAAAACAGGCTAAGGTCATACGAAACAAAAAGATTTCATACGAGCAAGGAAAATAGCAAAAAGCACGAAAACGTTACGCAGCAAATAAAGAATCACGGGTTAACTTTTATTTTTCCGGAAATGCGAGCCTCTTTTTGTTCCCGTTAACTTATGCATAGTTCCTGATAAGTTTGTATGAATATGTTTTATATCTCAGGGTATTCAGTTCCATATTTATGGCACCAAGAATAAAATGTAGCTGCCTGTCGTTGAACCTGATAAAAATGCAAACCGCGGCCGCGGGCTCTACTCTGACGCACTCTGAATATGGGTATCGTGACGGAGACAAGATTACATTTTAAGGCTGTTTACTTTGCGAGACTGCAAACAATTTGCTTAACTTCGGGGCGTATGAAAGAAAATATCCGGGGACAGTAGTGTATTCTCTCGTAATGCCCGTTCGGGAGTCGGCCGGGGGGGTGGTGTATCTAGAGGTATAGATGGAGATAGCGGGGAGCGTCGGATCTCACCTGACCGACAGGCGGTCGCAGGTAAACATTGTAACGTGACCCGCCACGTGGGAAACATGTGGCTCGAACCTGTCCACCGGTAACGGATCGAACCCTCGCCTTCAACTGATGCTATGTTCGACTACACGACAGATTCCCGAGGCATCCACACGCAATTTTAATGTTTTTTACTCAGTTTTATTTTATTGAATTTCCAACGAGGAAGCGCAGTTACGGAGTTGAGCCGGTGGGCGTGTTCCAGACAGTATTGATTTTGTTCTCTCTTTTCATTCTAACTGTGGAGGTGCTTTGGTGTGAGAGAGAGCGTCGCTTTGGTAGGAGGCTGATGCTCAGTGTAGAGTTCCCGCGTAAACCCGACCGTAGTGCCGAAAGGGCGTAACGGCGGGATGAATGAAAGCGTGTTGCGATCCTGAAACGACGGCGGCTGTCGACGCTTCCGGTAAATCCGCTCTACAACTTCGTGCACTTAGTTCTGTACCGAACTGTTTCTGTTACTTTTAAATGTTGATAAATACTCTTTCTAGTAACCCTTCAGATAGTGCAGCTAAATTCTATACGTAACACAAGCTCTTTGGTGTATTTTTTGTATTAAAAGTTACAATAAAAAAAAGACATCAATTTGTTTTATTACAATTGCGAAAAGACGACAAAATACTTTACAAGTCATCTTCTACAACTTTTATAAGCTTTTGAATACAGTATAATATAAAACTTTTCAATCTGAGCAGCTTTATTCAAGTATACCAAGTAATTGATTACAGCACTTCGTAAAACTTCCACATGCGAGAACGTGTGGTAATACGCAAAGTATTAGCAAACAGGTTCACTCCCTCACCAAGTTAAATATATTTGCGACGATAAAGTGACGCTCCGTAGCTATTGGTAGTTACCCTGCCTGTGAAGCGGTGAGTCACGGTTTCGAGTCCCGGCCATGACATAAAGTTTTTCTCGGATGTTTGTGTTTTAGGTCGATGAACATGAAATATTATCTTGCAAAAAATATACTTATATTTCAATCAAAGGATGACAATAATTGATAAAGACCGATAAAGGAACAGTTGAATGAGATAATTTTTTACATTTTTGAATTAATTACTAGGTATAATAAATAAATCACAGTGACAATGTAAGAAACCTAAGCAAAGTAGCAACAAATCTCGCAAAACAAATGAACATCTAATAAACGAAATAAGTTATTATTCAATATAGAGTAGATATATTTTCAGCGCAGGCATTTACGCCATTGCGAAGACTCTTCTTAAAAGTTAGGGTGGTGGGTATTTCACAACAAATATTGGTGTGAAGTCGCCTCGAGACACCAAACTTCGCATCCTTCATTTCCATCTTCAACTTCTCATTCCTTCATACCTCAGTGTTCCAATTCCTAAAAATATTCTTTCGTGCGCCTTTTATTACGTGCGCGATACGATTCTTTCTCAATAACACGTCCAAATGACTTGTAAAAAGTTGTATTTCGATGCAGAAATGGTTTTTGACGGAGTTATGTGGTCCGTTAACGATGAATTGCTGCTCTTAACGGTTCATGACAAATTAGAAAATCCTTCTTTTTCATTAATGCGGCTAAAAAAGAAACTAAAATAAAAAGTAGGTTTAGTAGGTTTTCTTATCTCACTGATGCACGGAGGAAAGTTACTAACTTGAGTTATGTAATAAATAACATGCTTGAATGTCTTATATATGTCTTAGGTGTACAAATAAGTTATACCTAACGCATGACGCTGAGTAATGAACGCTCAATGTATTGTGCATTCGTTTCAAAATAAGAAAAACCGATATAAAAGAGATATTATTTCATATCATAGAACTGAAGTCAGGTCCTACAGACAATTAGCGAACTCATCTATTTCTATTCCATAATTACGCTGTAAGGAATTAAGTGCTAGGTAGAGATGTTTTAAGTACTGTGGGCCACAAAGAAATATCATTTAGGTAGCTGGTGGAATAATCGAACCGTTTGTAAAAGCTCATTTCATTATAAAGTGTTCATTGACGTGGAATCAATCGGTAAATTGCACCATTTACTCAGGGGCAATTAATATTTGAACCAACGAAATTCCTTTGCAGATATTTTACCTCTTCATATACCTAAGTCTTGATTATATTTATTTTTGTTTGTAGACTTTGCTGATTTTAGATTTCAGGAAACACCGAAGTGGGTATTATCTACGATGGAAAACTATTTCGTGAGTAATCACATGCTTTCAAACATGGATCCTTCCAGAAATTCATATATCATGTGGACCTATTAATGGGTATCTTAAACCTTACATGAAATCTTAATACTAAGTCGTAATCTACTTGAAAAAGTGGCCCTCTGTGTGTAGTGCAAACAAAATTTATTTATACAATCTATAAATTTGAGGACACCACTCTGTGACATCTTTAACCTTATTCAATATATTTTTAGTGCCCGTTGTAATTACTTCCTCACGCTGCTGTGCCGGGCTCTTACTCTTCTACACATGCGTGTAATTATAACTAATAACAAATAATATAGTTATTAATCACCCTGATTTCTGCACCTTAAAACAGTAAGGTTTTACATATAACAAAATACGAAATCAAAACATTTTTTCGGTGACTATATTGAAAAAATGTAATGAAAGTGCATTTGTAATTAAATTACAAGACCTGTATGCCTGACGAATGGATAATAAAAATCAACACAAAAGACAAAATACATAGGTAAGTGAAACTGCTGGTGTTCATAATATAAAATAAATAATATCCTACATTATTTGTCGTTCAGAACCTGCGCTTGTGAGCGTTAAGTCAGCAACTTGTAAAATATTTTGTTCAAGAGCTGTAAAAATCGAGATTCATTTACCTATCGATATGCAGCATACAAAGTTGCATTTGGATTATTTTGGCACGCTCTTCGTTTGTACAGACGAGGGGAGGCTGAGTTATAGTGACCATACTTTATCTTGTAGTCATAAACAAATTGGCTGGATTAAGATACATTTTTTATTTAGGTTGAATGTACTTTGGTTTTCGAGTTTATCCTAGGGCAATTACGAGATAAAAGAGAGTTAATATAGTTGGCTAAGAAACGGTTACAAGATTCAGCTGACCTGATTGTATGTATATTATATATTCGTAAGTAAACTAGCGTGACGTCGGCATCTCGTGTGGATCGGTCACAAAATGAGAATAGTTGCTATGGCCCAGGCAAGTAGCTACTATTAGAGGAGACTGTAGCCTCTATTAGGTGACAATTATGCTATGTGCAGTCTTATTAACTATACGAGGTAATGTCGCTTGAAAGTGTACGAGCGACGTCATTAGCGACGCGCTCGAAATTGACACCTACGACATATTCGTTTAAATGCTACAACCATATACCTCTCTAATCTTTACTATATTGTATCATCACACAAACACACATCTTGTCCTTGTTATGTTTTATCATATGTTTTTGCTTCTGGTTTTTGTTTTCTTCATTTTTAAAAGTCAATAATTGAACGTTGTAATAATGTATTTAAAAAAATATATAATTTAGTTAATTCGTACTCCTAAGACCCAAGATACAGGCTTAACCACCTAGTTTGGGCCTCGCTGTTTTTCATAATAGAAATAAGGAAATTGTGAAAGTGAAATTAAATTGAAATGTAATTAATATTATTGGCAATAAAGTTTATATTATTATTATTATCTGTTTTTACACCGCCCGCATATTTGATTCATATTTGTACACAGAAATGCGAAACTTTGTGTCACCCCAAGCACAGAACTCTGTAAACATTCGAGACGAGATGAAATACATGTATTACCTACGTTTATAAATACGTGAAAAGATCGACGGAACATTTTGTAGCCATAACTTTAGCTGTGTTTGCACAGATCGAGGGATCAAGCGTTCCGTCTGTTTGAAAATATGCTTTTTGATTGCGGACTTGCTTGAGTTAAATATATTGCTGTTTGGTTTGATCTGAACAATGACGCGTGATAAAATGCTTTATTTCCAACATGACCGTGGAGATCTTCCCATTAACACCCATGTTGGCTCTAAGAACATACGAAAAAACATACAACTTTTTCAGACGCGAGCGAGACGCGGGACATGAAATTTTGCACAGGAGTCGTAGGCATTTTAGAGAACGTAAGTATTTTAAAAATTCGTCCTCTAAGTCGTTTGGATAAGGTGAGATGTTACTGATTTGAAGTACATGAATAGGTAACAAAAAATAAGAAAATACGTAAAAACAAATAGAGTACCAACACTGGACGACAATGATTTCATTTATAGTCACACTTTATAAAATCTTGCCATAACAAAATATTTTCTACCGTACTTTAAAACCACGATGTTTACTCAAAATGAACGAGATAAATTCAGCTTCAATCTAATTTGGGAAACAATGGTAGGTGGTCGCAATTAGTGGAATGGCCAACGAACAAACGCGTTCTTCACAAAACAGTAGGCCAGACAGGGGACTTTCATTTCTTCCGAATGAGCAAACTACCGTCAAGGATATATCAAGCGTAGAAGGGTGCTACTCGTATTTAAATACTTTTATATTTAAATATAGGGTATTATCTATTTTTAGCACACGAACTTTATCTTTATCACATAGTTCTTACATACTAAGTATTTGTTTGTGCCGATTCGAATATAACCAATAAATGGTTTATCATTATTATTTATATAATAATAGTCCCTTTTCTTAGCAAAAGTCTCGTAAACTGATGTTTAACAGAATATTAGCAAAAAAATTGTATTATGTTGTGACTGATGTTCAGGTCAATCAATAAATAATAATAATAATATAATGATATTGGTTGACATTTCACACAGCGCCATCTAGCCCCAAAGTAAGCTAAGCGTAGCTCATGCTCATGCTCATGGGAACCAGACAACTGATATATACTTTTTTTTTGTAAATAATACATATAATACATATTAACACCCAGACACAGAACAAACATCAATAAATAAATCAATTTAATGTATAAATTAAGAAGGTATCCAGGTAATAATTACATAGAGTAAAGTTAGCCCATTTAACTGTTGAGCGTGAAGTAGTTTATGACGCTGATGACCAAGCGATCTATAGCTTGCTCGCGACACATTAATAAAGAACAAATTAGGATTTGTTCTACAATTTGTAGAATATTCGAAAAATCAAACAGCATTGATTTAAATTATTGTATTATAAGTTACTTTTCTAAATTTTAAGTTATTAATATTACTTGGTAAGTTACGGAGAAATTGGCCTTGAATGCGTAGCATAAGGAGTAAAGTTAACTGAACTAAACTAAAACATATTAAACGAGAAGTTTATTTGGCTGTCAGCGCCTGTGATATTTTACTTAAATATATCCCGGTTTCTATGTGTTATAAGTTGGGAAACCTGCTAGTGGGGAAGATTTGTTGTTGAATGAAGGGCCATGAGTGTGTATTGTTTGCCGCGGTTTGGCAACCATTGTTCCGCTGTAATCAACGTTTCTTCGCTGTTTAGTTATCCTCATGATTTTTGCCCGATACATGTACTAACGAGGGTGCATGGTGGATCAAACTGAGAGAAAAATATTTCACAAAACAAATACTACAAATTATCTCTAAGTTATATCAGACAATAAATAATAAATATTGGTGGACTTTTCACACATCGCCATCTAGCCCCAAAGTAAGCTAAGCATAGCTTGTAATATGGGAACTAGATAAATAATAATATACTTTATTTTTGTAAATACATACATAGATCTATAATATATAAACACCCAGATACAAAACAAATATCTACATTCGTTACACAAATGTTTGTCCTGGGTGGGAATCGAACCCACGACCTAAGCGCAGAAGGCAATAATTAATAATAGACAATAATAAAAATAATAGACAACTGTGATACGGTGAGGTATAAATTAATTTAGGTTTTTGATACTTTAGGTTACGTTACCTAAGGCGAGTACCGTGTTTAGTAGTTGAAAAATTGTAATAGTACTGCCCAGGACGAACTCTGCATGAGATATACTGCTACAAAACTTACAACTATGTTAATATGTATGTGTTAAATTATGTTTAAGATTCACGTGATTGTCACTGCATCTTTTAAACGAGTTTCCCCACACCACACATCCTAACGATACCAGATGATACGTACATAAATGAATAACTGCGTTTTAAAATATAAGAACATTTGAGTACAGTAGTAGCATCGAGTCGTATTAGGCGTGCCGTCCACTGAAGCGAAGCTTTTAAGCGTATTTCACGCTCGGTTTGGTACAGTCAGTCGGAAAGTAGTTAAAGTCGATTGAGTTGTGAATATTTAAACATAACTTTTGAAGAGTTCCGGAGTTCTGTCGACGTGATTTTCGGTTTCTTATATTATTATGGAGTGTTAGCGTAATTTGCCTTTTACATTTTATCGAATATTTCAGCAACCATAGTCATGGGGTAACAAAATAATAATGTCCTAAAACCGCCAATTAAGGCACTTTGTGGCATTTAACCAGACATATATTGTCCTGAGTCAAAAATCAAACCCACGACCTACATCAAAGAAGGTAGAGCTACCAAATAAGCTGTAAGGCCTGTATACGTCGCTTATTCTAAGAGCCTTAATGTCAATGAACTTCTTTAACGTATACCTCCCGGATAGTGATATTCTAATCAAATCTCACTCCAACGACCGATGACTGAGGTTAAATTTAGATGTGTAAAGTGAAACGTAGCCCGCGGTTACGGGTCCGGGATACGGGGATTACGCTGATATAATTGCGGCCGCCGCTAGCAGGTGCTTATCCAAATAAAACCGCAGTAATTTACGATTCAAAAACGCTATTTCGGCACGTCGAGTTTGATTAAACATATTTGGTTTAGAGTACCTACCAATACTGAAATTGAAAACATAAAATGAAAAATATTTTATTTCCAACACAATAATAACTTAAACTAGCTTAAAAAATATAAAACAAAACCGAAATAAACAACCAGGAGTTAACAATAATTAAAAAGTTATATCTAAAGCATGCACATTATTGTGCTGATTACGTTCATACAAAATTATTATTTATTCTGCGGTCTTCACACTAGGCAAAGCCTGTATCGTGAAGACCTTTAAATAATAATGTATAATTAAACGCTTTATTTACACTTTGTTAATTCAGAGTTAGTGTCTGTTCTATAAGTTTCTAAATATATAGCTCTACTTGAATAGCCATCCTTATAATTAGCCGCGGTCGGGTAAAATCGTCAAACGCTATAGTACTTGGCCGCTGCACTAGGGTTTGGATCGATCGGCTCTAGTCTATTTTGTGATGCCTCTGCCAACTTTAAATAAAAGAGCAGCAATTCGTGCCAGTTAACATGTTATTTGACAATTATAAAAGTGGAACGACACATATGGACTTGCAAAAGAGCTTTTTTTTAATGCTATTGGGGTGGCGGAATGAGCTGACGGCTCACCTGATCTTAAGTGGTAACCGCCGCCCATAGATAAGAACAATAAGACTCAGTTTCTCTCCACCAAAGTATGATATTACCTAAGTCGCATTGCGTTGCGTCCATCACACCGAGACGGGGATGTTACGTCTCATGCGCCTGCAATTTCATCGGCACCCTCACCGGAACACAGCAACACGAGTGCATCATTGCTTAGCGGTAGATTACCAGGTGTCTTCTCCGGGCAAACTAGGCGCAAGTTGTACTGCTACTGAATTTATAAGTTATTTTTTGCACTTATTGGTGATTAGCCAGGATCATAATAAATAAAATAAAATCTTCTAAAATCTCACCTAATTATAATCCTTATCAATAATTCGTTCATGCATACCAAATTTGGAAGCCCAGTGAGCTGTAGACACGCGCAGGCAGCAACGAGTAGTCACTAAGTGTGAATAAATCCTGTCATTACTGAAAGTTTATAACCGCACGTGAAACATTAATGAACGAATCGCGTTACTTAGGCTACACTGAAAGTTCTAGGCTCCGATAAAGTCATTGAACTCAGCACTGAAATTTTTCATTCCTTAAAATACAGTTGGTCCAGTCTTCTTTAGAGGTCTTCTCCATGGCCTGTCGGAAGCGAGAAAGCGAGCGTTTATTTTATGTGATACAGTTATGGAACGAGCTATGGCCCACCCGGTGTTAAGTGGTAACCTCTGCCCATAACAAGCAATGCGACTTGAGTCGTCTCCTACTTAGGGGCGACAAGACCCAAGTCACACCGCATGCAACCGTAACTGAGATGTGAAGGTAGAATGTCTCATGTGCCTGTAATTTCACCGGCAACTATACCTTTCAAACCGGAACACAGTAACGCGAAAGCATTACCGCTAGGTGGCAGAAATGGGCCTGGTAGCAGCACTTCCCCGGGCAAAATTGGCGTAATTGCTACTGGTACTTAACTACGCGACTCATAGCAATTATTTTATGGATATATTATACGCACGTGCCCAATTACTTTCCAGTAACTTTCAGTATGGCCCACATAGTTATAGACGTTGGGTGTGAGCAAACAATTTAATCATTTGCTAGTGCAAGTTGAGGCGGTCTGTTTGTAAGCGTTTTGCAGACACTTATAAGTCAACAATTACGTCACGAAATCGATCTAAAGTTTATACTAAGGTTTTAAACTCGATAGTCAATCAATGCAGTGCAGATCTTTCTGATCTGATCTATTTTATCTGATCACTAGCTGCAAACTGTTTAGTTACATTACAGTATTTTAAACTTAATTTTAACCAAACTAAAGTCCGATTTGAGTATAGTTATATCGAAAGTACGTTTGTTTAACGTTTAGAAACCTAATTATAATTGAGGAGACTTTTGTTCTACTTAATACACTATGTAACTTACTTCCACGTACAGCGTAACGTATTTCTGCAGCTACCCAAAAGTACTCTAATGATGGTTGAAGAAGAATAACGGCTGTCCCGCTGTCAGTCTGGACAAACCAAGACCATCGGATCAGTTCGTGGCGACATAGTTTACGCCATGTTTGTGTGAATGCAAACGGAAACTCTTCGCTCTGACTTGTGGAAGCGATAAGTACGGAGTAAGTACTGCCGAACTGCGCTTGGATCGTTATTTACAAATGCCGCTGCATAGAATAATAGAACGTCAGTTTAGAGGAGATAATTGGAAATATTGTATAATAAGGTGGCTAAATATAAGTACGTTCTTTATTCTTTATTGTACACAAAAACAAATATAATATAAATTATAGAAAAGACAGAGCGAGAAGAAAGAAGAAAGGCGAGCTTAACCCTAAAAATAATTTTCTTCCAGCAAACCTTTGAGGAAGTTGTATATTCCAGTACTTGGGATTTTCTAGAAATATATGTTTGAAAGCGTCATTCATAAATTAAAAAATACTTATATTAGTTTCAGCTTTTTATCAGCAGTAGAACTTGTGCCATGTTCGTCCGGGGAAGTCCTGTCACCATATCCAATAATATACACAATACTATATAACAAGTCCATTCAATATAATTAACAATTCCCTTCATGTGAGATAATATCTGTTCCCAGTACGAAATTAAACATTCTGGTGAGCGCTAGCGTCCACATGTGACGCGACGCGGGGAGGAGTGTGTGTGACGTGTGATTGCGTCTGTTTATTGGAGGGTTCACATCATTTTAGTACAGTCATTTGTCAACGTATAATTCTGCGTGGGAATATTTTTGATTGAAGGCCTATTGTGGATATGAGATTATTCTTATTATTTTTTAAGTTAAATATTTTGCACAGGATAACCTTATGTATTATAAATTATGTATTAGTAGCTATTATTATTATTAATATTACAGGGTAGCCTTAATACTTAATTATAACTTTGTTTTATTGTTGTAGTAATCGTTCGTTCAATGTTTTCTCGTTATCTGTAACATGCAGTTGAATTCAGTTGAATAAGACGACACACTTGATTAATCAGTCGTTAAGTAAAGGTGTTATGTAGTATATTGTTGTAGTTGTTAGAATTTTATAAGCAGTTAGTGTGTTTTGCCCTAAAAGCATTTCGTATAATTGGCTCGCGACGTGGTGTATTAAATGCTGTAGCCAAGAGCGACAGCTGAACGTACCTACTGATATTAATCAGTATTTATCACTTTTCCAAATAAATACCACCATAAGTCGAAGACAAAAATTTTATTTTCATAGAATTCATAAAGAACTGACTTGGAAACGTCAATAATATTCAAAAACATAAGGTCACGCGTACTTATCGCTAAGTTTGACGCCTATTCAAACTCTATCCAACCCTCCATGGGGAGAACTGACAAGAAACCCCTTACGGAGGGATTTCTTTTTTTTGATATACAACATAAACGATGAATCATCGTTCAATCAATTTTTATCAATAATGCGAGCACCTAGAGAACAAAAGGTATTAATTCCACAATAAACAAAAGAGTATAATACCGCCCCGCCACATAACTCATTTCCAACAGAAACAAATTCCAGAGCGTAGGTAAATAACGTAAGTAGTTTTTCCGGTACAATCGCACCGATATTGAAATAAACCTGGCAATATGTCACGAAAGTGTAACTTTTAACTCAATTACAAGTTTTACTATAAATCAATGGCGGTGGAAAGTAGTCGCCGCTGCAAGCTCGCCTCGCGCGCTATACTCGCGCAGACGTAAACGTAACGGCCGGTGGCGCCGCGGTGGTGGGAAACCGTAACTTGTGACATTCGGCTAATATGGCCGCGTGAATACGAGATCCGCCACGCTGAGCCGAGATAGTACGTCACACGCGAACCTGTTACGCGAAGCCGGTTTGCGGAAACTACATAAAAAAGTGTTAAATACAAGCTCGATATATCGTCCCTTTTCGGTTACCGCGTAGATATGGCGTTGCACCTCGAAACGGCGTTGCAGCGGAAGCTGAACTTCAAGATGACCACGGTAAGTGCATGCCGCCGTCATTCGGGATATCGATCGCCGCCTCGTGGGCGAACATATGGTGGCTACGCGGCGTAGCACCGTAGCCGGCTACGACGCCCGAAACCTCTCAATATTTGTATGTTCACCTTGATTGTGTATTTACGATTACGTTACCGGCACAAACTTATTTCTAATTCCACGTTTCTAGACAAATGTAAATAAACACTTGTGGGACGGTGACGCGGCGGTTTCGTAAGCTTCGTTTCGGCGTATTGAGTGTACTTGTGCTATGAAAACCGAATTTAAGCGTCCTCGATATTTATCTAGTTGTACACAAACCGTAAAAGTAAACATTCCGTTCCAGCGGTCGGTTGGGCCCGCCATTATGCGGTTATCAGACACGTTCATTTCCCAACTGAAATACTTTGCCATTTATTTAATCAGATTGATTTAAAAATTGTTTTTTCCTTTATGGTACAATTAGCAAAAGATTAACACTTTATCTTACGGGATGTTCTTGCGAAAATAACTGAGTTTTCACATCTGATATAATAAAGGTAGAACAACCTCAAGAGTCCCAAATGTTTGTCAACAAACTTTAATTTCCTGTTTACTTTTCAACTTTACACCAAATTAAAGGATTAGATGTAATCCGACTGGAAATTAACTTGCAATAATAACAAACAACTGGTTGTATTTATTACGTGTTAAATATTAAATACACTTCAGAATCTTTTTGTCATAGCAAAGCTCACATCGAGCGTGGGATCTGGGTTCCGCCGACGCTGTTTTCAAAGGTCACATATGCTATAACATTTTACTGAGCAGGATGCTAGTATACCGGGATAATTAATACGATTGTACATTGTCTTTACAAACGAAATCGATATTAACAGCCAAATAAAAGATACGTAGACATGTCACGTTATTGCAAACCAAATGAGGTTAACGAAAAACAAAAACACAAAATAATATTAAACTATATATAAACATTTCTCTTGAATCACTCTATCTACTGATGAAAACTGCATTAAAACTCGTGGCTTAGTTTAAAAGATCTAAGCGTACAGACGGCGGGAAGCGACTTTATTTTTTACTATGTATAGATGAGGTGGAAATGGTTTTAAGATAGATCAATTGGTTTAATTGTATTTTGTTAATATTATGGATTATGTAAATATTATTATAGGTGGACTTAATTGATGAGAATTAAAATCTGCTAATATCAGGACTAATAAAAATGGCGAGAGTCGACATTTTATACCGGAGTGCCAAACGAGGGAATGTATGTATATTTTGAGTTTCTGATGCGTAGTTCATTAGCTTATGAGTTTTTGGTTTGCAATTTCGTTGGAAAATACATAGAGAAACTTCCTTTTCCATTATTTAAATGGGAGTAACTATATATTTATGAAAATGCATCCGCACAAAAACAGAGGAACGCAACATATACATTTAATTTACTTTAATTAAATACTCACACAAACATAAACAACGTATATGAATATGTGATTCATTACATATTGTAATATATTTCAGGATTTGATTCGCGGAGTGGGGCACTGGTGACCTGTGCCACAGGTTTACATAAACTTATTTCAGGCACCAGTCTTTCACGAAGCAGGCTAAATATTATATTTGAGATGTACTTTCTTTGTATACCAGTTTTATGAGAGAAAATAAATTTGATTTATTATTATTATTATTTGTATTCGTTCTGATTGTCAATAAGCTTATTGCCAAATTATATTATTGTAATAAAAAAAAGCAAAAACATAATATAAACATATTAAACACGAAAGCCTCAGTGTGTTCGTTTTGAGGAAAATTAACACTTTCCTCCTTCTTTTATGAAATTTTTAAGAGGATTAGACACAAAAATCTGTTTTTTCATCCGTGGGGTACAATCGTTACTTTGTTTTACCTCGTCTTGCTGGCCTTAAAACAACCTTATGCATCAGGGCATAATTAATAAATTATCAATAACACTCTATGGCATTTGAATCAATATTAAACTTTTGCCACGTAGTTATGATTAAATTTGAAATTAAGCAAATTGTAAAACTATTTTTCCAACGCTTTTGTCGACATAAAATGCTCCATGTTGGGACAATATATTAGTATCATTTATCTCATATTTATGAGACTGGCCAACAATAGTAAGCTAGAATGCATATAAGAGTCTTAAAAATATCAAATACGCACCAAATACTGTTAAACTAAGATTTAAGCTAGAATTAACGGACAGTGTATCAAAAAAATAGTATTAAATAGAAAATTTGTAAGGTAACCTAAATGTTTTTTAATTTACGTATACTAAAAGTAGAAACTCGTGAAAACATCGCAGTTTTGAAGAATAGTAATAAAGTTGCAATAACAAAACAGCTCAAGAGGACATCATGACAACGACAATACAAAAACTCATTAGTTTCTCGACGCTCCCTTTTCCTAATATTACAGACGATGACGAAGTTTTTATTTACCGTGAACCTAAGCAATGTGAAAACATTTTAAATTAACCCACAGAAACCACGGAGCTTACTGTAGGTACTTGTACGAACAGTTACAAATGAACCAGTTTGTTGTTGTCCTAGATTTGAATCGTAACCGTTATTTCTCCATGATCAAATCAAATAAGTATTTTATTCTATTATTTGATTGTTTATTGCACACACGAAAAATAATACAACAGGAGAGAAAAACTATGGAAACAACATGCTCAGTCTAAATGGAGTATAATGGAGAAAAACTATATTACGAGAACCGTTGGAAGTTTTACATAGAAATCCCTCAAATGGAACAATACGTGACGGAGCATTTCTTACATATCCTTGAATGTAATGGGAGGTGTTTCAATTAATAATTATTCTGACAATCACACCATACCTTTAACAGATAGCGACTGGAAATGAAAGTGTTTGTCGTTATACTAGGATATATAAAAAAATTGAATTTGTTATTGGCTGTATGAGTAATTTTAAGAGTTCACTTATTTATTATAAGAGCTGTAGATTCTGTTTGAGAAATAAAATAAAATAAAATGATAATTTTATATTAGGTACTTAATGCGAATAAGATTATATACTTTATTTACTGAAAATATTATACTGTGTCGGGTCTCACTTTATCTTTACCGTGAAGTTGGACGAAGGCATAATGAAAAGAGAGCCGGTATAAATCTAGCTACTTAGTTAATGAATTCATACCTACTTTCTTTGTTAGTGATGGAACGGCAGACATTATTGAAAGCGGCCGGTGTGGATAAACACTCGTTTCAATTGTGTACTGTCGTAGGTAGATAGAAAACTCTTTATTGTGCACCACAAGATAAAGATAAACAATGTTACAAGAAATAACAGTAAAATATGAAGTACAATGGGTGGCCTTATTGCTTAAATCAATCTCTTCCAGGCAACCTTTGGATGGACTGGAATAAAACAGGAATGCCGTATTTACTCCGAAAAAGCTTAGTGTTAGTAAATTAGGTATTTTAGGTTGCATCTTTTAAGAGTAATTCCTACGAGTTCGTGGTAAGGCGCAGTATACACAATTTATCTAATTGTTGGCAGATATAAGCCCCATGCGAAATTTCAGATTACGGCTTGTAGTTTCAGATATTTTGTGATATCACAAATAAAATAACTGACATCCTGCTTAAATCAGGTAAGCAATAATTACACATTAGGAAGTTAGACAGTTTTACACATTCGTTTCTAGTTCCTTAATTCATAGTTTTGTTTAATCTTGCAATTTGTAGATATTTTAAGAAAATTCTGTTAATAAATCTACGTGGAAGAATTCATGGGTTCTGTATGCCCTGGAACGTGGTAAACGCAGGTTTAGACAAGGAAAGTTTCTCCTATGGTCCGGCCGTGAAAGTAGTACGTGATCAGCTTAGTCTAGTACTAACTTAAATATCGCCTTCAACCGTTCATACAATGATGAAGCTCGAGTCACCTCAATAATATGAAATGAAATGAAATGAAATTTGAAATTGAAATGAAATTTATTTCACCAACAAACATTATTAAATTTAAAAATGCATTAAAAAAATACATAGGTAGCATACAGATAAAACATTTAAACATTTTTGTTCGGAAACACATTGGTACCCAAACTAGGATGACCTGTGTTATGGTATATATTGTGTTATATATTAATAATAAGTATATTTATTTGGAACAGTAACAAACATTTTAAACAGTAAGAAGCAAGATGATGCTTGCAGAAGTAAATTACTGTGTCGCAAGCATCAATGCCCCTCCTCGGTAAAGTTATATATGTCCCACAGGTACGATATAAAACATTTAAGAAGCAAAATATTTTTCATGAGCTCAAAAAAACATATAAAAAAAATTGCTTATGTCAAGAAGAGGCGTCAGTTGGATGTCTAGTGAAGAAAAACAAAACGATCGCTTACACTAAAGTATAGTAGTAAGACCAGTCCCACCGGCTGATATTCTATTAAGAAGCTCTTATATCTAAATCAGCCTCGACAATAAAGCCGTCTCAATTTAATATTGTCATGCAAATTCTAATCCAAAGCGTACTTGTATTTATTACGCGTTATAAAGACAATTTTGATCAAATTACGCAAGTTAGACATTCCTGAACTGCGTTTAAATAAAGCATCAATCTCATTTAATGGGACTCCGTCTCGTACATAGTGTAAACTATATATGACTGGCCTCATAGCTCAGTTGGTAGATGAGTTTGATTCCCACCCAGGACAAATATTTGTGTGACGAACATAAGTGTTTGTTTTGTGTCTGGGTGTTGATATGTAATATCTGTATGTGTTTACAAAAAAAAGTATATAAGTATTATATCAGTTGTCTGGTTCTCATGATACAAGCTATGCTTAGCTACTTTGTTTTTTTTTTTACTTTGGCTATTTTGGGGCTAGATGGCGCTGCGTGAAATGTCCACCAATATTTATTATTCTTACTAAACTATTTATTTTCATCATGAACATTTCTGCGAAGGAGTCTAGAGCGCTCTAATTAAAAACCATAAATTGTAAAATGACTGTGTGTCATAGACAGAGTTCACCTTCAGTATATCCACATTGCTGTAGGTTAAAATTTATAATTTCTGCCGCCAAGCAGTACTGCACCCGCATTGCTGATTCTGGTTCAAACGGTTCAGATATCGGTGAAATTACAGGCATATCTTTAAATTTCTGAGAAACGGGTGGCTAGTTACATTGCAGGTTTTGTGGGCATGTGACTTTATGTATTTTTGTTTCTTACTTACTTTTATTATTTCTTATAAGTGGGCCAGAAGCCCGTTCAGTCGATTAAACCATAGACAATTGCTGAACTGCGTATTAAAACCTAACGTAATTGCTTGCATTTCGAAAATTATTGTAACCCCTATTCACTAAGTGTAGAAGCTCACATGAGTTTTTAGTAAGCACAGGCGAGACAATCCGGAAAAGTGATTACAGATACATACGAAGTATCGTATGTGATGTTTCTCTAAGCACTTTACGAGCTTGAATCCATCATACCTTTTGAACGTTGGATCCAAGTGAAACCGGACGGAAGGGTCGCTTTTACTGCTTTTATTGAGCCCTGCTTACTGTATTAGAAATGGAGTCTGCGAAAACGTCTTTAATGTGGAAGTGGATTAAATAGACGTAAATCACTCCATTCGACAGTAAGACCTTGTGAAGGTTATATTTTATAGAAAGTTATTACAATACATTTTTGTTAGGAAGAAGAAGTTCCTAATCAGGTAAATGCATTTTTTTCTTTTTATCCCGCGTCTAAACGTGACCATGTCAGTTTTAACATTATAGGAATGACAAATGTTTTGGCAAAATTACCCTATTCAAACCAGTGATCATTCTAACAATATTTTTTCATCGTCTCATGGAACTTCATACTTTTAGTAGCAGTAGAACTTGTGCTAAGTTCGCCTGGAGAATAAATGCCACCACACCTGATAATCTGCCGCCAAGCAGTGATGCACTCGTGTTGCTGTGTTCCGGTGGAAGGGAGTGGGTGCCGGTGAAATTGCAGGCGCATGAGACGGGCAAGAACATCCCCGTCTCGGAGTGATGGACGCAACGCAATACGACTTAAGTCATCTTGTACTTTGGTGGAGAGGACTTGAGTCGTATTGCTGTTGTCCATGGGCGGCGGTAGCCACTTATCATCAGCTGGGCCGTCAGCTCGTTCTATCACCTAAATGACATAAAAAAGACTGCGTATGAGACCTGTACCACCACGTTCTCAGTATACCATTGACACATTCTCGTATTATATTGATACTGTCATCGCTTTTCTTTTTGTTTTTATCAATGGGTAGTTACGAACCTTTTACTATTAATTTACGTTTATTCTTGTTGCCCACCACACGGATACCGTGGGACCACTGGGGGGCAATTGGAAAAGTATTTTACCGCTGTGTCCCCACATGGGGTAAAACTATGTAAGAGCCACCGTTTAGTAGACGGGAATAAATCTTAGTTTTCTCCAACCTTTAAGACTTACTTAAACAGAACTTATGATGTATTGTTTAAGATTTTTAGTATAATGAGAAAACTTAGTACAAACTTCAAATACCTATTTGGCTTTCGCAAGCACAGGATCGATAACTGAATCGTCAATTGTTAGCCTTCTGATGTTCTAAGTGCTGGAATGCTGACCTGAACTCAATATCAGTCTACACACGAGATCCTGATCCGGAACCCAAACACCAGACGCTATCGTATTTTTAGGTTCGCTGACGAAACATAAAATACACGAAAACTACAAAATTTTGTTAAATTTTATGAGAGATGCAGCCTAAAATTACGCCTTGATTCCTTAAGATCGTTAAAATAAAAGTCTGGGAATTAAATAAGGATATGTCTGGTACAAATCCAGTTTGGGTTTCAATTATATAATCTTAGAATTTCCACTCTCACTATTAGAGAATGGGCCTGTGTCCCAGCACTAAGATGATAAAGAAAGCTGGTATACAGCTGGTACACAGGGTATATATAACAGCATTTTTCCCGTTACGTTACTTAAGAGCAGTAGAACTCACTCCAAGTTCATCCGGGGATGTGCCACCATGCCAGTTTCCGCAGCCAAGCAGTGACGCATTCGCGTTACTGTGTTCCGGTTTGAAAGGTGTGGTTGCCGGTGAAATTACAGGAGGCATATGAGACATTCCACCCACACGTCTCAGAGATACGGGCGCATACGATGCGACTTGGGTCTTGTCGTACCTTGTTGGGGAGAAAAAACTTTACGATGTAAAAAAAAGCGTTATTACAATCTGCTATTTATAAAGTACCTATTCTGCTAATGTATCTCGAAATACATTTTCAATCGTACAGCCACAACAAAAGTCTTCTCATAAATCATATACCTTCGTTCGGAAACGTCGGGATGAAAAGATTTTCTTTTCATAACAGTTGTTTGGCACCCACGCAACTTCTTCAACTTTGGATACCATCGAGTGTTTTTTTTTGTTTTGATCCCTAATGGTGGAAGTTGTTTTATGTAACCGACTTGTGGCCGGACAAAAGCACGTTTTTGCCATAAGTTTTTATTACTAATTTAAGGAATCAAGGCTGCTTGTAAATTTGAGTGAACTTGAATTATGTCGCAGTAGAAAATTTAAATTAGCACCTTATTTACAACTCTTAAATTATTTTTATCTTGAAACTTCGCGATACATTCAAGTCACAGAAAAAGTTTTCCTTAACGACAGAATGAAACTCATGCCGTGAATAAAATTTTTGAAACATCAATATTACTGGCCTCACGGGTCAGTTGGTACCCTGCCTTCCATGATGTATATAGGTCGTGGGTTCGATTTCCACCCAGGACAAATATTTGTATGATGAATATAGATTTTTGTTCTGTGTCTGCGTGTCAATATGTATTTACAAAAAAATAGCATATGAGTATTATATCATTTGTCTAGTTCCCATGATACAAGCTATGCTTAGCTTACTTTGGGGCTAGATGGCGCTGTGTGAAATGCCCACCAATATTTATTATTATGTCTATGTGACGCAGACGCCCATAACACGTGTACCGCGCATTGTGTAAGCACCGCTCCACCGAGACGGAGACGATATTCGGTCATGTTTTTAGTCTTAATTGAGGCGGGAACAGGCGAACTTGGCTGGCAGTGCTCATTAAGAACAACAAACAAGTAGCTAAGTACCGATGGTACGAAAGCACAGCGAAATAATCGGCTTCCGCGCCCGAAATGTCTTGTAAGAGACTTTTTGAATTACATCGATCAATGCGGTGGGAAAACTATTGAAATTCTAAATAAAACTAATTTTTATAAAAAAAATATTCAATTTTGAGACTTATTACTACAACTTTATTTCAGGTCCAGCTTAAAAATACCTATCAATTTTTTAACGGATGTAAGTATTTTATGGAAGTACCTATTACTTACATCTAATAATTAAAAATATATGCAATCGCTGAAATAAAGTACTAACTTTATAAATAAGTACATATATACCAATATAATATGAAATACTTTCAGATTGGGATATTTTTTTGGACCAATTGTGAGCATTGGTTCCTCGTTTCCATCACGACGTGACATATTGGAGTGACTTTGTAATTGCAAAGCTATTAAGCAAACATGATTTTCGTTTTCCATTTCAAGTGCAAATATACTTCATGTGTGACGATGAGCGCCCCCCATTATGTACTTAAACATTATGTATACATACTCTATACTTTGATCGATTCGACGCAACATACGGGTTTCTCGTATGTCACTAGGTTTAATAAGTTTCGACAGGGAAAACATCACGAAAATATATCTTTTACTTTGTTACCTTTTTTTTGTTTTACATGTACTAAGTAGTAGTACTTCTAATCAATGTCCAGTTTTTCGTAATAATTCGTTATTTACTGTTTTCTATGTTAAAAGACTTACATGCAGTTGTGGGAAGATAGATAGATATAATCTTTATTGTGCATAATTAACACCGTAACTAAACAATTAGAATCTTAAACTAAAATAATCTAACAAAAATAAAAATAAACTCATCCTTTCTCGGGTACCAAATTAGCTATCTCAATAGATTTCAATGACTGAATAATAATATAGTTACTTAGTTTACTATTACTTACTATTGTATTGTAGAAGGAAATACACGAATCACTTAAACCCATTTTTATTTCTTAGATTATTTACCTGCTAGATCTAGAATGCAAAAATAACGCAAAGATGTAACCTCCGATTTCAGAATTTCACTGATGATCTCACTCGCGAATACCAATAAATATTATATACACTTACTGACAAAATAACTAGTAAACCCTTATATGTAAACATGGAAATCAATAGTCGGCTCCCAGTGAGCAGAGAAATAGATAAATCATCGAAATGAGGGAGGATACATTTTCCAAGGCACTCTTTAGCTTACCGTTTTATTGTCTACAGGGGCTGAGCTTTTAAAATAATAATTCAGGGAGATTGTCCTATTCTGTGAATACTTCATTACGGCCTTGATTACATATGCGGCTGAACTACTTACGCTAACAAGTAACAAGTACAATAGATATGCATTGAACAATAAACCGCTCCATGCCTAGTTATAGTTATTAATCGCGTATCACTTGATGCTTAGAGGGGGCTAGCTGGTGCAAGTGCGTCGCTGAACATTATTGAATTACGTCTGAAAGGGGATGGTCGGGGTGGCGAGCCTGATCTCGTCTGGGGGATGAAACCGAGCTGCATGGGTTCCTCGCTCAAATATTTATCATTTGGCTAGTGCTACAGTGCAATCAGTGCTTAGGTCACTATTTACGCGGTGGTTTACGAGGCCTTTATTTCTAAAATATAATTCTTATTTGAATCTACTTCCATAATGAAAAGCAAGACAATGATTTGCAATTTTAATTATACCATGTTCTCCCGTGTGTATTCACAAAAACTAAATGGTTGTTGGTGCGAATTGTTTTAATAGTCGTTATGGGTGAGTTACGATTATTTGTTTATGTATATTGCACTATCACGACTTGTTCCATCAATTTGTTTGGATTTACCTATGTATTGGGTCGTTGCAACTTTGAAGCTTACTGTTAGGTAGGTACGCATTTTAAGGTGGCGATTTCTATGGGCCCTTATAGAAATAGTTTTACATATCATGTTTGCTACCATTTTATTATATAGTCAGAATAATCATCAACTTACAAGTAAGTATATAAGGTTCATATTTCAATCAAACTATATTGATAGCTAGACCTGAACGAATTACCTTTGGTTTTTGTCAGAGCAAAGCACATATCGTAGCTTTCCTCGGAATTAAAATGGTAGGTACATTGAATAATAAGCTTAGTTTTATTTTGTAAGAATATTTACTAGTTGTTATTTCAAATTGAAGATATCACGTTATTGTTTGACACCCATTCTATAAGGTGACCTACTGATTATTTACGACCTGTACCTACTAAATCGCTTGTTCGTACAAAACGTCTCTGTAATCTCCAACAACGGGAACTTACATCTTCTTGATAAATATGATTTTAATATATCCCAATTACCTAGCTACTCGTACATTGAATGAACTTAGACTCTAGGTTTGCCACAAAATTTCGTTTGATCTTACAAAGTCAACCACTCACACTGTCACAGAAAACCAGCGCGCGAGAGCTGCAGAGCTCTTGCAGCACTACGATGAGCGACTATCAAGTTGGTCGCTAAAGTAGTCAAATTATTGTGGGCTGTAATTATTTTGGAAATGGCTTTGTAAGCACAAAAAGTGTCTAAAGTAGATTCTGTGTCCCGCTATGCAGTAACTACAAGTACCGCAATACATAACTATAAAGAGTTTTTTTTTTATATTATATCAAAGAAATTAAATATAGAAACTCATAGCATTGAACAAAAAAAATACAATGCTATGGGCACTTTTATCGTGACGACTACCCCCATGATTTCAATTCATTATATTTTCTTGATTAGCCAGAGACTTTTCCTTACACTGGCAACAACCAATTATTTCTAAAACCCCATGTTAAGAAGCACTGTAATATTTTTCTTCAGTATTAGATTTAACAATGATCGGGCAAACGAACTTTTGAACAGCTTGGATGGAAACACTGGAACATAGGAATCTATCTTATTACTCTCCCAAAAGCTTCAGCTTGATTTGAGTTTGAAGTTTATTTTTTATTTGGTTTTAGGCCCGGCCTACCGATCTCCGGAAAGATTATTTTCCGTATCAAGAACGGGTGCAGTTCAGGAATAACAATTATGTAAGTCAACTATGTTTGTATATTTATGTGTCTACATAGAGGAAAAAATCGGATGCCCACTTTGATCCTAATAAGGTTTCACATGCATTCACGGGCACAAAATGCAGTGCCCTTGAACAGATTGGATAAAAGTGGAAGTCTTCATCGTTGTGTATTTTTTGTCTGCATATCTGTGGCATGCTTGCACCAATGTATTTATGTGTAATGACTGTTTTTACTGTGACCGCATTTTGCACGACCGGATAAAGCACGATAATGTACAGAACATGATAACTGAACACAAATATTTCATATGATGCTTCCAAATATCAGGCTGTGCAATACACAGGTTGTGCAGCAGCTAGATATTATACGGCCTGTTATTAAACAGTAGTGTCTACATATATTGTTTAATGGCCACTGGGGTTACACGTACGCGACGTTTGCTGTATTTAAGTATTAGAACTTGTTCTAAAAATCATCGTGGGAAGTACTGCTACCCGTCGCCAAGCATTGACTTACACTTATTAAGTGCTCTGTTTTGTTTATAAACTTGTGGTATCTGGTGAAATTACAGGCACATCAGACATTCTTCCCATTCCACCCTCCACTCATCCCGTTCTTCGTTCGGCTTTCCATTCCTATGTAGGAGAAAATCTAATTGCTTTTTTTATTGGCAGCCGTTACCTTCCATTTTACATCAGGAGAGCTAATTGCTAGTTCCGTAACATATTTACTCAAAGATAAAAATCATATTCTAATAACTGTAACTCCTTGATTTCGAGCTGATATCGTATACTTTACATGAAATGTGAGGCCGTGTTTTATAAACACGTGCGGATATTGCATACGACTTGACTTATTTATCACAACCAATAATATAGAGCGTGATAATTCATCTACTGGCTTCAAATATCAGGCTGTACAATTTCGTGCCATGAATTATCAGGCCGTGCAATAATTAGGCTGTATATCTGTATGGCTCTACATGTCTCTCTCGTGTACCTATTTATTGAAAGACGCTGCAACTATATTTCTTCTGATTTTTATACTTAAGTTTGTACTTTTTAACTACTTTTTTCATACAGCAGGTAAAAACCATAAATTTATCTTATCTCTATTGAATGTTAGGTTTCTGTATTCTTATTTATTTGTTGACCCAACCGCAAATTTGAATTATATGACGATTAATCCATAAAAAAAATGACTTCCCCTTTGGGCGTGAATTTCAGTAAATCCCGTCTTAGCCAGTGTTTACACCCTGAAAGGAACGAACATTTCAGACTCGAATGCCTTATAGTTAGAGAGATATCATGAGATATAACTCACTAATTCATCCTTTTTCCTTTTTTATTTGATAAATAAGCCCCAAGGCATAATTTCTGAAATTCAAGTATGTTTAACAAGCCCAATTGAATTCGTTTTATCGTCATACGCTAGTGGAATACAATTTTCCACACATTTTTTCACCTCTTTACGGTCGGAATTTCCCGAAACTCTTGTCTTAACAAGGTTTTTAGTCGTGAAACTTACCCCTACGCAAATTTCACTGAGTGAGTCAGTTCTTTTCTATTTTACATTATAAAATATTCCATCTTCATGCTATCGACAACGCTGAGTTTTAACAAAAACTTGACCTTGTTTTTTTCAGGATAAAATATCAAGTATGATCATAACAATGATAAGCAAAATTGTCGTTTACAAACCGGAATGCTTAATTTGTTTTTCGATAAAACCTTATTGAACTTAAGTAGAGCTTTTTATTGTCAGATATCACGAAGAATTGAGTGATTTTTTAAAGGTAAGGAAACAAACACTCTAGGACCTTTGGCCGACATCATTTATCGGAAAATATTTATCAGTAATTTCTGTTTAATGTGATTTATGTTTCAAATAAAACCAAGATAATAACATGGAATATGATATTTATTTATATTATAATCATTAGGTGAACAATATGCTGCTTTTCGATTACATTTCCATATTATAGTGTTTCTACGGTTGGTTATGCAGTGGAAAATTATTTCTTAAATTCTTATTTTGATATCAGTAAAGAACGTTTAGTGCTGGTTCTTATGCTGAAATTAAACTCGCTAGTTTAGTTTCAGCATAGCATAGATCAGCATAGTAGTCACATTCTACAATTGTAGTATCAGCCTTCCCAAAGTTCGTTTTCTAATAGCAATACACAAAGGTACGTAGCTAGTCTAAACTGTGGTCCTGCTAATGCTTTCTAAATGTCCAAGTTAGGCATTTGCCAAATCGCAGAAATAATCATAACCGAGCAAATGGTTTCCCTAAAAGCTAATTCGTATGAGCGTTTGGCCAACCCGGTACAGAGGGTTCGAACATAGACCGAGCGGGCACAACATAGAGCCAATATTTTAATAATCATATTAATGAAATTAAATATAGTTCTGGAAAAAACATAATGAAGTCTCACAAAAGGTAATCTTACGGAATGAAAGAAAATGGTCACATTACATCAATTGTTTTTGATTGACAGAGCTGTCGATTTTGATGGCATTTTGGGAATTTAAAGGTTAAATATCTCTTTTTTTTTTATTTATTTATGTTATTGAAGTCGCGGAATGATGAGATGATGAGCTGATGGCTTACCTGATGTTAATTGGTAACCGCCGCTCATAGACAACAGCAATATGACTCAAGTCCTCTCCACCAAAGTACGAGATGACTCAAGTCGCATGCGTTGCGTCCAACATCTGGAGACGGGGATGTTGCGTCTCATGCGGCTGCAATTTCACCGGCACCCACTCCCTTCCACCGGAACACAGCAACACGAGTGTATCACTACTTGGCGGCAGATTACCAAGTGTGTGGCAGTACTTCTCCGGGCAAACTTGGCACAAGTTCTACTGCTACTTTGGGTTGCTCCTTTTGCACCACCCGGGAGACACGTGTATGGATTCAAAAGGTAATCGCATACGGACGCGAGCAACTTGGTCCCCCAATGTTATATTTAGTATCGGTATTATGTGTAATATCAAAGTAAGATTGTGACCGTCTCTGGGGTGAAAAATTGAGATCAATAAAATATACATCCACAAATTCTCGGCAAAACTAATGTGATTACGTAAATATCCGATATATTCCTATAAAAGCGTATCAATCTTCCGCTTTATTCATACAGTTCGTAACAGTTTTATTTTTTCTATATAAATACGACAGCAAGTGGAATTTCTTCGAAGAGGTACTTAAGGTTAAACGCTTTGATATTAAATGCCCTGTTTTGACGTTGTTACTAAAGTACCAAGTAAGTAGTTGTTCAAGGTTAGAATAGTTTTGTTTGGGGTTCACTCCCGTTTAGTAGTCCCGTTTCGTGAAACAACAAGCAACTACTATTCATTTTTATTTTCTTGGCTAGCGGCTGCCACCATAGCATGTTCAGAAGTCTGAATTTGAGGACCTCAAAAAATGTATTCTACCTAATTACATATACTATATTCGACTGGCCTTACAGATCAGTTGGTACCTAGTAACTCTGCTCTCTGCGCTGTAGGTCATGGGTTCGATTCTAACCCAGGACAAACATTTGTGTGACGAATATAGATGTTTGCTTTGTGTCTGGTTGTTATATGTATTTATTTGTATTTATATCTATTCTATCAGTTGCATGGTTCTCATATTACAAGCTATGCTTAGTTTGGGGCTAGATGGAGCGTGTGAAATGTCCTTGCAAGGTTCAAAAGAAAATAAATTCAATTTCGTTCACCGTATTATATGACGTCAGTTAATCCGTTTCTCTCGGAGATTCGCAAACAATGCAACATGAGGGAGAATGCATCAATAGTTTGCCCTTAACCTTTCAAATGCGTGGGCGAACGGGTGGCGGTAGTGTTGTGCCATGGCTTCCCAATAGCCGGAGTCAGGTCACACATTAACGTTTTTTCAGTAAGTTTCGAAATAGTACAGCACTACACATGTTTTTATTTGATAGGCTATTCAGCCTCGTCATTTAGTCAAAGTTCTTTATTCTTTATTGTACACAGAAAACATAATACAAAAAAGTCACAAGTAATACATGTACAAAGGTCAGCTTGACCCTAAAAAGAGTTCTCTTCCAGCAAACCTTTAAGGCTAGAGAGAGGTGATTTTATAAAGGTAGGACGTGTACCTACATAATAAAGATAAATTCAAGTAGTGTAATATAAATGAATATTTTTTAATCATAGTTTACAAACTTAATGTTTGAATGATCGTTGTTTGTTCGATTAGGAGTCTAGATATAAACCTTTTTTATGAGGAAATGTCAGAATATACTAATATCAAACGGGCTTTTTAATCTTATAACGTACAACACTGGTAATGTGTGTGTGGGGGGGGAGGGGTAGCCTCCAGCGGTATTTAACGAGATCGCTCTTAATGTAACTCCATGCCATATTCAGTTTTATTGTTCGATTCGTGCAGCGTTTGTTATTGAAAACGTTTTAATACTTTTTATATGGCTTTTAGAAGGATAGTGAATTAGTCGGTTTAAGAACACTTTATATTACTCTCTCAATTTTTGTATACGTGGTGTAATGATATAGACAAAAATATTTCAGATTAGCGTCTTTACTACTGGGAACAAAAGTTGTCATGCTGCAGGCGATTCTGAGTGCAACTTTTGCCTTAATGCGGTTATCGAATCAGGGCTCCTAAAGTGGCACATGCCATTACAAAAAACTTTTCGCTACACACACTCGATCCCACCCATACAGTAGAAAAATAAAATGAGAAGGCTACAATACATGGGCGATGGCCAATAAGTTAGGTCGAGCCTCTTTGGGGCGCACTTAAACTCCTTTCACCATACTGGTTCGAGAGAATCAGTGACTCGAATAGATAGATAGACCATGTTCGTAATATGGAATTAGCCCAGGCAAAGAAATGCAGACAGAATTGGACTGTCATCAAAAACATATTGGATGCACGGAACGGAGGCTGTACGATAAACAGCCACGTTATATTGAACTGACGCGGACATCCGACACACGCGGACACCATAACCGCAATTATTATTCAACAAATATCACGTGGGAAATTAAATTCACTTTGTTACGATTTCGCACCGCGCTCCTCAGTAAGAGGGAATATTACTTTTGAAGGGTTAATCATTTAATTCAGGCAGGGTAGATTTGTCTTATAACCTCTTGTTTTTTTTAGAGATCTATACAGTTAATTAGGGAATGGTTCTTCGTTATTTTAGGGTAGTGATCAATGGCTGCACTGCTATCCCTGTTGCATATCATTCATGTTTTATCACGTAAAAAATATCCGAATAATTAATAACATCTAAAGTACTTGTGACTTTGAAACTGGAAAGTGTCATGTAGTTTAGTTATGTGCCGTAATTTTACAACGTTCCTGATCCTAGGTATCCTTCGAATTAAATTCTAAGACCAACTTGGGTTTTGCTTCTAACTTTTGGATAACTTGAAATGGCTTCAGAAATTTTCATGAAAAAAAAGCAGAGGTTGATTACAAAAGTTTGTAAGGCTTTGTGAACTATTTGACTTTTTGAAGTGGCTAAATTTGATAGCGTGCTTGTACTATATTTATTTGTGTTTAGGATATTTCATAACAATTTCTAGAATTTTTTGATTAAAGTAAATGTACGTAAAACGCCAGGAATGATGATGATATTTGAACGAATGAATTAATGAAAATTCTTTATTGTACACCATTAAAATAAAGTACAAATGTTAATACTACTTAAGATCCACGTATAATGGGTGGTCTTATCGCTAAGACACGATCTCTTCCAGACAACCTTTGGATATACACATGCAAAGAAATATTTCTAACATTAATATCATAGACCCACGTTATTTGTAGTTACGAGTACTGGGCGCATTTCATAATAATTATAAACTGATTTTGACCTGGCTAATCCCAAGCACACCTTTTTACCTCATCTCCGGGTATGAGATAACATAAAAGTCATGTTTCCTCGGGAAATTGTTCTTCAGCTCACTTGTTTTATGCTCAGTGAGGACCAGATCATATCATATCATTCATGCAGGATTTACTATAATTATTTGTAATTGGTACAAGGCATTGGTCATTAGCAAGAAGTCATATTAGCGCTGGCATCATGACTAATAAGGGGATCAGCAAATTAATATGCTGTAATTTGAGAAAGCCTCGTTTTGATAGTCAAGCATATTATAATTTCTGACATTATGAGGTCATCTGTCGCAAACTTTTTTGGTATGTTATTTAACTTTCATATCGTGGTTGACTACTTTATCTTCACATCAAACGGCAAAATTAGCCAATGAAGGAAATTACATATTTTGCCTTTGCCTCACACTATGCTCAATTTCATAAAGTACACAGTCACATAGAACATAATTCTGCAATTCTTTCCATATGACGATGGTCTTCTTATTAATAAGTATCTTTATATTAAATACATAAATAATATATAATATAAATACATAATATTAAATTACATAATTATTAAGTATTTTACGAAAATCATATCAAGACCATTCGTCTAAATTGAACAGAGAGACAAAAATGTTTCTAAGTCTAGCCCATAAATGTCAACGAAGGTTTTGTTTTGACAAATATGTTCTATTTCTGTATTTCACCACAGTAAAGTGATTCAGATATAAAATATTGCCGAAAACTAAACGGGTGGCGTAGAGCATAATTTTATTCGTACTTAGCAGATTAAGGTTGAAAGTCGACCTTGATTATCATCTTTGAGAACAGCCATGTTTATTTACTGTTGTACTGGTATATTTATTCACAGTTAGAAGATTAATTATACTTTTGGGTTTCGGAAGAAACGTCGAATAATCAAGTCAAAGCATTCTGACCTATCTAGAGCTAAAAGCTAAGCCATATATATAATTAAATAGGTAATTACTGGATGAAACACTAGTGTTGATAATTAAAACACATAATTAGTTTAGTTACCATAACTCGCAAAGCAAAGGTTTGGTCAAGAACTGTCTTCATGGCACTTAATGAAATATCACCACAACGTAGCTGAATATTTCCTAAAGTATTATTTCTCGGGTAGATATAGCACTGATTGCTCCCCACTGCAGGACGTCATGGTAATTTATAAAATCCCTTGGTAGAATGCCAGCCATGAAAAGAATAGCCGGCACAAAAAAATATAACCGTTTCAATAGGAGCTAAGTAATAGTAAGTAAATAGCTTTTATTGATCTATACGCTAACACAGAATAAAAAGCAGGCAATTTTCTTATATGAATCTCATTTTGTTTATAATTATTAATTGGTTCATTGTTTTGGATATTGTGGTACCCTACTACTGTACTACACGTAGTTCTTGTGGGTTATTTTCACTTTAAAGTGGGGGATACCATGTGTCTGTAATAAAAATAAATCTTCAATGAGAATGATATTGCTTTGAAGCAAGAATAATTCCGTTATTGTAAACGGATGACGTGGAATGAGTATTATTGCGTCAGTGTACACCGCCAGCATATAAAAGGATGTATTTATTTCCATTTCGTCATCACAGTCAGAAAACATATGACCATAAATTAAAATAGCTATAAATAAGGGCGTTTTCAAAAAGTAGTTAGTTTCCGGTTCCAATACCGGTGAAAATACTTTATACAGATACAAAATCGACCAGATTCAGACCAAGTCATGAGCAATGATAAGAAATATTGACTGATTTTATTACCCTAACAGTCAGTACTACGATAAGAATATTATTTGTTTCCGTTTTCTCGAAGCTCATCGAAAGTATGAAACCTTGGGACTTTTCATAATTTGCTAAAGCAAGTATTCAAAATGAGCCTCATAAATTCACGGGAGTCAAATCCGATTGATAGGTACGACGTATTGCTGTCAAATTTTCAGTGCTAAGATATCCAGGCTTCATGAAGTATCTTTATACTGATATCAAACATAATATATAAACTTAATGTTTCCTCCGTCCTATTTTGTTCCGCATAACCCGCTTAGCGAGCACTATCAGTCCTGTAGGCCGCGTCTGATATTTATTTGCTCTGAGGGCGCCGGCCGATGTCTGGTCGTCTCCCAGCCAGGGTCATGGCTTTGGTGGCGCGTGTAACCTAATCCATGAAACTTTCCTTCGGAAATATAATAAATGTGTGGTGAAAGTCATGTGTATACGCGAGTTTTTATGGATCTAATTTGAAGATGTAAATGTTTCATGTTTTTCAATAGAATAGATTTTGCCACGGTATTCAATGATACTTAAAATTAGTTTAAACAACAACCACAGTACAATCTTGTTTCTCTATAATTTGTCTTCATTAAATACTAGCTGTTGCCCACGACTTCGTCCGCGTGGAATTCGGTTTTATCACGCACCCCTATTTTACCACTCGGAAAAGTAGCCTAAGTTACTCTTTGTAACATTAGCTACCTGCCAGTGAAAGTACCGTCAAAAACGGTCCAGCCATTTCAGAGATTAGCCGGAACAAACAGACAGACAGACAGACAGACAGACAAAAATTAAAAAAAAAATGTTGTTTGTATATGCACCGTGTATACATCCATATGCACTTAGTAAAAAGCGGTTATTTTAATATTACAAACAGACACTCCAATTTTATTTATTTGTATAGATTAAGATAAGATATGAAGAATACTTTTAAAAACATGAATCTCATTACAATATTGCTGTTTATATATTGTGACGCAGGTTCTCCTGGTGACGCCCAACGAGTCTCTTTAGTAAATTAAATTAAATTAAATTAAAATTACTTTTGTGGAGCGCTTGTGCTAGAGCTCTTGGAATCGCGCATTGAAGCCGAAAGCCTACGTTTGAGTTCTTCCTGGCGACGGACCTTGGACTCGTACTTAGTGACGTAGCTCTCTTACCTTGTATGCACAAGCCAACTCTCTCACCAGCACTTCCGTTTGTACGTCATCTTGATATTCTTTCTTCCTCTTTTCCTCTCTTCTTTTTCCTCCCCAGAAGAACACGACAGGGTTTATACTGCTAGCTATTACCATACTCATTTCTAAATGCTTCAGTTAACCAAGTTGACGTGCAGACAAATACGAGTTTTAACTAATAAGACTTAATTTAAATAAGACAGGCCTCACAGCTCAGTTGGCAGTTACTCTGCCTTCTGCGCTGTAGGTCGTGGGTTCGATTCCCACCAAGGACAAACATTTGTGTGACGAATATAGATGTTTGTTCGGTGTCTGGGTGGTTCTGGGTTAATATGTGTATGTAGGATGTATTTACAAAAAAAAGTACATAATATATATTCTATCAGCTGTCTGGTTCCCATACTACAAACTATGCTTGGTTTGGAGCTAGATGGCGCTGTGTGAATCGTCCGCCAATATTATTATATCATATTAAATAACATAAGATCACAGACGTCCGGGAATTTATTTTTAAGAATACCGATATCATTGACGACTAAAACCTGTGGGCTAGCCAAAGCACCATCCCTCGTCTCTATATAAAATTACTTCCAGTGATGGTCAAACTATTAGAGAAGTTGATCTATTTTACCTTTATTACGTTTGTATGTAATTGATAGGAATATTATTTTGCGGATAGGTTCCAGTCGCACGAGACGTGATGTATGCGACGCCCCGCCGCGCGCCGCGTCGGGGCAAATAACCTGATATTATTGCAAACTTATTCATGCCTTATCACGATTAGTGGCTCACCGTGTAGTACCTACGGTGATATACGATTGCGATACGTGATTATGGTTTATCTATTTCCAGTTATCGGGAAGTACAAATACTAACCGTATTTTCACATACATACATACTTGGACTAAATCGGTGACGTTTTGGAAAAAGGCCAAGAGTATCCTAAACCGACGAGCATGCATGAAGAATGTGATGAGAGTGGATGAAGCTAAGGAGGTATTTCAGGATCGTAGCAGGTGGAAAACCATAATCTCTGCCTACCCTTCCGGGAAATAAGGAAAAAAAGACGTGATTTTATGTCTGTATGTATGTATTTTCACAGGAAATGGACAACTCTATAATCTACTCTCTACGGATACATACAAACTTCCACGTTTATAATATTAGTAGGATATAAAGATTCAAATATCATTAGAAAGCTCTATAGATTGCTAGAGATATACAGTTGAAGTTAATTGGCTAAAAGTCGCCTTTGTTGACAGGCGCCTGAAATAATTTATACATAGTTGCGTTAATAGTTACAAAGTTATTTCAGTTCCCTTTGACTTTGTAACGTGGTAAATTGTGTGTAAAGCGCACACATAATTTACTCTTCGTTAAGATACGGATAAGGTTTATTTCAAGTGAAACACTTTATAAATGCGTGGCTCGATCAGAAACGTACACGTTTTTTGTATGCGACGCCTTTTTTGCTAATCTACTTTTATTTTTTTTATTTTTTTAAATAATGGTGGACATTTCACACAGCACCATCTAGCCCTAAAGTAAGCTAAGCGTAGCTTGTATCATGGGAACCAGACAACTAATATAATACTAATATACTTTTCTTTTGTAAATAAATACATATAATACATATTAACACCCAGACACAGAACAAACATCAATGTTACAAATGTCACATAAATGTTTGTCCTGAGTGGGGATCGAACCCACGACTTACAGCGCAGAAGGTAGGGTTACTAACCAACTGAGCTATGAGGCCAGTCTATTAATGCGGTGCTTGAAAGCTTTTGCTGAAAGTCAACTTGCAGTCGAAAACAAATTGTGGAAAGCTTATTTTAATATGTTTTTAAGCATATATGTAGGTATCCACATAGGCTCCCTAACTTAGTATTATAAATGCGAAAGTGAGTTTGTTTGTTTGCTACGCTTTCACGCCTAAACCGCTGAATCGATTATGATGAATTTTCATATACAGTTATATGGGGCCCTGGAGACGAGGAGGAGGAGAGTGAGGAGAAGGGGGGGGGGGGGTTAACTTTGTATGAAACTTTATTGGTTCACAAAATCAACATTAACGCGAGCGAAGCCGGGGGTAAAAGAAAGGTAATATAATAATAACCATTGCTAATGAAGGTATTGTTTAAAAATCTGCTATATTACCTTAAAAATAAAACACCACATGAATAATACTTTATCATGATATCAGGAAACGTGTGTGACACAATATATTTATGTCAGAAAAAGAAATAGTATCTTTCACTTGGGAAACTGAGTTATAACGTCATCTCTTGTTGGTTTGTGTAACTGTTAGAGTATGACGTCACTTGATGAGGTGACTTAAGGCTTCAGAATGTGCGGCAGATGGAGCCGCTATACCGTACTATTTTGACACTAAAACTCACCACGAGTGTTCGTACAACTTGGCCGAGCGAAAAATACTTAATAAATGCTCTAATAGCTTCAAACATTAATAAGAATCAGAATGATTTGCTCGCAAGCACCGATTCGGCATTTAATATATTTTAGTAGCAGTAGAACTTGTGCTAAGTTCGCCCGGAAAAGTAATGCCACCACACCTGGTAATCGGCCGGCAAGCAGTGATGCACTCGTGTTGCTGTGTTCCGGTGGAAGGGAGTGGGTGCCGGCGAAATTGCAAGGGCATGAGACGTAACATCTTGGGGTCTTGACGTAAACTTGAGTCATCTCGTACTGTGGAGAGGACTTGAATGGTATTGTTACTAACTATACTTAACTAAACTTAACTATACTTAAATGGTATGTTGGCTGTTGTCCATGGGCGGCGGTTACCACTTAACATTAGGTGGGCCGTCAGCTCGTTCCGTCACTTCACAGACATAAAAAAAAAAAAATCGTGTAGGCGTCAAGTTGTAAGGATTAGCAAAGATAATTTATAAATCGTCTTTCCATGGCATTAGTTACTAACCTCGTTCAAATCTTATGGATACAGGCTGTACGCTTCCTACATAATCTAGAATTCCAGTGAGTAATGAATGCTCTGTTGAGTAATGAAACCGTGATGACACAGCAATGTGCGATGTATTGCTTTTATGGCGGCATGCTTTGAATGCTTTGATAGCATCTGGTGAAATAAATGATTATTTCATATTTTTCGATATTTTAACGAAATTAAATACCCAAATAACATTTTATTTATATAACCTACAACATTAATTATGTTACTTGAAATTTAAAAGCCAGTACAGATTTCTCTCTATTCTTTAAACTGAATAAACAATTAAACCTGGGTTGATTACCTTAAAACAGCTGGGTTTTGATACTGATTATAATATTAATTTGCGATAAAAGACTTTGGAATTCTGGAAGTAATAAAATCGTTTTTTTTGTTATGTAGTTTAATATTAACTATAACGTGTTAGCATTTCATAATGCCCCGTATAGTTTACAGAAAGCAGGGAATACTGAAATTAAATATATTAACAACATTCTTGATGAGAACTTAAAATTTTGCGCGAGCTTCCTATTGTGAAAAAACAAAAAGAAAAAAAACTTAATCGGCCCACACAATTTTCGGCCGCTAAATGGTCCCCGTTCCATTAACATTTTGTTCAGTGGTCGTCGACTAAGCTTCACTAGGAGGGTGCTATCAAATTACGATTTATTTTTCACGTGGGTGGAGTGAGGGGGTGTAGGGGTGGTTAGGGAGGGCGGGGAGGGGGGGGGTAGTGGTTATCGCTGCAATCGAGACCGCTGATGGATTCGCACTGTCACTACAGAGATACGACTATTTAATTCGAGTTTGCCCAGTTTTTGCCCGTTCCTCTCTCTCTCGTTCTAGAGTTTTTACCGATGCCAAGGGGCTTGCAATGTTTTACCGACGACAATGAAAATGCTCTGTTTGATGTTATTGCGATGAATCTTGAGCGAGACGCGATTTTGTGTCGTTTATTACAACGTTTGTTACGCTGCCAACTTTTATTATTTTTGCAAAACAATTAGATTTTCAGCCAAGCCCTTAGGCTATTCATTTTTGATTAATGGGATTCATAATGCAGTTTTTGGTATCTAAAATATTTCTTTGTAAACAGATGATTCTTTGCCATTCAATAACATAGTTTAATCTTTGAAGTTCAGCATCAGCTATTTTTAGTGTTTAGAGAGAAAAGTTTTTAACAAGGCGAACAGTAGGTGTTATAATGTTTTATTATGAATTACATACTTATTATTATCGATTTAAAATTATTGTTTATATGTATTATATTTATATGTTTATAAAAGTTGAAGATTAATTGGTTTCCTTCCAAAAAACCCTTTGTTGAAAACGAAAATATACGGTAAACAATATTGAAAATGATATTTTACCTTTCTTTAAAGATAGATCAGCGCCATCTGATTTTAATTTTAGTAACTTGACGGTGAAAAGTTTACATTGTTATAAATGATCATGTACTCTCATTGTCATCTATTTATATATCCGCATTACTACTTCTCCACTGTACCAGTACATTATGTCTTCCGGATTATTTTAATACGTCATTTTGTGTTCCGACAAAGTATTATATATTTTATGATGACCATTATAAAATACATAACACTTTGTACTTTGTACATAATGTTAGTGTTTGTTCCCTTTGTTCTCCACACGGTGTCCCCCGGTAGGTACGAGCGCGCGTTTAACTTACATCCCACACGCCCTGTCACAACAATATTACACATTTTCATTACACAATTCATGCATAAATAAACGTGCATGTAGATAACCCAAGTTTATATACTTATACTAAATACGAGTGGGGACGTACAACGGGTTCCAATGCTATAATGTATGAAATTTGAGAGCAAATGAAATTCAGAGAAAAAGTGTCCTGACATAATATAAACGAACAGCCACCATAGATAAGGGTTTCTTTTCACCTTATCTATACAAATAAATAAAATTGGAGTGTCTGTTTGTAATATTAAAATGACTGCTTTATACTAAGTGTATGGATATAGACACGGCACATATACCAAAACAACATTTTTTCAATTTCTGTCTGTCTGTCTGTTTGTTCCGGCTAATCTCTGAAATGGCTGGACCGATTTTGACGGGACTTTCACTGGCAGATAGCTGATGTAACAAGGAACTTAGGCTACTTTTCCGAGGGGTAAAATAGAGGTGCGTAAGAAAACCGAATTCCACGCGGACGAAGTGGCGGGCAACAGCTAGTTTTCGCTAAAAACAAAAGAGCATCATACAAAATATGTAGGTATGTTGTTTTCATTGTTTCATTGTAAGTCAGAAGTGTGGTAGAGTAAGAGAATACTCTCCAAGGAAAGTTACAGCGAAGCATCCCTTCTTAACAACACGTAGTTTTTTCTGGCGTATAATTCTCGCTTTAAGAAAACCCGCCCTGCGTTTCGGCCCTTTATTGAATTCCGCACTGAGTGTCTAAGGAAGTTCGCGGTGCCTTAACAACATTCTCGAAATTCCTCTTTGCCTAATGTGATTATAGAAACAGGCTGTCACGTCCATTTTGGGTTGCGTAGGTTAACGGACAGCCGTTCTGCCGTTTTAATATTCATTCGGCCATCTGAAGTGTGTAGACAGTGTGTACGACAGAACAACACTCGTAATTTGCCTCAAAAATACTGCGCGAAAATTGTGAGTGTTCTATTTCCGACATGACGTGAACTGCATTAAAGAGATATAAAGTCAGTAGCAGACAAGTTCTGTGGGGAACAGTTGTGATAAGTAAGCCGACGTTAGCAACATCGTAAAAGTGCGCCCACATTAGATGGCGACTTCTCTTCGTTACTTCCGTGATGTAAGGAGTGTGCAATTCACTTGAAAAGGTCTAATAAAATATTTGTTTTTTCCGGTACGCCCAGCGTTCTCCTCACCGCTTCTCCGCTGACATCCAGGTAAATACAGTATTCTGATTTGTGCTAATTTTAAGTGGTAACAATTATATGTTTTTTAATACCAGAAATTTTAAGACCATGTCAATTTCATCTGTGATATTTGCGTTATGTGTGTTTGATATGAAAATATCAAATACATATAAAAATATATATATATTTTGTATGAAATTTGGATATTTTAATATAAGAAGCTCTAATCTTCCCAACTGAATAAATATGTTGTTTTTTCTAAGATTTATTTTTGATTATTTAGTGGGACAATGTAAACTAATAATAATAATAATAATAATATTGAGTTTCAGAAAAAAACACGTCGCTGCCCCATGTGGGATGTGGGCGACACTTTTGTGGGGTTATAGACTTGAATTGGTAATCTCATTTCAGCCATTTATATAATTTATTTTAATAAATAATAATTGAATTATAAATTAGTTTTAATTTACTTTTTGAATCTATTGGGTTGTAGACCACAAAGCTGGAAGAAAACTCTTTTTAGGGTTAAGCTCGCCTTTGTTCATATTTTTATATAATATATGTATCTCTTTTTTTTGTACAATAAAGAATAAAAATAAAGAAAGCATATCTTACGCAACCTTCCCCGACTTATGAACAAGAAGTTTCCATTCCACCAAGTGATGTGACTTGACTCATTGTAAGATAAATTATTTTCCTCATGCTGAATATTGTTTTTGATATAAAAATACAGTTTTTACAGTTTTGCTGGAAGTGACGTGTCCTTTGTGTGCTATCTGTGTCAAACGTTCCAAGGAGTCCTTGTTGTGACATTGCGAGCATTGTTCCCGAGTAACCCTGCGAGTGGCTCTCGTTGAAATAACACAGGATATTACTTTTCACGGTTATGATGCGAAGGTATGATACCCACAACAGAAACTGTGCCTTCCATAACTTAGTTGACTTGCATTCTCAAATATATCATCAGGAAATTGAAACTTCTTTGTTCTTCCCCATGGAGGGTCGGATAGCATTTGAACAGGCGCCAAACTTAGCCATAAGTGACCTTATGTTTTGAACATTATTGACGTATCCAAGCCATTTCTTTATGAATTCTATGGAAATAAAGTTTTTGACTTTGACTTTACTAAACGCCATAATTTTTCCATCTCTCGTATCGTGAAAATTGGATAGTATAAGTATATTTTTCCTTTCAACATTTGTATGAGCGTCCCTTAGTGAAGCTTTGAATAATATCTCACTCCGACCATCCAATAATATATTTCATAAACCGTAGGCAATGTTATGACGTCAAGTGCGCGGGATCTAAAAGCGATTTGTCATCCATCAAACGGAGGTGGTCCCGCCGAGTGCAGTCCCATGTCGACTGTGACTCATTAGACAATCGATCCTGAAGCGACAAGCATACGCTGATATTTTTCTTAGGGCGCGTTCCCACTTTATCGTGACGACAGACAATCGTGTAGTTTTAAGTGTCGTGGCTTATATAATCAAAGTCAAAGTCAAAAACGTTATTTCCATAGAATTCATAAAGAAATGGCGTGCAAACGTCAATAATATTCAAAACATAAGGTCACGCCTATTTATTAGAGTTTGACGCTTGACGCTCCCTCCCATCATGGGGAAGAATAGCAAGAAGTGGAGGGATTGCGCGGCTTTTCGCGAGCACGATTATAATTAAATGGAGGTGTTCGCATATAGGATGACACGATTAACTGTCGTCTACAACTTTTTTGCGGTGACGAAAGAGTGTCATGACAGTGGGAACAGCTAAAACGACGGTCGTGTAACGATGAAAAAAATCGTCACGACTAAATCGTTACGGCAAATCTCCAAGAGAACTTAGTAGAGTTGTAGCTTGGTACTGGTGTGCAAACGACGGAGCGGCTGCCGTGAAACGATAAAATTTTGTCGCGATCCAATGGGAACAGATACGTAGTCTCTAAACGATAAAAAAAATTGACGACAAACAGTCGTTATAATGGGAACAGCTAGAGACGATAGTCGTCCGACGATAAATTAACCGTTACGACATAGTGGGAACGCGCCCTTACAGCCAACAATATCATTGCGACTAAAATAACTTACCACGGGGTATCACTGTTGTTTATTCTATGTCACGTTTTTGTATACGGCAGCATGTTGCCAATTTTTATTCAACTCTGCGAGTGTATAACCGTTTATATAGCTTGTTTACATGCGTGTTTCCTCTTCGCATTGTCATCTGCATGACACTTTTAGTATCTTATCTCCAGTTCCAGGCCATTGTCAACAAATATGGGTCTTTTGTTGAGATATCTTTTGAAAACATTGTCGTTTTGCAATCCTATTTGAATCTTTCAATTCTTGGGTATGAAACTCACTTAACCCTGTTCTATAGCTTCTAGATTGCTTTAGAGAGATCTTTTGCTCCATTCATTTCATTTTGAATATTTCACTGTACATTTACAAAAGGGACCTAAATACTTTCATTTATAGAATAATGTAATTTAAATCAAGTACTTTACAAAATAGGTGTCAATTATTTAAAGTCAATGTAATCTTCGGTTCCCACGTATTTACCAAGTGTCGTCAGCAAATCGTACCCACGCTTTTTCTTTACTTAATCATCTAATGGTTCATTAAGTTTGTGCTTTCTTTGAATAGATTAAATACATTGTTTAGAAACACTCACAAAAGTAGCGAAGTTTGAGCCAGTAAAAGCTAAATGTATGTACTATGTCTGGCCGTTTCTACACTCATTTCATTTTGGAACTCCTAGTTAACTAAAAGTTTACTAATTATTTTTCTTTCTACAAGTGTTTAGCGACTATAATAATAATAATGTTGGTGGACAAATCACACAGCGTCATCTAGCCCCAAACTAAGCATAGCTTATACTATGGGTACTAGACAACTGATAGAATACATATATACTTTTTTGTAAATACATACATATTTACACCCAGACACAGAACAAACACCTATATTCACACAAATGTTTGTTCTGGGTGGGAATCAAACCCACGACCTACAACGCAGAAGGCAGAGTTACTACCAACTGAGCTGAGGCCTGTCTGACTATGTACCCGATGGTGGCTCTCGTGAAGCCATAAAATAAAATATATAAAAAAGTATCATAAAATATATAAAAAGAGTTCAGTTATACAAGAATAAGAAATACAAATTAGATGATAAATTCGCATCCACTTTTTTGTTAGGTTTCAGAAAGCGCTCCCCTCGTCTGGTGGGCGCCCTACGCCTGCCCTACGTTTGCCTACACGCGGTCGCCTCCCAAGAACTCACTACCCCGTCGGTTATCGGTTGTCCGTCATGTGGCCAGCCCATTGCCCCTTTCAGCTTGCTAATCCTATGAGCAATAAGACTTTGATCCTCTGTCGGATTATCTCGTTGCAGATTTTATCCTTCAGTGTGACTACAGGCATTTTATAGGTTTAAAATAACGTGTAGATCTCTAAAGACAACACAAAAATCTCTAAAAATGATCCGAATATAAATCGATATAACTACAGTAAATGCCCATTTCTGCCGCCAAGCAGTAACGCGTTCGCGTGCTCCGGTTTGAAAGGTGTGGTTGCCGGTGAAATGACAGGCACAAGAGACATTCCACCTGCACGTCTCAGAGTTACGGGCGCATACGATGCGACTTGGGTCTTGTCGTACCTAGTAAGGGGGGGACCCAAGACGCATCGGTTGTTATGGGCCGAGGTTACCACTTAACACCAGGTGGGCCGTCGGCTCTTTCCGTAAATGTATGACATAAAAAAAGTCAAATCGAAGTCTTCATTCTTTAAAACTGGTTTTTATATATTTGTTGTGTTAGTTTCACGAATTATCAAGTGAATGCTCCAGACCAGTCTAAAAAAGTGAGTTATACAGATTAGTACTAACAATTTTACACGAGTTCAATTGTTTCATAATTAGGGTAGGATATTCCAATTTCCTTACGATGTTCCCCTTGCGCATTTTGAAAGTATTACCTATATTTCTCTGTAATGTGTTTGTAATAATTAATCCCAATAAAATATATATATATATCTCTTTGGCTATACACCGAATTTATGAAAAAACTTTTCTTGGAAATATATGTTGTTGTCATATATCTCTTGTAATTTCAGTGCCGTTTTGTGAGCAGCAAAATGTTATAAATAGGAATTTGTGGCGGTAATTCATTGGCTGACTGTAAATTGGTAAAACAGACGGGCAAACCGTTTTGACCCTAAAATTGAGAGCAATGTCATTACGTGAGTCACGTCGGCAGATGGGTTCATCATATCGTGAGGCCATTCAATGCCAGTTCATGTAGATATTACACCTATCATGTTTTCATACAGACTGTTATTCGATTCCGGGATAAAATCAGACTATGCCTTTTAAGTGTAGGAAGAATTAACCAGCATTGACCTTTTTTTTCTTGACTAACCTCGCAGCTCAGTTGGGTAGTAACTCTTCCTTCTGAAGTTAGGTCGTGGGTTCGATTCCCACCTAGGTGATAACCACCGTGAACATTTTAAGCTAGGGTATGACCGAATAAACAAAAGAGTTTTGACGCCACTAAAAGAACAGCATGTGAGCTTAACATTTCAATTATTATAAAATTACTCGTAATTCTTAAACTGGTAGTTCAACACATACATATTACTTACATATTTGTGATGAATTTGTGATCAGCTAACAAAGTAACAACAGGTCTTTAGTCAGTCACATGGCTTAAACGAACTTTTTTTTTTTATATGACTAGACAATTTGCTGTTGGCCGCAGATGGCCTTGACAACGTTTACACGGGCTTTTGGGGAGAGCAGACGGCTCTCAACCGGTACTTAAACGACCCATTTCAGACAAAACCACAGGCCAAGAACTCCTACCCCAAACACTCTATTGAACTATTTGAATTCAAAGATCTAAGCGTACTGATGGCCATCGAAACCGCACGGGACACCCAGTAATTGCAGACTTAGATAAAGAAACTTTTATATTGCGAACTCGCGAACAAAATGCGGACGGAAAACTTCCATTCAAGTTTTTTCAGTTCACTCCAAGTTCTTGGTTCTCTTGAATCTTAGTGTCATGCGGCTTATTGTTCGGCGCACAATAGCCCACGCATGTGCTGAATTGTGCCGGCCAACTCATTGCATCGGAGATGTATGAGAGCTACTTGCAACCGAGGGAATACCTAAGTGATCTGCGTATTTCGCATTTTTGTGTGTGATTAATTAGTTTGAGGTCGAGGTTTCTTGCTTTATTAAACAGGCTTTTATATGAAGTAATTAAGATGATCAGCAAGTTTTTTTTCATTATCAGGTGGCAAGGAATGTTTGAATTCATCTGCTAAATTAAACTGCATGTAAATGCTCGAAAACCGGTCTATAGCAAGTAGTTTCAAATGCATCTGAGGTTACTTCGTATTCGGTTAAAAACCGACTTCAGCGCCAATGAACAAGAATGATTCCTCATTAACTCGTATTTGGATGACATATTTTTCCAGCTATTTTGATTTAAAAACCAAAATCCTGAACCAATTTGTATAAATTTTGTATGGGACTAATCAGAAAATATACATTTCAAATAAAAAAAAGCATGTTTATCAATGACGGAGAATATGAGGTAACAAACATAAAAATAAAACCAATTGTAGACGTCCTCCTGTTGAAGTCGATCGAAAATTTAATAAAAAAAATACATTCAGTATCGTTACAGTATATACTAAATTTAGGAAGTACTACTTCTTCTCATATTGACGAGTGGTTTAGTAATAATTATACATATAATTAACCATTGACTGTCACTTTTTGGACTTTTTTCATGTAGTGAAAGGATTACGCTCGCAGAGGCTTTATTCGTGCAAAAGATCTTCGAACTTTTCAGGTTCCAAGATATATGTCGGTTTCTTCCCGAAGTTTTCCTTTGTCCTGTACCTTATATAACCCATTATAATGCATTACAAATAATCTAGGAATACTAAGAGCCAGAAAGAATATAACAAATATAATATAATATATCATTCTGGATTACTTTCTGGGATATTGGAAATATGTATATATTTAATTGCACTTTTGATACTGGAATACTAATCAGTTTATTAAATTTAAATTTCTATTATATAATAATAATATAAATAATATTATATATAGTCTGGAAGAGATCGTCTACCACGATAAGACCGCCTTTTGGATCCACTGCAAATGTACTCTTAGTATTAAGTACCAATAGTAGTTTCCAATAAAGATATTATTATTATTATTATATCCTTAACTTTTTTACAATGCAAATTTGCTCTATCTAAATATGAATGTTAAAGTAATTAATTAATTTTATTTCAAATCCAGGATTTTTATTCTAGGACATATTTATCAGAAATCAGAGTTTAGCGATAAGTTAGATGTACCTACTTAGAGAATGGTGAGACGTGTGGAGTACCTAGTAGGTACCTAGGCTATCGAGAGCACTAAGTGTTAGCTCTCTAGACGACTAGCACAAAGCACTAGACTCTCCTTCCTATCCTATATATCTATTGTCTGCCCTCACAGCTAAGTCGGCAGTAGCTCTGCCTTCTGCGCTCTAAGTCGTTGGTTCGATTCTCACCTAGGATAAACATTATTGTGACAAACATATTTATTTGCTGTCTTGGAATAATATGTGCTATAGTATTTACTAAAACTATATAAGTATTCTATACGATATCTGGTTCCCATAGTACAATTTATGCATAGTTTGGGGCTAGAAACCGCTTTATGAAATGTCCAAGTATATTTATTCAATTAAACATATTTATTTTATATTTTTTGTATGAAGACTTTTTGAATACACATATATTTTGAAATTATTATACCATCTTCGTACAGTTACGTCATCTGTATAGATCTTATTTATAAATGTTTTGTTAAGCACTGCAAGCACAAGGAAACTTGCACTAAACATAAGTAATGTTTGCCTGTTACTTCGTTATGATATACAGTTTCGAACTTAATATAAAATTGTAATCAAAAATTCAAGTTATTCAGTCTAGCGTCTATAATTTATTTGTCGAACTGGTTCATTCCAATTTTGGTTCAGCGGTGTTACTTGAATAGTGACTGAAGCTAGTCTCAATGGTTGTCTATTTCAAGATTCGCGATATATATAGTCAGTGATCCAGACGGCTAAATGGCGCAAATACTATCTGAAAAACGTAAAAGTAGCACGTTTGGTTATCATTTACTTTTTCAAATAAAGTAAGCAGTATATCCATACTTCCTAGTAATATTATAAATGCGTAATGCGTAAATGCTTTTTAACGCCTTAATTAAGTAACCAATTTTGATGAATGTAGTGTAGAGATAGATTGGACCTTGGAGAAGATTATAAGCTACTTTTTGTCGTTAAAATAAAACCTGAAGGGAGCGTAATAGGGTTAACTTTTTTGTATGGGGAATCAATCATTTCTCAAGCCAAGGAAAATTCATCATAATCATACTTTTGGTTAGAAATAAAGAATGTATTTGCTTTTTTTGACCAGTGAAGTTAATTAGGTGATGTATTAAAAATTTTTAAGTACTCACTTACCTATACACAAGTATAGAGACTGGTGAAAGCTTGGAGTATATATAAAAAAAAGCAGATTTTTGTTTGAGTATAATCTTATTATTAGTATAGTCCTGAACCAACCCTAAAATTATATTACCAGTAAATTTTTTATTACAAACCAACGATCTCGACAAGTAACTCACCTTTTTGTTAACTGTCTGGATGTCTGGATTTTTTAATTTTTTTTTAATGAATGTATATATAGGCCTATAGCAAACATTTCATCGGTCCGTCGTGAACCTGGATTTTTATAGTTTCATAATAAAATGATTTCTTTCCATTACTAATATCTAGTCATCACAATAAATGTATTGTTGGAATGGTCCTTCTCGAAAGGGTTAAGTACGTTTCACGGACCTCTGAATTTACGTGAGGTCTTCTTGAACCTTGGATTAAGTCAAATAACGGATATATGAAATAATTTATAGAAATCCTAAACGCTTCTATATCTTCCCAGAGACACTTGAGAAGCCGCTTCGTATGAATATATTGATGGTAACTATTGTTCATTATTTTTTTATTTGACGTCCTTAATTTTATTACTTACTTATTTTGTAATTTTTTTTTTTATCTTGGATTGTTCTTATTCTGATATGATTGTATCTGACACATCTGACTATAATTTTTTATGTATAATTTACTATGACCACTAAAATGCATATGATACAAAGGGCACTTTGGATTATCATAATGCATTTCATTATCTCTGAGTTCTGACTGAGGCAAATTTCAGCTAATAATAAAAATAAATGGGGATGAAAACGAATGCTCGATTTGGGACCAAAAATATCTGCTACCCTGAAATTGTACTAGAGTAGATATAAGTATTAAATTATATAGTACTACTATTAGTGCTAAATATTACTTCAGTTGGACTGTCCTCTCTCAGTTCATTGATAGTAAATGTGTCTTTTGCGCTGTAGCTTGCGAGTTCGATTCCCACCCAGGACAAACATAAATGTTTGGTCTGTGTACATATGCATGCATTTAAAAAGTATTCTATCGGTTAGCTAGTTCTCTAGAGTTTAAGCTATGCCTTGTTGGAGGATAGATGGCGCTGTATGAAATATCCAACAATATTATTTTCAAAAGTAGTGTTTAGACATATTGGTGCAAAGTTTTTTATTTTGTTTAATATCACAAAATCCACAGATCTTAATCTAACATATACACAAAATATCTTAAATATTAATACTTACATCTAATAAAGGATTTATTTTATATTCATTTTAATCTTTTAAGGTTTTAGGTTTTAGGTTTACAAAACCTTTAAGCAACGGTGGTGATCCTGCTCGAAACAAATAAAAATAAATTAGGTTTATGAATCTTACTGTCTCCCTAGTGAATGAAAATGTCTTAGAAGCCGGAGTGTACTTAAAAATATTTATGAAATGCTGTAAAAAATATTAAGAGCTCGTAGGAATTAAGACTGTTGCTTTCGGGTAGTTCTCTAACCAAAACCAGGCAATTAACGAAACCTCACAAATAGAAAGGAGGAGCAACTTAGAATAGCGTTAACCATAGATACACAAACAGTCAGTTGAGAGACTCACCAAAGGGAATGTTAACCGTCTTGTTTGTGGTTAAACTTTAAATTGCATTTTAAATTTTACTCGTTAACGTTACAGCCATTCAAAGTACGCTGGCAACCATTTGGAGCGTTCAACAAGATGTTTACGAATGTCTTCTTTCGAGCTCAGCAGAGTCGAAATGGAATAACAGGGCATTGTTTTCTCAAAGCAAGTTCATATCATATTATTCCACAATTTTGAGGAGTTTTTCCTATTGTCTTGTTAATGTAGTCTTTCTGAGTCCGATACCTAGGTTCTGTACGCTTGTCAAATTCATGTTGTTCCTAGACGTTCTACTCAGTAAGCTAAAATAGCAAATATTTATTAATTTTATTTGACAGGCCTCACTGTTCAGTTGGTAGTAACTCCGCCTTCTGCGCTGTAGGTCGTGGGTTCCCCCAGGAAAAATATTTGTGTCAAATGTTTGTTCAGGGTCTGGGTGTTAATATGTATTATAATGTATGTAATTATAAAAAAAGTATATTTGTATCTATCAGTTGTCTGGTTCCCATAGTACAAGCTATGCTTAGTTTGGGGCTAGATGGCGCTGTGTGAAGTGTCCACCTTTATTATTATTATATTATTTGAGCGTAGTTTTTGTGCGTTATTTACTCAGATGGGTACCTAGATTATCGTCCAACATCCGATCTTAGGCAAACCTTCATGAAACTATGCGAATCAGACTGATCCTGTTATCTCTCTCCAACTCGTGCATCGCATATCTACCTTTCACTCTCTTCTCTGTAGATGGTTTAATCTAACCGAACGATTTAAGTGCGCGAGAGCTGTTATGTTATCGAAAGTATGTGATATTTATCTTTTATGGATTTTTCTTTTATCTAATGAGAACCATCACTAAAAGTTTATTCCTGAATACAGGTTTGATCTTGTGTTGACCTGGAAAAATCCTAAGTACACCTCCTTAGTTTTTGTTATTTCCTTAGTTTTGTACCTATAGGCATTAATACAAACAAACATAATCTATGTATGTAAAACAATTTTTGACCACAGTATCCAAATCATTTGACTATCAGATACAGTAGGTAGTCGTTTTTTGTAACAAAACTGCTTCCCCGTTACGTTAGGTATAAACCGTTTTCAACATGAAGTACATACATAAAAAGGAAACGTTAGGTATGTGTCCGCCACTACCAGATTACTCAATGTTTACGGGGAGCGACGTAGAAAAAACATCGGAATGCCGCCGCGCCGCCCGCCCGCCTCGGCCACGCAAAGAGCTAGTTTTAACGGTACTTAAACATCGATTGGTGTCTGGTCTAGCCATCTCTAGTATCGTATGTGATCTAATTGTGGCATGCTTGTCGTAACGGGCTCGCAGGCGGTTGACTGACCGCATCGGACGATAGCTATACATCTCCGCCAAATTGAAAAGTAACCTAGTTCAGAAGCGTCAGTAATATGTGAAGGCTCTATTCAATTTGGTAGCGTGATAGTTGATTTCTTGACCGCTGCAAGAATAGAAATAGACGCGATGCGGTTTGATAGCGATATCTCGATGATATAATCCGACCTTGACATGTGTCGGAATTTTTAGAAATGATTCCATTTCTGCAATATACAGCTGAGTTAGATATTCATTAGTCACTTTTATTTTTGGCTTAGCTATTCATCAATTACTTGATAAGTACAAACTAGAGTATAGTTTTATTAATAACTTTGTTTTATTAATATTGTAATAGTAGTATTTCAGAAATTTTTTTCTTTGCTTTAATTACCTACTAGCTTTTTACCACGGTTCCACATGGTACCGGGATAAAATTAGCTTAACTGATATTCCAGGTTTACCCATGTTAAAAAGTTCAGCTAAATCGGTTCAGATGTATTGGTGTGAAAGAGTAATTAACGAAATATTTAATCGTCGCATTTATGTATATATATATTTATGGGAAATTGGAATATTAATGAGTATTGCACGCGCTGAGATGTTTCAAGTCAAACACAAACTATTTTTCGTTTATATCAAACAAGTAAATATTATTGGGTCTAAGAATATTTTCTTCGGTGTGAACGGATTATTATAACCTAGAATCTAAATATATCTGTGACACTATTATATGTAGGTATTAGGTACCTACTTACTCAATACTCAATATATTTATTGCCGAATGAATATATTAACTTAGTGTTTCTAACATAGGTACATAGTAGACTGTAGGAGCAAAATCCTTGTACCTGCAATTTTGGTTGCTCGAATGTGAAACCCAAGGAAGGTAGGTCGGCTAATGCGCTATTAAATATATTCAAATTGAATATAGAGTGTGACGGTATGCAGAACGGGAAGTTGCCTCGTCCTACAATCATTTTCTCATTTACTCCCTTCCGCCATGAGCACGCAACATACGCCAACATTATATCATTAGAGCGCTTCAGACTAGACACACTATTTTCGAATATATGATGATAGACTGTTTTAACTGTATACACATAAATCGGAATATTTGAAGGTTTTTCGAAGTCTAAAAGTATAGTTGCTAGTTGTAACGAATTCTAAAAAACGGTCGAATACCTAGAGCATACTTTTACCTACTAGCTGATAATCAGGAATCCCAGGGTAGTCACAAAAAATCTGTCGCCTAGCACCTGATCTGATGGTGCAACACTTAAGAGCCAGTTTCCAAGCACATTCCTGCCACCCTCGTCTACATATTCGCTTAACATTACATGTTTTATGTAGTCAAAAACAAACTTATCAAAAAGTATCTAAAAACTCATAAAAATTTGCTGGGTTTCACTAACTGTTCATGTTTATTATTTATCTTTTAAGTAAAATTCATGAAAAAAATATGGATATTGACAAATTGCCCTTATCCAATATGCAATATTTTGGATCGTTTTTAACTATGATTGCAATTCCTGTTCCTATCCGTTTATTATTTTTTAAACAACAGTCTTTACAATTAGAATAATAGTTAGGCAATCAAATAAAAATATAATACTTAATAGTAATATTGATGGACATTTCGACGGCGCCATCTAGCCCCAAAGTAAGCTAAGCATAGCTAACATATCATGGGAACCAAACAACTGATATACTTACATATTTTTTGTAAATATATATCAATTTTGAAAAATATTTTCAAAAATGTTCGACATAATGTGAGTTTCTACAAAAGAGTCGTTTGCTACGGGTATACAAATATTTGTGCTGCGTCGAAAACACATTACATACAAAGTGGATCTGGGCTGAATAGTTCTATTTCATATAATCGACATTTGAATGTAAATAAAGCGGGATGTTGTAATAAATTCGAAGTTTGTTACATATTAAGACAAACTACGACAAAACTTCCGGACGACACGATAAAGACTTAAAAATATCGCTATCTTTCATTTTCCCTTACAAAGTAAAGAAATGTATTTTCCGACTGAGTTTGTTTGTGAAAGTGCTCGTCAGCGAATAAGTAGTTTTTATTTTTGAAAGTTAAACTCGCAGAGTTTATAATAAAATTACGTTCAAACTAAACAAAATGGAGCGACAGCGGCACTCGTATTCTTCTTACCTTTGCTTACCCTCCTCAATACTGTGCAAAATATTAAGAATCATAGTTCATAATTCATAATTCATTTATTTCCGGAACATAGGTAATAAAAAGATGACAGCAAAGGATACAAGTACAGCTATTTTCCATTTTACAGCATGCAAATTGATAAGATAGGTAATGAATGGCCAGGCGGTAAAAATAAATTGTGAAATATAAATTAAATAAAATTAACAAAATTCATTCAAATTTATCATACAAGTATTCAGATACACTATAATAAGCTTTTTCTATCAACAACCTTTTAACCTTTAATTTAAATAAGCTTATATAATTTATTTCAAGAATATGTTTAGGTAAATGATTATATATGTTAATCTTAAGTTACTTTTAATTAGCACCAAACAGAACAGCCACACTAACTTAAAATTTTGAAGTATCTATTTAATAATACGGTATTGTTAATTAACCCAAGACATGGAATTGTTTGGATCTTAATTCATTTTGGTATTATTTTTATCTTATGCTAGCTTTTACCCGCGCCTTCGCTGGCTTTAATGTTGATTTTGTCAAGTAAAAAGTTTCATAATTAGTATACACCTTATTAGTTCTAGGGTCTCATCTATCTCTATATCAAAATTCATAATCGATTCAGCGGTTTAAGCGTGAAAGCCAAACAAACACACTGAAGCATTTATAATATTAGTTGGGAAATTAATGTGATGACTATCTGAAACTACTTTTCTATTAAATATTGCCGACTTCATTTTAGTTCCATCGACAATTCTTACTTATTTTATTTGCTTACCAAGTACCAAACCATTTTGTGTTATATAGTATATATATATATATATATATATATATAGTGTATGTTTATATAGAAAATTAGAACACAAAAGCTGCTATTGTGACTTAACTATGATAGTTAGATATAAGATTTTTTTGTAGGTATTAATGAGTACTTTAATCATGTAGTAGTACATAATTGTTATGTATCATCAATAGTTTTCACAGCGCACGCCTAATAATGAATTTTATAGGCGAGACTTTGCTACTTTGGGTTACATTATTTAAACTTTCTTAAGGATCTAAAATTATTTAGATACTAAATTATAGCCTGATTTACTTCTTGATAATTTAGACCTCTGTTGGTAAAAAAATGGTCAAAATCGGTCAAATAGTTTCGGAGCCTGCTTGGTACAAACAAACAAATTAAAAAAACCGCCCTCATAATATTAGTATTATAATATTAGTATAGATTCCAATGCCGCCAAAGTACACCATAACGATAACAGGTTTAAATATGAAGTCAGCCAAAATGCTTAAATTAAAATTGAACGGCAGTTGTCTGGATATATATATCTTTTCTAACCCTATTCCTTTGATACTCTCATAAAAACTTCACTTGTGCTTAATAATGTTTGTGCTTATATCAATAGATATATCCATACATAAAAACAAGCCTGTTTCCCAGAGGGTTAGGCAGAGAGCACGGTTTCCCACCTGTTACGATCCCGACATAACTCCTTAGCTACATCCCTCTCATAACACTTCGTTTTAGGGTAGGTACACTTGGCCTGGCTCTTTTCCACCTATTTTGACTAAGTACGAAGGTACGCCAGTCTTCCCCTTCTAATGTTCCCATTCCACCCACCTTATGCACTTGTTTCGTCATTCTCCTTTCATTCATTCTCTCTACATTACTACGTTTATATATTTTTCCTATATACAATATCCCAGAACGCTACTAATCTTATAATTGAATCACTGCTATTATTTACATCTTTCGCTTTGACGGATAATCAGTTGGAACAAATCTCTAACAAACTTGAACAAAGTCCTGTTCAGAATTAACAAAGCTATTGAGTATAAGTAAGTTGCCAAGTTATGAGTTACTTTATCACTAGTGCTGTTTAATAGCATCTGAACTGAAGCTAAGACGAACATGTTTCTCGCTCATAGGTGTCAATGTAAAATGCACTTTATTGGACTCGCTTTAGATGCAAATCGGCTCGCATTGCTCATAGAATGCTGGGAAGAAACGTTTAGTTATCTCATAATGAATACGAGCAGTCACGTGTAGACTTTAGGCTCTATTATTGCTTGCGTGTTTATCACAGTTTCTTGCATATTGTCTTCAGAGGGATGTTCTGGGCGCAAGTGATATTTATTATTCCGTGTCTGAGCTCAGTCTTGTGTAACTTGGTTAGCAATGTGTATTTCATAGAGGCTCCCGTTTATTCCATGGAGACATTTTGATAATGCAATAATGGGTTAGTACTCTAATATTAAGGTTCCCTCAACATGTATCATGTTGCATAGAACCTAGTATCTATCTTGTGATGTATCATGTATTTTTGTAGTTTCTGACTTATGGTGTAAAATAAAGTTATATCATGTTCTATTATATACTTGCTCAGAGGTCTTTTTATGGTGTTAGATGAAAATATCGCGTTGAATACTTATGTATCCTATGTAATTGCGTATTTATTATATTTCATAATATTATGCATAAGGATGTCAAGTTTTTTAAGTGAATAAGTTACGGAACAAGCACCTCTCAGCAACTCTGCCTGTATCAAATATAATGTCTTGGGTCCTACTTATACCTATATACTTATACGAATAGTATAATAGTATCCTAAACAGTAGTTTGGGGGTTGGGCGACAACTAAATTCACAGAAAAGTAGAATCTCCCCTTGTATGTAAGTGTACTTCTACAAAAAGTCACGTGACCTCAAACTTTAGTATAGTGTACATATTATATTGTTACAGTGTCACATAGATCTCTGAGGTTACAATATGCCAGTAACCCTGTTAAATTACTAAATTGTATTCATCATTTTGATTCACATAAATTATATTTATTCTACGCTATTAAAGTATCTACATCATAAAGTGCAGAACAACTAGGAAATACAACAAACAATTTAATATTCTCCTTTTAAAACTACATACAACATTATTGTCACATTAAAGAGATTTAACGTCGCGTCTCCATAACACGCTGTATAACCCTGAGCTTGAGCATTCCACAAGGTCTTTGAATATATTTTATAAAGTGTATATATATATATATATATATATATATATATATTTTATTTATTTTTTATTTTATATGTACTATATAAAAGGTAAGGGGAATCATAAAGTAAACGACAAGAACTTTATTTGCCGACAAGAACAAAAGACGAAATTAATTATTAGGCTCGAAATTACGAAGTCAGCAATTAATTTTACTCATGCAAACAAGCAGAGGGTAGGCCTGGTTCAAATAAGTCAGACTGATAGGTTTTTGTTTCGACCAATAGGGTTGAACAGACGTCAAACTTAGCAATAAGTACGCGTGACTTTATATTTTGAATATTTTTGGCGTTCCCAAGCTATTTTGTTCATGAATTCTATGGAAATAAAATTATTGACTTTGACTTTGAACCTAGATGACAGTTGCTGGCTTGTATTCCTGAATACCTGCATGCTTGTACGCTTGAAACCTTCTATGCTTGTACGCTTGAATGCTTTCATGCTTGTACGCTTGAATGCTTGCATGCTTGTAACTTAAATGCTTGCATGCATGCTGAAGAATGATTATAAATTATTGTGAGGCTTTTTTTAACTGACTGATCGTGCTGACGGCCCACTTGATGTTAAAGGTAACCGCCGCCCATTGACAATAAATACTACCGTAACATACTACCCATTGTGGCTGTTTTATAAAAGAGTCGCTGATATATTTACGCTTAGATCCACTTTAATGTAAAAAAATACGCTATATTCAAGGACCTTTTGTGTGTGCCGTGACCGTATTCGCATTCAGGATCGGCTAGCTGTTTACGTAATCCTTTCTTGAATGCGCATTGTAATGTAACATTAAATTTGTTTGGAGCCCGACTTTCGATCTGTTGCCAGATTTATTTAACTTAAGTCTAGCTCCTTGTTTGTAACTAGGTCTAGAAATACAATACGAAGTAAAAAGATGTATTAGAGTAAGTTTAAGAAAAACTTTAAATTATGTTTTTACACAAAACCGTACAAACATTTTTGTATGTTAACAAATATTATCAGAAAATTTCTTTTCATAAAATACCTCGTTTCTAATAAGGACTGGTTGGTTATAGAACTTTTTACCATCTTATCAGTTAATAAGTTGCCTATCTTAGCGCAATATAAATGCAATATCTATCTTAGTTAAAGTTATTATAAGTGAATATTTATGCTGTATCATTAAATGAGAGTCTTCAACAATATGTGTTTAACATACGATAAGTCGGGAGCGCGTAGCTTCCTATGCTGCAACAAACCATGTCACTAGGTTTGTCACTTGGGAAATAAGAAAACTGATTACTTTATGTTTGGTCTTAAATCATGATAAGGTTGAGCATTCTTATGAAGTTTATAATCAAACACCCAAAGACATTTTTCACAACGGTGCATTGAGATTCGGTTTTTGTGCATAGACACACAGATACAGAACCCAGGCTAAAAACACGACAGCAAAATAAATGTTATGCTCAACCCCAAATGGAATTGATAAACTAAATAGAACAGAAACAAAGGTATGATTCTGGCTTCCCGGGCAGGAATCCTGCGGTTTCGTAGGCCAGGAAACCGTAACCTTAAACCTCACAGCTCAACCATAGCTGAGATTTGTCTTCCGTGCTCTATGTCTTAAGTTCGATTCCCACCAATTACAATTTGTTAGATAAAAATAGACGTTTGTTATGTCTCGGTGTTGAGGTTGAGAGCTGTCTGCTCTCACCAAAAGCCCATGTAAACGCTGTCAAGGCTATCTGAGGCCAACAGAATTAAAAAATCTAAAAAAACTCTGTGTTGCATTGAAATAATATAACTTATAAATATTCTATCAGCTAGTTGGTTCGTATGCAAAGTTGGCTTAGGACTTAGATTTTAGAGCTAGATTAATGTTAATGTCGTCGATATTTTATTATTTATTTATATCAGTCCTCGGTGAAGTAAGTGACAGGTACAAAAGCTGGGATTCTAGCGGTTTAATCTCATACGTTTGACTTGGAAGTGGGAACGTGAAGATTGCAAACTATTCACCGGGATGGAATGTTACCGTAGTGATGTTAGTTGGATAACAGAACTCTGTTGTTATGGAAAAATAGCTTCAGCCCCCGACTTCGCCCGCATTGTGCCCTGTTTATTTCAGAAGTTAATCTACGTAGTTCAATATTTCAGCCAAACTGGTTCTGAAGTTTTGGAGGAAAAATTATTAACTGAAATTAGAAGTAAAAGAAAGCAACTACTCTCAACTACTCAACTAAAACGCATTTTCACAGAAACTGAATAATTCCTCCCACGTTTCGATGTCTTTTAATATAATTTTGCTCGCAGCCGTCTGTCCGATACGTAGTAATTTGAGTCTGACAATATCAATTCAGTCAATTGAACCACTTTTCAATATAATTATGAATATTGGTTTTATGATCAGACGCGCAATAAGCTTCGATCCTACTTCGTTTGATCTGTGACTGATTAACCGTACTGTATAGATATAACCAAATGTCATACTAATACTACATCGAATAGCGATTTCCTATACTTTGTAGATGTATCCTATAAAATAATAATAAACATATTCAATTATTTGAACGGTCTTTGTATTATTTGAATGTAATAATGGATTTGCCATTCAATCAGGTTTCGTTACTTAAACTCACATATATAGATATGTTTTATTACTATGGCAATCATAAGAATATCTTCTTCTATTGTTAATTAACTTGAACTCCATTAAACGAGATTAAGTCTCTCTGTCTAGCTGTGGCTGTGCCTTCGTAACTCTCAAACGAATGGGTCCAACTGAGAAAAACTGGTAACATGGGAGAAATTACAGATTGATGGAGTAGGAACATTTTATGAGGCACAAAATATAACCTGGGGAAAGTAAGGAATTCAGTTTCGTTGGTCGTTTCTTTTATCTCCATTTTCACCTCAATCATCTTAAATAATATTGTTTACTGGCCTACAGCGACCTTTAAATGACCTATAATTGTAATAGCGAGAAAACAAATGTAAACGACTGCGTGGGCCATTTTAATGGGTAGTTTGATTGTGATTGGGCAAAGGTCAATATAACTATAATGGGGTTTCCTCAGAATAAAAGGCAGTCATTAAGATAGGAACGCTTCTTCTGTGAATGGATCTTGATTTTTCCGGGTTTAGATAATATTTTTCATATCGGTTAATACTATTCTCGCCTAAACATTGCTCACTTACATTTGAGACACTAAGCCATAATATTTTGCTGTAAAGTAATTCGACGCTGTGAGACAAAATCAAACACAGTGCGTGGTTTAGTATAAGCGAGCGGAGAAACAAACAGAGGCAACTTTGTTTTACGATATACATATTATTATTAGAGACTAGCTGCGCCCCGCGGCATTACCCGTGGTGAATAAGTAACCCACGGGAACACTGAATTTTTCCGGGATCAAAGTAGCCTATTTGTCAATCCAGGATATAAGCTATCTTGGTACCAAATTTCATCCAAATCCATTCAGCCGTTTGATCGTAAAAGAGTAACAAACATTCATACAAACTTTCACGTTTATAATATTAGAGATAAATTCAGTCTTGCGGTGAGCTCATTGCGCACGCGCAGTAACTTCACTGGAAGCTCATTCACTAATCACTTCGCTGGAAACACGCTCGTAATTCGCCTATAAGATAGGTCCTTAAATGATTCCAGTTTTACAGGTTTTACAGGACTCCTATAAGTGGAGCTAGTTTGAGAAAGTACTATAATAAGCACAAATTTGAGCGTAGTTAGTAATTTACTTTGATATAATTCCCTAAGAAATATATCATAAACTTAAGCTACACTTGTAACACACAGCAAATCATCGTTCGTTAAAGCGACGCATTCTTTAAAATGAGGGTAGTTTGAGTATTTTTGATCGGCAAGCTACCCACTTCTGTTTCCGATGGAGATTTGGTTGTATCATATTTGTTACCAATTGCTTACTCATAGAAATAACAATAAGTTTGTCATTCATAAAAGTTTACTAGCGGTTACTAGCGACAGTATATTAAGCTTTTACTATGTATTAATAATATCATATAAGTGAACTGTATAATTATGTTCTTTTGAAAATAAACTTGATTAAACCGTACGAAATTAAAACTGCTCTAACGATACTTACTAAACCATGAAAATATTATATTATAAGGTAGCCATAATTTGTAATGAAATATTTGATAAACCAGTATAAATCCTGACACCAACTCGTGCATAATCCGAAGGCTAATCTTACCTCGTTCCTTCGATGCCTAAATAGGCAACCCCGCTAATTTCAACTCTGTGAAAATAATATTCGCACAAAATAAAACCCCAGGAAATAAGGCCTGCCAGTGAAAGGACAGCGACGGTGCGATGTAAATTCGTTTTTTTTTTCAATGTGGATGGAAACCTTATAACAAAATACTTGAGTCTGAAACTAATGTTTTCTTTATATTTAGTAATAACGTCTATGGAGCCTGCATGGAGTCTATGGAGACCTGTTAAGGACAAAAATCTAATCTTTTCCAGTACTTGTATAATATTCATTTCTTGATTCATAAGTTCTCAGAAAACAATTTACACAAGCTCTTCGTCGAGCAGCAAAATGATTTATTGTATTAATTACTTTTTAATATAACCTACAAATATTAATTCTTTCGCAAGTGGCAGTTTGCACGGAAACTTTAATTTTCACGTGTGATGCTATAGAGGGTGAACCAATATTCGGTACATTTATTTAAAGCAGGTAACATAATTATTACAACTTTTCTTGACGTTTCGTCCCCGCGCCGGACCCTGTCCGTAACGACTCGAACAGGCTCGCACCGAAGCCTAGCGGAGGCAGGCGACTCGTGTGCCCTGTCACTACCAGCTTCAGATTATATCGTGAAATCCAATTTTGTGGTTTTGTTATCGCTCTCGCAGGGAATTTACTAGATTTCCTTCTAATAAATTTACGGAAAAGTTGCGGTTAATGTAAAATAACCCGGATTCCTGAAATCCCGCTAACTTTCAACTCTCATCAAAATGTTGTAATATATTTTAATATATACGTATATTATTGTCAATTTACTATTAATAAACGGTAAGCAATTCCGAATTTTTGTTCTTCCCCATGGAGGGTCGAAATGGGTTTGAGCGCCAAACTTATAATTTTTAATTCCCGAATTGACGTTTCCAAACTATTGTTCTAAGAATTTAATGGAAATAAAGTTTGTCTATTGTTCGCGAGTCAAAATATGTGAAGTATTATATTACAATACCTACAAAATACTGTCTACATTGGAAGGTAAACTATCTACTATATACTATCTACTATTGAAGACACTTTAACTAAAAACCGTATAAAATTATTAATACAATGCAAAAGCCGTAGTTGCCGTTTACAATACAGTATACAAAGTATCCAGTTTTATAACAGAAAATTCGTCTGCCCTTTTTGCTTTTGATACAAAAGGGTGGTGGTGATGGTGGCTTACGCCCAACCGCCTTACACAACAAAATTAGTCATGCAAGCTTATTTTACCAAAAGGATAAAAATGAAATGTCCCTTAAGTAGATTTATTATTGGATAAAGTTGTACAAAGTCGGTAATAAGATTTGAGAAATGAACGTAATGTCAACAACGGCATGCTACCCTGGATTTAAGGAAAGATAAATGGATGAATGTTATACTACGACAAAATTTAGTGACAACTTTATATTAAGGAAGATCAAGGGGAATTCAATTTTACATAATTGGAAGGAGCAAAGACGATATTCAAGGACGATGGTCCTATTACAGGAAATTCTTGGAGTGTAAAGTATATTAAGATATATTTGTTTTATTAGCGATAGGTAAGCACTTGACCGCAATCTCATCTGATGTTAAGTGACAATGTGGTGTCTACGATTAAGAATGCTTGCTTAGAAGTAATCTATTCATATTATAGGTTTCAGTAAATACGGACGCAGGCAAGGAGTTCCACTCTTGGGCAGTCCGCATTATAAAAGTGGAAGCAATACGCTTATAAGTTTAGGTTAAATTTATTTAGTTTTGTCGGTTATATTTCATTGTATTAGTATTTACATACCTTTTGTCTTATATTCTCGAAACCTTGGTAGATTCCAGAGGCGACGGACGGGATATGACTCACTCGTACGGATAAAGGCTCCACAGTGTGTCTTGGTGGCGCCTGTTGCTCGGGGCAAGCAAATACACTTTCCCGAAGCGATCCCATCGTTACCTTAATTAGTTATAGCGGCGTTACTTCTAGTTGCCCGAGGTTTGGTCCGCGTAAAATTCGGTTTTATCGCGCACCCCTATTTTACACTTCGAAAAAGCTTTGTTACTCCTTATAACTCAGCTATTTGCCAGTAAAAACTCGTCATAAGAGGTCTAGCCGTTTCTATTAGCCGGAACAAACACTCACAGACAGACATTATTTTATATATTTACGGTAAATACTTTCTACTACTACTATATACCTTAAAAAGCTGTTATTGTGATATTATAGAAACTTAAATTTTATTTATTTATTTATTATTTATAGACTACAATGAGACAAGAAACAAAACTTCAACAAATCTTCGTGCATGACCACCAGTTTAATTGAAGAGTATTAATAAAAGAGTCGCATTTTATGGCTTTAAATTTTAATGCTATGCTTATCAGGCATAATCGCTGACAAAGGCGAGCGCATAAAGGCATTATTTAACCCGGTCCATGCGTCGCGTCGGGCACAAAGCAAGCCATTCTTCTGCAGATTAAAACGAGTTACTTTGTTGCTTACCTGCATACTGCAGCTATAAGCTCCCCTTTTCTATAATGTGAATAAGATACGAAACTAACGTATAAATGTACCTGTAAATATCTTAAGTGGCAACTTCTGCTGGTAAAGAAACAAATAAACAATTTATTTGTGCTAGTAGTGTAGACATTTAGAAAACATTTACAGCTTCAACAAAAATTGGCAATTGTTAACAAAAGCTAAGACTTTGTTGAATTGTCAGTTGCTCAACCAGCGGATAATGACTGAAAATATTGTGTGTTTGACCGGCCTAAGACCATTCATATTGGCATTTCAATGTTGGGTTGGATAGCTAGATCTTGCTCCAATCTGTTTACAATATATAATTTTATATTAATTTTACCTTCTTATTTTTATTAGATATAACCGTGGTGCAAGCGTGGTCAGCCTTGCCTTCGTCTCTTTGGTATTCCCATTCCAATAATAAAGATTCATAACCCTTTCAATCGTTTGTGTCAATTCTTCCAACTTCCAATTGCAATTGATATTTTTCACGATAAAATTCGAACATTCAAATTAAAATTGTCATAATTGAATATCTTAATGCAATTATAGAAATTTCCTTATTGTTTTTCTTTGTGTGATTTCTAATTTGTTAAACCGAAAATGTTTATACAAATGCTGTGTACAATATTAGGGTTAGCAGACTTCGTAAATAAGTTATTAATACGAGTATGTAGGTAGGCACCTACCTAGTTTATTTATTATCTGCTTTTGTACCTAAACTATATACATAAATAAAATATCTTGAGAACACAAAATATTAAGCTCATCCCTACTATTGTTTTATCACGAATAACTTAACACATTCCAGACAATTCCGTAAATAGTCAGATAGCAGTACAATGTCATACCATCCTGTGGAATTACCAAAAGGGATGCATATCAGTCCTTGGTATTCGCTCTTGAACAGTCACTAAATGGCGTCACCGATTAGGTAGGCACCACATACCAAATAGATAAAGCTTCTATCGCTATAACATAGACATTTTTGTATAACAATGTAACGTCCAAATAACAAGATAACTCAGTAACTCTTATCATATATTGTTTGTTACATATCTTGTTGAACTGACGATGTAATTTGTTTTATTTTTAATTGTATACTAGGAACCCGGCCCAGCTTCGCACGGGTATCCAGACAGAGTAGACCATTCTTCTGTTTTAAAGACGTATATACCATACGTCTTAAAAAAATATTAATATGTAACTAATCGAGCTACTTAAATAAAGTTTACAAGAATTTATAGATAGGTAGGTCAACTGATCAAACTATATTCTGTATCCAATTACTCCGTTACCCAGGTCAAAATACTGGCGGTATTTCTTCGCTGGATAGCATCCTCAGTCTCTGAGCCAGGAAGGTGACATCTCTTGGGTCACGGAACTCACGGATAGCCACCATGAAATGTTTTTGGCGACGCGAAAAAGAAAGAAAGAATAAAAGAAAGAAGAAAGAAAAGAAAAGAAGAAAGGGCACACGTAGGGCACCCGTTCCCCAATGGAACTAGATGGTCTCGATTACAAAAGGCAAACACTATGTTCTAGTTATTCATTTATCGCATGGACTAATTTTCTGTCATTTCGTTATAATTTATTTAGTTATTATGGGAAACCAATGATATTATTGAACGAATGCCTTGTCAAGTCCGTTTCGTCATGTCAATGAAACTAACAATTTAATAACATTGCAAGTTAATGCAATTTTTTGGGTCTATTTAGTTATTAACATCCGATACATTTTAATTTACTTATAAATTCATTTTAAAAACATTATAAAAACAGTTTTCTCATTTCCCCTCTTCTCGTATACGTTTTTCGCGACTTTAATTTTGGTAGGGACATTTTGCTGTTTTTAGATTAGTTTTGTTAATTTACGAATATAAAACTCAGTAATTTCTAAAACTAGGAACTTGACTAAATTATATATCAGTAGGCCTTAAGTTGGCACCAACACGGCCTTAAACGAGACACAAAACACGCATCATTGAAAAAGTCTTACGCGATGTATCGCAACGCTATGATCGCGATGGAGAATCCTATATCAGCGTATTGCAAAACGATAAAAACGTAAATAAAGTAACTTGTATGGCGGGCCGGTTGCAAGATGCATAAATCTGTGCGGTGTGGGCGTACGAACCGGTCTAGACGAGATGAACTTTAAGGATCATATGAATAAAAAAACTTCGCATGTATATCGCGAAACCGACCCGGGTACGATATCCTTAAAGGCTTATTTAGACAACAGTTTCTCGCAAACGTATCGAATGCCAGAAAAGTAAATTCTCACCCAGTTTAACACCCAGACACAGAACAGAACAAACATCAATGCTCGTCACAAAAATGTTTGTTCTGGGTGGGAATCGAACCCACGACCTACAGCGCAGAAGGCAGAGTTACTACCAATTGAGCTGTGAGATCAGTCAAAAGTTTTGAGTTCGAAGTTTTTAGAGTTAGTTTAGTAACGAGCAAGATGTTAAGCAGTAACCTTTGCCTATAAAAAAGCAATACGTCTTGGACCCTCCTCTACTTACGTATGGGAAGACTCAATTCGCTTTGTATTGCGGCTGTAACTTAGAGACATGAAGGTGTCTTAAGTGCCTGTAATTTCACCGGCAACCACTCCTTTCTCCGGAACACAGTCATGCTTTTTAATATCTTATCTTGTAAGATTTTAACACCCGCAGCGTAAGAGAAATTTGTGTTCTAATTTTAGCTATAATCTGATTTAGTACAATTTAAAAGGAATTTATAACAATTTCGAACATCCCTTTTTGGCGACATCAAAGACGGAACGCGGCAGACGGAAGCATTGGGGGTTTCTCTGAAGTTTTTTATTTCTTAAAACTTCTTTATTCGCAGAGAATCTCAGACATTTCAAAATTATAACGTTATTTTTACAGAGCTATTGTTTTACATTCTATTAAATACGTGCATTCAGTATTTTCCTCCATCGCGAACATTCACAGACAATAAAACAAGTTAATAAAACTTGTTACAGGACAAATATATACAATATATCAAACACTCAATGTCGTAACCATATTCAATTATTGAACCTAATACCTAAAAATTATACATTTATGTATTCAAGAGTGTAGTACATTCATTAAATTAGAAACGAGTGATAACTTAGGTATTACCAACTAAATTGCGAGTATATTAACGAGTGTTATCTACTGTAGTTAAATTTAAACTTTTAAATTGCTTTACAAAACCTATTAATTGCGATTCTATTTTCTACAATTTTCGTATCACACGACTTTCCATTACTTTGTGTGCACTTATCTACCTAGTAAATTTATGTCTAGACCATTGCTATGTATGTCTGGAGCCATTTACAATAACAGGGCAAGAACTTACAATACGTTCCCTTATTCTTTACATTCCCTATTTTTATCGTATTCAAATGTAATGTCCAAGGGACTGGAATAAGACACATTTAGCATACCAGACATAAGTATCACTAAGAACTGATGTTCTTACCATAGGGGTAGTTTAAGCACTTTATTAATTTGAAGTGCAAAATTAATAATCAGCCGAAAAAGTTAAAAATGTGAAAACATTAAAAAGACGAAAATTAAATGTCAGCGATCGTATTCATAGCTGAAAAAAAATACTCAAATGATTCCACTGTAATTAATTGCATTATCTAAAGATAGGAAAGCAATTTTAAATACCTATTTTCTAAACGAACAATGGACGGAGTTTGTTGTGAACTCTCGGGAGAAAACCTCTAATTTATCTCGAGTGGACACAATTGGAAGAAAACACAAGAGAGGGCAACGCGTCGGATTAGATTAGCGTAGATAAGATTAGTGGCGGCGCGGCGCGGCGCGGCGTCGCTGTGCGGTGTCTATCGGCTGCCGTGTAAACCTGCTAATTGCAGCCACCCACTGCACTCGCCGACGTCGACTCCGCGACCTCATCACGCCAGCTGCTGCCCCACTCATAACCCAATCGCACCGAAGGCCTCGTGCAAATTATTGCAACTCTCCGTGACCCGCGCCGTTAGCACATCGAGCGCGACTCAAAGCTTTTCCAACAGGAGGCTTTCATTAATATATATTGTTGCGATGAGCGGCGCGGCGCGGCGTTTCGCGGGCCGGACTCGGGCGGGGCTGCACCCTAATGCAATGATTCATATTATTCGGTTTGCGGGCGAGTTGAACGTCTTCCATTATTGTCATTCATCGGAGGAAGTGGGCGGCGAGGGGCGGCGCGGGTGCCGGCGGAGCCCCCCGCGCGGCTCTCAGTCGCTCGCCAACACTCTCGCCGCCGACACGCGAGAGCCGCGATGCACGTCGCCTACGCTTGACGCATTCGTTCGCGGTCCGTGTGTGTGTGCCTTCCCCGTGCTCGACATTGGAGTCGGGAGCTCGTGCGAGCCGCTCGGTCAGTGCGCGCGTGTCCGGTGCAGTTCGGGAGTCTCCGCTCCGCACAGGCCGTCCCCCGCGACTCGCGCTCCCAGCTGACGGCTCAGCTGATCGCCGCGGCTGTCACCACCAAACGCACGGTGAGTGCGATCTCTCGCTGCATTTACGCGCAAGACGTCGTTTGACGTGTCTATTTTGAGTTGCTCGCGAAACGATTCCCGATGGACGCCCGCATCACCCGGCGCCGCTACGCTGTCACGATGATGATTTCGCGGATTCGCGCTGATGTTACAAGTGTCAACGGCACTATTGATAAACAGTGTCGGCTTTCGGAGTTTACGAGCATTCATGGAAAACACGGATGGAATGAGGAAGTTTGTTTTCCATTATATGCGTGCACGGCCTGTAATGTGAAATAAGTTAGAGTGCGTGTGGGTGAATAAATGGTGCTAGGTTGTCGTTAGTCCCCTCTGTCCAGCTAGCGGACTTCCCGTCGGGCGGCGGCTAGGCGGCGGCTGCACGATGCTGCGCAAATGCACGTTTCAGTAGCCCCGCATCGTGCCGCGCTCCCCCAGTCTAGTCTAGACGGCATTATTATTCTATGATTTTACGGTCATTTACCGCATGTCACAAATCGCAACTTGATGCACTATCCTTTATTGAAAACAAATTTATTTTGTATAACGAGTAAATAATCTTTTGACAAAGGTAATAAAATATATATCTCGCTTAAAATTAATCTACAATGAAAATGCCACTACATCCGTATCACACCAGAACAAAAGCTTGTTATCTCTTATCTCAACCTGCGCATGTGAAGGTCGTTTTGATAAAATGCTGGCTGGACATTTCTCTGAACAGGTGTTGTTCGTTAAAGTTTTTATTACAAAACAGATAAGGCGAAATAATATGAAAATTAAAATGTCTAAGCGATTTAAATTTACAAAATCTGACATAAATATAAACCGATGTAAATGGCCGAGTAAGTACCATATTAAAATATAAAAATTCTGTATGTACATGAAATTGATATTAATTATATTTATTTTTGTATATATTTTACTCGTTTTCAAGCGCTGAATAGAAAATTTTGAAACACTCAGATGCACCCATCAAGAAGAACCCAAAAAGAGAATTACGTAACTTGATAGAAAGTTACAATTGCAATATGAATTATCGATATGGACCGAGCTCTTGTTGAAATGAACAAATACACAATTTATCCACAAATACAACATAACCTGTTCTACAATTGGGTAACCATGCAACTTCAGACATGCCGAATAAATTAACATTTTACTTCTAACTTGGTTAACTTGGCTTGTTCGTAACAAATTTTACAAAGTTACTTATTTTTAGCTATAGTAATTATTTTACACCTTTTTGGAAAAAAACCTGAATCTAAATTTGCAGAGGGTTTCGTATTTTTGGTAGCATAGACCATCTTTATAAAATATTACAATAATTTTTGCCTTAGAAGAAACGCAGCGTAATTTCATGTGTTATCCTGAGAGGCACAGAAGAAAAATAATTATTTATGAAACTTTTTAATATCTAAAGAGGTTGATCACAGAGGATAATAAATATTATGAAATCTCTATCACCAAAGCAACCTTCTTTTTAGGTGAATAACTTACGGAACGAGCATGGATTTTCTGGATGAATAACTATTGAAATGCTTAGCTGCACTTATTTTATTATTAATATCTCATATCTATTAACTGCCAACCTGGAATATACTAGGTCCTAGCTCATTACCGAAATCCTGTTTAGTGAAGTCTATATCCCATTAGACAGGAAACAGTCAAATTAAGTGAAACATACACTATTATGTTTGTTATACAGTGTTTCGGCTTATAGCCCGATTACCTGTGAAATTACAGCCACCTGAGACAGCCGAGGTGAATAATGTTCTCATGAGTATATTGTTGGGCATGTCATTTCATAGACAGATATTATGCATAGGATTAGGTTTAGATTGTTAATAATACAACTGTTTTTATTCTTCATCCCATCAACAAACAGACAACAAACAAGTTTTTTTTTCTGTCGTTTAGCTTGGTTAGTATTTTATAATATTTGTTGTTAAAAATTTGTATTGTCAAATTATCTCTGCTTCGAACAATAAACATCTTTACATAACTCGAAATCAAAGGTCAGAACTTAATTGCTCTTTATTTGATTTTCATTAGCACTGCGTTATCTAACCGTATGCGATAGGAAGTTAATGTGCCCACTGTGTTTGAAACTCCGTATTCAGAACTAAAGAGTTTCTACTTAAAGTTGAATTAGATTTAACAATATTTTCTCTGCATTTCCCGCAGTTTAGCTTATCTCGATAAATATCAATAAGTTTTTATTTATCAAGAAATTATGTGTAAAAACTAAAGAACCGTTATCAACTCGATTGAGTTATTTGTAATTTATTGAAATGTTTTTATAATTTGTCGCAGACATGAGTTTCTTTTATAAAATTAACTGATGTGATGATGTTTGAAAGGCACTATTTATTATATAAATTGTCAAAAGATATGTGAATATGAATGTGAATGACATAAACCAATCTCAGTAACTGGCGTTTAAAGATTTTTTGACTGAGTTGACTGAATGTAAAAAAAAAGTTTAGTTAATATCATGCTTTTGACCCTCATTTGTATAATGTTAGTGTAATAGTATTTTTAAATACTCGTATATATTCTCATATAGAATTTTAATCCACTTCAACTTCACCAGTCCATTCACCTCAGCTATCTAACCATGTTGAATTAAAAAAAAACAATTTCATTAAACCCGTTTTACCGTTAAATAGCATATTTTTTTTACTTACACGTGTAAGTGCCGTTTACATAACAACTGTATTGCGTTTGGAAACAACAAATAATTAATTATTTGTCTTTTTTGTGATAAAGTTACGAAACGAGCAGATGGTCCACCTGGTTTTGGTAACCTCTGCCCATAACGGCTATACGGCTTGGGTCTTTTACTTTGGTACAACAAGATCCAAGTCACTTTGTATGCCACCGTAATTCTGAGACGCGGTGGCATTTCTCATGTGCCTGTAATATCACTTTCAAACAGGAACACATTAACGCGAATGCATTACTGCTTGTATACATATAAAATCGTGTTTATGTAACAGCATACAATACATTGTTAAACTATCGTACTGTCTGATTCATTACTTCTTGTATTTTGTATTATACTCTACAAAACATAAGTACATAAGCATTATTGCTACTAAAGTCATTTTGTCAAAGTCAAATTGTTCATTACATCCTAAGCATGCCGTTTGAATAGTGATTCAGTGCATCGAAATTCATTTTTCTATGTGCAAGCTGATAACGTATGGCCGATAGAAACATGACGAATGTGATATTCCGTCTTGTATACGTAATTATGGGCATACCAATGGTCATGTAGATTAATATTCAAACAAACGAAACAAACAAAAGTTATTTATTTAAATTAAAATGTTGTCGCTATGATGGATTGGGGATTCACGTGGGGACTCTTTTGTTAAGTATAAATAAACCTGTATTAGAAGTGACCACTCATTTCTGTGGGCTATATATGGTTATACTTGTAGACTTTATAATATGTATATTGATGAAAAACAATTGATTTTACACACAAGTACGAAAAAATAAACATATAGTGGGTGGGTACATGGGTGCATGTTTAAACTATTTTCAAAAATTAAAAAAGAATGCACCCGAAGCATTAAGGGCAATATTGCTGTATCTCGGTAACAAAAGAGTATTGACACAAGATAACCGCACACTAATGTGGTAGATATCTGTAGCTGGTTTACACCCATTGTCCCGTTATCAGTACGGTTAGCATAATGTCCGATAAGCAAATAAATGGCCGCAGTGATGTCGTCAGACATGTTGCTCTATTCAGGCCCACTTTTTATAACGCTATAAAGAATGCCTTGTATTACGCCTTGCGGTGCGATTATGGAATGTAGTGCTCTTTTTTTTCATTAGTTAATGATGATACAGTGCATTTGCAATTACCTTTAATGTGGATGGCTGGATTCTACAGATTTGTGGTACTATCGTAATATAAGTCTATAGTTCTGAGGTTATCGCTGAGATGCACAAAGTTTCTACTTTAAAAGTCAATTTGAGTGCGTGAATGAAGATATTTAATTTTATCAAGAACTTATATACGAATCAATGCTATATGGATAAGTTTACAAAAAACATAACTAGTTAGGTATATTAAAGTATACTTTAATAGGATATATATTTAGTCAAACTTTGCAGAGATATTATATTAAAAAGAATAAAAATATTGTTTACCAACAATCCAAATATACCTCAATAAGTAATTATGAAAAAATATTTAAATTAAATAGTTCAGACAATAAACTGTAGAATTGCATCTACGAAGTGCTACGAAAGCGCTACGACGCCGGTACCATTTCCGGGTCAAAAAAAGACTAAATAAAATACATTTCAGAATCGAATTCATGAGCTTGATTTGCTTCATACAAACACCTTAGTTGTGTTGTATTAATGTATTTTAGCAATGATTCGCACTTATTTGCGGCGCGGCGTAGTGAGAGGCCACGGTGCGGTGGCGCGGCGCGTTCGTTCACTTCACAGGCTATATTTAGTGAGAGCAGTGCGCGGGCGTGGCGGGTGCGGCGACTGGACGACTGCACTTGGAATGCCGTCCGGGCCTGACCTGCCGCAACATTGTGCCGGCTTGCTGTCGCTGGTATGGCGCACGAGGGATCCAAGTGGACCTCATGTACCGCAACAGCGGCCCCAATACTAGGTTGACATCTGTAAACAGAAAATCCGCTTGACCGATTACGACCGCTGTAGAAGATTTCCCCCAGTAATATATATTCACTAGCTCTTATATATAACTTATATACTTCTTATAAAATACTTCTAGACTTATAAAATATTTCTAGTATCGCAATTAAAAAATAGGGGTTAGTGGTAGAAGGGTGAAAATTTAGGGTTGTATGTATTTTTTAAAGCTGCATCATAATAAAATGAAAACAAAAAATTTCGTCCAAAAAAAATGTTTGGTTTGGACCACCCTTATCCGTTAGGGGTATGAAAAAACGTTTACGTCCTATTCTCAGATCTACCAAATATATAAAAAAAAAACATAAAAATCGGTCAAGCCGTTTCGGAGGAGTTTTGTTACAAACATTGTGACGCGAGAATTTCATATATTAGATATGCGTTATACCAGACTTGATTGCAAACGGGTTATTTCTCAACTTCATGAGTCGCTCGGAACGTTTTTGTTGCGAGAATAAAGACAGTTAACTTGAAAGTTATCACCATTCTTATCGTTGCATGAAGTTTTTACCTTGCGCTGAAGGTGAAAAGTCACAGACGTTTATATTTACGATATAATCATTACTTGCAATGTTTTATTTTTATTTGTTCGTCGAAATGATAAATATGTATGTGCCAACCAGATAGAAAAGAGAATATGTGACTCGTCTCAAAATTACCGATTGTCTCAACAAAGTAAGTTTTAAAACAAGAAGCCGTTAGTTAAACTTTTCAGTCAATTATGATTCAAATAAATTAAATCTTTAACTAAACCGTTTTGAAATATTCAAAGCTAACATGACAAAGGGCTTGGATCGCGGAGCAATCAAACTTGTTTAACTAGCGGCTTGGAAATCCCACCTGATATTTTTATTACAATGTATTTATCTCTTTGATTTTACCTGTTTTACACAAATAAATTGATCCGAAACAAAGTCTTCACCTAGTTTGTAGTGTTATTCCCATTTCAGCAAACCTCCGAAATGAAAAGTTATATATAAGTTAAGTTATATAAAAGTTATATATAGAGTCGATTCACCCCGATACCCCGGTATAATAGCGATACAAACTCCGCCCTGTTCCTCATAACCGCTGACTACGTGAGTCTGGGTAGCGTCTGAACGGCGCCGGCTAGGTCAGACGCTATTAGATTCATCGCACACTGTACATTCTTATTTTATTTGCGATGACGTAGCTGTGACGCTTTTCATTTGTTATAGGGCTTCGCGGTAATTAGCTTGGCAGCGTCTCAGACAGTCTACATGGTTCACGTGTCTTTAGATGAGTCAGGTTATATGGATGTATGGTCTTTGTTGATTTTTGAGACTGAATTTTACACATGTTGTATGCAATTAATTTAATTCACTTCTTTTTATGTTCATATCTTTTTCTTGGTTTTTGTTGGAAAACTAAGCATAGTATTAAACCAAACAAATAAGTAATTTGGTCTTTTTTTTAATTATATCTATTATTGTCGGTTTTATTTGTGTTTAGAGGAGATATTATGTTGTAAGGTTAGTTTGATATCTTGATGAACCCTTTTTGGAAGGTCTACTGGCCCTTGATCAAATATGATAATTGAATTTTACCCAAACTTAATAGTGTTTACGATCACTTATCATGCTATTAGCAGTTTACTTAAACTAATTAGAACAATACATTAATTTCAATTACTTTAATTAACCGGTAAAGAGTATTAATAATTAAGTCATAAAGTTTATGAATTATTGCTGTGAAGATTGTGGCTCATAAAGTCAATAATTGAGTACCTACAAGATTCATATTCAAGAATTAAAACAAAGGGAATCAATGAAAGTCCATAGGCTTGTAATTTACTACAAATCAAGGTACGCGATCGCTTATCAGTTTATTAAATATGGATTTGTGTCTACAGTTTATAATAGCAAAAGACAGAATTTGTGAACAAAAGAAGTTGCAATGTTAAAAATATAAATTTACCTATTAAACATGCAAGATAAAGTTTTATAATATAAGTAAAAACATAGAATTTCAATACAATAGTTTTTGTCAATTTATATAATTATTTCTAACAATGTTTTGCAACTATTCCATTTATCTTATCCATAAATAGATAAATTAGGTGGAACCGACATACGAAAGTACTCAATATGTAATGAATATATCGCTATCATAGACATGCTGACGTCATAACTACGTACTTTGCCTTTTATTATGTGTTATCGTGAATGTTGTTGCAAATCATGATTAAATAAGAGGCACTTCACGAACCATGATAGTGAAAGAATATTTTTATACGAGTTTCCAAGCAACGATATTATCATGGCGTCACCTTGACGACCTCTGTGGAGTAGTGGTTTGTCTGCGTAACGGAAGGTTAAGGTCTTATAGGACAAAAACTTGTTGTACGATCTGCAATCTGTTACTGGATATCTTGTACGGTAATTAAATTATTTTTCGATTACCTCTCACCTCCAGTGATTGATAAATATTTCTGATTTTATTATTGTAAGTTAATTTAAGTATTTGAAACTCTTAAGACATATAAAGGATTCTGTATTACAAAAGGACTAAGTTATGCCTGAAAAATACAAACATTTTTGTGTTTAACTATATTTTCTTATTCGTTAATAGTTTTGCTTTATCGTTGTCATTTTACACCTTTGCTGATATAAAACATTTATTTGTATTAATATACACAAAATAAATTTAACACATTCACGCTAAGTTATTCTGAATATCATTAACACAGAAGCTCAATTTAAGATGACTAAGTATATTCAGAAACTGCCGCACATCAAGCTACGGCTATACCTACATACCTTAAGTAATTAAGTATGCAGACATTTCGCTCTAAATTGCTCGTGCTTTAAATCCTAGGAACTGTATCGTTCGAGGAACACTATTATTTTATGCCTTATATAAAGTATAATTAAGTTTCTAAGGACATAGTATAGAAACTGTTGGTTTTCCGAAATAAATAAATAAAATAAACGAACATTGAGAGGAGAAAATAATTAAGTATTAAAGTAAGTACATTATTTCAAGACCTCTGGCCGAGTGCACGTTTACTAGGATTATACTTTTATACATTTTTAAAAGTATAATTAGAAAAACTATCCTTAAAAATTATCATTAGAAATAAACATTAAGAAATAAAAATCCAAGTTTCGTTATGTGAAGAAGAGAATAGGATGCATTATGACAACTTTAACTAACCCAAGTTAAATTCGAAGGGATTTACAAGCAGCCGTTAAAAGGCGTCACCCAAAAACCAAGTCTATCATCAGGCCCCCTTTATGAAGTAATGCGACAATGCGGCAACAACAACTTAGCAGACTCCAGTCCTCTCCACTAAAGTATGAGAAGTTCATTGCGTTGATTGGGACGGGGATGTTATGTCTCATGCGCCTGCAAATTCACCGGTACCCACTCTCTTCTATTTTATTTTATTTTTTATATTAAAAAGTTTAGGAAAACTTACAGCTAGACATAAAAGGATATTAAAGTATATAAAAATGCATGGCAAGGCACATGCATTTTGAGCTGAAGGCTAATTATAAGTTTCCACTTATAGGTTAACAAAAAGTAAGATATAAAGAAAACAGAACTAAGTAGACGACATGACAAAATAAATAAACAAAAAAAAACAGTAGTTATACACGGAAAATGTTGTTAATTATAAAAAAAAAACATAGTAGCCAAAAGAGTAGTACATAGTAACACGAGTGTATCACTGCTTGGCGCCAGATTACCAAGTGTGGTGGTAGTACTTCTTTGGGCGGTTGAAGTGTATCGAAATTTAAATACAAACCGAATAGGCTGAAACTTGATGAGCTAACTGGTATCCATATAAGGGTGCGATTACTCACCTTCTGGGACCAGTTTAATTATTTGTTATCAGAAGAATACATACATACATACATAATTGCCAAGTTTCACGATAATACACGATTAAACATGGATGAAATTCCTTCCACACATTGTGTTACTACATAGTTTCAGGTCGTCAAAATAAAAGCGTGTTAAAAATGAATAGTGCTCCGCAAATGGTTAGGTGCATAACTACTTATTTGAGAGTTTCCGATGTCAATCCAGGTTTTCTAATTCGCAAAAAGTTTATTCCAAATTTGAACCAAAATGATTTTTGGATAAAACCTCTTTGGGTGCCTTCGGATGGAGGATTATTGAAAAAAGAGTCTGATAATATTTTCTAGTTCAATTCTATATACATTTTTCTATTCATCCTTCGGACATTAAAACAGCAAATTTCGCACCATCCACGAGGCTGCGGTTTACCTAAAACTTCAACAAAATATGACAGAACAGCAGATCCAAACGTCATTTTCTTAGTAATTTTTTTGGATCACCTTTGCACACACATAGCTTGTAATGACTATCAAATTCTGGTCATGACGAATGTGCGTATAATCTTAATATATACGCAGTGATAGTACTGCGCGCGAAATCATTTGTTTTATCGATTGAGGGTCCATTTGAAAGGAAAAGGCTTAGCTTACCAAAATACAATTTTCGCAAGTTTGATTGCTGAGTAAGTATTTTTTCGGAGTCTGGGTGTTGTCTAGCCTAGATATTAGAGTAACGACTGCTCATTTATCTGCTGAAATCGACTTTATTACAAATGGACTCAGTGTGCAGACTGATCCTCCGGGGTATTAGGTTAGCCTACATATGAGTTTTGCCGCCACTACGTTTCGGTTAAAAGAGTATGCATATAATAAGTTTGAACTTTATACATATCTAAAGACACAATGCGACTCGCCTTGGGTCTTCCCATACTTGGCTTGTGAAGATCAAAGTCATGTTGCTGAATCGTATTGACTGGCCTCACAGCTCATTTGGTAGTAACCCTGCCTTCTGCGCTGTAGGTCATGGGTTCGTTTTCTACTATTACGATGCCTTCAGGCGGATCTTTCATACGTTCTGTCGTACCATTTAAACGCATGATCATTTTCATGAAATTATCGCGCTCAATGTTAGCCTATGGCAAATAAAATTTTAAACATATTATTGTAACACTCTTGTATATTTATTTATTCTAATGTTAGCCATACACAAGCTATGCGTCTTTTATCAGCGTCATCCGTCAGAAAACTAGAAAACACGTTTCCCTCATCACGCGCGCGGATGTGATACGGCTGACATGTGTGACAATATGTTACCTAACTCAGATAGCGTATCTCCACTGTTAGATCACATCTCATACGCCCCCGTATAATTGTAGCTGTGATTTATAAACGCGGGTCGACCGAATAGTGCGCGTGCTGTGCTCGTCTGATCGACGATTTAAAATGGAGAATCTAATCAGTAAAAAAAGGAAGCCCTCCATTAGGGGTTTCTTGTTTGTTCTTCCCCATGGAGGGTCAGATAGGGTTTGAACAGACGTAAAACTTAGCGATAAGTACGCGTCACCTGATGTTTTGAATATAATTGACGTTTCCAAGCCATTTCTTTATGAATTCTATGGAAATAAAGTTTTTGACTTTGACTTTGACTTTGACTTATCAAACATTTGCTGCAGAGATTGACTCACATGAAAAGAACAAGACAACGCCAGAACTCCAAAGAAGCATTACAACGCACGCCAAGTTCGTCCGGGGAAGTACTGCGACCGTGCCCATTTCTGCCGCCAAGCAGTAACGCATTTCCGTTACTGTGTTCCGGTTTGAAAGGTGTGGTTGCCGGTGAAATTACAGGCACATAAGACATTTCACCCCCACCTCTCAGAGTTACGGGCGCATACGATACGATCTTGTCATACCTAGTAGGGGAGGACCTAAGTCACATCGGTTGTTATTGGCCGAGGTTACCACAAGACCAGGTCGTCGGTTTGTTTCGTAACTGTATCAAAAAAGAAAAATAGGAGTCCATTTGTATTTTCACAAAGCAAAGTATCCCAGCACAAACTTTGAATCCTAATTAAAGTACTCGACTTGTGTCGCAACAGCTTAATAAGTTACTCGTAGCTAGTAGAGGCTTCTTAATAATTTGAAGGCGCGGCTGGCACCTGTAAGCGCTGCCTAATGGCACCAATTATCGACTCCGCTCCGAGAGACCATTACCCCCCACCGTTACCCCCCGTGAAAAGAGCACAAGAGACCAAGCCACAGTGGAATGCCACTGGAAATCATTAAAATGTAGCCGAGAGTCATATTACAGTTTCATTTTCAGATGTTTTTAGCTAAAGGAATATAAGTCGGTTCTGAAGGTTGTACGACCATGTTGTACTAAAAATCGTTTGAACTTGTGACCGGACTATTTTGACTCGTAATATAAATCGCTCGCCAATCGACTTCGCCAAACATTTTGAATTTTGACAAACTGTGGATGTGATTCTGCGGTCTAAAAGCTAAAATTAATACGATTACCATTTATCATTCAATGAAATGTGTATTGAACACCTGTTTTCCTTACCACGTATCGGATGCAAATGATATAGGCTGTATCTTAAGCATGTGACAGCATTTTCCGTCAAAGAGAGCGGAAAAGATAGAAGGTAAAAAAGTATTGAAAAGTAGATATAGAATATACTGTCAGATGCACATACAAATAGACAAATTATGTTACAAAATAAGTATAGAGAAGTTATTAAATTGTTCGATCGATATGTCTGCAGTCTCGAGGACAAATCGGCTAAACTTTCTAAAAGGAAAAGTTGTTAAACTTTTGATATTACTTCGCTAACACCTATTGCTTTGATTTATTCGATGCAATAAAACTGTAATGCAATTTAGACGCATGTGACTCATTCGGAATGCGTGGGGCGTCGTGATATACATACCAGGGATCCAGGACGTACGATGTTGGCCTGTGCCGAGTTAATGACGGCTGCAATCCGTTATTTGTTCCGAGAATACAGTTTTTGCGGTCGACCTTTGATATTATAATGTGTTTTAAATATTATTTGTGTAACTTTGAATCGCGTGATTTGTCATGCTTGACTGCTTTATCGGAATTAAATATAAAATAAATATTGCTGGACATTTCGCTCACAGCGCCATCTAGCCCCAAAGTAAGCTAGGTATAGCTTGTATCATGGGAACTAGACAACTGATATAATACATAATATACTTTTTTATTGTAAATACTTTCATATAACATATTAACGCCCACACACAGAACAAACATCTATGTCCGTCACACAAATGTTTGTCCTGGGTGGGAATCGAACCCACGACCTACAGCGCAGAAGGCAGTTACTACCAGCTAAACTGCTAGGCCTGTAAATTTTAACCAAGATCGTTTGTTTGTGTATGTATGTTGTGCTAATATAACTCGTTTTTGTTGTTTCAGGTATGTTCAACATCACTAAATTAAATCTCACCCAAAAAAGAAGCAGAGGTAGTAAATTATAGGGGAGGGTTAAAACGTATCTCAAAATGTTATGTCTGGTTATTCTTGCTTCCAACTTATATTTTTTACCAGCCGAAGTACCTATTCAGACTAATACCACACGCGCATCTGTATTCGTGTTACTATACCGGCCTCCATGAGAATGAATGGGATTGACAGACATAATAACAAATCGTATTTGATTATTATATTCACATTCTCACCGATGCGAGGCGCGGATAGGGTTGCCAGGTCGTTAAACCGAAAAGCCGGACAGAACGGCTAGTTTAGCCGGACATTTGGTAAAAAAGTCTGACACCTCAAATTTTTTAGTCTAACTATAACAAGACAGTTTTTTTTTAAATTAAAACTTGACTTTTTCATTATTCAAACCATAATCATTTTACTTTTTCATAAAGCAATTAAATTTAATAAATGAGAAATATAAAGAAACTGGCCAAATTTAAAAAAGCCGAAAACTAATTTGGCCGGTCACGTGATCAAAAAGCCTGACTGTCCGGCTTTGTCCGGACGCCTGGCAACGCTAGGGGCGGACAATGGACGGACGGTATCGTCGGGGGCTGGAGGAACTTCAATTAAATCAGTGGGTTCACAACCTCGCCCGCATTATCCTGACACGAGAGCCACGAACCAATCACGACGAGGCCTGCCACGACCAGTGTACGACATCGAAATTACGCATACACGATGAAGTAATAGCCTCGTGGGCCGTGATGGTGAGCCATCTGTTAAATTGCTTTTTAAATTGCTCGCCTTTATTGTTATGACCTGAAGGTCAGCATTCCTGAATCAGTGAGATGTCTCTTCAGAGCAGCGTTATTTACATATTATTTCGTCAAATATGCATATATTTTCTTGTACGATTGTTGCTGAAGATATTTTTGATTAATCTAAAATAAGCCAATGTCAATTATTTTTCCTACGATTAATAGAGAATGTTTAATAATAATAATAATAATAATCATTTATTTCGAAATATCATTTTGCCATAGGTATAAGATTAAATTAAATTAAAATTACTCTTACACATTACACAATTATATAAAATCCTTTTCAATAACGTCTTTAATGAGTAGCAGATAATTTATGCTAAGTTCGTCCGGGGAAGTACTGCCATCATACCAATTTCTTCCGCCAAGCAATAATACATTTCCATTATTTGTTCAGTTGTGCCAGTTTGAAAGGTATAGTTGTCGACGAAATTACAGGCACATGAGACATTACACCTTCACGCCTGTTCATTCTTGTATCTAAGTAGGGGAGTACCCTATCGCTTGTTATGGGTATACGTTACCTTCTAACCAGTTTGAAAATCAGCTCGTTTCATAAAAATATCAAATTAAAAACACAACACAAGAGTTCCTATACTCTATACATTCTAAGTATGTAAATGCACTAGGTAGTATTGGTTTCGAATTGAGTGTCTCGCCGGACTAACATTACTGGGAACAGTATTTGTTGACCGCAAATCGTAGACTACGATATTGATCCCCACAAAAATGAGCCTTATTGCAAAGGGTTAAAGTTCAAGAGTACAAAATACACCACACGATATTATAGCATAAATATTTGCCAAGTAACCGATCATCGACCTTATTGACTGGCATATGACAGCATTGGCAAAGCACTACATAGAAACTTTATTAATAAGAACCCAAACACGTGTGCTAGTCTACAATTTGGGATTCAAACCGCGTCATACAAATGGGTTTATATCGTTATTTAAAGTAAAAAGTGCCATTTTGACGTAAATTCATATCGTGCCATGTTTAAATAAGAATTCGTAATTAAAATAATCTCGCCAAAACCTAAACACATACTAAGATAGACGTCGCTTTCACTGAGGAAGTGGCAAAATGTAGCTTCAGTTCAGAACCGCCCACCACCCCCTTCCAACCACTAATTAAAAACTTCACCTTTTGCATGTTTACATTTTATAAACAAATTCTTATTACCACAGGAAAAACTCGTATCTTTGTGGTCGTAATGTAATCAAATAATGGATTTTAAATTATACGCGATGGTCGGTGGTTTAGTTCCGTTTAGAGAATTCGTTTGTTTAACAAATATCTGTAAATCTTTTAACTTATTCCTAACTCTTTTAACCAACAAATATTTAACTACTAAAACTATTTAACTTTGTTCATTATCTGAACTTAACGTATTTCTGAATATTGAATGCGTCTTAGACTTATTCATTTGCATATAAATTTCGAAGATATACTAGGTAGATATACCATTTCATAATATACTATGAAATTTTAGCCTGCACAATAACTGTGCCTTATATAATACAACAATTTCCTTTTCCACGTTCAGCTTTTTATAGCTATTACCGGCGAATGAACAATGAACATTCATTTCTATTTAGACGTGATGAATACTCGATCAGTTTTGCTTATTCCGTCTGTAATGAGATGTTTTAATTGGCTTCTTCATAATGCATCATCTCTATTTTTCATGGTTGTATGAATCAGCGGGGAACTAGAAACGGTACATGATCATTCTTATTGGAATCGCAGTCTGTTTTGGAAAGTTGCGCGCGCGCCGCGGAATATTTCAGTTGAAATTGTTTTGCAGATTAATCGACTGTTGCGGTCATAATCGCATTCCAGTGACTCATTACAGTACACTTGCTTATTGATTACTTCTAAGTGCATTCACAAGTGTGGAATTGTAGATAGGTTACGCTCTTACGCGGTTAAAAATATCAATATTCGAATTATTTGACTTGGTTTCTTCTATTATGTAAAAAATATATTCACAAAAAGCTGACTAAACAATACTGGTTTGTCAAATATCTTAAACGCATTGCAGCAGAGAATGCAGTTAAATTATAAGGAGAGTCTTTGAGAATTTATTACGATATGGCATTTCCTATTAGTTTCCTTGCCTATGCGGCCGCGGAAGGAATCTGAGGCGCTCGACGATGAATCATGCCTAGGTATTGTAGACAATCTTAGACCATTGTAATATGAACTTTATTTATAGGACCTTAAGGTAAATTCTAAGAGGCTAACAAGACACGGCCTGTATGCCTGATACCATAGTGCATTACGTAGAAGTCTGTAGTTACGTTTACACCTGTACTTGCTTTACGTTTTATATGCTTGTGTTATTATAATAATTATATATGAACTATTAAGTGCGCTTTGATTGTAAAAATACCTAAGTACAGACAGAAAAAAAACACTCAGGTGAATTTGTTTCTTTTTTGTTGTGGTACAAATGTAGCAAATATTTTTCCAGTATCATAGTTATTTTTTTTTATTTTTATGAGATACTTTTGATTTGCGCTTTGATTGTAAAAATACCTAAGTACAGACAGAAAAAAAACACTCAGGTGAATTTATTTATTTTTTGTTGTGGTACAAAAGTAGCAAATATTTTTCCAATATCACAGTTTATGCACTTTCAGTTTCAAATTCATCCTCGTGATTTCTTATTGGAATACTTTCAGGAGAGATTCAAGTGTGCCTAATGTATTTTATGAAAAGCTTTTGATGGTTTCAAAATGCAAAAAGTTAGCGACGCGATGTGGTCCGCAACTTCGCCGGCCACATGTTATAGTTCGCAAATTACATTTTGTTGTGGATCAACTTTTTTCGGAAATTGCCTTATGCAAACAGCTGGTTGATGTTTGCGGGCCTAATGGAAGTATTTTTAGCAAATATACCGACAATTTTTCGAATAAAATCATTCATACTGCGAATGGTGATCGAGTTATTTTAAATGCCAACGTATGTTTCTATGTATCATTGACAGGCCTCACAGCTCAGTTGGTAGTAACTCTGCCTTCTGCGCCGTAGGTCGTGGGTTCGATTCCCACCCAGGACAAACATTTGTGTGACGAATATAGATGTTTGTTCTGTGTCTGGGTGTTAATATGTATTATATGTATGTATTTACAAAACAAAATGTATTCTATCAGTTGTCTGGTTCCCATAGTACAAGCTATGCTTAGTTTGGGGCTAGATAGTGGTGTGTGAATTGTCCACCAATATATAATAATATATATATGTGTCATATCCATTATTTCATTCATTATGTCGTTTATCGTAAACGTGTGGAATGTCTGTTATGTACCACCAGACAACACGCTGGTCAATTCAAAGTTATCTGTCGTTAAAAGTGATAACTGACGCACTTAATAAGCGATTGTCACCTTTATAACGATACGATAGAGGTGGCGATCGCATGACACACGGTGTACGCTGAGGTCGATATATCTCGGGGGCGTTTATTGGCGAGAATTGGGCGCATCCCGGCCGCTTGACGAAATCGCTATCCGTCCGATGTTCGGGGGGTTTATTCTCTGATAAAATTCACCTATGAGATTACTTTACATTTCGTGTGACATACATTCAAGATTCAACAATATTAAGGTAATCTTCAAACACAATATTATTCCTAACTATCATAATATGACATCAGAGTAGATACTAAGGTTGACGAGATTGATAAAACTTCATCCAACTTTGGAGTACAATACCAGTCTACACTTTTGTTTCTAAGAAATTATTTTAATTGATTCAGCCAAACATTTTCCCTCCTTAATAAATGATTACATTGTTTTCATTTCAATTCATTTATTTCACAAAAAATATTTTTCAATTGTGTCGGAAATCAAAAACAAGCTTTACTATTTGGATACAGCACATTCGTGAAACGAATAATAAACATCACAATGCGAAAACACATCCGTTTGCGTTTACACTGAAATGTCAAATACATCTCATGTCCAACTCGACAATTTACTAAAGTGCTGAATTAGGTAACAAATTAAAAGCAACGTGCGTTTTCTTTCTTTCTTTTTTTAGTGAAATAATGGTGTATACACACAGGAGAACCTTGAGTTTAAATAAAAAAAAATAAAAAAAAAAATATATATTATTACTGCTTTGTTACATGATATAAATCAATAAAATAAAACCCAAAGTAGCAGTAAAACTTGTGCCAAGATCACCCGGAGAAGTACTGCCACCACACCTGGTAATCTGCCGCCAAGCAGTGATGCATTCGTGTTGCTGTGTTCCGGCGGAAGGGAGTGGGTGCCGGTGAAATTGCAGGCGCATGAGACGTAACATCCCCGTCTCGGGGTGATAGACGCAATGCAATGCGACTTGAGTCTTCTCGTACTTTGGTGGAGAGGACTTGAGTCGTATTGCTGTTGTCCATGGGCGGCGGTTACCACTTAACATCAGGTGGGCCGTCAGCTCGTTCTGTCACTAATATGACATAAAAAGGTTTTCCGTTTAAAGTGTATACGCAAACTAAGGTATAGTTTTTAAATAATACCCGAAAATGCATGGGACTTGAATCTACGACCTCGGCCTGACCGTTACCATTTACACGATCGAGGCGTGGCCTTCCAGCCACCGAAAACGCTGTTTAATCTATAGAAATCTATAATAAAAATCGATAGAACGAGCTGACGGCCCACCTGCTCACAAAAAGCAACAACTTTAATACGATAAGGTAGCGAATTTTCGGTGTTGTGTTGGTAGAAAAGTTCAATTAAAAAACCAAGGTGCGGGTAGTCAACGTTTCAAATTCACTTTCATTGTCTCGCTGTCGTTAACACTTCATTCATCGTGTGCCATCTGGTTGCGAAGTGCGCCCTCGCATCATCCCCCTATACTTTCTATTTATAGTAAAGTATGTGTTGTCATAAACTGAAATAACTTTAGGATCAAATAAATAATAAGTTAATACATCACTTATCGTGGTGCAGTATAAATAATTTTTTCGAGTGTAAATTCATATATAGGTAAATATTGAATATCGCTGTGAAAACAGGATAAAAAATGAATGATTTATAGATATTGTAACTTAAAAATTTTGTGACTGGTTATGTATTATCTATACATCTATACAAATAAAGAAATTGGAGTGTCTGTTTGTAATATTAAAATAATCTCTTTTTACTAAGTGCATATGGATTTATACACGGTACATATACCAAAACAACTGTTTTTAAAATTTTTGTCTGTCTGTCTGTTTGTTCCGGCTAATGTCTGAAATGGTTGGAGAAATTTTGACGGGACTTTCACTGGCAGATAGCTGATGTAACAAGGAGTAACTTGGGCTACTTTTCCGAGGCGTAAAATAGGGGTGCGTGATAAACCGAATTCCACGCGGACGAAGCCGCGGGCACCAGCTAGTATAAAATATGTCGTTCAAAACGTACGATCCGCCGTGTAACACACAACGTCATTTTATAATCTGGCGTAGTGTCGTGCGGCCGGAATTCAATTGGACGTAATACACGCGACTGGACACGATCATCCGCCGCCACCGATCCATCGTCTCAGACTCCCGATTGTCCGACAATTGGTCCTTTGTGCCGTCTCACTGCCTCCTTATTAATAGTCCAAATTGATCGATTCATCCCAATTGGATATATACCGCTCAAATATGCGGGAATAACAAATACCCCATCACATCACTATTGTTCAAAATGAAGTCTCAATAAGATGCTATTTTCATATTACATACTCACGCTATGTAATACTCAAGTATAATTTATATCAGTTTTGAGAGCGTGGTGGTCTAGTGGTACTGACCCCGAGTTTCAATCCGGAGCTTGCCGGTTCAAATCCCGGCGTGCACCTATGAGTTTTTCAATTTAAAGATTTATGTGCGCAATACGACGTTCTCAAAACGGTGAAGGAAAACACCGTGAGGATACCGACATGTCCTAGAACTGAATATTCGAAGACATGTGTCAAGTGCACGAAGGAGCCTGTATGAGGCGCACTTAAAATCCTTTCACCACACTGGTTCGAGAGAACCAGTGACTCGAATAGATAGATCAGTTTTGAGGCAAGGATATAATAAAACTATACTCAGAATAGATAAAACAGAAAATATGACAGCTATCCGAACTTGATAGGACAAAATAAATAACAACTATTGTAATAATATATCATGACTAGCAAACGCTAAGTAAGTAATGTTCAAACGAATTTACGATAACATTGAGTCACGTCACGGGTCACCATTAGTTAAGAATTTTAATGGTCATTGTTACTTTGGCACCTATACTCATTATAATAACCACGGTTTGTGATATTCTCGGTTTTTATATTAATCAGTCACCAACTTCAAATAAGTGTTAAAACATTAATTTTTTAACATAAATTTGTGCTCAAATACTCCTCCATTTTAGTTTTAAAACTGATATAACTATGTAGGTATCATAACACAGAATAGTATATTTTTGTGGTTGTTTGGTATTTCAAATAAATGATACTTATTATGTGGTATTCTAATTAAAATTGAATCTATCGTTCTACTGTTCTGACGTTGTAAGCACATAGCTGAAGCAATATTATCGACCTGGAACATAAAAAGGTGTCCATTTAGGCTCAACCTACCCCTTCAGGAAAAAAGCGTGAACCTGCAGTGTCCATGTATCTAAAGGTTATAATATTAAATCTCGTATGCAACTGAAAATCATATCTTGAGTTTCATCTCCAAAATACACAGCCCGTGAGGATTAAAGGATGATACGATATGCCAGTATAATCTGTGCTTACGTACATAGTTTTAAATCCTTAAATGATTTCATAATCCGATTAAACGTTGGATAGATATAGGTTTATACAGTTGTTGCTACTGCGTAAGTAGATAATTTTGTGTTGTGCCAAAATGTACTGGTATAGTGAGAAATACAAATTACATACATAAAATCACGCCTGTTTCCCGGGCGGGTAGGCAGAGATCATGGTTTTCCACATGCTACGATCCAAACAGAAATTAAATAATAAAAATATTTTTACCACTTTTTTTTGTGAATATGAGCCGGTATATTTGTAATAAAAATGCACAATAAAATAAAAAATATCAGTTACTTAGGATAGATGACTATATATACGTATCTATAGCCTCTCGGTCAGGGCACAATTGTTGTGACGGCGCATGGGGTTAAAAGTCCTCTTCTTGGAGGTTTGTGTCGTGTGTGTGTGTGTGTGTGTGTGTGTGTGTGTGTGTGTGTGTGTGTGTGTGTGTGTGTGTGTGTGTTGTGTGTGTTCATGCCATTCCCGACAAAGAATCCTCGGGTGGGTTTAAATTTACACTTTCAAACGTCTGCCTTTATGTATTTATGGGTAGTAGGCATGTCGAGTTTAAATTATTTGCACGGATTAACCGGCGATGTAAGTTCTCTCGGGAGTCGTGAAATCAGCTTTTACGACACGTGTACGCGACGTACACACAGTCGCTCACACAGATCGTTGCTATGATTAATTTAATCGGATGCGTCTGGCGGGCGGATGCGTCGTCCGACACGGCCTTTTCGGCAACTGGGAACTGATTTATCATTGCCCCCACTCATCCAAATGTGGACCTTAAAACGTTGGTGCTAGTTTTATGTTGCAAGCAGCTTTTTGTATTAACATTGTAGAAGTCAGAGGCAAAAATTTGCTAAGCACTGTATTTGCAACGTGCGTTACATAGCCTTGTTTTTGAAACAAAAGAAAATCTACGACATAGATATAAAAAAAAAACGGCGTTTTTTATTACTATGTCGTAGGTTTTGTTTTGTTTCAAAAATAAGGCATTCATTTTCGTTACACTTTTATTATTATTTAAAAAAGGAAATAAGAGTACTCGTGGATATGCTCTTAGTAATTAATTTTAATGCATTTATGTTTCATATTTTTTATTGTAATTAAACTAAGAAATCAGTATGCAGAAATTGATATTTATAAAACAGCAGTAGTTTTAGACACAGTAAAATGCAGTTAATCCACAAAGATTACCAAAAATTTACGATAAAAAGTAAATGTCTGATTTGAACGCAACACGACTTACACAAATTCTGAAATTCAAATACCACTTTAACTTACCAGAAACAGAACCCGAAATGAAGAAAAATTCAAATTACCATCATAAAAGCTCGAGTTCTGTAATACACGGAGACAAATCAGCTCCATTTTTTTAAAGTCTTTTAGAGTGATATTCTAGTGAACGTTATGATTGGGAGGGACAATTTCCCGGTGGGACTGAGCGACTCATTTCCTGTTAGAAAGACGCTTGAATATTATTTTAAGCTTGCGAACATCTTTCAACATACGCTTTTGTCACCTGAAGTTTCCTACAATTTGGGGTAAACATATTTTCAAGGATATAAAGGAAATATTCTTTAATGTTCTTCTCACTATAACAAAGTTGTTCAAGAACATTAAATCAATTATTTATATTTAAAATCTGAGTGTTTATTAATAATAATTATCATTTATTTAAGCCTGAAAAAGTCTATAGCAGGTTAGTAATGTTATAATTCAGACAATCTGGTTAAGTTCCTAGCACAATAATAAAATATGAAAAATAAAACAAACATTATTTGAACACTGAAACAGCGGTGACTGGGGAAGAGTTAAACCCAAACTAACGTAGTTTAATCCTATCTTGAACAGTAATGAGTTAAATTGTAGCGCGCATTTCGACACCATCGGAAGATATGATATATAATATTATTGTCTGTCACCCAAATCTGTCCCCATAGGGTGACAGATAAGAAAACAAGTCTTGTCTATCTATCCAGCTATTACACACAAGATGACAGACACTACTGATATCTATATATAGGCATCGCACAAAACTTACTCGGCGTGTAACGACGGAATGTTAAATCTAAAATAAATATTACTAGTTGATCTAAGAACAGTCGGTCGCACCTTCGATCACGTTTCTTTAAAATATTCATGTGCATGAATACTTTAAATTATTCTGTGACAAACACGTCATGAAATAAACATATTGTTTACAAAGTATTGTCAATTGCAAATGCGGACTTTGTTCCTTCATAAATTGCAATGTTTTCAACAGATAGATAATTCCTCTTCCATGATTCATATGAGCTTTACTTGTAACTAAGCCAGAAAATAAATACTTTACGTTAATTGATTTACTTCCGCATGCGTCGGCTCACAGCCATCCAAAACACGAAACTGCGACTTAACTGCATCTTCATTCTTTGTTCCGCCTCTTGAAAACTCCAGTCACGTCCGAAATTATATGCACTCTAGCAATGGCGTGTTTAAAAACGTTCTCAAGGTGTTTGATGTTGGAAGCTTAAAATTTGTCTTTATTGTATTGTTAAGAATACCTTTGTGGCATCGGCCGGCGAGCGCTTCCGGGCAATATATTTATGTAGTCGAGCAACCCGGAAGGAGTTCAATTAAGTCTGGTATTTAAGGTTGCCATTCACCGGTAAGCTCTGATTGCACCGCTCCCGCCTCCACTCCCGGGGGAATTCCCATCTTCCTTTTAATTTTAGAACACAATAAATACCCGCGAACCGAAACATTTTTGCTATCAAACCGTAAAGTGAATTCATAAATCTGAATGCCAAGACCAGCTATAAGTACGCAATAACTTAAGTTCTTGAATGTTTTCTGCCTTAGGAATGTTTCTCTTTTATATCAGTCTTTTCATATTTAAGTAAATAACTTCGGTGCACAGATAAAATATTTTTAACAAAAATTAAGAGAAACATTTATTTGATACGCAGTAGTCCTCAAGTAACACAAAGATTTCCGATCCTCAATTCATTTGAAACTCATTTATGAGTTTATTTCTTAAATACCTTTAAGCTTTATTTAGCTCTTAGTCATCCTTAGGACGCAAATATATTTTAGGCGAAAACACATTTTAAGCCGGCTACATTATTTGCTTTATATAGTTACGTACTGTTCGCTAAAGAAAACTAAGCCCGATAAACGATATCTTTGCTCTGTTTTGTGTAAAATACGAAGTGCTAACACAGTAGCCAAGGTTTTTCTGAAGATAAACTGCAACTTAACTACAGTAGAACACTACCCACGTAGTAGGTACTTAGTAGATAACGGAAGGCTATTACATTTGGTAAAATAATGCTGAATACTACTTTTTCTTATTGCAATAATTAAATAGTGTTTTTATTATTATAGATATATCTCATATACAGTTTAACCGACAATAGATATTGAGTGGCCTTTGAAGTAATATTGGTATCCCAATCATAGTCAGTTTCCTGTCTCACAAAATCAGATTGATAGCTTAAAATAATTAGACTGGCCTCACAGCTCAGTTGGTAGTACCTCTGCTTTCTGCACTGTAGGTCGTGGGTTCGATTCCCAGGACAAACATTTGTGTAAAGAATATAGATGTTTGTTCTGTGTCTGGGTGTTAAAATGTATTATATGTATGTATTTACAAAAAAGTATATATGTATTCTATCAGTTGTCTGGTTCCCATAGTACAAGCTATGCTTAGTTTGGAGCTAGATAGCGCTGTGTGAATCGTCCACCAGTATTATATTTATTAGAAAATCCTGAAAGTCGTTACATTTTACAAGTGAGAGAGTCAACTGTCGATCTCGAGTTTTGGAATCAACCTGCTCCCTTCACGTGTGATACGGAGACGGCTATTCAATAGAGCTGCATAAACAAGGCTTCATTGAAACGCTCTTCATTTCAATGTGAAATGCGACTAGCCTGCGTCTCATCTCCGGTATCGTTCGTTTCACTTAGCCGGCATTGCGATAGCCGTTGGGAATAGGTTATGTGTGAGGAAAGGTCGTGATTTTACCCAGAACACTTCGGTTTCACGCCAGAGAGGGTTTGTGAATTCGTTGACTGTGTTCGAGCTCCGAAAACGGCTTAAAACACATCGAGATGTGGTTAACAGATGAGAATGTTAATGAGTTCTGTTTGATTTAATGAATTTGAACTTCTGTTTAGCAAATTTATAGTATGGAGAATTTATACTTTATTATTATTATTGAGAAAGTATTTTTTTATGTTCTTAGCACGGGAAGACCATGACCTGAAAATTTGTGTATAAAATCTAAAAGAGCTAATGACGGAGGTGCACTTGAGTAGTTGGCGGCAGATCCCGTCATTCGTCCATCAGCCCGCTAATGCGCCAAAACGCAGGAGAGGACTGAGCCATCTGGTTTAACTATATTTCGGTTATCTTTGGCAGCTTTACGAGGGTAACTCAGGGTACGATACCTCCTCTTCTCATATGTATAATGATAAACCACGACAGTTTCCTTATATTCAGTTCTTCATTATTTCTTAGCATCCTAGTTACCATGACCACAAAATATGTTTTATATTACCGAAATAGGGGAAACACCCTCCGTCAAATTACACATCGGGGCAACTAGGTCAAATGGGGTACACAGAAACGAGAGGGTTTTGTATTTCTAAATCACTTAGTGATTTTCTTTGAAATGTTTAAGATTTGATTTATTGTAAAAATGAAAGACTTTTAAGGTATTTATTATACTTTTGTTCGCTCATTCGCATAATGAAAAATCCGATTCCTTTATTTTGTTTATTAACACTCACAATTCAGCTGTTATTGATATTTGTTATTATAATAACATAATTCTCTATTCTATTCCTTGGTTCTCTTGAACCAGTGTTGTGAAAGGATTTTAAGTGCGCCTCAAAGAGGCTCCTTTCGTGCATTTGACGCATATCTTCGAATTTTTTGTTCTAGGAGATGTCGGTTTCCTCGCGATGTTTTCCTTCATCGTTTTGAGAACATGGTATATACATAATAATAGAAGTCTTATTTGTGTTTGATAAGTAAAAATACCCTATTTGCAAAAATGTTATGTATTGTACACTATTTTGCCAGCCTGCGTCGTGAAATAAGTACAATTTATATTGCTCTGTAAACTAATGAGTTGGAACTGCAATACAAATCGTCGTCGCAGTCGGTCGAAGAACCAAATAAATATTTATTTATAATGTTTCGTATCTTATAGGTTCATTATGTCAACAGATAATTATATCACAGTGGAAGTTGATTTATTTGTTATTCTTATCGACTTTTGTCTACATGCACACGGGACGAGTGCATGGCTACGGTGATAATAGGCGGGATCCTCTGTCCAGTACTGCTTAGGGGAAGAGTAAAGTCTACCGCTATCAGTTTAGATAGATAGATAGATAAACACTTAATTGCACATAAAACAGAAAATACAGAACATTTGGGAACAAAAACAAAAGAAATATACAATCGGCGTTCTTATCGCTTATAGCGATTTCTACCAGACAACCAAAGAATCAAGAGAAATGTAAATATGTTGCTGGTGTGAATAATGCCCCGTATTCATGGTAAACATTTGTTTAGCAACAGTTGCTAAACATTGTTGGTGAGCGGCGAGAATGTTGCTAGCAACTATGTTTAAATCAATACAGGTTGTCCACACGCCAGTCTGCGTTAAAATGTTGCCCGAGGAGGTAGTGTTGTTGTGTTCTCTGTATCAGATGTATAGAATCTCTAATAAAAAAAAGAGAAAAAGATGGTGGATTCGAAATTATCTTTTGCAAAGAGAAAATTTGATGAGTGACCTCAGAATGACAGATGGATCATTTTGTAACTTTACGAGAATGTCGAAAAGTGATTTCGAACATCTTCTAGAAATGATTGGTCCATCAATAGCCAAAAGGGAAACAAATATTCGTCAGCCAGTTTCACCTCAAACGAGGCTGGCTATTACATTACGGTATCTTGCAACTGGAGATTCATACAGTTCTCTTTCATACACATTCAGAGTATCAAAACAATTGATTAGCAAAATTATACCAGATGTATGTCAAGAACTAATTAACTCACTAGCAGGATATGTCAAGGTACAAGAACACTATTTGTGTAATCAAGTATTTTAAAAATTAAAAAACACAAAAAAAAAAACAGTGTATGCTATTGCGTTGATTCATCACTGAGATAGTTAACTAAGTTTAGTATAGCCGAATCTTCTGTTTCGTCTCGTAATGCATCTAGTCTATTTGTTTCGTGTCTCTCAATTTCCCTTATTTCAGTTTCCTGAACATTATTTGGTGTTGATGATGGATGAGGAGATGCCGTTTGATATCCATATGTATTATATCGTCCCATTTTTAATTCATACAGTATATTATTAATATGGTACTTTGCCTGTGTCACGGCTTGGTCATCTTTAACACTTCTTAATTCAGCAGCAATATATTCACCATATATATCAAATGGATCCTTCTTCTCCCTTTCATCCATCTTTTTTTTAGCACTTTTCAAAACCTCTAATATTTCATTTGATTCATCTGTCTTATTTCTTTTCCTCGAAGATGTAGATGTTGTAGCATTCGGCCTTGGTGATTGAGATGGCTCTGACTCCATACCACTTTCAAGTGCATTGTTTTCATCTACCTGTAAATTATTATCTTATTATATATTTATTTATTTTTTAGGTTCCAAGTTCGGAACAAGAATGGAAACAAATAAGTCGTGAATTCGAAATACGATGGAATTTTCCACATTGCATTGGGGCCATTGATGGGAAACACGTTATGATTGTGGCGCCAAATAATTCTGGAAGTGAATACTACAATTATAAAAATCAGTTCAGCATGGTACTTATGGCAATTGCAGATGGCAATTACAACTTTATTTACGCAAATTATGGAGCTAAGGGTCGGTCGTCCGACAGTGGAATATTTCAAGAAACACCGTTTTATAATGCATTGTTAGAAAACTCACTTAAACTGCCACGGCCTGAACCAATAACACAAGGCGGAACAGAAATGCCGTATGTAATTGTAGGTGACAGTGCTTTCGCGCTAACGGAGAACATCATGAAACCATATCCTGGCATTCATGAACGTGGGAACAAAAAGCGTATATTCAATTACAGACTATCAAGAGCTAGGAGGATTATAGAAAATGTTTTTGGCATTTTATGTGTGGTGTTCCGTGTATTCACTAAACCTATTCCGTTAAAACCAGCCAATTGTGAACTCGTGGTAATTGCTTGTGTATATTTACATAACTTCTTAAGACGTAACTCAGTTTCCAGATCCATATATACACCTCCACAAACTTTTGATTTTGAAGACTCTGAAGGTAACCTATTACAAGGTTCTTGGCGAAGGGAACTAAGTTCGTTTCCTATGATTGATTTGCAAAGACGGGGCAGGCCTGCATCACAATCAGCTCTTTGTATTAGAGAACAGTTTGCCGATTACTTTATAACTCCAGAGGGAAGAGTTCCATGGCAAAATAATGTAGCGTAATTGTAATAATTTTACAGACAATAGTATAAAACAATTATATACAAAAACAACTTACTGTTTTATTCATAGTATCCGTTTCACCAGAAGTAGTTGCACCACATAACAAAAATTCCAATGGCTCGTAATAAATCCATTTACATTTTTCTATTGCGCCGCTGCCTGTAGTTTTTTTTGCCGACATCTTTTTTTTCTCTCTAGTAAATTGAGTACGCAGTACATGTATTTTAGTTTCTACGTCTTTTTTGGGTATATTTAGGACTTGAGAAATTTCTTCGAATGCATCGTTCTTTTTGTTTCTATCTTTGTATTGTTTTATAGAACAATCCCATAATAATGGTTTTGATTGAAATAATTCTATTAATTGCATTATTTTATCATTGCTCCACACTACTGCCATGTTTATAAACTGTTGCAAACTCGTCCACACACGTCAACAATTGTCGCTAGACTGATGTTTACGCTTGTCGGGCGAGAGCTTGTCAACATGACTGTCAACTCTGCAACACGCAGTGTTGCCAGCAACATGTTGATAGCAACTCCGCAACACGTTGATTCAACTTTGTTGCTCAACAAATGTTTCCCATGAATACGGGGCTTAAACTCAAACAAAAAAAAACTTAAATATGTTTACAAAATGAAGATGGAAAGTCAATTGTAACTACTAGTAACGGACTCTAATTTTATATGTGAAAAAAAAGCGGTAACCTCTTCCCATAGCAAAAGCAACATGACTTAGGTCCTCTGTTACTTAGGATGGAAAGACCCAAAAGCCGTAGCCAAGATCGTATGGGCCCGCATCTGGGCGTGACTATTTCGCAGACAATCACCACTATCAGAATTGAACAGTTGTTTTTATATTTAAAGACTTTTAAACATCATTTTTATGTCAGCTATTATAGTTGCATTTGGAATTATCTATGCTTGCTGGCAAAAGAAGCAACAAATACTTGTTTAGTTGGTCTGTTATACCATCGGAGATACCTTCGCGGGACACTGAAATCCTTCTTATCTTAGTACCTAAACTGTGATTAAAGGTACCATGCCACACGACATCCCAGATATCTGTCCATAAAAAAATACATTTTCACTTACAAAGTGAAGAAGTTTCAAACCATTTTACCAAACTAAGTTCGCCCCGGTAACATGAATCGTAAACCATTAAAAAAACGGCAAAGAGGCCAGTCACACCACGATTGATCGGAACAAAATTAATTACTGCCCCTCGCTGAAATGTTTTAAAAGCCGATACTGAGGGGCGAAGCAAACTGCAAGTCATCGACTCCAGGGATTTACAACGTAATAAATTCCAACGGAGAAATAGCCTTATCTATCTGTTTAAATGAACTGTCTCGCCGTTCATGCTACATTTACACTCAGCTTATTGCTACAGCCTATCGACTACACTCAAGTGTGATGAATAATAATGAAAAATCGTTGAAGTGATTTGTTCGTTCGAACCTGTATTGAGTGTGTTACATTGTTGCAACCATTAAAACAAGCTATTGCAGAACACACGTTCCGACTATTCACAGTCGATTATATAATGCTGAAACGGCATGCACATAGGACTGCCAAACATTACCCAACATTTATGAAAAGCCGATTATCTCGATGCAAATCAGTAGTCAAATCGATTATGCAGTACGATTCGAGAAATTTTAATTGTATCCTTTTATGAGAGTTATCTGTAAAGTAATTATTTATAGAACTTACGAGATTGGATTGCAATAACGTAGCTACATGCGCCATGACCACGAGAAAACTGGTTTTGTGCCGTCAAAGGAATGGACGCGATGGAGTAAACCGAGTCTAAAAGTGAGATAAGAAATAATGCAAGCTTCACTAAACACGGTAATCAGGATGTAGCTAACGTATTTAGAGGCTGAAGATCAAACGTTTTTGTCTAGAACAATGGGCTCTTAGAGGTTTAATGGCAACCGGTGTAACGTTACTTGTGTAAACTTAAATTTGTTGCATGAAGCTAGAATTAATGCATACAGTAAGAATTACTCAAATTATTAATAAAGTTATGGTATGGACATTTTTATCTCTACACCACAGAATTAAGATTACAAATACGTAAAACGTTTTACTTTTCATTCTAAAAGCAATGTGAAACTAGTTTCATGTGATTGGACGAGTATCACATAGTCGGTGTTGGTTCCAGGATGTAGGCCTTCGCGGTCAGAAAATTCTGTCAGTAGGGTTGGCAACTTGGCATTAGCCTATCTAGAATTAATTTTTTTCATGTTGTTTATACATTGTCCTTGATCTTCAACAAAATTGGATCAATACAGGATAAAATTAATAAGAATAAGAATATTTATTTTCAAACTTACAAGGTAGTTGTAACCAAAAGATATATGTATTAGTTGCATTCATAAGTCTATCACAGTCAGAGGAGATACTTAAAAAAGTCTTGATCAAGTTTATTTTTCAAATCTTTATATTCACCACTTAAGTCAGACAGTAAGTACTACATTATGGCAACATTTCCGTTCAGACAAGTGTTGTTCACACTGCTTACTCAATGACCTAAATAACTCGAAATATCTCAACATAGACATGCTAAGTATAAACATAAATACACGGCTAATGAACTTCAGTCGAGCCGTTTTTGTATCGCCATTGTTGATTACATTAGGCGTTCGCTACGCTACGTAGCTGGTAGTTTATCTGTGGCTCGTGCCATAGCTCTGTGTGGTTAGCTAGTTAACTCCTAATATTCACTCACTAAAATTCACACTTGTACTCTGTAATTATATATGTATACCATAGACAAACAAAATTTTGGCCTTATCTTATTTTATAAATAATAAAAAAATATCCTTAAATATAACAGTTGCATATTGCAAATCTAGGATGTAAGCTATTAACATTCTAACTATTGCATCATATGGATAACTCATTTTTCCTCTATATAAAATTGGTTAAAAAAGTTAATGGAAAATTATGTTTAATATTAGTTAATAAAAAGACTGTAAGATAAAGTATTTATTTTATTAAACGAAATCTTTGATATGACACAGCTATGTTCAAGGTGTCCAGGATGCTATATTGATTGAAAATCCCTTAATACACATACACATTTCGAAATATAGATATTGTGGCAAATGCTGTGTGTGTCTTGGATGACGAATGACATGAACTTCAAAAATTAACTTCATTTTCTGTCCAGTTTACTACAGTCTCCGCCATGCTGCATAAGTGCTACAAAACAGTACACTTGTCGTATGGATTTATTATATTATTTACTTATTATTTGTCCACACAAATCCTACCAAAACGATGTACAATACGAATTAAATATAAAAGAACTGTTTCGGAGTGGCATTGTATAGTTGGTGGCATTTCAATTATTAATTGTGTTTACCCTGTTATGTTAATGGCGTGAAATTAATTAAATTAAATAATGTTCCCGCCACCTCGCTGGAAATTAACATTCATGTTAACTTTTTCTGTGCATTTTTGTTTTATTATCTTTATCATCAACCGTAATTAACGAGTCGATCCGTCGCCTTCTTTCGCATTAAGTGTTCAAATTCGAGCTATCTTTTACACACAGCATACACAGCTGTTTCATCTTAGCTAGTGTAGTGATTGTAAGGCCCCTAACACACATACCCATCCCTATGCTTTTGTGCTGAAATCCAAGCGTCTCCGGTTGCCAATGACTTTCAGTTTCAATGGTGAGTTAATTTGTCGGTAACTTTATACACCCCTACTTATAAAATACACTGTGTATGCATATGTGTATATTATTTGTTGCTAGGGATGTGCCAAAGCGTTGTAATTATGTTAGTTGTGGGGCCTGGTGACCTGTAACACAGGTTTGTTTTTAAACCTATTTCAGGCACCAGCCTATCACAACGTAGGTTTCATTAAGTCATGTACTACTTAAGATTACCTAGTACCTAATAACTATGTACAATGAAACCTGTAATTGTGAAGGAAATAAATGAATATATTATTATTATTATAAAACTTTTGTTTAACTTGTTCGTTCGTATGTCTTCCGGGCTGAAAATGTGTTATCCAATAACTTGCTGAAATATTACATTCTGGTCTGATGATGGAGCCAGAAGGCGGCCATAGGAACTCCTTAACTAAGCATTTCCCTTTCAGTTTCTCTTGAAAATACTATAGAACTAGGAGGTATTCTCCTCCGATTGTAAAAGGTTGAGTTGCAAACATTTTTTTTTTAAAACAACTTATTCGATATTATTCGAGGAAGGTTGCTATACCTTGTAATTTTTCAGCTGACATTTCGCAACCATCAGTGGCCGTGAAATTACTCTGAATAGCTTATAAGTAAACGTCTGCACGGAAGTTTTATTTAATAATATATTTGTATTTTGTAATGAAACACTTAACAAGAAGTCGTAGATCATTTAAATATTTTTCCAGCATTTTAAGTAAAACTACGGTGGTAGATAAATATGAGTTATTACAAACAATGGGTTCACAAAATTTACTTAATTATGTATAATTGCTGTACATTTTTGAGAAAACTTTAAAATTAAAGTCTCACTACAAGTACATGTTACACTCTGTATCGTATAAGATTTTGTATAATTTGGGTTAATACAACCCTAGTGTAGGAAATGTCGGTACCCGCTTATTAAACAGCGTAGCGGGAGCTACGAAACTTAAATGTATCAAAACCGACGCTAATGCACTCACCGCTACGCACCGACATATATGAGAGCGTGGTCTAGTGGTACTTACCCCGAGTTTCAATCAGGTGGTCGCCGGTTCGAATCCCGAAGTGCACCTATGAGTTTTTCTCTTGAAAGATTTATGTGCGCAATACCACTTCTCAAAACTGTGAAGGAAAACATCGTGAGGAAACTGATAATATGTCCTAGAATTAAAAATTCCAAGACATGTGTCAAGTGCACGAAAAGAGCCTATTTGAGGCGCACTTAAAATCCTTTCGGGTTCGAGAGAACTAGCGACTCGAATAGAAAAAAACCGACGTATATTAATAGCTCATTTTATGACAAACAACGCTACCCGTTAAGTAGGCAGCCATGTTGGACAAATAACGATTCCATTTTATTGAGCTTTTAAGAACCGTTACGAAAGTTAAGAAAACGCAATCGTATAAAACTTAAGATTAATTTCGAGGACTGTAACAGTTGCAGTTACTAAGTTAACGATACTCGGAAAAAACGTAATGAAAAAGATTAATGTTTTATTAATTCTCCGTACACACGAAGCGGTGTAGCCGCGGAATGGAGTCGACCGCCATTTTTCTGCGGACGAGATTTAAATATGGAATTCCGGTGTGCGAGCGGGAGAGGCGCGTGCCATTGACCTTGCGGGCCAGGGCCGGCGCACGCGCAGCCGCCCGCGCCGCCCGCACCTTACTACATATCTACACTACATTGCACTTTTATCTGCATGTTATTGCGATATTATAGTGATTAAGGCACTTTATTCTCAAAAGAAATACGTTTCACTCGATGTGAAATAATAAATATAACTAATTGAAAGAGTCGGATACAGAATCGATATAACAAAATTGATTAAGCTATTCACTATTTCAGTTTTAGTGGCTAAACTACAAATAGCATACACAAATACAAAAAATAAATATTATTAACAAATTAAATATAACCTTTATAATATTATTTTAGTTGACCACAGATTTTATAGGTCCATTAATATTTCTAATTCAGTTTGGCTTAAATTTTCTTGTATGGAACTACAAACCGCTGTAAAGGAGGTGAGCGTTGATGTCTGCGACACAGTTTGATTAATTACATCATCGTTCTCAATTATATTGTAATCCACTGTTTTATTCCCCTATTTATTTTTTAATTTTGATTAAAAGGCCCCCTAATAATAGATAATATTTGTAGACATTTCACACAGCGCCATCTAGCCCCAAAGTAAGCTAAGCATAGCTTGCATCATGGGAACTAGACAACTGATATAATACTTGTATGTTATTTTTTGTTAATACATACATATAATATATATCAACACCCAACACAGAACAAAAATCTATGTTCGTCACACAAATGTTTATCCTAGCTGGGAATTTGAACCCACGACCTACAGCGCAGAAGGCAGGGTTACTACCAACTGAGCTGTGAGGCCAGTTTATGAATAATCGAACCGATTCTAGAAGGTTTTAAATGCAAATTTGTTATTAATTTTTTGTTTATTATCATGCCAATTCTAGGAAGGTTAACGCCCCAAACAAAGTTTTTGTTTCAAGAGATTTCTTAAATTATTTTATTCATATACCACAATAATTAGTGCAATATCTATTTTTTATATTATACTAGATGCCATTATCTTAATTCGTAACAGGTCTAAGCTGTTTGGTTAAGTTTCGTAGAGATCTTCACAAAGTAAATTATACGTACGATACCATATTGGCCATTGAATAAAATTAGACATTATTATTCGACGTGTCTGTGAATATTTATTTATTTTTACAAATGAAATTGTATTTGTTAAATTTACTTACAAGAAGGCAACACAGCCGTACGAAACGACACGCGTTTAGCTTTCAAACATCAAAAGATTTCCTCAAAAAAAGGTTGATTGATCCTATTCATTTCCGTCGTCACAAAGTGACTGTCGCGTATTACTCTGCTTTCTTCCAAATAATAAGCGAAATAAATATTAATTTTTAATACATATGAACTATTACATTATATTATTAGTGCTGTAATTACAATGACATGATTTTTATGATACTTTAAAATAATGCTCCAGGAAGACATATCAAAATATTTTATCACTAGCGCCCCGCGGTATTCCCCGCGGTGAGTAAGTCAACCTACGGGAACATTGCACTTTTCCGGGATCAAAGTAGCCTATGTGTTAAGTCAGGATATAAGCTATCTTGATACCAAATTTCATCCAAATCCATTCTGCCGTTTGAGCGTGAAAGAGTAACAAACATCGATACATACAAACGTTTATAATATTAGTAAGATTGCAATTAACCTAGGTGCTATTTTAACCATTGGAAATATATGTCATAAACTGGTTATCTTTCGAAAGCGGGAGCGTTGTGCGTCGCATCACAAACACAGACACACTCTGGGTACTTAATTAGGGAAATTGCTCTGTGTTTGTCCACGTATGCTGAAACTTGGCTATCTGACCGGCAAATAGTGTTGTTCGAAGGTTACTTAGCACGAAACCGAATAGTATCGAAGCCGAATACCGCCTTTTAGCTTCTACGTAAACATTTACATTACAATTAGAGATTACAGAATGAATATGGTGACAAAGCAACGGGTCTTGTATAAACGTGAGTGAACATAAGGTTGAGTTTGATCAATAGAAAGATTTGGGATTAGAAATTCGATTAATTAAATCTAGTGTTGGATTATGTAGTTTTCTTTGTTTATTTTCTATTATTTCATTAAATATATTCTTCGCCTAATGTGACAGCATAGTATTTGATTAACTACCACCTAAATATTATTTAGTGAAAATAAAACCTACGATGACGCCATAACGCCTCGATTGACTCTCCAGTGAGGCAGCTACAACAGATCGTATAGGGCTTGGCAACTTCAAGGTGAAGGATTAGAGACGAATTCATCATCTTCATCCCATGCATTACTTACTCGTAAGTACCTATCAAAGTCAAATATGTATTTATATCAATTACTTTACCAAACTATACAGATTTCAGAGCAACTCTTGGATCTTTTTTTATTTTTGCTCGTGCCTTAGCAATGGTACAAGTGTGTAGGCCAAATATTGAAGCCGAATTATTGGTCATAGTGGATTTTTGTTTATTTTTGCTCGTGCCTAAACATTGGTACAAGTGTGCAGGCCGAATATTGAAGCCGAATTATTGGTCATACCTTTACCAACCGGCAATCACGACCATTAGGGACAGACGAACGACAGCGAATTAAAATGCATGAATCACGCCCGTAGGGAACTACAGCATGAACAACCCTAGCTTCCCTGTTTTAGGTAAAAGTTAGTGGCTAGGTGAATATTTATGACGACCGACCCCAGCCTTTCACGAATCCTATTGTAATGGCACTATTTTGGTCGAGTGTTCGCGAGTTTTCCTTTGTCCGAATCTGAACAAAACATAACTCATCTATTTTTGAAAACGTAGGAAGGCGGAAATATTTATATTATAGAAAAGGAATTGATTTCAAATGCGAACTGGAGAAGAGCGAAGAAAAATGCTTTCGATTAATTTCTTCCCAATAACTTAATCCTAAGATATATTCCATTATTTTGAGTAAAATATTATGTTATCGACTTGGTTTATTAAGAAAGATACCGTCCTATAATGAAATACTTGCCAAATTTAATCTTTTGTCACTTGATACTCGCCGTAAATACCATGACTTGATCCATCTCTTTAAAATTGTTCACTCGCTCATAGACTCCCCTAGTTTGCTTTCACTTTTGAACTTTAATACAAAGCTTAGATCTCGTCATCCCTTTCAGAACACTTTTTCCCTGCAGGTGTATAATAATAACACCTCTTATTATAATCCGGTTGTCAGAATGTGTCGCCTATATAATGATCTATTGGTAAACAACAGTGAAACCCTTGATGTATTCGGCAATAAAATGTATAAATTTAAAAGAAATGTTTTGGCCACTCTTCAAGAAATGTGTACTTAAAATATTATTACTGCATTAAAATATTAAATTATATTTATTTAGAATAAAATTGCAACAGATATTGTACAAATTAACTATGCTGTGTACACATGTTTTGGAATACAATCTAGCTCTAAATTAGTTTTAATCTAAAGTTTATATTGTTTTATCGATTGTGTTCTGTTTTGTGTACCTAAACAAATAAATAAAATAAAAATAAAAATAAATAAAAAAGTACCAACTGTGTTATTATTTAGGTACACGCTAACATTATTTATTCGATTCAAGACTCGTATTCGATTCAATCTTTCGGACTATTCAATAAACCTCGAGTGGTCCTTGAAGCTAGCAATTAGCTAATGTTCTACTTTAAAATGAGAACATTAAGCGTATACATCTTAATTTGATTAAAGTGCTCAAAATAACATAATGAAATACTATTTCTGCCCGCGACTTGTTCCGCCTGGTAATGAGATTTAAAAGTATTAAGTCACTCTCCGGCCGATAAACTATTCTTTGCCAAGACAATTGTTTTGAAAGTAGGGCAACCCTGTAATATTCTTTACTGATCTACCAAATAACTTAAGTTACATTCATCTTTCCCTCAATAGCTTTTAAATGAAAATTTTGCGTCGTGCCGCTATTAATAGCTCATATTTTGTATATGACTCACCATTCTTAAATAATTTCTGTATAAAGATGGGCAAAAGTCCGCAGTTCCTAGAAAATGCAGTAAATAATCACAATATACATCGCGAATCCTCAGACACAGTTCAGATAAGACGTAGTTATAAACGATTCCTTGAATTCCAATCTTGAATAATACGAGGGAATCTTGACTTAAGATTGGAACTTCGACATTTTCCAAGATTTTGTTTGAATAATTAGATATTTTTTGATTTTATTTCTATAATTGATAAGCGTCGTAAGTTCGTTCGTAATTGCATTACTTAGTTTTACCAGAACTCCTAATTCGGTCATTAAAAAACACGTATTTAATACCAGAACTTGAATTATGTCATTTGGCTGAAAAAAAAATTATCAGTTACATTAGTCAAAAAACAACTACATCAAAATTTATATTACACGATTTTACACATATTATATATAATACGAGGCTAAACTTCAACCACCTTAGAAAACCACTGAAAAGATATTTTTGAAAATATGAATGTTGGCTCACCGGCATCTGATGAGATTAGTTATGGCCACAGCGTCCCATCAACATCTATGTTAGAATCTGTTCATATGGACTTTTTGTAGCAAACATTGTTTGAAATGTCCTATTGAAAATGGCACTCACTCTGCCAAGATTGTCTGTAAGAGATCGCTTTACAGCGATAAGACTGCCCGTTGTTTCAATCTTTTGTACATTGTTACTGATTGTTGTTATTTCGATTTTGTGACCAATAAAGTATCATCTATCTATCAATCACTCATCATTACTGATCTAATCAATAAATTAATGCTGACATATGTTATAATCAGTTGTAGGTAGGTACGGACCACCAAGAAGTAGCCCTATTAAATACGCCGAATGATATCCGAGATGGCGTCCGCGGTCTGCGGATCCGATTGCAATCGAGACTCAGAGATATGCAATCTAGTTATTATTATGCAAGATTACAGATACTCTGCATCAAACTCGATAAATAAGCAATCTACGATGCTGCAAATCTAGCAAATGAACCATTTAAAACGTGATCAGGTTCTAAAAGTAAAGTTTATTTAAGTAATGTTATCAGAACTGAAATCCAATGATAAGTAATTAGGATTTACTTAATTTTAAAACAGTGGCCAGCGGTGTATTTTCCCTAGTTTATTATACAAACTCAATTATACTAAAAAGTATTTTTTGATCGGCAGGGGAATGAAAATGCTCTAAATGTACAAACAAAGAATCAATTTTATTGTAATCGTCCCAATCAACTAGTTTTGTTCAAAGCGAATGTAGGTACAAGTAAAATAAAAACAAAATACAAAAAACGTAATAAATACACGTAAACTAAAATCAATTTATGTCTCGAAGGGAAAAAACGGCGTTTTAGATCCTGAATCACTATAACAGCCAAGAAGAATGTAACATTACTAATAACTGTGATTTTTGCGGGGCAGTAGAGTAAATGCCACGATTCCGCAGTTGATAACATTGTTAGGCTATTATTATATTCAATTCTATATATCCAAATTCTAAATATGAATATAATATGGGTATGACATACCCACGTCATATTTGATGTAGTACGAGTATTTTCACCTGACTAACACCGGATTAAAAATGGTTTATGTTTTTTATGTGATAAGTTACGGAACAAGCAGATGGCCCACCTGTTTTAAGTGGAACATATGCCACTTATTACCATTACAACCAATACAACTGGGGTCCTCCCCTACTTAGTTACAAGAAGTTCCAAGTCGCATTGTATTCACCCATAACTCTGAGACATGAAGATGGCATGTCTCATGTGCATGTAATTTCACTGGCAATCTTTCAAACCACAACACATTAACGCGAATGCATTAATGCTAAGCGGCATAAATGGGTATGGGTATGGTGGCTGTATTTCCCGACCGAGTTGGCATAAATTCTACTGCTACTGAATATGACAAGAAGTTGCGAAGTACAAAGGAAATCAATATTTTTATAATATAGTATTTGAGGGAAAAACGCAACTGTGTCGCTTTAAATTGTAAGTGTGAAAACTCGTTTTTACGATCATAAATAACTTAATTATAGATTGCAATCAAAATTGATTACCGAGTTGCGTGTAAGCTTTAAATGATCATAGAAAGTTCTGTCCCTGAATCGCTTGAGAGAGAAAAAGTGAAAATAATGAGACACAGGGAGTCTGTTGGATTGGTTTGGGTCTTAAATAATATTTTCGAAACAATGGTTCACTTACTATTCGCACTGGGTTTTATTGAAATATATTTCGAAAATAAATTACCATTACATAATTTTTTTTATGTGATACAGTTACTCAACGTGCCGACGCCGACGGCCCACCTGGTGTTAAGTGGTAACCTCGCCTCATAACAAACGATGTGACTTGGGTCTTCCCCTACTAGGTACGACAAGACCAAAGTCACATCGTATGCGCCCGTAACTCGGAGACGTGTAGGTGGAATGTCTCATGTGCCTGTAATTTCACCGGCAACCACACTTTTCAAACCGGAAGTCAGTTACGCGAATGCGTTACAGCTTGGCGGCAGAAATGGGCATGGTGGCAGTACTTCCCCGGACGAACTTGGCGTGAGTTCTACTGATCTTTAATATTATCTTATATAAAAAAAGGACTTTTAGTCATTACATGTGTATTAATTTACAGGAAAGTTCGTTACTTGCATTATCCTAAATACAAAATTTCACAGGATCGATTAAGTTAAGCTACAAAATATATAACAATCGTTTCTTCTGTACGTATGTATGCTCAAACTGACATTAAAGTTATTTTAGGATAATATGTTCAGTAATAATAAGCCAAACAACACTCGCTTTGAGGTTAAATTGGAACTCGAACAATACGGACAAACCATTATTATTGACCTCGTGTCCATTGGCAGGGAATACGGAACCCCGATCCCTCCATTTATGAAGGTCCTCAATAAAAGGACCCTTATACACTTAATTAAAACGACTGTTTGGGTGAATCTGCAAGTGTTTAGCCCCTAATATTCATGTGAGCTTCTTATATTATTTTGTTCCGAATACGGATTGCGGGGTTTATTCATTATTTATGTCTGTCTGAATTCTTTTGTGATGATTAATCGCGTCGAGACGAGGTTTTTGTACTTACGAAACTTCACGAGCTCATTACCAAACTCATCCAAGACACGTTTCGAGGATTTTGGTTGTCTTCCGAAATATACAAGTATACATATAGTGCGTATCAGTGCTGTTAATTTTGCTAACATTTTCGGTAAGTAATATTTTAAAGAACAATAATAAATAAATATTGGTGGCCATTTCACACAGCGCCATCTAGCCCCAAAGTAAGCTAAGCATAGCTTGTATCGTGGCAACCAGACAACAGATATAATACATATATACTTTTTTGTAAATACGTACATATAATACATATATTGGTACCCAGACACATAACAAAAATCTATATTTGTCATACAAATATTTGTCCTGGGTGGGAATCGAACCCACGACCTGCAGCGCAGAAGGCAGGGTTACTACCAACTGAGCTGTGAAGCCAGTCAGATCGGAAGTATGATAGGAAACTTTTAAACCGTGATGTCATAGAAGGCTAAAGGTATGGTTATATTTATGAAAACTACATTACTAGTTTTAATGAAAATAAATCAAGCAAAGCAAATACGAGTACTATTGAACGTGCTTAATGAATTTCATCACTTCACATCATAACGGAAAAAACTTTACAAAAAACCATCTGCTCACGCGCACTCTACAGTTATCTCCTACATTAATTATTTATAAGCTATAATGGAAGGGACATTAAACATATTTTCGTTTCGCTTAAGTAGTCCCACGGCACTTACAGGAACTAAAATGATCTACATGGAAATAGGGATCGAATTAAAGCTTTCACAAAGACACTAGCGCCACAGCCATGGGATTCCATTCGTGAAACGTCTAATAAGTTATGTAAGTTTGTCTCTTTCCGTTGCGCGCACTCGATACGGGTACCACTATAAAAGGAATAGAACAATTAATTACACAGATTGAATCGTCAATTGTTTCCATTCTCGTTGGCTACTTTTTACAGCTCAATCAATATTTTATTTGTATTAATAAGGCGGCATTGATTTTTTGACGTGACAACGTCTTATAATTCGATAGAGCCGGCTGCACGCACGAAAAAACATGACTCATGCGGCGTTACCTCGCTCTGAGGCGTTCCATGTAAGGCTTGTGCAAGTGCAAGCGAGAGCGCGGAACGAGCGACAAAGAAGCACAATCGGCCTTTGCGTTCGGCAGCGTTCGACATCCGTCTCTCTCCTACTTGAGTGAGCGATGCGTCTGCGTGGACAGCTGCTAATACTTACATTTACATGTTTTGATCGAGTATCAAGTGCAGTGTAAAACTATTAAATTGTAAAAAAAAAATTGACATAATTGTATTTATGCGTACAAATAAATCTAACTTGATCAATTTCATTGTGATTTCCAATTACCTCCTTCTCTATATACATACAAATCTATTAAACAAATGAAATTAAAATTTTCTTTTGAAAAATGCTACCATTCCATCAGTATTTTCTTAAGACGTTGTCACGTTCAACTATCGTCAGTAAACCGACTTTACAGACAACCATTTTTTTTTCACTACAAAGATGAGAGATAAGTTTTAGATAGTGTTAATTTCCGGAGTCACTTTTTTCATTTCGTAAAGATAAACGAGTTGATTGAACGCGCGCGTTGAAATCTTTTAGATAGATTATCAATGCGGGTTATAATTTAAGTTTTAATGTTCGTTATTAAAAAAAAATGTGAGCCGTCACGGGACGCCTGGCAGATGTGAAACATCGACCTTATTTTGTAAGAAACTAAGTACCCCATCACTAATAATGTTTATGATTTGTCGTAACCTTGAACGGACCAATCAGCGCTCATGCCGTGGCGACGCGTCGCCAAGCCAGAAATCGGTTTTACGTGCGGCTATAGATGTTTCACATCAAAAATCCGGCTTATTATCGAAATCCCCGAATTGTGGTCCTCTTTTGCCAATAACCATCCGATTTAAAAAATACTCTCTATGCTATCATATCCCTATAGGTTTACAAGGTTTTTATTCTCTATAGCAGAACTTGAATCTCACAGCTGGCCTTTTGGATGCTTGTCAAGTGTTACGCACGTCCATCGCCGTATAAGGAGTTCCGTCGTAAGTCTACGGGCCCGGTTAAAGCCTCACTCACTATTCTGCCGTAACCGTTGCAAGTTACTGTACTAAAATCGTATGTGTACGTGGGTTGCGAGCTAGCCGCGACCGGAACGCGCTTTGCTTGCAGCGATTCGCGACGTGCTGATGTCGAGAGGGAAGCTATGGAATGTGTACCAGCAATATTCTCACAATAACCACTGAAAAGTAAATTCTTTGTAACAAAAATTGTATTACTTCTGTCTCATTTCATTTGATGAACCCATTATGTTTGTGGGCATTTATAATTTTCAGTAAATATCGCTGTAGGTCCAAAGAATTCTGAGGTTAGCCAGCTTACCGTTACAGTAACAGTGCAAGTGGACACAACACTAGAACCTTTTAAGTGTAACTGCGTGGTAACGGTTAGAGGACGCTAGTGAGTACCCGGCTCAAGACGATGACCGCAGATAACGGGCCGCAGTACCACGCCCTTACTCACCATTGATATCCGTTAAATTATACTCATTACTTTCTCTGAATTAATAGAACGTCAAGTAATCCCAACTTCATAAGAAATGGGGGCCACGTTGCTCGCGTCCGTATGTGACAACCCTTTTAATCCCTACACGTGTCCCCCGGGTGGTGCGAAAGGAGCAACCCAAAGTAACAGTAGAACTTGTGCTAAGTTCGCCCGGAGAAGTACTGCCACCACACCTAGTAATGTACCGCCAAACAGTGATGCACTCGTGTTGCTGTGTTCCAACGGAGTGGGTGCCGGTGAAATTGCAGGCGCATGAGACATAACATTCTCGTCTCGGGGTGATGGATGCAACGCAATGCGGTCATCTGATACTTTGGTGGAGAGGGCTTGAGTCGTATTGTTGTTGTCCATGGGCGGCGGTTACCACTCAACATCAGGTGGGCCGTCAGCTCGTTCTATCATCTACATTACATAGAAAAAGACACCATTCACACGCGCCATTCATTTACCACTTGTTATGTGTGACGCGGAACGTCGGTTCCATCGTGTGCCCCGGGCCGACACATCGAGCGAGACTGATGACCGCAGGTAACGGCTTCACTCACCCTTCGGTCCCATTCGATACCCGTTAAATTATGCTCATTACTTCACAGATTGTTTCGTAGTATGTACACGAATGTGGAGCAGACGGTGTAAAGCACAGATTAGGTAAAAGTCACAGGCAGTAACCGGTTCCGCAGACAGCACCTGTGCTGAGGTAACAGCTGTTTTTTGGTACAGAAACGTGACGGGAAAGCAGAACATTTTAGCGGAAATACTTCCTATGGCGAGACTATTGAAATAAATACGAAATAGAAGATATAAGCAATAATTTGTAAATAAATTGTTGTATCTCCCCTAAAATTTTACCTCAAATAGTAAGACACGATATCATAATACATCTACATCTGACATGTATTGAGTTGATGTTTTATTCAGGACCCCACTACAAAAAACTTGAACAAATCACAATAAAACAAGTAAGTACTAAACAAATACAATAGAGAGATAAATTTAATTAAATAAAGGACAACCAAGTAAAAACATTCCCCAAAAGCATACACGTAATGGTCGTAAGTCAGAAGGCGATGAAGCGAAAAAACGATCAAAACAAACAGTGAATCGGGTGTACTGAAAAAAATTAAGTGTCGGTTCCCGACTTCGACTACCTTCGAACCACCTGCGCGCCAGACGAGCAAAAAATTCGCGCCCCAATCGCCCGAATTGAACAGCCGACCGCATTATTCCGCCGTTTGATACCGAGCTTTATTACTGTCTACTAAAGTACAAATCGGTTTAGCTGGTTCCCAAATCGTGCAGGAAAAGAATTGCACACTTTCATTTCAGTAGTAATTTGGTCTCAGTGCGTCGCACGCGACTCACCATTGTAATGTATTGTACCGTTTTGTTACGTTAATGAAAAACAAAATCACACTCGGTTCTGTTTCGTGAGAATTCATTTTGAGTTCTTCTTTTCTGTTTTCCGCTATTCATGTGAGTTATTAAAGACTTGAAAGACTCCAAAATTTCATTGATTTCTTAGTCGCAATGCACACAGCATTGCGCCTAATCAATGAAATTTTGAATACAAAAGTACCAAGAAGAAGAACTACTTAAGATTTAATTTGGAAATTTATCGCAACTATTCTATAATATAGCACCTACGTATAATTCATTCGAGTTCTATAATTTTAAACTTATTTGTCAAGTTTAAAAATAAAACTAGTTCTCCTATTAATAGTGGCAGTGGCTCTCTCAAACCAGCGCGGTGAAATTACTCCTTAAAGAGAATACTAGATTTATTTACTTTAACACGAATGAGTACTGTGATTTTATCTAAACATTGGACCTGATTGTGTTAACGTTCGTATTTTTTACTACAGCGTAGTAGAGCGTGGTGGGTGGTCTATTGGTATTGACTCCGAGTTATCTGGAGGCCGCCAGTTCAAATCCCGAAGTGCACCTATGAGTTTTTCGATTTAAAGATTTATGTGCGCAATACCACGTTCTCAAAACGGTGAAGGAAAGCATTATGAGAAAACCGACACGTCTTAGAACTAAACATTCGAAGACATGTGTCAAGTGCACGAAAGAAGCCTCTTTAAGGCGCACTTAAAATCCTTTCACCACACTGGTTCGAGGGAACATAGAAAAATAAAAATAGCCAATCTTTTCATTTCCAGAAAGCGTCAGTTAAATTATAACGTCAACTTAATATAGGTGAATGTTTACCAATTGATTGAATTCGTACCTGCGTCACAGAGGTATTCACCCCATAGTCTCAAAGATCCCTGGACGTATTTACCTACAATACTAAAACATCCATTATTCCTTTGTCGTCTCTAAGCTCCAGACGTGCATTGTAAATCCGCAAAACACGAATTGCACCTGCTCGAAATCCGATTTCTTTCGGAGCGGGAATTAAACCGTACTTTGAACGTTCAAAGGCAGCGTAAACAACGTCTAGGGACGTACATTTGATGTTCTGTCTTGGAAACGTTTAAGAAATATTTTTCTAAGGCACACCTACGTATTTGCATTCGTGTGGGATTTAATTTCTATCGATACTTTAGTTATGTTTTGTAGTAATCCTGCCTTCTGCACTGTAGCTCGTGGGTTCAATTCACACCCTGGATAAACATTTGTGAGTCGAAAATAGATGCGTAATATGTATGTATTTCCAAAAAAAGTATTATATCAGTTGTCTGGTTCCCATGATACAAGCTATACTTAGCTTACTTTGGGGCTAGATGGGGTTGTGTGAATTGTCCACTAATATAATATTATTATATTAAAAGTGTTCGTTTTATGGGACTGATACAGGTTTCATGATTTATATCACGACTATCACATCAAGGAACCTAACACGATAAGATGAGTTGAATTGCCAGACTAAATAACGCAGCACTAAAATGTATTGGAACTAATACCACGTGTTTGCTTTTATGAGATTGAAAAGGGGCCACGCGAACATATTAACAGCGCATCGCAAATATATTTCTAAAAAGTAGCAGATATGTTAAAAACTAATCTAGATAGAACTTTTAAGATTTGTGTGTGAGGCATTGACACTGGGATTCTGTATTTGACCCGTTCTTAATAAACTACGATTGAATCCGTACATTGTCAATTGTCTATGAACCACTGAATAGATCTCAGGCCAATTTGATCACGTAGTCTATTATGCCTACTATAAATCAATGTATAGTATGAAGTACATACATTTAAATATCCTACGGATGTTGTGCGTACAGCTACGTTACGGGTCGTCGAACTTTACCATATTTGAAATGTAGTGGACATTCAATATGCGGAAGATATTGAAATTAGGCACTTAATTGACAAGTGTTTGTATGTGACAAGCGTAAGGAGTCGGATGTAAATTATATAGAAAAATTGTTAATATAAGAAGTAAAAATATATTCTTTAAGTAATTTGTTCAGAGTCAAAGTCCGAAACTTTATTTCTATAGAATTCTTAAAGAAATGGATTCAATACGTTAATAACTCAAATACTCGTATATAAAATAATGCGATCTTATGGCTAAGTTTGACGCCTGTTCAAACTATCTAACCCAGGTTACTTTGGCAGGTTGCCTGGTATATATAGCTTCAAAGCGATAAGACGTCCCATTGTACTGTATTTTTTACGGATGTTTTCAGTTGTAATTGTTATCTTTTATTCTAATTCCAACGAGTAATTAATTCATCTGTAGCGTAATAGCGTAATAAAAAAAAAAGGATAATTTCCATGAAATATTTTCTACCCGAGTCTCCAGAATAGTATAACTAAGATAAAATTACCATCTTCGTTATTTTTCATAATCGTTTAGAACTTTTCACGAAGAAGATAAATTATGTGAAAAATTTAATCATAATCTTAATTCTAAAAGTAAAGAATAGTTCCCTTAAGAAGTTGACCGAACTATTAAATATATCTATGAAACAATATGTCGGAAACCTTCTGGGCTGTCTGAACACTCTACGTACTTGCCGTATACTCATTGATATGAAATTACTTGTTTTGCTAACTTTACAAAGTGTTGTTCAATTCAATATCGAGACAATAAATCGTGCGAGGATGTCGAAGAACTTTTCTGCACAGTATAAATATAGATTTTACAAGCAGTAGCAATGTGTGATCACTGATCACTGAATCAATTTAAATGCAAATTCAAGGATGTACTATCGAATCGATATAGTAAGGTAGTTTTGTAACATTTTCTCTTGTTATTTTATCTTTATACGTTTAATTTATAATATGCTCAGTTACAAGAAAAAGTTTTTATACCTATTACCTACCTAGTCCTAGGATTGTATGCATAGGTTTGGGACAGACTTTTCACTGATTCTTTCTTCACAATGTTTTCACACTTTTTACTCCTTGTACTATTACTACTATTCGAGTCACTGGTTCTCTTAAACCAGTGTTGTGAAAGGATTTAAATGCGCCTCAAAAAGGCACCTTTCCTTTCCTTTAAAACTCCTTACATGTAATATGTTACAATGAGCTTATTTTAGTAAGTTGATACAATACTATGCAATGTCTGTGTGTAGTTAATGTCTAACTCATAATTTGAGAATACTCCTAGTAACGTGCAGTAATTACACATGACAAAGTTAAATCCCTAAACTCCACATAATTATTTTTTCATATAAATAGGTATTAATATTTAATTTAATTAATAAAAATAAAAAAAATAAAAAAAAATCTATTAACTAGGTACTATTATTATTACTTGTTATTATTTTAATATTGTTATATTTTTTCTTTTGTTAAGTACGCCACCATCCTTGTCCATACGGATCTTGTCCGTCTAAAAGTTGCCTGTAACAGATCTCACTTAGCGTTAAGGCCGCCCATTGTACCATTTTCTTGTTAAATGTGTCTGCATTTTTTCTAAATGGTGTACAATAAAGATATAATATATCTATGTAACTGGTACTACTGCCAGATGACGATATATGTAAAATATTTTCGATTCGGGCTGTTGAACTTGCGCGGCCACTTCATTAGTATAACGTTGACACTTGTCATCTAAATCAAACTTTTATAACACCGCCAGCGCCGTTGTATTCTCCTTTGTCGAAATTCTATTCTACTCGTGTGATAAATAATTCAGCTCGTCAGTAACTTTGTTGGATGTTTGCAGCTAGGTCTTGGTATTTTCCATTCAGAACTACTGGTCTGAATAGTTATCGACACAACTGCCTTGAGAAATTGACAAAATCTTAACGTAGTAACTGGAAATAAATAAAATGCATTGAAGTTTGAAAACTATTACATTTTATTTATTACATTACATTTTCTGGAATAAAATGATCAAAATATCCAACAGAAAGTTATTTAACGTACGTTTACATTATTATTGCAAACTCAAGAGACATCAGATTAGTTGATATATGTATTTAAATACATATATCAACTCTAGTGTTGTACTGTAGTGTATTACCAAAGTTATTATTGAGGTTTATTTTTTAACAAAACATTTGATGTGTGTAATTCGCAATAATTATTTTACAGCTTATTTTTTACTGTGTAATGTGGGATAAACGATTTTTATTATTCCAATGTTTTATAATACATTATTTGAAGAAATTACTTACAATTGCTTTGCCTTCGAAATTGATATAAGGCTTTCTATGAGAGAATTCTATTTTGATAATTTGAATTCTAACTCGATGTCCCTCGAATCTATTCATATACTCGTATTTGATTGTCGTTCACTATTCGTATCTAATGTACAAAGCGTTTTCGTAGATAGGTGCTAAAATATTCTTATACCAGCTGCGCCCCGCGGTATTCCCCGCGGTGAGTAAGTCAACCCACGGGAACACTGCACTTTTCCGGGATCAAATAGCCTATGTGTTAAGCCAGGATATAAGCTATCTTGATACCAAATTTCATCCAAATCCATTCAGGCGTTTGAGCGTGAAAGAGTATCAAACATCCATACATACAAACTTTCACGTTTATTATATTAGTAGGATTTCAAGCACCATATGTGAAGCTCCTAGGCCAAACTGCGTCTACAAATGCATGTCGTCTGAGACGCGTCGCATTGTGATTTTTCGTAGCCGGATCTGCGTAACTTTCAACCGAGAGGAATGCGGCCAGTGACCAGCTATCGCCCCGCACAGTACACAAAGAACCAGTATCTCAACTTCGGCTGATTCACGTTTGCACGTAGATAAGCATCGTGCAGCTGTATTTGCGCTTTGTTTTACAAACCGTTCACTTCCGGTATTGGGAGATGAGTCAAATGACGCACCGTTATTTTTATCCTACTAATCCTACTAATATTATAAACGTGAAAGTTTGTATGTATGGATGTTTGTTACTCTTTCACGCTCAAACGGCTGAATGGATTTGGATGAACTTTGGTACCAGGATAGCTTATATCCTGGATTAACATAGGCTACTTTGATCCCGGAAAAGTGCAATGTTTCACCGCGAGTAACACTGCGGGGCGCAGCTAGTGATTAAAACATAGATATTGGTCACACTGTGCTCTCTCAATGATCTAGGCCTAGCTATTGTCATGCGTGTACTTAATGTACTGTACGGATTTACTACGGCGCCAGTCTGCAGACGGTCCCCTACGCAAATGCTTAATCGATACAGTCTTGCTCTATAAAGCGGAACGTGACGTCATAGTAATTAAAGAAAACGCATTACATGAGAATGAGTCAGTGAAGCAACAAGTGATGTACTTAGTATTCCTGTAAGTAATAAGTCCGAAGTAATAAGATAGTTTCATCATCATTTAATTTATATACAAGTAATTCTATGAGTTGAATTTACTCCTCCAGCTATACACATAATCATTTCCCTTGCATCCTTTGACATAAATTATTAAGTTTTCCCTGTGATAAAGGATGTGTACATAGTTAAATACACATCTAGACAGCTTAAAACGTTTATTTAGAGAGAAATGTGAAAGATACAGGTCAAACGGGCGGGTTGATAGAGAGTAATCCTAAACCTTTATTCCCTTACCACCGTCTATCCGATCTTCCAATTTTATTACGGAACCCTAAAACTTTGACTGTCATCCATTAATTTCGATAATGCCCTGTCGTCCACTGCGTCCTATTCACAAAGTCATTTAAAAATGAATAATATTTTCTCAAAATCGATACGTAAAGTGTACAATCTTATCTAATCTAAAACAAACACCCTGTGAAGGCACCGGACGTGATGTCCTACGTGCCCATTTATCTAATGAGCGATAAATCGTCTCACTGTTTATATATAGACATGTGACAGACAATTATTTATTCGCCTTTCACATTATTGTTGCGAGTTTTACCATATCAATGTTATCGATAAAGAAACAATAGATAGGTTCAATGTCAATTTGTTTTTGAACTTAGCTCATTCGTTAATATAAACTGTGTATTTAGAACTTTTCAGAACCCCGAATAATAAACGCAAAGATTAATAAATAAATATAAATTGGTGGACATTCACACAGCGCTATCTAGGCCAAAATTATGCATAGCATGCTATAGATAGATAGAAAACTCTTTATTTTACACCACAATATAAACATAAACAATGTTACAAGAAATAACAGTTAAATGTGAAGCACAATGGGTGGCCTTATTGCTTAAAGAAATCTCTTCCAGGCAACCTTGGACCAACAAAACAACTGATAGAATACTACTATTTACAAAAGTCTAGTAAATTTATACATGTCCCCCAGACAGAACAAAAATAATTGTTCGTCACACAAATGTTTGCCCTGTGTAAGAATCAAACCCAGGCCTACTGCGAAGGCAGAGTTATTACCAACTGAGCTGTGAGCCCAGCCTGTTTTGATTTATATGGACTTCAATACGTGATATAGTACGAGTTATAACTAATAATAATCCGTACATGAGCGAGTCAACTAGGACTTAAAAATATTCGAATCTCCTGTGGATATTTTTGTGTCTCATTTGGACAAAATCCTCAGTCATTTGGCAACTGAAATAGAAAATGGGGTGAAGTGGAAACTGTTGAAAATGAAGTGGGAAGTAGGAAATCATTAAGCGAGAACTCAACTGAACTTGAATGAATTTGGATCGGCGCGTTCTGAAAAGTCTTCAAATCTTTTTTTGGTGTGGTTAGAAACGAAATGAAATATTACTATCAAAATTTTGTTCAATTTTTGTTTGTTTGAATATTTTCTCTTCTTACTCTAAAAGTCTCATTTATACGACATGCATTCTAGATACCGTAGAAACATTTCCAATCGTACGCTAAAACTACATTATTCAGTTATGCTAAAACTTTCAGAAACCAGTCCGCGTGAATCAGTGTATATTTAAAGAGTTTACAAGGTCCTCGGGATGTTGCAGCCGTGACGTCACACGTGATAGATTATATCAACGATCATCTAAGCCCACATCTCTAAAATATATATTTATTTATTTGATACAGTTACGGAACGAGCCGACAGCCCACCTGGTGTTAAGTGGTAACCTCAGCCCATAACAACCGATGCGGCTTGGGTCCTCCCAAGTTATTTACAAGGTACGACAAGACCCAAGTCGCATCGTATGCGCCCGTAACTCTGAGACGTGTAGGTAGAATGTCTCAAGTGCCTGTAATTTCACCGGCAACCACACCTTTCAAACCGGAACACAGTAACGCGAATGCGTCACTGCTTGGCGGCAGAAATGGGCATGGTGGCAGTACTTCCCCGGCCGAACTTGGCGAGAGTTCTACTGCTCTTCGTCGTTATTAAGGTCGTCCTTTCGGCCTTTACGGGTTTACGTCCATCATCGCGGAGAAGGACGCCACTTAGTTATCTCGTCGGCCATCTCGCTACTCCATTACGATGCCCGCTATGCAAACATAATAACATCAAGTGTTTTCCATATAGGGGCTTATGTCGGAAAAACCAACGGACTATATTAGTTTCCAAGCGGATCTAGAGGGATATTGGACGCTAGATTAACAGCGTTTTCGGTGGCTTATAGATAACTCAAGTCGCATTGCGTTGCGTCTATCACCCCGAGACGGGGATGTTACGTCTCATGCGACTGCAAATTCACCGGCACCCTCCCGAAACACAGCAATACGAGTGCATCACTGCTTAGCGGCAGATTACCAGGTGTGGCGAACTTGGCACAAGTTCTATTGCTACTTTGAGTTGCTCCTTTCGCACCACCCGGGGGACGCCAGCAACATGGTCCCCACTGTTCATTTCATTTAAGTGTCGCAAAAAAAGAGCGTTTCACATGCCCGTTGTAATTGCGAATGCTTCTAGCTTTCGGCGCTTACTGAAATTCACAATGCTAATAATACAATGGCCGGATCAGACGCAAGATGTGAGCTATACACGTCTCGTGCACTGACATACATGAAACATACTCCGGTACAACACGGCCCGACTAGACCGTTACCCTCGGACGGCCTTGCCGACTGGCGGAGTACTAACTAAGCTTCATTAGACAGGCCTGTAGGTTGTGGGTTCGATCCCCACTCAGAACAAACTTTTGTGTGGCGAACATAGATGTTTGTTCTGTGTCTGGGTGTTAATATGTATTATATGTATTTGCAGAAAAGTATATATGTATTCTATCAGTTTTCTCGTTCCTATAGTACAAGCTATGCTTAGTTTGGGGCTAGATGGCTCTGTGTGAATTGTCCACCAATATTATTATTTGTCGGCTCAAAGCTACAATCGCGCCGGTGAGAGCTTTCGGAACACGCCAGCACCCACGGACAACTTTCGACAGTTTGAATGGGGGGTTCGATGACCCGACGCCGATGTGGTACGTATTTGCATGTGTCAATGACTCGGTGTGCAGCGGCGCGGCGGCGCGGCGGCGCGGCGGTTGCGGCCTACACTTTTCCTTTCAGTTTATGTCGTTCACCGAGAAACGGTTTTCGGACGACCTCGTGACACAGCGCCCGCCGTCTGGGTGCCTACGCATTGGCACGCGCTTTCCTCATTAGGAATTTATAAATGTCGTTAGTTGTTTCCTGAAAAATGTCCGTGTTACAATTGGAGCGCACTGATTCAATGTGAAACAGGACATGGATATAATTTACGTTAATGTAGACCTAAGTTCTCGAAAGAAATATTTAATGTTGCAATGAAATCAAAGCTTTTACTTTATCAGGAAATATAAAATTATTGCAGCGTCCACTTACCGCGTGGGTTGGAAAAAGTGAGATTAAATAATAATGATATGGTGGACATTTCACAAAGCGCCATCTAGCCTAGAGTAAGCTAAACATAGCTTGTATCATGGGAACCAGACAACTCATATAATACTTATATACCTTTTTTCTTGTAAATACATACATATGATACATATTAACCCAGACACTGAACAAACATCTATGTTCGTCACACAAATGTTTGTCCTGGGTGGGAATCAAACCCACGACCTATAGCGCAGAAGGCAGCTTTACCGACTGAGCTATGAGGCCAGTCGAATACGAACTACAAATCAAATTTAAAATCAATTTGGTAAAGAACGGATTCCTCTACATTTAACCACTTCCTAGTATCGAAGGCATTCCGTTCCCCCGCATCGTTACGACCGCAAGTAAATGGGTAGAAACGGCGCCGCAAAAACCCTCCCCTTTCTTGACCCACTTAAACGCCGCGAACAAATCTGAAAGATCATTTCGAACAGTATTAATAGGTGGCGGAGTTTCGCAAGAATCTTCCGGCCATCAAACACGTCGAGTCGGAACGTGCGAAATCCAATAAAGAAGTCGTACCACCTGCGCCTTATTACATTCTTTCCCGCTGCTCACCGGTCGCTTCTGAAATCCACTAACTTTCCATGTCAGGAGATTGCTTGTTGTACAACTTTTACTTTGAAAATTCCCTCCATTAGTATCAGGTGTCAAAGTTTGAGCGGAATGTTTTCATAATGACGGCCGACGATTCGATTCTTATGAAATTGTTGATGGAACCGATGTGATGGAGTGTAAAATGTAATAATATCGCGCATCGATAAGTACTTGACGACGTTTCGCGTGTATGAAACAATGGCGTCCCTCTGTGGGCGTCGCTATTTTAATTGCAAATGTGATATTTGCATATTCGCTTTGTGAGTTCTTGAATGGTGCGAGTCCAAGGCGGCGTTCGTTCTCCTTAGAGCAATGTGAGGATGTCACCTACTGAATGTGACCCTGTTAGATGTTCATTTGATTTTCAAACACAATCGCCGCCATACTGTTATCTATCACGTGTACTTTAGTAGCAGGGTCATTGCGTTTTCTTTTACTGTTGCATTCGGAACTACCACGAAGCGATTGTTTTGTTCAGATCTTACAGTTTTTCGTATTGTCATTATGCTTGATGGTGGGGCAAATGCTCGGCTCCCACTATCTAGTTGAAAATCTGGCGCCAAGCAAATTGTATTCCGATTGCCTTTTTTGAGATCCAGTTCCTAATCTCATGTAGGGATATTATATTATACAATGAAATGAAATGAAACATAAACTGCAAACAATTCTGTAAAGTGAATCTAGGCATTTCCTGATGTTACATCATGTGTTGAAACGCAACCTTTTAAGTAGATAAAAATACTAGTATATACCTTAGTCATAGTCATTAATGGATTATCTATTAGAACTCCCAATACGATTTAAATAAGTTCACGTCTAGACACGTACGCAATAACTTAAAGACATATTTATTACCTCGTATGAATTTTATTATAGACTCGTGACCATATCATTAATTTCTATTTATTTCTGGATATTAATCATATTCACGCAGTGTAAGATTGTTTACTTAAATTCATCATATGCTTTATTGCATTGTACGAATGTTAAGAACTGCTTTAAATGTTTCCATTAAACCTTACAACAACGGATAATTTGAAATTTAATAGCATCCTAATAATTCTGCACGGATGGAACGTGAACCCACAACTCCGGTCTAATAACTCAATTGTATAGAAGATTAGAGACTACAATAGCAAAAAGCATCGAAACTCAGTATTTTTTATTTTAATTATTAAGTTAACATTTGCAGTAACATGTAAGTATTGAATATACAAGACTCGTTATATTTATTTCGGGAGTTTGAATATATAAAAACGTATGTATCTATATGTTGTATGCATTATATATGTTTTAATAAATAGATGAAATTGTGAGACAGACAACAAACTTAACATTAAATTTATTTATTATTTCAATCATCTTTAAATCTCGTTTGTTTTTGTCGATTGAGTTACAGATAAAATATTCTTATTCTCATTCATTCATTCATTCATTCATTCATTCTATCTCTAAAAATCACCTTTCAGCTGCCTTGTGTAATACACAATCTAAACGGGTTAGCACCGACCCAACTGTAAACTCACAGCACACATCAAACCTACGGTTGAATCGCTCAACACAGTTTTTATGAAATACCCTCAAAAGTACCATATTTAACGTATTTAAATTATTCTTTGCCAAATAGTTATAAGTAGTAGTTCTGTTAGTAGTGTTATGTTTAGAATAGGACTTTTGTGTTACTAAGTAATTATGATAAAGATTATTTTAACTTTTGTGTCACATGATTTGGTATGATTACGATTTTCGAGAATTTTTAGTAGTGGAGAATTTGTAATAGTGTATTTGGTACTGAAATTCCCCGCGTAACCTGCCTAAATAAACTGTAAGTAAGTATGTATCTCATATCGTATCATAAGGTGGCAATAGGTGATTTTATGCTAACAAAATTAATTTTCCAATTAATAAGGTTAGTATCTACCTGTTTGGTCTATAGAATAGTCTAAGACCTGTACATTGTTTACTCCTGGAAGAGACAAGTCACCCACGACACAGGGAATCCTATTGTGAGAACTAATAAACTTTTATTGTAAATAATCAAATTATGTGATTTAATTAACTGCTCAACAAAGTATTTATATTTAAAGTGGTTTGAAACCAAATATTGCATTTAACAGTTATATTATTGTATCATTATTATTAGTATTGGATAATTAATCCGGATAATTATAGGTGGTCCAATTACTGGTGATAGAGTGGTTAAGCAATTTAAGTAGCTCCGGAGATCACATAACATCACATCGAGATAGAAGACTGAAACCTATATTCAGTCAAAAACCGCATTGCATTGCATTTAGTGCGTTGACATAACATTACCTACCTTTATTAACTAGCTGCGCCATACGGTGTTGCCCGCGGTTAAAAAGTTATCTCATGGGAATACTGCATGTTTCCGGGACTAAAGTAACCTATATGTTAATCTAGTATATAAGCTATCCTGGTACCAAATTCCATCTAAATCCGTTCAGCCGTTTGAGCTTGAAGGAGTAACAAACATACATACAAACTTTCGCCGTTATAATATTATAGTGTTATTAGCTGCGCCCCGCGGTAGATAAGACATCCAACGGAAACACTGCACTTTTCCGGGACTTAAGTAGCCTATGTGTTAATCCAGGATACAAGCTATCTTGGTACTAAATTTCATCCAAATCCGTTCAGCCGTTTGAGCTTGAAGGAGTAACAAACATACATACAAACTTTCGCCATTATAATATTATAGTGTTATTACGTGTGATTTACATCAAACACATTCTTCACTAACAATCCGCTTTTTAGAAGGCAATGCGTCAAACAATTTGTGTTTATGGAGTAACGCTTACCGCAACGTATTTAAGCTACCAGTTAATAATTAGAACATATAAACATAGTTCTCCGAGGCGGAAACGAAGAATTTACGTAATTATTAACTGTGTGTGAAATATGAATCAAATATGACCGGAGTATGTAACCTTTTCATATTATATTCAATGTGATATTGCCTATCAAATTCACATCATCTCACCACATCTCGCTCATTGATTTATGTATTCAAAAACGTTGGTACTAGGTACTTGCAATGAACGTGAAGTATCATGTACTATCATGGACTTGATGTAAGTAGTAATAGTAGCTGTAAGTGTGGATATTTTACTGGTATATAATAAAAATAGATAAAATTCAGTTCATTCTTCCCACTTCAGGGGTTCTATTAAAACAACTTTCAGTAATCTTCAAAACAATAAGTCATATGCGGACTTAGTAAATTATTTTCTACAAATTATATAATAATTACAATATTGGTGGACAATTCACACAGCACCATCTAGGCCCAAACTAAACATAGCCTGTACTATGGGAACCTGACGACTGAAGGAATACTTTTTGTTTGTAAATGTGTACATACACCCAGACACAGAACAAACATTTATGTCCGTCACACAAATACTTGACCTTAGTGGGAATCGAACCAATGACCCACAGCACACAGAAGGCAGAGTAACTACTAACTGAGCTGTAAGACCAGTCAATATACTCGTATGAAATCCATTTTTTTTAGTTATCCTAACCACCCATAATTGTACTATTTTCTCTACTTCTGTCTTACCATCTTCGTGTTTATTTTTCATCTTTGTGTGCACATATTCATATATTATCGATATATGCATAAGATTTATATTTTATTTACAAATGCATTTTCTTTTTCAGGTAAGTAGTGATTAATATTCACGAAGCTTTGCGGCTGTAACTGCAACAGTTAATCACGATCTCCGTGAGTATCCATTGTTCATTATTTCTTGCTTTAAGAAAACGCCACACGCCACTTATTTTATGATTATGCAATTAGGCATTTGCTTACATCAAAGCCGTCATGTGTCCAGTCGGTTGGTCCTACCCCTAAACCACCAAACTCGCACACCTTGATATTACAGGGACATGAGGCATTCCACCTACACGTCTCAGAATTACGGGCGCATACGATGCGACTTCGGTCTTGTCGTACCTAGTAAGGGAGGACCCAAATCGCATCGCTTGTTATGGGAGGTTACCACTTAACACCAGGTAGGCCGTCAGCTCGTTCCGTACCTGTATCACATATAACAACTATTCGAACCTATGGTTCCAACTACGGTTCCAACCTAGTGGTTCCAACTACCTTTGTTCCTACTAGTAACATAAAGAAAAAAAATGGCTATATTTCATGAAATAGATAGTTCAGTTCTTATAAAATACTTATTTCGTAAACCAGATTTCGGCAAAAATAAGCGAATGGTTCAGACTCTCCGCAAACATCCATTTCTTTTTATTGTAATATTATTTGTTGAAAAAGTTTCACTGACGCAAATATTATTTGAAACGCGATACTTCTACATTGTTGCTGCTGTGTCGAGTCTCAGTTTCCCGTCAGACAACGCAAAACAAACTCATAACTAACATAAAAAATAGTGGCTTACATGGAAATGTGAAATATACGCACAGATAGAAAGCACTAATTGAAAAAGGGTTTCAGCTAGATGAGGGAGGGAACAAAAAGCTGTATTCATGGGTTATCTCGGTACAAATCTAAGGGCTTTAGTGCTGAATCGATGGGGCATTACTGGATTGCGTGCCAGGCTTTCTATTTCTACCTTTAAATCTATGATCAATTTGAAATTTATTAAATCGGAACTCGTTTCTATATTGAAAACTTTTTATGTGATATCAATCTTTCATAGCTTATTAAAATCCTAAAATATGGATGGTGTAAACTTGTACAGTATATCTCTTTAGCCTTATTTCAGACGAATAACGAAATTTATTTTATTTGACTATTATTCATTGATGATATGACTGAAAACAGATATAATAAAAAATATATAAATTACTCAACTTTTTAATGTGGTACAGTTAAGGAACGAGCAGATGGCCCTCTGCGGTCTAGTAAGTGTCAGTGGTACCTCTGCCCATAACAAGCGATAGCAAGAATATAAAATAGCTATCTAATTTGCACTAACTATGCATTGAACACACTTTCAGTGAAACAAAAGTACAAGAATATTTTGAAATACTAAGCTTATAGTAATTTTTTTTCCACAATTTTTCGATACAATATATGCCAAAACGTAACTTTTTACAAACTTATCGAAAATGATGCTGGCTCTAGGTACACGATTGGTGCTCTAAGTGGAATAGCATGGAATACTTCAGCTTTGAGCCAGCTAATTAAATAATGAGCTTACTTAGGCTCTGGTATGTTTCGTGATCGGTTACAAAATGATTTTCATTAATAATAATAATAATAATGAATATTGGTGGACAATTCACACAGCGCAATCTAACCCCAAACTAAGCATAGCTTAAACTATGGAAACCAGATGACTGATAGAATACGTGTATACTTTTTTTTGTAAATACATACATATAAATACGTATTAACACCCAGACACAGAACAAACATCAATGCTCTTCATATAAATGTTTGCCCTGGGTGGGAATTGAACCGACGACCTACACCTCAGTCATTTCAGTCATTTCAAAAGCATCGGTAGCAGTAACCAGTGCGTGTCCTATTTGTTGTTACAGCAATTTAGCTGTATAGTTAGAACTGTAAAACCACGCCACACTGCCTCAACACGTAATAATTTCCCTATTAACGTCTGATGTAGATAAAAACCTTGTTTGTCATGTTTTGATGAGATGTTACACTGAGTGCACAGTAAGAGAATGTTAAGTGTAGTCTCTTACCCGAGTTATTGTTTTTGCGCCTTTACTCAACGTTAGCTAACTAGAATGGCTAATAACATAAAAACCATTTATGGGAAAGTCTTAGAATAACATTCAAATAGTCAGTAACATATTAAAAAGTAAATAAATAAATAAATATGGGTAGATATTTCACACAGCGCCATCTAGCCCCAAAGTAAGCTAAGCACAGCTTGTATCATGGGAATCAGACAACTGATATACATACTTATGTACTTTTCTTTTGTAAATACATATTAACACCCAGACACAGAACAAACATCAATGTTACAAATGTCACATAAATGTTTGTCCGGGGTTGGAATCGAACCCACGACCTACAGCGCAGAAGGCAGGGTTACTACCAAATGAGCTATGAGGCCAGTCAAAAGTTATTTCATTTTGTTTGATATCATACCACAATTTAATTGAAATACTATTGTTTCATAAAGTGTCAATACTTTATAATAATTTAGTTTTTGCAATAAATGCTACAGAACATGCCCCAATCATTAGGTCGTCTGTTGTAATTACAACTAATATGATAACATTTACTAATCATCATAGAAACTAAGGCAATTAGTAACATCCGCTTATTCCCTTTTAGCGGTGAATCACTAAATGGCGCTTATGTTTTACCTCATTTCATTTATTATGATGAACCGCGTTTCCTATGATTTGGATATATTATACCTAGTGGAAGCGCCCGCGACTTTGCCTGGTATATGGTTACAGCAATTTTATACCATACAGAAATTGACCCTTTTTACTCCTTTAGGGGCAAAGTTTTCCAAAATGCCATCTACGTCCTGAAAGGGGCCACCGTACAAAACATCAGACTCTGAGATCCCGTAAATACATAATACATATTTTTCCATGTCTAAATTACTAGTGTCTATTGATTGTATAAATATATAGCCAAGCCCTCATAAAGGAATCTTATACAGATAGACAGTTTTGCAATGAATTATCACACACCATTCATACGGTCAACATTGAAGGTCTTCAGCCTGAAAATGTCAACGGCCCGTATAAAGTGCTGATAAAGTTATACAATCTTGGGCTAATGTAAATATAAAATGGTTATCGTGTATTTATTACTACCATGGAAACTCCACTCTCCATACATGTTGCGCAAATAAAAATCAGCTGTTTTACTACAGGCGCAAAGACAGTACATTGACTGCATCTAGAATTAGTAATGCTGGAATCGATTTAACCATATTCCAAAATCTTGTAGGTTAATCAGTACACGATTCACACAGTCAAAAAAATATAACGTAAGACTGCATGACATGTCGTCACTCGAAAATTTGAACAAGAATTGGTTACTCGAAACACGAACAAACATAGCAGTAAAAGATTGGTGACAAGGTTGGCAGCGGCCCGCATCCGAGCGGAAATTAGAATCAACAGTGGTATCGCGGCACTCCGCTCCGCCAAAGGAAAAGCAATTTCAAAAGGCCAAATACATATTTCTTTTAAATCCGAGGAAAAAAGGAAAACAACGGGATTTACCGGTATTGCAACGTTTACTGCGGCATTGTGAACGTTAAATTTATAGGCGTTAACGCTACGCTCGCAACTCACAACGCGGCACAGAGTATATAAAGTAAATTAAGTTTAAGTAAGATTTTTAAGTTTGTAAGTGTTGGTTGAGCAACCCGATGAAAAGTTTTATATTGATAGGACGCGACGTTCGAATCTTCCACACATATTTCAACGTAAAACATAAAAATTAAGTTTCTTTGCATCAAATCAGAAGGTTATCTCGCTTATTTGGTATTTGAACTCACAATTGCATTTTTTTCTCGTTATTTTATTCCGTTAATTCATAGCTAATATTTAATTAAGATTTTTTTTTGTATGTTTCCGTATTAATTTTGTTTGTTTTTCGTCTATTTATATAATTCGTAATTTTTTATATCAATGTTTTTTCTGGAATTAATAAAAGCTTTTTTTTCTTCTTTCTTTCATCTTTTTACCCACTACTCTTTTGGGCTATAGCTAGACAGGTCCCATAGAAGTTTAGCTTCACATTTAAGAGGCAGACAAGCCGTTGGAGCTTCATCAGTTATTAAGCTCGGCCGGCGTATAAACAAATCCCACTCCGTATTTAATATTTAACTCAAAACGGTCTGCGGTATCCGCTACCGGACTTTTCTTGCGGCTCACGTCCACTGCGAACGAACGAACAAACAATGGCTGATTATTTTATTTGCTGTATCAAAATAACTTTTCTTCCATATCACATTTTTAAGGATACGAACTCTAAATGTATATTTTGTAATTGCTAGCTTTTTTCACTACTTGCGTATTTCCTTGCTTGCATACATCTTGGCTCTCATGTTTTCTGACAAGTTAATAATAATAATATTATTGGTGGACATTTTACGCAGCGCCATCTAACCCCAAAGTAAGCTAAGCATAACTTGTATCATGGGAACCAGACAACTGATATAAAACGATTTTTTTTTTGTAATACAAACATATTAACACCCAGACACAGAACAAACATCTATGATCGTCACACAAATGTTTGTTCTGGATGGGAATCGAATCCACGACGTACAGCGCAGAAGGCAGCGTTACTACCAACTGAGCTATGTAAGCCAGTCAAATTAATATCTTTAAACATTGAATTAATAATAGGATTAGAAACTTATGCCTGGCGCGCAATCGCAATGAGACCTCGTACTGAACTCCAAAATTAAGGAAAAAACCATATAAGGAAGGAACCAAGTAGCAAATAACACTAACCAAGGAATCTCCATTTTCTGTAATGTTCGCATACGCTTTTAACACACCGCATTACGTTTCTACTCAATTCGCCAAAGACCCGCTTGCATACCTCTGTTGTTCGTTCTATAAGTTTGGACGCAACATTTACGTGATCTAAGTTTCGTTTTAGTGGAGGTAAGCGCCGTTGCGCGGACTTCCCGTAAATTCTTTATACGATGCTGTGTTAAATTACCCGTTTATCGGTGCTTTGAATAAACGTTCCCGAAACGGGTTATCATTTTCATTAATTATTAACAAACACTATTTGACGGTGTAAGCCTATTTTGAGGCATTTTGCGCGAATTATTCATAACGCGTTATCGATACTGGTTCAATGAAATTCAAATCTGATTTGCAACGTTTACGTTTGCGTAGATAGATAGATTATTGCACACCTAAAACAAAATATAATGATTACAAGATATTATATATTATATTTATATATTACCACTGTATTAAAAATAGGCACGATTGCCGGCATTAGGACTAAGAGTGATCTCTTCCATGCAATCTTTGGATGGATGGAACAGTTAATAAACAGACGGCAGTGAACTAAAGTGTAAATGGTTAAGAGACAGTATGCTAATCAGAATGCGAACACGAAAGCTCTAAGTACAGGAATAGAAATCATTTGATACTAAGATATTTACAAATGTCGGATGGCGGGATTATTTCTTAGGCGAGTTGAGAACTTGTGTCAGATCGTCTGAATATTCACCAGCTCATTGTACCCCATCCGACTATATTTGGATTTTACTGTGACTATTTTAAGACTTAGGGTAGAATTGTAGCAGTAGAATTTGTGCCAAGTTCGCCCGGAGAAGTACTGCCACCACACCTGGTAATCTGCCAAGCAGTGATGCACTCGTGTTGCTGTGTTCCGGTGGAAGGGAGTGGGTGCCGGTTAAATTGCAGGTGCATGAGACGTAACATCCCCGGCTCGGGGTGATGGAAGCAACGCAATGCGACTTGAGTCATCTCGTACTTTGGTGGAGAGGACTTGAGTCGTATTGCTGTTGTCCATGGGCGGCGGTTACCACTTAACATCAGGTGGGCCGTCAGCTCGTTCTGTCACCAAAATCATATTAAAAAAAAACAATTATATTGAAAATAGTCTTGGTTTTTGACATGACAATGTCTTATAATTCGATAGAGCCGGCTGCACGCACGAAAAAACATGACTCATGCGTCGTTACCTCGCTCTGAGGCGTTCCATGTAAGGCTTGTGCAAGTGCAAGCGAGAGCGCGGAACGAGCGACAAAGAAGCACAATCGGCCTTTGCGTTCGGCAGCGTTCGACATCCGTCTCTCTCCTACTTGAGTGAGCGATGCGTCTGCGTGGACAGCTGCTAATACTTACATTTACATGTTTTGATCGAGTATCAAGTGCAGTGTAAAACTATTAAATTGTAAAAAAAAAATTGACATAATTGTATTTATGCGTACAAATAAATCTAACTTGATCAATTTCATTGTGATTTCCAATTACCTCCTTCTCTATATATATACAAATCTATTAAACAAATGAAATTAAAATTTTCTTTTGAAAAATGCTACCATTCCATCAGTATTTTCTTAAGACGTTGTCATGTTCAACTATCGTCAGTAAACCGACTTTACAGACAACCATTTTTTCATACGTTATTCGTTCAACGGCATCGGATCAACTGATCATTCTGTGAAAAGTACCGATTGATAAATAGCTACGGTTTATGGCACTTGAAATAACTATAAAATTTGACACTAAAGTAATTGACTACTGAAAGTGGTATTCAGTTATTCGCGGTGTGGCATCTGTTCACTGACTTTTTCAAGCCTAATTAACGTTAAATTCGGCTTTTTTTTAACTTTTTCCAGAAGAAGGTGGTTTTCAATTAGGTTGAGTTTTTTTATGTCTGTTCTTCAGCTCGCCGTCATTTATAAAACGATTTCGGAAATTATTTTTATTTGAAAGGTTATATATACTCTCAGATTAGTCCCATAGAAATTTCATCACAATCGGTTCAGTAGCTTGGTTTTTAAATCAAAATATATCATCCAAGTGCGAGGTAACGAGAAATCATTCTCGTTCATTGTCGATGAGGTCGCTTTTTCGTTTTGCTGCGCAAAGTAATATTATTTTCCGAGTTAATGCAGTTTCATTTCTGACTATAGAAGTTAACGCTGGGAATATTTTTATAATAAATTATCACGTCAATTTAAATTACACAAGAACGTTTTCTGAACATTTTTTTTTGTTATTTATTTTTGTTTGTTGATTATTTGTTTTCTTGGTTTTTATTTGACATGAAATTCCTATATCTCTAGACATAAATGCAATCACTGTAAATCTACCTGTGTCTGCAAAATGAAAATGATTCCGTGTACCTGAAAGTTACTGAAAGAAAACAGTGTCTTATCGTCAAAACATTACATACTACGTAAATGTAAGAACGTTACTGCTCCCGTCTCACATATAGATTATTCTCTTCAGTGAATAATGCATGATACCTAAACAGCGAGAGTTGAGTCGAGATAGTTCACTACATTGTAAAATATTGTTACTCCCTTGTGATATAGTTATAATCTGTTACATCTCTTTAATATCTTATTAAGCTTTTTAAAGATTAATTAAAGGTTATGTACTCTTATCGCAATTGGTCAAAATACAAAATAAATCATTGAGTTCGTTTTGAAACTTAAATAACACGATAAAGTTGACTTTGTGATTGTAACTCTTATAGAACAATAAAAAATTAACTGTCTAGGTTAAAAAAAGAAAAAATAATAATGAAAGTCTTTCATTATTTTGTTTTTTATATTTTTTTACAAACTCAGTATCATGACTAGCTGTTAATATACCTGTTATTTATTTATCAAAACAACCTAACTATATATTTTCAGAAAAATATATAGTTATATATTCAGACCATCAATCAGGATACCATCACTACTAAATTAATTATTAATACGAAATGTGTATGTTGGTTTGTCATTCTTTCAGCCATTAACGGAATAACGGATCGACTTATTTTTTTGCATAGGAATAGTTTAGGTGCCGAAGAGTAAAATTGGCTTTTTACCCAGATACTACGCAGGTGCATCCGTGGGCAGAAGCTATTTGGACTTAAAACATACGACGATGAAATACTTCCATATTTTGCAAGTATACACAGTGAGCTAGCTCATAATGTGATGCCAGAGGTAGGAGCAGCGTTTACATTGTCAGACTTTTCCTTTAACATATTTTATAGTTCTGAGTATCGCATTATATTTACATGCGCTTGCTTAATACTTTACCTTTTTGTTCATGGTGCGTTTAACACGTCAATTCTTAATAATTGTTTATTTCTCTTTGTTCTACAAGCCTTTATTATATGTTTGTCCATACAAAAACTTCATTTAAGCCTTTGAGAATCTGTTATTAGTGACAATACACGAACCGCGTTTGATCATGTTTAAAGAACAACCTCTTAATTACTTTTCTTTGTTATTTTAATTAAATCGGATCAGTTTCTACACATAAACGTTCCATCCTAAACATTTTCAATGAAATACCTTTCGTGTTTGTGGCTCAGCACCTGAAAGGCTTCATAGGATCTTGTTTTGCAACGCCATCTCCGTTTGAGATTCCTGCCTAAATTAAAATAAAAAGAAATGAAAAAAAAAAAATGAAATTACAGGCACATGACACATTCCACCTACACGTCTCACATTTACGGGCGCATACGATGCGACTTGGGTCTTGTCATACCTAGTATGGGAGGACCCAAGTCGCATCGGCTGTTATGGGCAGGGGTTACCACTTAACACCAGGTGGGCCGTCGGCTCGTTCCGTAAATGTATTACATAAAAATAAATAAAATTAATAAATTAAAACGGTTGTTTACAAAAACGGAAGAAAACACGATGATTTGCCTGGAAACCGGACTGAGCCCTTAACACAACGTTCCGGTACTTTTAACGTTCTTCTGTAGTAGTAAGTCACATTGATCTAGAAGAATGTGTGATGAGTGAATATGAATGTGTAAAAAACGATAAAAATATACTTCTTAAACGAATTCGATGAGTGAATTTTTGGTCTACACCGAAATTTTTGTATCGTATGTACCTTTGTGGGAAAAATGAACATAACATAGATAATTATTATATATGATCATTCTTACAAAACGATATAAGTTACAAAATAAAAATACTTGTATTCAGTTCTGACTTGATTTTGCCGCTACAAGCCTAGAAATCGCTAAAGACTCGTCAAACAGTAAACATGCAACCCCTTCCCAGTCGGACGACATCGCTTAAAGTTGTCAATTAATTGGAAACCACTCTTCCCGATCAGAATGTAATTTCCATTGCAAAAAAGCTACAAATTAAGTGGCTACGGTTTTATGTAGATCAATTTGCGTCTATCCGCTTAGGAATTAAATGGGTTCTTTGATTCAAAATTGTTTCATGCTTAATACAAAGAAAATGTAACAATAGACTGTCAGAAGTGAGTGAAAGTGTTTGTTACAAGAGGGGGCATTAAGAAGCAGGATTGCTGACTGACAAAGGGCAACGGAAACGGGTACAGCGCGATTGGCTCGGGGAAAGCCGGATCCCCTTATCCGGCTAGAGTTGCACCAACTTAGGCATTTGGATTTTTCCGGTCATTTAGCACATACTTGTTCCATTTGGGAAATAGGCTAGATAAAAGAGGTCGAGACAGTGCACATAGGGTTATAAATCAATATAACCCTATGTGCACTGTCTCGACCAACAATACAACAATATTCAATTTGTGTCTATACTAAAAAAAACTTATGTAGTTATTGCATATTTTACCTGAAGATAAAATAAGCGGCCCTTGATCAAATCAGTATAATAATACAAATAAGTTTACAAAGAAACTGTGTATGTATAAGAGAATAATAAGTCGAAGAGAGTAATACATTTTCTAATATTTTAACGACTGGCTTGTCGTCATCTCCGGCTTTTTTACTGATATTTCAGTGAGCTGTTTCGTTTTCTCAGAGATACTAAAACTAATTTCGTGTCCGTCCCCAGCTAATTGCGGGAAATGAGTTAATTGATTGTTTTCCTTTTACCCTAGATTTGCGGTACAGACGATTAAAGCGAATTAAGGTTGTTTGGCGTGGTTGTGGCGTTTTTTAAATGGGCTTACTTCGGTTTATTGGCCGGTATTTGTAAGAGATTGATTTAGTTTAGAAGAATTGGATTTTTAAACGTAATAAAGTCAAATTTATATTAAAGTGTAACCCTATAGAATAAAGATAGCATTTTTGGATAAGCCCAAAAACAAGTGTATAATATACATGTATAAAGTCAAATAAAACACATTCAATCAAAACCCTACTCAAATTACTTAAACTGTCCAAATATCTTTTGATATAAGTCCTACTATAGGAAATATGTCTAAGAAATTTAAAGATATGTAGATTATTCTAAAACATACTGAACTGAACTACTGAAGACGGAAACATTACTTTGAGACGGAACCTCTGTGATTTGAATTGTATTTACTAGAGCATATAAGGGGGTAGAAAGTGGGGTAAAAATGATAATAAAAGGGTAAAACTCAGAATACAATATACCACTAATAAACTTGTTAAAATCATTTTTGATAAGTCCGATCACACGCCCCATAGAATCGAGCAACGTACTTTTACAACTGCATCTTCACCACAAGCCACTGTATCGATGAGGTGTATCATTTATATGGCGAGCCCATTTTTAAAACCATTGGTAGTTTTGCAGCTGTCTGGAGCGCGCATGAGATGTGTAAAATGAAATCTGTTTGAGTCGTTAAAATTAAAATTGTTGTGCATCTGTCGGTTTGGCCGAACGATGTATTTATAGGGGCGTGTGTCGACTGCGGGCGAACGACCGCACGAAAATGAGTCAAGCCAAAACTCACAACTTAGATTTACGATGACTTTGTCTCGATAATAAGCTGAAACAAAATAATTATGGTTAAACAAATCCCTACATGCGAAAGTAAATAATTTGAACTAATTAATAGCTTACTACTTACTTAACCTGTGAGCTATGTTTTGACAGGCCTCACAGCTCAGTTGGCAGGAACTCTGCCTTATGCGCTGTAGGTCGTGGGTTCGAATCCCACCCATGAGAAACATTTGTGTGAGGAATATAGATCTTTGTTGTGTGTCTTGGTATTAATAAATATCGTAATAATATGTATGTATTCACAAAAAGTATATATTATTCTATGTCATCTGGTTCCCAAAGTACAAGCTATGCGTAGCTTAGTTTGGGGACAGATGGCGCTGTGTGAAATGTCCATCAATATTTATTTTATTTATGTAACGATAAAGCGATTCCCACATAGCACAAAGGAACTTTGAAAGGACTTTGAAACTCACTCACAAACAGCTCAGAATACTGTCGAACTGACACACCGATAATCACATTTTACTTATTGTTTAATAATAATCCCGGTTTTGTTTATCGTACATGCATTGTTAATGTAAATGTAAATTTAGAGCCTTATTTTGTGTTTCCAGACATTGTGTGTCATTATAATGTTAGAAATTATTAAACAAACTAGTAAATCTAGTAGATATTTATCATATTATGACCAATTACTGGTTTTTTACCAATTAAACCAATTATATATAAATGAGAATTACGGATTTTTATGGATTTTGGACGGATTAAATTGATTAAATTCGCAACTCGCCTCACCATATGAGATTCCAACATATTTAGCATCAAGTAAATATTGTTATACAGTAATTTATAGAATTTGTTTATTTTATTCTACTATCTATTCAGCGAAATTATAAATACAATATTGAGGTCTAATTGGTGCGGCAGTTAGACGAAGCGATATAGCGATCTAAATACCGTATGATTGGAATCGCTTCCCGTTGCTCCATTTGCAATTCATGTCCTCAAACCCTGTGCTATGTACGTTATTTGAATAAAGGACTATCGAGAGATATGAGACAGGCATTGAGATATCAATAAGTGATATGAGACCTTTGCCTGTCTCAAGGGTCACCGCAAATATGATTCCTCGTAGTCAACTGTGTAGTCTTTTGTTCGGTTCGCCATTTGTTGCATTCAGATGAATTCATCTGGAGTTCTTATCAGACTTATTGCTTTCGAGGAAGCATCTTGTATCTACTCGTACATATTCTTTGAGAGTTATAAATTATGTTTTAATAATATTTGCACTCTGGGGTTTTAAATGAATTTAATTTTAAAACAACTGATTTCGAGGATGTTTGTTTTATTTATTCGTACCGCCGTCCATTCTGGTTATCTCACTTTTGTATATTAAATAAATAACTTTCCGTTCCTTCTACGTAGCGAGTGTTACTTTCATAACAATTACTCCTGTCCGAAATACATATACCTCTATGTTACGTATAATAAAAAAATTACGATGAATTATAGTCCAATAAATCCACATAAATAACAAATTATAAGTTTGCGGAGTTACAGCAAACTCGAAGAATCAATTTCGTTGGGGTTTCCGTCAACATTTAATTGGGTATATTTGGGGAACCATCAATGCATTAGCCCGAAACCGTAAACCAATTCGCGCTATCACAGTTCGCCCTGTCGCACGTCGCGTCGCGTCGCGTCGGTTCGGTAAACGAACTCTCCAAAATTCTGAAGCAAAGTTGATTGAATCCAGCGCCCTGGGGAATGGAGTTATTTTCCAACCTATTTGGTGGCGTAGCGATCGTCTCGCGTGCACTCGCTCTCATATTTGTACTCCACCCTCTCGAGAAATTTCTTACAGTTCATTTATTTGTTTGGAGACTTGTTGTGTTCACAACACCCCTTATTTGATGCAAACATTGTTATTATTATGATTATAAAAGGAAAATCTCACTGCAGATACAATATAAAAGCTACCAGATTTATCTTTACGATATTATTATCTGGATATAATGCTTCAGTAGTTACAATTAAAAAGATTATATATATCTATGATTCTATTTCTATCTATGTTGCTTAATTAATTCATGAAATATACGTGAACTCATAAAAGAGCAATCATACTGGTTTTATATATTTATACCTAATAGCTTGAACGTCTAATAGCTGTGTCCACAACTTCATAGCCAATCTCGACCCCAACCTCACAATATTGAACACATGAAACATACTCAGTCGAATGAAAAACCTCAGTCGGGATGCAAACATAGCCTACTAGGTATATTGCTCCCTGCCGTTCTTTAACTAGAAAGCCGTTAACCCTTTTTAATAGGAAGCGATACAGTTCAAAATTCTCTATTTTTCTGTCTAAGAAACGTTTGTAAATTTAATTCGTTCATTAAGCGACGGATTTTGAAGGAATTAAAAAGAGTTCTCTGAACATATCTCAAATACAACAATTTGGGCTTAGCGGCCTTTTAGTTAAAGGACGGCAGTCCTATTATACGGAGAGTCGCCAAGCTCATTTGTGTCCGTATCATCGTCCAGTTGTTTCGATTCGCGATTCTTGCTCGGACAACGGGTAGGGGCCTGCGCGGCCCTACGTCATCAATCAAAGTCGCAGCGGTTTCACCCCCACCCTAACAGGTAAATGAATGTCTGCCATGTCCGATGCACTAGCGAAAGAACTAGCCATTGATTAATTGCGTTTTAAAACATCATCTAACATTTATTTTTATTTATATAGTCTGCAAATAAATAAAATAAATATTGGTGGACATTTCATACAGCGCCATCTAGCTCCAAAGTACGCTAAGCTTTGCTTTAGTATGGGAAAGCTATGCTTAGTTTGGGGCTAGATGGCGCTGTGTGAATTGTCCAAAAAAGCAGCATAAAATATTGAGATAAAGAATATTCTCGAATGCATTCTTTCATTGAAATCCAACATGTCAGTCTAAACGACGCATCCGCGCAAACTTTAGGTATGCTTATTTACTTGGAACTTGCATTGACGTCATAAAACAAAGGCTTCGGAGACAGCAAATGAGTTGTGATGTATTGGAGTTATGTAAATCCGTAATACATGCTCTAGGTAATTGTAAGATTGTCTCTGCAGTGACAGACAAGGTCATCTCACTAGATTCTAAGGAAAATGGGTCAATACTGTGGTTATTGTCTGCATAAAAAGATGACTAAACTGATCTTTACTGCTCGATTTTTACAGGAATATATTTGAGAAAGCCATCAAAGTTTTATTGGTTGAAACTAATATTTAGTACTGTGAATTTACGATGAATATCTTGATGGCTGAGAAAGATTTGGGTTTCGCGCGCGTGTCAGATGATCGCGTCATATGACTTTATCGTTGTTACTTTTAAATTATATTGTTAAAATAATGTTTTTTTGGTTGAAATAAGATAAATACTAACTCTATATATATCGCACAGTACTTAATATTAGTTTGTCTGGTCTCATAGCCTTCTTCGCTGTAGGTCGTGTGTTCGATTCCCATCCAGGACAAAATCATTTTTGTCACATTTGTAACATTGATGTTTGTTCTGTGTCTGGGTGTTGATATGTATTAAATTAAATGTATTTACAAAAAATTATACTATATCAGTTGTCTGGTTCCCATGATACAAGCTATGCTTAGCTTACTTTGGGGCTAGATGGCGCTGTATGAAATGTCCACCAATATTATTATTATATCACTAGCTGCGCCCCGCGGTATTCCCCGCGGTGAGTATGTCAACGCACGGGAACACTGCACTTTTCTGGGATCAAAGTAGCCTATGTGTTAATCCAGGGTATAAGCTATCCACCAATCCACTTTTCATCCAAATCCATTCAGCCGTTTGAGCGTGAAAGAGTATATTAGTAGGATATTTGTATAGGTAGTGCTTCTATATCGTACATCAGAATTGTGTACGCCTTGCTTGATTATCATAGATTATCAAGTAGATTTGTCGCTATAATTCACGCACACACACACACCACTTCAACTCATTACCATACATTCCTGAATGTATGGTAACCAAATGGGGGACCAACTCGGCCAGGGCTCGCGTGACTGTCTGGACATTCCCCTATTACCACTTTAAATCTAATTATGTATTCAACATTATTATTAAATCTGATATTGCAATCTATATGCGATATACCGCAACCACAGCGGAAATATTTCGGTATTCCATATATCATAGTGTTCCATAAAAAATAGCATTCGCAAAGAAATGAAATTACAGGCATACGAGACATTCCAACTACACGTATCAGAGTTACGGGCGCATACGATGCGACTTGGATCTTATCGTACCTAGTAGCGGAGGACCCAAGTCGCTTCGGTTGTTATGGGCCGAGGTTACCACTTAATACCAGGTGGGCCATCGGCTCGATCCGTATCTCTATCACATAAAAAAAAGGTTGAGTGATTGTATGTATCTAACAATTTCATACTAAGACCTTTGTACGACCATACTTCTAGCAAATAAAAAAAATATCATTTCATTTATATTTCAAATTTCATTTCAATTTCATTTTATTTCATTTCATTTCAACTAACTACACAGGTCGATGGTTTAGTTCATTAGATAATTTGTTCATAGATTTAAGAACATTTCCCCGAGTGGTTGAGCAGAAATTATGAACACAACTTTAGTATTGTTAAAGTTTTTATACTTTCCAATATGGCGGATATGGTGATTTGTTTTTCTGTAATCACCCGACTGACGTGGGTGTCAAATAAATGGGTTCGACGCGCAAATATGTTTATCTTAATCTAATATGGTAGAACACAAGAATAGATTTCCATTAAGTCTAGTAGGGTAGTCAATAAGGGTATTGGAAACTTCAGCTGAATAGTGAAAACTAAGTTATGTACAAAAAATATCTGTGAATGCATTATTAACTATACCTTATATAAATCTCTCAGGAACAGATACATACTTAGATTCGGTTGAATGTCTGAAGTTAGCGCCAGAATATACTTATAATAATATACTTAAAAGTTAGATTTTATTCAAATTCTGATTACTCTATAGTCTTTTAAAAATATGAACAAAAAGTAGATATTTTTATATTTGGTTTTGTGGAGAAAGAATTTGTATTTCTTTGATCCTTAGTAAAACGTATACACAATTTTACAATGAACGAAATGCAGGTGACAGACAGGCAACAGACAGGCAACTGTATATTTAAAGAAACATTTCCCAAAATCTTTTACCACTGTGCTTCTATACGTATACCCTTGTGGGAGCGACACAATAGGTCACTAATCGACTGATGACCCTACGGGTGAAGAGGGGGAGGAAACGGGAACTTGACAAATGATTCCAACAATTATGTCCGACGTACGGACCTATGTCGATGTCCGTAACACAGATTTGCTATATCGCTTTATATATGCTGAGCAAATAAAAACATTTGAATTTTTCCAAGACTTACTAGTTGTATACCTTATCTTACGTAACAAAAGATATGAGAAAGAGAATTAATTGTACACTCAGTAAAGTGCCAAACTAAAAATCTCATAAACATCCATAGACAAACTGAATCTTGATAGTAAACTAACGCGATTTAATTATGACAAACACACAGGGTACATCACTAAGTTGACTTTGACAGTTCTAAAATTCAGTCTGTGGTATCTTTTTATTGACTAAGTTAAGAAAAAAAAATGGTTGTCTGTAAAGTCGGTTTACTGACGATAGTTGAACGTGTCAACGTCTTAAGAAAATACTGATGGAATGGTAGCATTTTTCAAAAGAAAATCGCATCGCTCACTCAAGTAGGAGAGAGACGGATGTCGAACGCTGCCGAACGCAAAGGCCGATTGTGCTTCTTTGTCGCTCGTTCCGCGCTCTCGCTTGCACTTGCACAAGCCTTACATGGAACGCCTCAGAGCGAGGTAACGCCGCATGAGTCATGTTTTTTCGTGCGTGCAGCCGGCTCTATCGAATTATAAGACGTTGACACGTCAAAAGATGCGTGGACCTAAATTTAGTTTTGATTGTTGTCGGAATTAGCACCAATATTTGCTTCGAACGGAACGGAATAATAAAATCTCTTAGAAACCCCCCAACTTTGCTAACTCAGCGTTGTCAAGTAAATCAGATCATCGATCGTTAGATTTATATATTTCGTAACATAAGCAGAATCTTTATTAGAGCCCCAACACAAACATTTACTCACAGAAATATAGCACAGCGCCATTTTATTTGTGACGATATTGTACAGTCCGGCACACACAAGCGTGGGCGTACGATTAAAAATCGATAACGTGTATGCGTCACGATTTCGTTATTGTTCAGAATACGCTTACGTTATCCTACGCATTGTGATGGCGCCCTACTATAAGTTTTACTACGCCACTAATCCCAATGGCTGAGGATTTCATTTCCGTTCACCCTATCTGACCACTTTTTTTGCTATTCGCCTACACAATAGATAGTTTTAAAATAAACATCTGTCAGCAAAGTAATCTCTTTGTTGACTTAAATAGAGGACGACGAAATAGATACGGTTGTTTTGCTTCTATTTTAAAAGCATAAAACGTGAGCAGTAATGACTTGGCGCCTTCAATAAATAACAATGGTTTTAGTTTTTTTCGTTTACTAGTGGAGTTATTTCTTTTTTCTCAAGAATTTGTCTGTTATACTTCATACAGAGGTCAAGTCAAGCATATACAATGATGTTTACCTTACCCCTCAGGTCTAATAGTTTTCACGTGCAAATCAGCTTAAGTTACGTAAATAATAGTATTATAGAGAAGATTTCAACCACTTCCAAGTTGATAATGTTGTAATGTCATGTTGTCATGTAGAAACTACTTAAAAGCGTTCAATTGACGGAAGGCAAATAGAATGCAATTAGAAATTCAACCGTCAAACTATAGACCATGAAACAGCCATTCGCAGTCTCCTTACTTTCCTAATATTGCGAACTGTACTTGTTCATCCATACGAAACACCAGCTTCGTCGTATTTAAGTTATTTTTTATGATTTTATAAACATACTAGCTGTGCCCCGCGGTGTTACCCGCGGTGAATAAGTAATCCCACGGAAACACTGCACTTTTCTGGAATCAAAGTAGCCTATGTGTTAATCCAGGATATAAGCTATCTTGGTACCAAATTTCATCCAAATCCATTCAGCTGTTTAGCGTGAAAGAGTAACAAACATCCATACAAACTTTCACGTTTATAATATTAGTAGGATTGTAATGAAGAGGCCACTGGGTCATATATCGCTGGTTGAATACGACTGACAGGCTACGTCGAAAACGGGCCGCAAATAGAATGGCAGCGAACACAACGGCAATTCAACCGTCAAGCTGTCGTCAATCAAGCAGTCACATGCAGCCGGAGCTGCCCTAATCATGCGAGCTCCCATTTAATTGATCCACGGAACAACTTAATTTTGCGTTTCACAAAATATTTTGTCAGAAATATATATAGAAAGAAAGAATATTTATTTTGCCATAAACAACACAATGCAAATTTATAAAGTATCGCAAAACACATATTAAATACTAAAAACAGAATATTATTTGACGCAACTGACATAGTAAAATGAATAAGAGTTTCCCAAATTCCTAAATACAAAACCTACGTTACGGAAAAATTTGTTTGAATTTTCTGCTGGCAGATAAGTCTTATATGCTTAAGTTAAGGGATGAGTCGATGACCCACCTGATATTAGGTGGTGATATTCTGCCCATAACAGCAGCAGTACAATACGGGTTCTCCCTTTGTTTAATTAAGTTTACTCAAATTGAATCTAAAAAAATAGCATCCATCACTATGGTGATATATATAACCGCAACCTTTAAACCAAATCAGTCGAAATACGGTAATTTGTTTACCATATTTATAAACATTTTCTGTTATTAATAATAACAAAGACAATTAATTTACTGAATAATACCTAAAAGCTTGCATTCGTACGTAGAAGTCTTGCATCAGCTGATAAACCTATCAGTGTACATAAAGGTATTATACTTACTATGTACTCCAATACATAAGTAAGCCACATTATGACATGCTGTCAGTGTCTCGTAAGTCAAATCGCAATCATACTTCGATTAGACGAGATACAAGATCCGGAGTTCTGGATCGGATGAGAATCCGGAGGTCGCCGGTTCAAGTCCCGACGTGGACTATGAGTTTTTCAATTGAAAGATTTATGTGCACAATACCACGTTCTCAAAACGGTGAAGTAAAACATCGTGACGAAATCGACATGTCCAGAATATAATTCGAAGACATGTGTCAAGTGCACGAAAGGAGCCTCTTTGAGGCGCACTTAAAATCCTTTCACCACACTGGTTCGAGAGTACCAGTGACTAGAATAGATAGACCATTACAATTATACCATTTAAAATAGAATGTTTAGGTAATCGATTGAAAATTAAATCAAGTTCCGAAATTGTAGACACAATCTAGATTCTAGACATTCTGAGCTGCTTTATTTTTAACTTTACTAATCCTGCCTCGATTTATCTCGATTCAGGGCGAGGTATAATGATATTTCCATTGCATTTGTAATGAGTATATTGATGTTATTTTGTGAATCATGCTGTGTTCTTACTGTGGGTATTAAACCGAACTGCAGTAAGTCTTGTGTATGCTCATGATTCACATCTATCCAGTCACCCCATTAGTCAGATTTGTTTACTATTTTTACGGCCAACGGAATGGTTTTATAAACAACAACCGACGTTTACTTAAACTTTACGGCTTCTGAGATTACTGAGGCAGTTAGTCTGAAGTGGCCATTACATGTGTTCAGTTGTAAATTACAAAGGGTCTCTTATTATTTGGACACACAAATTATGGATGTTTCAGTAGATATTGATATTTATCCTAGAAATGTAATGTCCGAAACAGGAAAATTTTGCGTTTAAGATGAGTTATTTCAAACATTTCGTTCATTAATTGGTAGGTAATGTAAGCAATCGTTGTCACTTGCGTAACATAATAATACTTTATAGATATTAAAAGTGTTTATTGCGAATTTAAAGGGATTATAACTGATCTCTGCCTACCTCTTTGGGAAACAGGCGTGATTTTATATATGTATGTATAACTGTTGTGAGAACATTGTTGACCTTACTTATTTTATTTTTCAACTTTCTCTTTACGCTCTCCAGTTATGTACTATATATGCCCTTATCTCATCAGCTACTTTATATTGTGCTAGACAAACGGTTCATGTGAGTGCCAACAGTATTTCTGTTGTCTTGCCACTTAAGTGAGTCTCACAATAATATAAAGAAGTCCATTGATATTTTGAGTGGTCTTTCAGTAAAGCGATATACTTATCTGGATTATTGAAGTCCAGTCAGTCATACTTGACAGATTGACCTCACAGCTCAGTTGGTAGCAACCCTGCCTTTTGCGCTATAGGTCGTGGGTTCGATTCCCACCCAGGACAAATATTTGTATGACGAATTTAGATGTTTGTTCTGAGGGTGTGAGTATGTATATACAAAATTAAAAGTATATAAGTATTATATCAGTTGTCTGGTTCCCATGATACAAGCTATGCTTAGCTTACTTTGGGGCTAGATGGCGCTGTGTGAAATGTCCACCAATATTTATTATTATTATTATACGTCAGTGTAGAACGTTTCTTTTTAACTAAGGTTTCAACCTTTAGCTGTACGTTATCGAGAAATGTATGGAGACAAACGGTAAGAAGTTATATGCATGGAAATAAAAATGTAAAACCGCGTATAGATCGTCTCCTCATTTTATTATACGCACCATATTTTAGCGTTAAGTGCTTTCAACAATGCAAACACATTAGAGCGACGAGAGATCCACCAGACAAACTCTCTATGCAGGCGTATATAGAGGCTTTTGCGGTAGATGGTTCCATATGTACCTATAACCACTGCAGGAACACAAGTCAAGGTAGGCCCTTGACGAGCGAGAATGAATAGGCTTTTTAATCTACCACTGTGTCCCGATTCAGATTGGTAGATGTGTTCGTCTTTTGTTCCTACGACATGCCGGTATTATCACGATGTTTTCCTTCAGCTTTGGCGATATCATGGAAAAGTTTTCGCCGGCAACTTTTTATGTAAACAAATACACATAAATAAATATTAAAACCCAGACACAGAACAAACATCAATGCACGTCACACAAATGTTTGTCCTGGATGGGAATCGAACCTATAGCGCAGAAGGCAGAGTTACCACCAACTGAGCTGTGAGGCCAGTCAAATGAAAGTTAACTATTCTAGTCAACTTTCATAAAACAATAAGTAGGTACAATCCGAATGAATCTCACAATGTTTGCTTAGACGTGTGTTTGAAGCCGGCTACCTACTTTCAGATTGAAAGGCGGAATTTGTGCGGCGAAAACTGTCTGCTCTACCGACAATAGCTTTGAACTGTTCTCCTAGTGATAGTATTACCGGTACTTGTAAGAGATAAGGAGAAAAAAATTGGCTTTCTGTTTTATGAAATCTCAAAAGAGATGACGATATCTTTATCAATATTTATATAATAACAAATCTCAGCGTAGGATCACAGAAAATGTATGTCGGTTTGTTAAAACTAAAATAGGCAAAATGCACAGAGAGCAAACTAATCAAAAAAATACATCTAAATGTTCTTCTCTCATCATATATAACAAACGTAACAGCTATAAATTCAAGCAATATTGTACAGCACAAATTTGGCAACTCCCATGATCCATTTCAAGAATCCGCAAGGCGAGTTCAACTATGTAGCACGAGCATAAAGCTCAGGCTGAGAATTTTTATGGCCATAAAGGCGTTCATATTTGGGCGGTACAGGAAGCCGTGCATTCGGGACATTACGGCATGCTGGCCGCAGACTCGCCGTAAATCAGGCCGGAGCACTAGGTACTTTACTTGCCCACATGTACCTCCTATGCATAGCGAACACCGCTTCCTACTCTCACAATTAAGTACTTTTCAGATAAACTTCACAGACTAAGTTCAAAACTTCGCTAGTGAGTGAATCAGTGAATCACCGAGTAGTTTTTTCTTCACCTGCATTAAGTATGCATGAATAGGAAAATGGGAAAAGTTCAGTTGCGCTCAATAATAGAATTTGTAATGGCCGCAGTGTTTTGGAAAGTTTCCCTACGTATTTACCTCAACTTTTCCTTATCTGGTAGCAGTCAGGTCGTCGTTGAATCAATAGCTTCATCGGGACTACAATCATAATGATAAATGATAAATAAATAACCCCAGCCGATAAAACCTTATCAAATTCCAGTAAAAAAACAATCTACAGGTATTCATTGTTCAAACAAAACCAATAAAACTGCGTAGCTTACGCATTCCTTGCAACACAATTGCATTCAAGAACAACACACACACAAATCATAACTGTTATGACAGCCGGGGTGTGGCAGAGACATTTCCGCGAACAATCGACTGATCGATTCCATGAAAGCAAAAGCCGATAACTAAATGATAATTGGGAACCAATAAAATGTCTGCCGTGGCGGGCTGGCGGGCGCTGGCGGGTACGCTTGTGTGCAAATGATCTGGCGCGGCGTACGGCGAAGGACGCGACCGCATTCCGCACCACTACACCCGAGATGGCACACATACCCGCACGTATCCGCGCCGCTGCGCTGTGTGTACCCTCCGTGTGCGCAACACCACATTAGCTTCCAACTACGTATGGCACTTTTGCACGCCACCGCCCGCGCCGGCCTCTCAGTACCGCTAGAACACTGGAATTTCTTATTACGATACAACATGTTGCATTCGGCGAATAGCTCCGCCAGTTAGCCGCATACTGCCCGCGGGACATCTATCGTTTAATGTCGGAATTCATCGTGTAAAATATGATTGGATCGATACGTTAATCGTTGGTACGTCGCCGCTATGATAAAACAGAATATCTCCGAAGCGGAAACTGTTTAATCGCAGCGTGTACGCCGGCAGGCGCTAATCTCGCGGGCGGCCGCCGCCAGAGCGAATCGCATACAAATGCGCCGCCAGCCAGGGCAAAAACTGCTGAATAATATCCCCTCACTGCACTCGTGCGAGCTTTATACTAGTACCACACGTAATGACGCAGTCACGGCACGCTCTATGCATTTTACAACATCATCTTGCACATTACTCACGGGGACTTTATTGCATAGCTGTATTTTCTAAGAGATCTAATGAAGAGGGATGTGACGTCGCGGGGATTCTAGGTTTGATACGGGTAGCGTCAGCAAATCGGGATCGTGTTGCCGGCACGAGCCAAATGCGTCATTCCGCGACTCGGGTATCTTCGCATGGCTAATAAAATAATTTTACCGACGTAGGCTTAAGTTACTAAGCTGTGCCTGAAAGTTCTTCCAAAACGAACATAAAGTTGTCTGTATGTATTTATACGAAGCAATGCAATTAGCGCCGCAGCTGATTTTGCGATCGTTTTATTGCTGCATTCGCTACACATGTCGTGTTTGTTTATTTATTCATGCCTATCTTCGCATTTGGCATTTGCAAAGTGTATCATACCGTTTTCGCAGCGGTGGACGATAAAATCGCTTATAAAGTTACTGACCCACACAAGGTTCATTCATATTATATTCACAGCACATTTATGTGGATTCGCGTAGCAATTTACTCACAGAAGGCACCTTTTAATTCAAAAAGGAGTATCATCGTATTTTCAGAAATTCAATAACGCCTTTGAAGTCTGAATACCTGCCAGACATAACGGTAGTACTAATTGGTCTTTCACAGATTAGACCTGCAAATTATTTACATCGCTGGCTGGGGTCGGTATCCGGAATTCCGAGACAACTGAGCTACTCGCAGAGGGTTTGTTAGCCGCCGCTTGTCGGTCAGGGGGTACCCCCCTGCCCCCGATTACTCCGACTTCGACTCTGGCTGGTTGAAATGTCTATCCGACTCTAATTTGCGGAGAGGCCAATGGGAATGATTGACCTCGGAACACTATTGCTTTCACAAGGATTTTCACTTAGTAGCTTACCTTATATACCCTTTTAGATAAGAGTTGTTTATATAAATATTGGTCTCTGTATTTTTATTAGGCACTTTTATTGCATTTATTGGTATGTTTGAATTCAATGGTATTGATAAATAATCACTCATAATTCTGTCACACTATATTTTCAGCGTGACAGAGATGTGAGAGTAGTATCAAATAAAATATGCTACAACCCTTTTTGATTCCGTGAGTAACGTTTTTACGGGCCATAAACAAAAAGCTAAACGTCGTCGGTTTCCAGTAAAATCACTCCGTACTCGGATGGAAATAAAACGATAGAACTAAAAGCCGAATGCACACGAGTGTAAAATACGTGGTCTCTCGTTGCTCTTAGTAAATCTTCACTTTATTTACAGGCTCTTTCTATAAGTCAAGCTCTTGAGACCAATTTTATTGCCTTTTATTGGCTAGCCTTTAAAGTGACAACATTAAACCGTTCCTATACGATGAAAATAAAACGTCCATTTGAGTGCGATAATTCCATTAGATGACCGGGGAAATCAACCCTTACTTTCGCTTAAATAAATAGAATCACAATAAAACAAGAAACTGAATAAGACACTCCTCCGTTCTGAATCAAATTTGATTTTGATTCTTGCTCGTATTGAATTGATGTCCGTCGAAGTTTGAATGGACAATAACTTTGTTAGTTCAGCGCGAGTGGTCTTTGGTAAGAGCTATTGCGTAAGCTGCGACCGTTAGAAACTTTCTACCTAATACACTCTTAAAACTAAGTTCCTAGGAATAGTTGTTTGATTTTGGATTTGGATCATTAAAGTTTATCTAATTAGTTAGGTACGAACCATAAGATAAATTGCTCGGGTACAAGTTTCTAACTCCCGAGAATCAGTGTTTTCTTGCAGATTCTCAGACTTCAAGGGAACCGCGTTGTAAGTTAAATGTCAACCGTTCTTTGTGTTCTTTAGAACTAATTTCCAAGTATTTCAAAGAAGTAAGATCTACAAGGTTTTTCTTGATCCCTTCGCGTTAAATTTATTCAGTAGTACATTTAAAATACTCTACATATCAGTTGAGCTGCCGATACGATATGACGTATAATCTCGGAAAAGTCATTATTTTGTACGGGCGTTATTGGGGTGCCATACGAGATGAGATCATCACGTGGGCGAAATATACAAGGATGCGGGCCCCGTCTGGGCTTAAAAGGGGGGAGTAAGGTTTTTCTACTTTTCCATCGGCTTCGTAATTCCGTCGGGAAATGAGCTTAAGTCATATTTGTACGTGGTTTTAGATTTTGCGGGAGGGGGCTTGACCCCTATAGCCTCCTTGTCTACGGCCCTGGGTTCAGTGTATAGTGGGCGGCGGGCTAGGGCGGGCTAGGGCGGGCGGGGCGGGTGGGGCAGCAACAAGCGGCGCGTCGGGGCGGAAGCGGCGCGTCCCGACGACGCCAACAATCCCACTCAACATAAAACTAAATCTCCCAAGACTGGAGACGAGAAAACGCGATAGCACTCAACAGAAGTCGTGAAGACTGTCTCGAGTGTCAATTCTGTGGTTCGCGACAGCCCTGTTACTGACTCGGAATGAAAGTGTTGAGTTTGAGAGATTTCAGACTCAAGGCTAAATTTATCTATACAATAAAAAGAAATAAAATTGGAGTGTCTGTTTGTAATATTAAAATAACCGCTTTTTACTAAGTGCATATGGGTGTATACACGGCACATATACCAAAACATTTTTTTTTGAATTTTTCTGTCTGTCTGTTTGTTCCGGCTAATCTATGAAATGGCTGGACCGATTTTGACGAAATTTTCACTGGCAGATAGCTGATGTAACAAAGAGTAACTTAGGCTACTTTTCCGTGCGGTAAAATAGGGGTGCGTGTTAAAACCGAATTCCACGCGGACGAAGTCGCGGCAGCAGCTAGTATATAATAGTTTTAAAATTGTCTACTTTTCACGAATCTCATAGATATCTTTTATTTGAAGATCAAATGCAGGTCCAAATCTAAGCAGAAAGTATGTTAAAAATAGGTAGCTAAAAGTAGTAAACTAGCTCCCCCAACGTCTCTTGAATAATCTTACTGAACGCTCAATACAATTGAATGCTTAATTGTGAGTCGATACTAATGACAGCCTTGGAGGTTCCATCGGCATTCGTCTATACTTATATTTACCCTAATTCCTCACGACGATCCCCTTCACTCCCACGTCTCTAAGCGGATTGCAGCTTATCGCCTTACGGTGTGGGGGGTACACTCACCTATTTTTTTACAGTAGCAAAAATAGTCATAAGCTTATGACTATTTTGAAGGCGAGTAAAAACGACAAAAAAACCTTGATCCTTGAAAGCTTTCCTTGTGGGTTTTTTCGAGATCCGTGACTCAAATAATTAATTACAGAAATAGGGGTCGCGGGGTAAAATTATACATTGTTATTGCCACTATAAATCTCATTTTCGGTGGACGCGCTCGCTCAGAATAACAAATACAAGGAATGCTCAGAGAGAACTAGTGAAATAATATTACTATATTTTTATTAAAATCATAGATATCTTTGTTATTCATGTGATAGTTCGTGTGTGGTAGTATCCGGCGTTACATTATTCATTTATTATGACTGTCCAATATTTATTCATTAATAATCGCATATTTTTATTTTCATATTATTTTCTATGTAATTTATCGTTTTCTCGTGACAGTTACCAATTTTAAAACAATAATATGGTGTAGTTATCTGGTTCTCAGTTTTTCGTAGTCATGTGTAATATTTGTGATTTTGGATCCATTTTGTTAACTCTTTACAAGTATCAGTTGAGTGCAAATCTATACATCTATAAAATAAATAAAACTGGAATGTCTGTTTGTAATATTAAAATAACCGCTTTTTACTAAGTGCATATGGTTATGGATGTACACGGTACATTTTTTACAATTTTTGTCAGTCTGTCTCTCTGTCTGTTTGTTCCGGTTAATCTCTGTAATGGCTGGATCGATTTTGACGGGATTTGGCAGATAGCTGATGTAACAAGGAGTAACTTTACTTTTCCGAGGTGTAAAATAGGGGTGCGTGATAAAACCGAATTCTACTTGGACGAAGTCGCGGGCAACAGCTAGTTCCTTATATAAAGTAGTTGCAGATCCGCGAACGTATAAGGTATGCTAGACACTTGCGAAAGTCTGCGCGGCTCGTCACGGCTCTCCGCGCTCGCTGCAGATTCCAATCTGTTACAGGCGTGTCATATGTCTACTCCGGTGATGCAATCCATTCTTGACGCCGCAAATCTTTGATTAATAGCAGATGATAATGTGTACATTTACGGCCGTACCAATCCTAATATCCTACTAACATTATAAACGTGAGTTTGTATGGATGTTTGTTACTCTTTCACGCTCAAACGGCTGAATGGATTTGGATGAAATTTGGTACCAAGATAGCTTATATCCTGGATTAACACATAGGCCACTTTGATCCCGAAAAAGAGCAGTGTTCAGTGTGATTACTTATTCCCGCGGGTAACACCGCGGGGCGTAGCTAGTATGAAATAAAATATCGAAATTGAAATAAAAATTTTCTTTATTAAATATCTTTGGAAGAGACGGGAGATTATGAATTTAGTTAGATATCAGACTGCGCTAAATGGACCGGTGCTTGTCAAACATAGCGTGCATCTCTCATAGTCCTACTGGATGCAAAGATATACATAATGTCTTGGAGCAAGTGATTAATCAAGCCATTATATATAATACTCGAGCAATATAAATAATGATGAGTGAAATTGGGATACGTAATTAATCCTTATTTAACTGGTCTCTTAGCTCAGTTGGTAGTAACGCTGCTTTCTGCGCTGTAGGTCGGGGGCTCGATTCCCACCCAGGACAAACATTTGTGTGACTATCAAAGATGTTTGTTCTGTGTCTGGGTGTTAATAAGTATTGTATGTTTGTAAAATCATAAATAATTAAATCAATTATCTAAATATCAATAAATAATTAATAAATTAAATCATTTGTCTAGGTCCCAAGATACAAGCTATGCTTAGCTTAGTTTGGGGCTAGATGGCGCTGTGTGAAATGTCCACCAATATTATTATTATTATATTATTATTTACTTCACTGCGCTTTCGTTGCCGATCTTCTAACTAGTCACGTGCATTTTGAAAGTTACTGCTCTACAAGATCGAAATCAGTTGGCTAGGTTTGCATTGTGTCCATGCACAACAGAGTAGGAATAAAATTATTTTGGTTGATTTTATCATATTTCCCTCTTATATTGGTCATTTTTCCAATTTATGTATAATGGCCAGTTAATCACTTGGTTCATTACGTATAGCGGTACTAATTGGCATTGGGAACAGACACAATCATTGTTTTCTGAGTCTTAATGTCTTGAGATATGGTCCATAATTGCTATCTATCTATGGAATACAGACTTAAGTAGTAAGGCACGTCGATCTAATTGATTTTCATTGTTTAGTATTTAAAACCACTAATCATCACAAAATATATGCCCGAACGCGTATTTGAGTCATAAAACGTTCACCCGGAAATTGCGAAAGCAAAATAATTTCGTCAAATACGGGCTCAGCTTATAAATTATCACAAAAATGTTTGAAATACATTTTCCAGTTGCTGTGAGTATCACGAGCCCGTAGATATTCTAATTTATCAAATAAATGAGCAGTGTATAGTGAAAGCCAGCACGAACGCGTTGCGATCGTGGCACGAAACTTTAATTTGTCAAACGTCGCGTCGGTAGGGTCCTTCGTTGGTACAGGAATGCTTATGCTTACCTAATAAATGATTTTAGAAATATTCCGTACAGGCGATGCGACCCGATCGGATTATACACGATCCGTATTTTAATGCCCATGGGGAATTGATGGAGGTTTTTTTAACTGTCGGAGTTTTTGAACTTCGACTTTAATTAGAGATTAGGTTTGAAATGGGACCAAATGCTCTCGAAATAGACATACTTTTGGGTTATGTGTGGACCATACTTAGGCATGTTTTCCAATAAAAAAAGTTAAGGGTTATTATATACGCAAGAATTTACTGTAAGTATGTACTTACTACTAAAAGAATCCCCTAAAGTTCAGCCTAAAGGAACAAATTTTCAACCATTACTTACATTGTAGCGTTTTCCTGCCTCTCGTTCTGTATAGGCAAATCAAAAACAACGGTAGGTTTTTTGATTCGGTTTTCAATAATACTTGCGAAGAATATTTCTGGACGATTATGTCCTTTTTTGTGCAAAGCGGGAAATATTTTACGATCAAGTCGGAAAAATGCATACACCTTTCACCCGTGTGACGCCGGGGTACAGGTCGCTAGAGTGAGATATAAAAAACGGAGACAACTGATACGTAGGTAGAAGGGAGAGGGCTAATAAATAATAGGCATTTATCCAAATCTAAACTTGTATCTGGTACTTTATCACATAAACACAACCATGTGAGATATGTATAAAAATGTTCAACAGTGACATATTACAAATAAATGTTACGTGAACTATTGTTATTTGCCCACAGAACAGCAGCGGCTGTCGTTCTGCAAGCGGCACAGGTGTGGGCGCGGTGACGGTCGCGAGCGCGAGCGCGGGCGCGTGCGCAGCGCGCATGGCGAGCGCGGGCGCGCAGTTCCGCAGCGGCGCGACGCAGTGGGCCACGGCGTACGCGCCGCAGCCCTGCCGCTACCCGCCGCCGCAGCAGCAGCCGTACGCGACTGCCTCTAGCCCCTATACGCCGCACCAGGTATACTCTTACGTCTTGTCAAACCGATTGCCCAATACGATAGAGCGCAGGCTACCTCATCAGACTACTAGTGTTCAATGATTAAAGTGATGAAGTGAGCTACTGTGTACGCGGCTGCCTTTAGCCACCATACCTAGACTGCACCAGGAGATCTAATTTTCAAACTTGAATTAATTTTGATTGATGACCGCGCTTTTAGCGATAAGGCCGTCCATTATGCCATTTATAGAAGACATTTCAGCAGTATTTTTGTACGTTTTTTACATATGATTTACAAGAAAAATATATTCTATGGTCGGCTTATTTATGAGTGCCGTGAATTTCGCACAGAAGATAAAATCCACTAACTCTAATAAGTAATTCATTACCGAATTTAATTACTAAGCAGTCGATGAATCAAATTCCAGTAATCCGATTGATTAACATCTAAACTCGTTAATTTAAAGCCAGACAGACGCGATATCAGATAATAAAATTTATTTAGCAGGGACAAAGCCGAAATCCGACACTTAGGGTCGAAGTAATGATGGAATACCTACCTCAGTGCAATGCATTATCAGCGAAAGGTGACCTGTACTAAGAACCTACTGACTTGATATTTCGGGGGCTGTATGGTCTCTTCTTGCTCTACTGAAGAGCGTGGATGCATTTGAACACCTTCTAGATAGACGGAGAACGATTCATCGCAGTATTTAAAGTGAAGAGCTGTATTACTGAGAAATTTACTGTGGGAATTTCTAATGTTTAAGCGTTATTGCCTTCCAAATGTAACTCCACAACTTATCCATTGCGCTATAGAATATCCACACAGGTCGAAGTAAAGTCAAAGACTTTATCACTTAGAAGACTTAAGTCGTATTTCTATTTTTTTGGGTGTAGTTATCACTTAGCAAGAAACAGGCAACCTTCTTACAAAAAAGTCAGCAACAGTCTATCGTGGATTTGATTACCTTATTTCAATCAAATAGTCGCACAGAACTCGCGAAGACACGGGGTCTAACATCCATTTTGTCTGGATCAAGTGAACGAGGCAGAATAGGCCCAACACGCCTTATCCAATAATCAGACGTTATTTTTCACCCTACATTACTTCACCCTCGGTCCCGCGCCCAGCCAGGCTGAAACAGCTACCTCAATTCTAACAGCCCACTAACATTTCCTGACGACCTTGGTAGCAAAATTATGTGGGCGCCGATTATTACAATTACAATTTATTTGCTCCACAGATAAAAACACACGTACCTAATGACATGAACTCAGTTTTAAAATAAACATAAAATTAAATCGATATTGTAGAAAGATGAGTACTATATTGGACTCGGGTCTTGGAAGTTTCAGCGAATTTTACAACCTTGAAGGGTATTAAGATTATGACTCAAAGGTTAAAAGCCCGTGTAAACGCTGTCAAGGCCATCTGCGGCCAACAGCTTAATGTCCATTCATAAAAAAAAAAAAAAAAGACTCAAAGGTTGTCAATTCTACCGATGTACAAAAACTGCAAATGTTTGTATAAGGTGGGTTTTGTGGTACCGCGGTGCTCGATATTTACGACGTTTGATTTTAAAATCCAAGTTTTATGTCATAAATATGTGTGTTCGAAGAAGAAATGTATTATTCTTAGACTTTAGGTTAAAAACGTCAAATATTTCTTGCTCCACCACGCCATTTGACAGTTACTGTGGTGCCTCACCTTTATAGAACTGTAGAGTTATATTACCGCAAAGGAAGTAAATTCAACGGTAAATATATCTCTTCTCATGGAAACTTCTACTCTAAACAGTTACCTTACATCTCGCAGTATCTTTGTGTAATACATATCATAGTCTTCGAGTGACTAAGCTTTTCCTTTGTGCCCTGTGAACTTTACTACGACGTAAATAAACCGAGATCTTTATCTGCCGCCATCTTCTGCATGTTCTAATGAGGTGTATTTAACGAGCGAGTTTACGACTGTGCTCCATCCGCCATTTTCGGGGTCCTTCGTGTTTTACTTTGAGTAGCGTAGTTCGGGATATAGTGCTAACACTATCTACAAACAGTCGTCAAGTACGAACTATCTGCCTGAGCAACATCAAGTGAGGCGCTTACGTGAAATAAAGAGAAAACGTCAAAGAAACGATCGGTGGATTATATGAAACTTTACATTGGTAAAAACAGTGAAAGATTACGGCTGATCGAGGAGAATAAGGAAGTTTTCTTCCTTGTTGACCGACACAGCTTTGTATAGGATATGGCCAAGAAGATAATAAAGCGTAAAGTAACGCGTGGCTTGTTGTTAAACTATGTGTGCATTAGTTGAGGATACAATAATTATGGGAAAGTAGGTATATCTTACCTTCTAGTAAATTTCCCTTTCACAATAGCCACTTTGGATCTATTCAAACGTCTTTATGTCCAGATGATTTCAACTTCAACTTAAATAATAGTAATTCTTACGTTGACCAATTCCATTTGCTAAACCTGAAAACATTCTAAGCGAGCATTTGAATGAGCCACCGGTGATCCCAAAGTGCAACTGCTAGATAAAGTTCAGACATTCTCAATACCCGATTCATCGGAATTTGTCTAAAATCTAAACGCTCCGCAGTGCCCCCCGAGTAGACACAAATATTTACTTACAAAATGGCGAGCTAATAATGTCCCCGACGTTGCCCCCACAGATTAAATACTGGTTTAGATACAGGGCTACATTATTACACGCAGTACAACTACTTGAAACCGATTTTGTATTGATGATGACTTGAATGATTTCATATTTATTATAATTATTATTATTATTTATTCATAAACATGTACTTCTATCCTTACAGGCACACCCAATGCAATAGAGTACTTATATTCTGGTCTAATCTTATCCTAGTTAATATTAAAATTAGGAAAACATTAATTAAGAACATAAAATATCAGTCCGTTAAAAATGTCAAAGATAATTACAATAATTAGTCATAAATGATGTCGATATATGTCAAAGTAGTAATAACATAAAAAAATGTTTAATTTCAATATTCAGTAGACTATCTTACTGTCTTACTGTGTGTATCTTCTGATGAAAGCCAGCGCTCATGGATATGTTGTTGACTCCAAAGCTCTGGACGAAACCGCAAAAGGAAAATAACCCTTTGAATTCCTTATAACACTCCCTATTATACAGATAGATAGACGACACTCAGAAATCCTACGTTGTCTAGGTTTTCTGTGAGCTTTAAATCGAGAGAGAATAGAGCTGCCCTGCATTAAGTCTGGTCAAGGCTAAGGAGTCGATAATTAGGTGACTAAGCACAGAGATGAAAACAACTTTGCTTGATAAAATACCACGTAAGGCAACAATTTGCAAACAGATTTCCAGTTTTGGCAAATTTTGAACCGAGAAATCAGCAAAATTTCTGTTTATGCTTCTAATTCGTATAGTTAGTAGAGTTTAGAAAAGGAAAGTACCATTTTTGTCTTCATTAAGTATTTTGAAAACTGAAAAAGATTTCATTCCCCTAAAATAAAATTACGATAAGAGCAATTACTGAGTTTCCAAAAAATTCACAATATAAATTAGGTTCTTGGTGGTAATCGTGAAGGATGAACTGATATATTTCCGGCATTGTTTTCTAGATCCTCAATATAACACCCAGCAGTAGGTACGAGAGATACTTTCGCTACTGTGTACCGGAGCGCTTGTAATTAACCGCAGTCGGCTCGTTGACATCACTCCATCAATTTCTGTACCCCCATGCATTACAAACAATATTAAGTGATTAATGTCTTCAAGAACCACTTAAAATGGCGCGCTTACACAATGATTTGCATAAAACTAGTTAATGTAGAAGTTAATATTGTTAGAAATTTGCAAGTGAGCCCGCTCGAACCATGGGTATGGCGAAATTTAATCGTTTTTTCAAATGTCGCTTCGCAAAACTTCGTAAAAGGACTGAACATGGTGCATGTAACGTTTTTCTCAAGTATCAAGTAACTTCCATAAATCCGACGAATCGCATCCCGTTGTAGATAGTAACCCAGTCATTCACGCCTGTTATGCGGTGCCATGGGCAAGGCCCGAATAACAAACGCACGCCAGCAAAAAAAAAAACAAAAAAACAAGAGTTATCTATAGTTTCCTCTGTCATACATGCACTATTCAACCCTATTCTTCCGCTAAAACTGCATACTCCTCGCTATCCGAAACAAAACAGTCCTGAAATACATAAAATCACTATTCATCATTACTCAAACCCGTCAAACCGATCGAAAACGCACACTTGAAAAGGTCACTAGCATCCAAGCATCCAATTCATCTTTCTATCGGTGCCCCAATCGTGTTACCTCCAAGGACTCGTCACTACACAAACCAGATGTTGCACAAAGGCGCGTTCACACTGCACCCTAGACGTTCCCCAAGAAACTCGTAAAAGGAATTTCTCTCGCCCTTATCGCTTTCTGAAATAAAATGTAGCGTTCCGCGTCGTACGTGTTTTATTAGAAGACTCCTTCAGGATTTATCTCATGGTCGCCTCGACGACGCTGAACTCGTTTTTTTATAGGATTTGAAAAAGGATTCCAGTGAGCGATTTTGCTTTGTTACTTTGTATTTTCCCGTTTTATGCGGTGCTAATGCGTTTGTTGCTTACACTTTATGGACTTACCTACCGTCGTACTCACACAGGTTCCATGCTGTTAATTTACATTTGCGTATTTAGGTTAGGTTACCTAACTAACTAGTTAGGTTTAGGTTATTCAGTATTTATTTATTTCTTAGGCATAATAAAACGTTTATGCACAATTTATTGGAAAACCATTCATGACTATTTATTTGACAAGATCGTAAAACTAACCCAACAAGATAATTAAATGTATTTTATAATAACAGAAAAGGTCTTTGAACTTACTGTTACGGCACAAAGAATTTTAATAGTGATATCACAAATTAGTCGGAGGATTATAAATTATTCGAAAGATTATTGTCTGCCCCACAGTCTGTGGTTCTGCCTACACTTAAGTAACCAGTAAAGTACCTTGTTCCCATTAAATCAAATTAGCTTCCGGTAAAAACGTAGAATATGACTCATAATACAACAGTTAGTAATTATCTTAATTATCTTTAATTGGTTCAGTCTACAAATCAATTAATTTTTGTTGTAAGTTAAGTATAAGATAAGCTCTTTATGCAGTAGTATTCTAAAATATTATGAAATAGTTCTACAGAAACATAAAGAAACTATGCACAAGGCTTCGCCCGCGTTAGATTTTAATTGTGACTTAAAGAGTAGCTACGTTATTTTGTCAGTTTTATCAATTCGTGAATAAACTTAATAAAAGCAGCCTAAGTTACGCCTTATAACATCAGCTTTCCGAAACCAGTGAAAGTCCCTTAAAAATAGACTATAAACAATTTTAAAAATATTTTTTTGTTGTAATTACAGTACCTATATACTTTCATAACCATTTAGTAAAAACCTGTTATTTTGACGTTATAAACACACACTTCAATTTTATTTATTATATAGGTGTAGTACAGCGTTTTTGGTCTATTGATATTAATTTACCTAAAATGATACAATCGTTAAAACTATAATCCTAATGTGTTTTATTACTTTCATAAATACTTATTTCCTTGATACTCACTCGACTACTTTGCTAACTTGTCATTCTCATCTCCCAAGGATGTAGCTTTTTGATTGCAAAAGTTTTTTTTTTTATGCGAGTATAATAACAGAACAAAATAAGTTTATCGTTCTCCGATTTCATGACGTGATTTTGATTGGTTCGCGCGGCCTCTACTCCCGACTCATATACTCATACACAGAGATGTGACTTATCTAAGATACAAGTATCTGAAATACAGATACATGATACAAATACGTATCTTGTACTTAAATACCTTTTGTTTGGTATCTTAGTATTTTGTAGATACTATGTTTGCTAAAATACTTTTACACAAAAAATTATTCGAACTGAAAATCAAAAATCGGAGGCTTTAGACCATATTGAAGGTGATATAAAATAAGTCAAAAGATGAATATTACATGTTTTTAGAATGAAATGTTTATTAAAAAATCATTCAAAAACATGTTTTTTTTTACAAAAGCATTTTATCTATAGAAAGTATTCAAAAGATACGTATTTTGTATCTAGTATTTCAGATACCATTCCAGAAAGGTATTTGCATTTGCTATCTGATATTCTTAATTTATAAGTATTTTGCATTTTGTATTTTAGATACTTTATTTAAGGTATGTTGTACATCACTGCTCATACACAACCATATATCCGTGACCGTTTGATTAACGAGCAGTATATGTCAGCTGTCAGTACTGTCACAACTCACGGCTTGTTAGATTCATCGCGGCCCTACTCGAGTGTGGCCTTAAATAGAGGATACTTTTTTGGAGACCTCTCTGTTTTTTATCGACTTTTTTTTACTGAATATGTCCTTCTGGACAGAATAATTCTACTAATATTATAAACGTGAAAGTTTGTATGGATGTTGGTTACTTTTTCGCGCTCAAACGACCGAATGGATTTGGATGAAATTTTGTACCAAGATAGCTTATATCTTGGATTAACATAGGTTACTTTGATCCTGGAAAAGTTCAGTGTTCCCGTTGGATGACTTATTCACCGCGGGTAACACAGCGGGGCGCAGCTAGTGTTCTTATACAAAAGCATTCAAAAGATCTGTTCATATTCATATGAAATGTGTTTATCATCATTCAATTTGATAGAGAGACGATACGCGTCTTAAAGCTACACGCATGTACAGTATACTCGTAAGTATTGATTTCTAGTGTCAAGTGTCAAAAGCTGTAAATGAACGGTTATTCATGTCTCCCCCGCCGCCGCCGTTACGTGTCTGGTCTAACCCACTCAACTCTCTAGAGGTTTCTCACGCACTCAAAGATTATGTTGATATATTAAAATGAATGCGGTTCAAGGAAAAAATGTTGCAAATGAAATTACCACATTTATTTCGCGAGGTTTCGCTTCGCCCGAATGGATTTTTATTTAGTAGTGCCTTTTCATGTCGAGAGCTTTGAGTTATAAACACCTGTTTTTGTTAAGATAGTGGTTGGGTTCGTGATTCGTGATGGAAATAAATATTACTCTTACTGGGCACTTCGCTAACCATATATTATGTACGCTACATAGGAAAACAATTTTATTTCCAATCACTTAGTTTTTGAAAAGAACAAAACAGTATAATCTATAAAGCATTTCTAGTTGCTTGCAGTAACTTTGCTTTGCTTATCTTTCATTCTAAAAGTGGTGACCCCATATGTGTTGGCACTGTAAGCATAATAGTTTATTTCGGTACAGTAAGGAAGGGCCCACGTGTGTCGACATACCCTCTAAAACCTGGGGTGAAACTATAAATAAACAAGGCTTGCTGATATCTGTCATCCAAGGAATTAGATTTATTTCCGCTCTGCCAGAAGGTGAAGGACCCTAACCACCGTAAAAACACGTCTCGTACAAGCTACATATTTTTTCACGCCATTTGTAAGCCACTTGAAACACATTTTAAAGAGTACTTTGTCAAGATGAATGGGAGAAAACACCGGCGTATTTTTTATATTAAATAACAAATGTTTGCAATAACAACGGTGATTGGTACGTTCTATCTACATCATCATAATAATGTTGTTTTGACGAGGGTAAAAGACAATAAGGTTTTTAGCGATTCTAGAACGCAAAAACAATTTCATCTGTGAAACTTGTTCAATATGGTCGCGGAGCGCGGCGCGGCGCGGCGCGGGGTCTGGGGAGAGCCGATGCCGGGTCAAGACTGGGTTCGCAAAAAAAAGAAGGATTTTTCCTTGGGGTGTTTTTTTGCTGAATTATGTTAATGCCGAAGTGACGCGGGGCTAGATCGGCTACCTATATTTAAAATTGTTCGAAGACTGGGTGAACGCTTTTTTCTCGCTCGCGCTTGACCCGAGCTATTTATTACAAAGACGGAAAACAGGGTGGGTAATATTTCACCTCTCTGGTTCATTTTTCTTCGTTTAATTTCTCCAGTTAAACTGAGTCTGTGACTAATGTGACTTTGAGTCATCGTGAGCCACCGTTCGTAATAAAGTAGAGGATAGCGCTTAGTTTTTTTATTCTTACTTCGTAGAAGTTGTTAGAGATTACACGGGAACGTTTTCTCTAATGGGACGTGGCGACAATTAGCAATCAGATCCCGAGGAAGCTAAATGCCGGGTAATTGGGCTTCTCTCGTCCATCAGATGCGAAAACTCTCACTTATCAGTGTACATTTTGTTATATGTGTATAACCGTAATACTATCTATAAGTTTTATCTTACAGGCTTTATTCATCCGACTATTTCGTACATGATATATGTACGTATGATAATTTTTTAGTCGATCGTGGGTTAGTTAGTAATATTTTTAAGTAAGTATTCATTGCAATACTGAAATTTTACAGACGCTCAACTCCTGCAGTTTTCAATCTGCGAAAAAGATCAAGTCGATATTTAACTGAACAAATTGTAGAGCTTTTTGTGACATTTTTTCCACTTCACATTTCAAAAGCAGTCAAATCTAACAAGTGTCGGCATAGTGCGGGGATTGAATTTATCGATTTCCTGATTGAATCGACGATAAAACAAATGGAGTGCTCAATTTAAATAGATGGAATGGATTTATGTTTCATTTCGTGAGCTCCGGCGCGAATCAGACAGATTCGGAGTTGGGTGTTCGTAATTTGTACATTGTTCCCAGTTATTGTACTTGTAGCGAGAACAGTTCATTTAAATACGGGATATTGTACCAAGGACGCCGTATTTTAATTGGCTGATAAAAGCCGAGTATATTTGCATCCAGTGACTGCCAGATACCCGGTGCATTATTGGGTAGATGCTGGAATAATAGCCATCAGTATTAACCGTTCCCGAGGAAACTGAAAGGTTAACCAGCAAATGGTAGGTACATATACATAAATACATAAAACCACGCCTGTTTCCCGAAGGGGTAGGCAGGGATTACTGTTTTCCACCTGCTATGATCCTGACATACCTCCTTAGCTTCATCCACTCTCATCACATTCTTCAAGCATGCTCGGCGATTTAGGGTACTCTTGACCTGGTCTTTTTCCAAAACGTCACCGATTACGCTGTCTACCTCTTCTACCGTTTCCATTCACAATCGCCATATGCACTTTTTTATGTAATATGGGATAGAACGAGCTGAGGGCCCACCTGTTGTTAAGTTGTAACCGCCGCCCATAGACAACAGCAATACGACTCAAGTCCTCTCCACCAAAGTATGAGATGACTGAAGTCGCATTGCTTTGCGTCTATCACCCCGAGACGGGGATGTTGCGTCTCATGCGCCTGCAATTTCACCGGCACCCACTCCCTTCCACCGGAACACAGCAACACGAGTGCATCACTGCTTGGCGGCAGATTACCAGGTGTGGTGGCAGTACTTCTCCGGGCGAACTTGGCACAAGTTCTACTGCTACTTTGGGTTGCTCCTTTCGCACCACCCGGGGGACACGTGGATTCATAGGGTTAATCACTTACGTACGCGAGCAACTTGGCCCCCCAAAACTTGTTACGTCATTCTTTAGGTTCAGGTAGGTAAATAAAAGGAATTCGACTCACTACTTTAAGAAATTAAGCTCCAGCCGTTTCAATCATAATTATATATAGTGAGTAATTCCGAGCGGTCATTTGGCACGTAACTAATTAACATCAAATTTTTACTCGTGTTCTTGTGGACGAAGCATGCGACCGTACGTTGCCGCACGCAGCACACACCGAGTCCCGACCAACTGTTGAGCAAAAATGGCGTGGAAATCATTTTTTTGTTAATTTCACAACAAAAATGACGAAAGACGATAAACAATAGTATTTCGTTTGTTTAAGACTAATTTAACAAAGTTATCGTTTAGATATACTACAAGATGCTGCTAAGTAAAATAATTCTAATACATACCATCTCTAAATCAGTATGTTTTCTTTCTCTCTTCTTTCTTTGATACTCCATCCACAGATACAATACATATCACACTATACTAGAATGTGTTGAGTGGGCAAAAAGGGTCCCTGTCTCAGCATAGTGCTGCACACACTGATAGAACGCAGCGCTGGTTTTCAGGCAAGGCCCAAAGTTGAGGTCGCGGACACAGTCCATAAACATACTATATAATACAGAATAGTATTAAATAACTAAATATATCTTTAATATTGTAATGTTGATTAACTTGTTTTATTGTTCTTTTATAGTGTAGTATTAGCTTACTAGTTCTGTACGTTAGGTAATTCCCTTCATTTACTCGTTTTAAAAATCGTTTTTTGTTTTTTTTTTGTTTCTAGTGTATTAGAGCTAGCATAGAAATTGTTTTATTTTATTTTGTCCTATCTGATATAAAATCTGTAAGTAATATTTATTTTAAATCAAAATAGTAGTATAGCAGGCATCCGTGTTTCACCAACACAAGGTTCCAACGGAAGATCAGCGCTGGGTTGCTCACAACCTAGCAAATGCTGAGTTGGAAGCCATTTTGTGGCAATGCTGTATAGCAGGTTGAGCCAAACTATTATCAATAGTGTAGTTAGTCTAGTGTAGTTTTTAGTTGAAGTTAAGTTCAATATGTTTAGTCCTATAAGCTCACTTCTAATTCTGTTAAAAATGTTTTATGTATCTATGGTTATGTATCTTTATATTTTTCCTTTTTTTATTGTACCTGTGTATACTCTTTGCCACAAATAAATGCTTTTTCTTTCTTTCTTTCTAATAAAACAGTATTTAAAACTAAATAAAACAAAAAACCAAATAAATACATTTTGACATACAACAAACGAATGATACAATCTAATAACATAAAAAATAAAGTGAAAGTAAAATGTAAAACGTAAATTGCAACCCTATGCTTGTGTATATCGGTGAAGTGTGTGGATATGTATGTCTGTCCGTGTGTCCGTACGACTGACGTGCGAGACCCACCGTTGAGAAGGAACCCTTTACGTTAAAGACCCTTTACATTATTTTCACGTGTGTAATTTATTGCTATGGTGGGGCAGCAGGCAGTCTTTTTTACAATACGCGAAGTCGCATGCTGATTTTTATAAAATTCAACAGTAAACCGCTTAAAGCGTAAGTAGCCTAATTAAACCATTCATTAATAATACTAATAATATTGGTGGACACAGCGCCATCTAGTAGTCATAAGCATATTTAGAAAATATGTTTATTTTAACCGACTTCAGAAAAAGGAGAAAGTTTTCAATTCGATAGTTTTTTATGTTTGTTATTTCAGATCTCCGTCAATCATAAACGGAATTGAAAAAACGTCATTTTTGATCATTAGCCATTTAAGTCCTACAGTTCTATTTCAACTTTTAAACATTTTTCGGTTGTTCTTCTAAATATGCCTAGTACTTGCCATAGTATTTATAGAAATATTCTTAATTATTCTGAATACCGACTTATCGTTACTGTAAGACCAACGTCAATAGTCTTATTCTGAGTAACATTTTATCAGAATCTAATTTGGCTGGTATCCCTATCTCCCCGATGCCATGCTTCAAGACGCCTCCCACCTAGGGTTGCCAGTCGTAAAACCGAAAATCCGGACGGACCGGCTAGTTTAGCCGGACATTTTGGTATAAATGTCGACACGACAGTTTTTTTTAATTAAAACGATTTTTTCATCATATATCAAACCATAATCTTTTTACTTTTTAATCTTAAATTTTAATGAAACAGCAATAAAATGAAATGAATAAGTCTTCTTTATACCGACAAATGAGAACAAACTGGCCAAATTTAATAAGCCTAACAAAAACCGACTAATTTGGCCGGACCGACCAAAAAGCCTGACTGTGTCCGGCTTTATCCGGACGCCTGGCAACGCTACTGGCACCTCCCTGTTTCAGTGACGTCATCGCAGTCACTTCGTTTACGCGTGCGTGCATGTTAGAATCGAATCCGTTACAAAAATTGGAAAAATTGCACATCAGTTTCACAATTGAACGTTTATTGTTTATAAACAACAGCGCGGCTTGGCCCGCGTACGTGGCCTGTGAAACCTATGAAGTAGAATGAAATATAAAGTAGACATACATACTACAAAAGATCGGAATAATTACAAAAAAATGTATTGTAGCGTGTAAACGTAGTTAATGTATGTATTTGTATGTTTTATTATGAATAAGGTCTCCGCCTTTGTCCATAATGGCATGGCATATATTAAGCTTATTCACGGGATAATATAAACTTACTTTATATGAATGTATTTCTCTATAAGTGAATTATATAATTCTTTTGAGAAATATATTATTCTAAACCGATAATGATCTCCTATATGGCCTTGAAATAGCAAGCTACGCTTGGCAGCAGTACCTGTTTTATCCTCGGAGTTGAAGCTTCAATCCCCAAACATTGTGGATAGGATTCACGTCAGCAGATTTTGAAAGCCAGTCAAAGACCTCGAGTTCGTTATCATGTTTCCAGAAGATGCATAGATGACTTTTGTGTCTGAGGTTTCTATGATTCACTTGGCCTTGCACGAAAGGAACCTCCTTGAGGCGCACTTTAAATCCTTTCACCGCACTGGTTCGAGAGAACCAATGACTCGAATCGATAGAGATAGACATGGCCTTGGATTTTAGTACATTTTTGGGACACTTATAGAATGATCAACTACGCATATGTGGTAATAACAGAATACCATAAATAACCTAGGTACTACTTAATTATGCTAACATTTCAATAAAAATTGTTCTGGAAATATAAAGCAAGAACAAAATAAATCCGAAAATACATTATTTCCTCAAAGATCCATCATATTCGGAGTTATCTCAAGCCCGAAGCCCAAGTACTGAAATATAGCATCCTCATTTCTTACTGGTTGGCATTGGCACGCCACTTTTATCTAATCCGCATTCATCAATCTCTCGCAAGTAACATTGCTTTTCGAAGCTTTCATATAAAGGTACGGTGTACAAGCTTCTTTTATATATTTTTTATGTTAAGTTCAGGCATACAGGCTTACAGCCCGTCTGATGTAGCGCGGTCACCGCAGCCTATAGGTAGACGTCAGCAACACCGGGAGCATTACTGATGCGTTGCCTACCTTGGTCTAGCGGTACTGACCCCCGAGTTTCAATCCGGAGGTCGCCGGTTCAAATCCCGACGTGCACCTATGAGTTTTTCGATTGAAAGATTTATGTGCGCAATACCACGTTCTCAAAACGGTGAAGGAAAACATCGTGAGGAAACCGACATGTCCTAGAACTAAAAATTCGAAGACATGTATCAAGTGCACGAAAGGAGCCTCTTTGAGGCGCACTTACAATCCTTTCACCACACTGGTTCGACAGAACCGGTGACTCGAAGAAGAAGAAGAAGCCTACCCTGGAGATTTCTTTTTATATTTCTCTTGAAGCTGCCCATGTCATACCTTGCCGGGAAGACTTCAGGAGATAGCCTATTCCACTTATTTTTAGCACCTCTGATCGACGTTTTATAAGTCTTATAAGTATCGATAGCATGATTACTAAGCATTCAACGGCGCAATGCAAGGATATCATTATTGTATCAGCAATTATTATTATTTATCAAAAAAAAATTGTGTCAAAATTGCGGGACGTACTGATAGCCCACGTGATGTTATGTGGTAACCTCCGCCCATAACAAACAATATACCTTGGGTCCTCCCCTACTTAGGTACGAGAAGACCAAGTGGCTTGTATGCGCCCGTAACTCAGAGATGAGAAGGTGTGGAGTCCTTTTATTAACATATACTTCCAGGGCAATACTCGTAAACAAGTTCGCAGTAGTAATATGTGATATTATATCAAAACTTAAGCCAACTCAAAATGCTCTACCAATTCAACCGAATATACTCGTAAAATATACATAAGAACACGAAAACACGGCACTTAAACGAAATAAACTCCGCAAGCTCACAAACGCTATCTAGCTTAATTAGTTCAGGATAATTAAATCTAGCTCACTGGTTTAATATCTATACAAATAAATAAAATTGGAGTGTCTGTTTGTTGTAATATTAAAACCGCAAGTGCATATCATCTATATACAAGGTACATATACCAAAACATTATTTTTTACAGTTTTGACTTTCACTTACAGATAGCTGATGTAACAAGGAGTAACTTAGGCTACTTTTCCGAGGGGTAAACTAGAGGTGCGTGATAAAACCGAATTCCACGCGGGCGAAGTCGCGGGCAACAGCTAGTATACAAGTCCTACTCATGTCTATGTATAATAATAAGCAGATTTATGAAACTCAGATGTGTGTATTGTGGAATCTATTTCAAGAGTTTCCACTGTCAGACCGTAAGCGATATATTGCTCCATAACCGGAATCAATCTCTGTCCTACCGTGTTTCTCCCATTACTCTTTCTTTGCCGGCCACTTACTCGTATCTTCTATTCCCGAATAATTAATCCTCTCTCGCACTTCCTATCTATCGTGCTTGTTACTAAATAAACTACCTATCCAAAGGATATGAGATAATTACTTTTTTTTCTTATACATTTGAGTAATATATTTGATTTGATGTAAAATATTTATTTAACATAGATTTTAACATACAGTTAAAATTGATCATATTCGTGTAAAATAATAAATAAATTTAACAGGACATTTTACACAGCATCGTCTAGCTCCAAATTAAGCATACCTTGTGGCTAAACCAGATACCAGATGACTAATAGAATACATTTTGTAAATCTTACTAATATTACAAACTTGAAAGTTCTTATGGATGTTTGTTACTCTTTCACGCTCAAACGGCTTAATAGATTTGGATGAAATTTGGTATCAAGATAGCTTATATCCTGGCTTAACACATAGGCTACTTTGATCCCGGAAAAATGCAGTGTTTCCGTGGAATTACTTATTCACCGCGGGCAACACCGCGGGGCGCAGCTAGTATGTAATACATATAAAACTACTAAACAACTGAGCTGTAACGCCAGTCAGATATAAATGTAACCGCCTTATCAAGTGGGACATCTGCTCTATAAATCTCGGCGGGTTCGGACACCCGATACAGTGATTTACTTTTGAAAAACCTTGGCCTATTTGTCTATAGGAGCCAATATGGACGGGCAACGTAAAAACTTGTAAGGTTATTTGAGGTAAGTGTGGCATATTTTATTATCTAATACTTCAAACCTGACTTATTGGTGATTTCGTTGGTATAAGATTTGTTTTACTAGTAAAAGTGTTTGACTTGACTTCATGTCGCCTGAGACTAAACGACTGTAGCTGACAGTGGCGCCGCCAACGCACAGTTTAGGAACTGACTCTCAAGTGAGCCTAGTGGAAATAATCTATGTGCTTGGCAGCAGAGTTTCAACTGGAGGGTGGTAAGCTTACAGCCGGGAATTTCACCTATCTTCACCTATTCTAAATATGCATATAGTCTACCTTATTGTGTGTACTTTGAATATATCCTTTTAGCAATGGAACAGTACTAAGGGCAATCAGCCTCATAATACTCACACCATGAATAAAGTCATAAGAATCAGAATCATTAATAATTTTGTGTGAACTGTTATACCACAAGATTTTGTTTATGTTTCTGTGTTCAAGTTTAGATAGTTTATGTGTTAAGGAATGATCTGTCAATTATAACAATCGATGCAAGAATGTTTATACTAAGATACTTATTCTCGGACTTAACTTGAATAAGAAATTATCTAGTAACTAGATCAAAAAATAAACATTACCACCAAAAATATAACAAAAGAGTTCAATATAAATGACAGGAAATCATAAAGATTCTCTCTCAAAGATAATTAAATACAGTCTTAAAGGAATATTATTGGATAAATAACATAATGCAATTTAAATCTGAGACAGGTACATACAGTTCAGCTCAATCCAAAGTTTCAGTATCGTATCTGAAAGGACACCGACTTATTTCTTTCAAAAAGTTTCGACAAGAAACTGATCTCGATATCAAATCGCGTTTCGAGATTTTACAAGAAAAAACCGCTTAATTCACGAAGTTGTTAAGTCGACGTCGAACTTTCGGCGAGTTTGCTGTGATTACTTTCGGCGGTTGTCGCCCAAACTCCTGAAAGTTTCCTCCTCTTGACGTGACACCTGAAGATGCTGCGATAGACTGGATCAAAGTCACTAGAATACGTCATAATTTTTGTATGAGATTATCGAGCGGAAAATCCGCTGGTAGCCATTAAGTACGGTAACTCGAAAAAATGTGTGCTCTTTGTAGCGGAGCACATAGCTGCGCTCTAACAAGTCCAAATCTAAATTGCAGCTCTACAGGATTTGAATAATCAACGTTCAATTTGGATTCGCATCAAAATGTATTTCAATATTGTATTCAGTCGCACTTCGAGACCCACGCCCACATAAGTATTCGTGCCCCAGTCCGCAACAAAACGTTCCGCGCGTGGAACGACTCATCTACAACGTGGGCGACTGAGCTGTTCTTTGAATGTCTGAAAAGTTAATTACTGAACCTTAATTTGAAATACAACATCTCCCAAAACATTACTCAGCAGCGGGGCAGTGTGGGAGATAAAACAAAGGTAATATACAGTCTGAGAAATTCAACACTACACGAAGCATTTAGTTTCAACGTTCAATTTCAGGCTGGTCTCTACGGGTGCGGTGCAAGTGGCCCTAAATCTCCGCGAAGCAAGTATTTCCACCGCAGCAAGCCAACGAAACTCGGGGTCATCCCGAGAGAACTCTGACTCACTTAATTACCGAAATGCCGAGATAATAAAGTTAAATTGAGACTGCACAGGTGGTCGGTATTATGTCGACTCGTACACTGAGTGGTTTTAATGGCTGCAATCGGACTATGGAGCTCGGGAGCCATCAAGCTATGGACTAAACAAGGATAATATTTTATAGGAAAAAATAGATAAGTCGATGTCCAGTTAACCCTTTAGTGATAGACTAATGAAAAAACTGTTTAAAAAAATATTTATACATTTTGGATCTGTGCCTCAATATGATATTATTAAATTTATACAGGAACTTATACAGGATATATTTGCCTGGCTGATTTTCGGTAGGACCATATTATTCAGAAGCCATACAGAAGACAAAACGCTATGGCTCAATTTTATTTTTATTTTTTGTTTATTAGTTTCACAAAACCCACAGATTTTAATCAAACATGTTTTAAACACATATAAATAGTGTATTTTTTATATTAATTGCATAACACATGTTAATTTCTGATGTTTCCTTAGCAGTGGGCTAAAAGGAAAGGAAATAGGACCCTTCTCGTTTCGTCCAAGTTTACACAAAATACACGAGCGACTTCCCGATCTAATTTCCATAGTCGTGAAGAACGCGAACAAAATTCGTAATCCAATTGGTATCTTGTACGGCGGGCGAAGCGGTAATAGAGACAATTTAAGCTAAATGCGACGTTGCCGATACAGGCGATTTGAAAACACAAGTCGGTTTGCTAAATACACGGGATTTGGGGTAACAATAGTAATGTCGTTGGAATGCATTATGTTCAACATTTCTTGCAATTCTATCTATCTAGCTGGGGAAAACATAAAAACGCTTGCTACACAGGAAATCCTAGTGTAGTAAAGTATAATATGACTGGCGTCATAGCTCAGTTGGTAGTAACACTGCCTTCTGCAGTGTAGGTCGTGAGTTCGACTCCCACCCAGAACAAACATTTGTGTGACCAACATAGATGTTTGTTCTGTGCCTAGGTGTTTATATGTATTTTATGTACGTATTTACAAAAAAAGTATTTAATATTATATCAGTTGTCTGGTTCCCATGATACAAGCTATGCTTAGCTTACGTTGGGGCTAGATGGCGCTGTGTAAAATTTCCACCAGTAAGTAATAAACAATTAATAAAAAAAACTTCCTTTTTTTCCATACTCGAACCAGCGACCTTCGAATTTAAAGTGAGCTTACATCGGCCAAGTTATCCATAGAAGTGGCGCATAAACCACGTCGCTATGAGTTGTTGTCACCGACACGCTCGGAATGCGATTAATATGTTAACTAAATGCAAATAGCCGAGTAACGTGCATCAACAATGTATACCCAGCCCTTGCTGTGATCACATTTTATTTTGTCAAGTTGTTTATGGTACGGGAATCAACAAAAATGAACATAAATATTATTGGTGGATATTTCACACAGCGACATCTAGCCCCAAAGTAAACTAAGCGTAGCTTGTATCATGGGAACCAGACAACTGATATATTAAATACTTTTTTTGTAAATACGTACATATAATACATAATCAACACCCAGATAGAACAATATAATCGTCACATATGTTTGTACTGGATGGAAATCGAACCCACGACCTACAGCGCAGAAGGCAGGGTTACTACCAATTGAGCTGTGAGGCCAGTCAACGGATAAATATTTATATTTCTGTTCTTAGTGTATACTGAATATACTGAATCTGAATTATTTATATGTCAAATGTGACTATTCTACACAGGTGACAAAGAAATATTGGAAAATTGCAAATTCTCCCTTTTACCATAGAAATTTGAATATAGCATTTTTTATGTGAATAAGTTATAGAACCAGTGAGATGGCCCACCTGATGTAGGGCGGGATCCTCTTTTCATTCCAAGGGTAATTCACTTTGGGAGACCCCTACTTAAGTATGGAAAAACACAACTCGCATAGTAATGTGCCCGTAACTTCGCGACGTGAAGGTCGAATATGTCAAATGCTAATGATGAGTATGGCACCAGTACTTTCCCGGATGAAACTACCACGCTGTCCACTGCATATTTTGAGGGTCTCAAAGACATAAGTAAATCCAAAAATTGGAAAAAATTGTGTAGTGTGATTTATTTTAACAGTATCAAATTATCGAATCCTATTTCGTTGTTTACAAATTAGTTCATAAGTATATATTATAATTAGTCAGAATTGATTAAAAACCTCATTGCAAATCATTTTGATTAAGAAACCACAAAAAATATTAAGAATTTAGTGCAAATTCAGCGTTGGCTTTGATGATGATTCAGTGGATTCATACAAGAAATCAAGTATTAGCCATTATTTATTTGCAGCAAGCTGTGCCGAAGCTAGTTGTCTAATATATCAACTTTTCGTACCCAATTAACTACGGATCTTGTTAGAGCGTACCAATTATTCGTAAACAGATTGCTTCTCCATAAACGAAATCTACCTAATCACTCCCGAGATAGCATTGGCTTAATTAAACCTAATTCAAACATTTATACGACAAAAGATATATCTTCGAGACATTAGATTAAATAAATAAATAAATAAATAAATATGGGTGGGCATTTCACACAGCGCGATCTAGCCAAAAGTAAGCTAAGCACAGCTTGTATCATGGGAACCAGACAACTGATATAATACTTATATACTTTTTTTTTGTAAATACATATGAACACCCAGACACAGAGCAAACATCTATGTTCGTTACACAAATGTTTGTCCCGGGTGGGAATCGAACCCACGACCTACACGGAAGGCAGGGTTACTTCCAACTGAGCTGTGAGGCCAGTAAGATTCTCGTTAAATAGTTGTATATCCAACCGAATTGCTATTTGTAATAGCCAGTGAGTCTCTTCGTTAATTCAAACTTAGTGTGTAGGTACCGATGCATGAAGCACATTTGGTTCACACGTGCCGTGCGTGCCAAACGCCAATCAATATTAAAAGCTATTGCAAAACAATACAGTTCATTATTATCTACCGCTAGTTTGGACTGTATGTGGTTCGTAAAGTTGTACTGTGCATAGTTAGGTGAGAGCGAGACGCTACAAAAACCATGCAATCCTGTTTATACGCGTTGGTAATATTTATCTGGAGAGAAAACTCATGGCTTGATTACGATTACCACAACCATGGTTACAGCCTCACAGTAATCACCGACCATAATAATAATACTGGTGGACAATTCACACAGCGCCATCTAGCCCCAAACTAAGCATAGCTTGTACTATGGGAACCAGACAACTGATAGAATACATATATTTTTTTTGGAATTTCATACTTTTAATACATATTAACACCCAGACACAGAACAAATATCTATATTCATCACACAAATCCTGGGTGAGAATCGAACTCACGGCCTACAGCGCAGAAGGCAGAGTGAGTTACTACCGACTGAGCTGTGAGGCCTGTCATGGAATAAAATATATTATTGGACTTGAGTCATCTCGTACTTTGGTGGAGAGGGCTTGAGGCTTATTCTTGGTATCCGCGGCCGGCGCTTTAACATCAGGTGGGCCATCAGCTCGTTCTATCACGTAAATCACATTAAAAAATACATATATCTATATTCGCACTTTTGAGAATATAGCTACGTATTATTCAAATATTACCTTAAACAAAAGCTGGTATGTACGAGGATTTGAAAAGCTTTAAGTTCGCTACGTAAACGAATTTCCTCAGTTTTCTCACAAACTTTACATAAAACCAGCTCCATCACAGTTTGTCGCTACAACCTAGTTTTATGTTCAAAACGTCTCCTATTTACGACGAACACCGCGAAACTCATAGTTTTTATGTTGACACTTCGGAGCCTAAGTAACTGTAAAACTATTTACGACACATTTACAATGCATATTTGAAAATGAAACAAAGATGTACCTTTGCAAAAAATGACAAAATGTGTAGGTACATAAAATGGAAATAACAGCAAGCTTAACCTTTATGTCTAGTGACGGACTTAAATTAAAGGGAACTAGGTCGCTGAGTCAGTTCATATGTTGGACTTAGGTAATACTTGCTCCATAAAAAACATATGTATGAACACTTATTATAGCCCCCTATTTGCACCGTGACTGGATACAAGTAAATCAGGTAAAAGGTGGTCGCGCCGTGCGACATTAATAGGAGAGCCACGCCGAAGCTAGCGGTGCGTGCTTAGAATCGGCATGCGTCCATTACTCCCCTCGTCATTACTCGGCTAAATAACTAATAGCATTCTAACACCAGCACAGTTATTTTCAATGGATGTGAACCTTCATGGTTACGGCCTTACGCCACTACATACGCCATTTCACGCAAAGAGGACTTATTAACATTGACCAGAGAAAGGATAAGGAGCACGCAGTTCCGAACTATGAGATTTGAAAGGGTGAAACATTGATAATGTCGTGTAGCTTATGAGAATTCAGCTCAGAAAGGAATGAGGAAAAACCGACGCAAAGAGGTAAAGGATTTCGCTGAAATCGGATAAACTGGAATTCGCAAGCTCACCGAATGTTCATTTGGATTTGTAACATAGAACTTAGAAGTTACGAAAAGAGCCATTCGAAGCAGAAGTTTGAAACAAAATGGAACACTAGAGGGGAGTTCTAACCATTTCTATCGTTCCAATTAGAATTGAAATATCGCCGCTGCTCACGATTTATTGGCGCTGTTCAGTATCAAATTGTAACTTGATTTATTTAGTATCGCGTTTGGCAAGAACCAAGTTACGTATTTTTACTTTTTAGGCTTAAAACGGAATCTCAAGTTAGTGCAGCCAAAAATATTTTATGTCGGTGCTTGAGAAGAGAATAATTTAAGATGGAGAATTTAATTATGAATGGGTAGGTAGGCATAACAAGAAGAATGAAACATTTATCAATTACTTACCTTCTTAACTTATGGATTCAAGAACTAATTACTGAAGTTCCGAATCGTTTTATTTACGTAGACTTATCTTTAGGTCGGAACTTTTCTCTTTTTCGAAGCAATCATTCTGATTTTCAACAAAACAAAAATGTACTAATCAAAATGTAAAAATTCTGGAAATGCTTATAAAGTTAAAAAACTAAGCCGCTAAAATACAAACCTAACTTCGAGCTTCAGTTTGCTTAAGCTTTTAGAGGCTCACGCCGTAATCCTACAAGCATTATCGTGTCTCTATTTAAAATGTGAGAGCGTGGTGGTCTAGTTGTACTGACCCCGAGTTCCAATCCGGAGATCGCCGGTTCAAATCCCGATGTGTACCTACCTATGACTTTCTCGATTGGAAGATATATGTGCGCAATACCTACCACGTTCTTAAAACGGTGAAGGAAAACATAGTGAGGAAACCGACATGTCCTAGAACTAAAAATTCGAAGACGTGTGTCAAGTGCACGAAAGTGCCCTTAAAAATCCTTTCACCGCACCGGTTCGAGAGAACCAGTGAATCGGATAGAAGAAGTAGATTTAAAATATAGTTACTGTTCCAAATAAATAAACATTATTATTATGTTGTTGCAGTACTCTGGTGCGACTATGGGTGGCGGTTGCGCGACAACAGGGACCCGGGTGCCCACGGCGGCCTCCCCAGCCAATACGGCGTCTTCATCATCATCCAACACGGGTTCCGCCGGGGGCACCCGCTCGACCAGCCTGAGCACCGCGCCGCCGCCGCCGGCCTCGTCTGCCTCCACTGGCATCGGCGGTGAACAACTCAGCCGCACCAACTTGTACATCCGCGGCCTCAACCAAAACACCACCGATAAGGACCTCGTCCAGATGTGCCAGATGTACGTACAGATTGCAAACAAATTAGTTTTGCATACATAATATAAAATCCAGACACACCATCTATACAAATAAATAAAATTGGAGTGTCTGTTTGTAATATTAACCGCTTTTTACTAAGTGTTTATGGATGTATACACGGTACATATACTAAAACAACATTTCAATTTTTGTCTGTCAGTCTGTTTGTTCCGGCTAATCTCTGAAATGGCTGGACCAATTTTGACGGGACTTTCACTGGCGGATTCACATGACATTTCATATAACGCCATCTAACCCCCAAAGTAGGCTAAGTAAATATCTTCTATCATGGGAACCAGACGACTGATATAATAATTAAATACTTTTTTTTGTAAATACATAATACTTATCAACTCCCAGACACAGAACAAACATCTATGTTCGTCACACAAATGTTTGTTCGGGTGGGAATCGAACCCACGACCTACAGCGCAAAAGGCAAGCTTACTCAGCTATGAGGCCAGCCAAACGAAAAAACTAATTTTAAATGAAGAAGTATCAATTTATTCGGCATTCAATTGCTCTAAGGCACGTCTGAAACATCGTGCAACACTGAAAGTAGGAAATAATATACAGACAGTATGATAATTATGAATGATCCTAATGGGCGTTTATTTTCAGGTATGGCAACATAATTTCAACGAAAGCAATATTGGACAAAAATACAAATAAATGTAAAGGTAAACAACATTCATAAAAGTACGTCCTCTACACTATCATAGTACATAATTTTAAGTAAACATATAGTTTGATCTGTGCATAGTATTTCACGTATGTATAAAGTTATGTATTTAAATACTGTCCGATTAGATTTTGCATCTGTAATAATTTAACAGACTTAAAGAAATATTTAATATTTTCTAGAATACCATATACCTCCTTCATTAATAACCCATCTATGGTGAGACTTTTTTCCGATATTTGCACGAACATTAGATACATATTCAGAAGAGACGCATATTTACGATATTCTCATCCATATTATACATTTATTTTGTATATCTGATTGTTATGTAGATATCATCTTTATTATTGCACCAAAATCACAGATGATGATATATATTTTTATCCTCAAACTTTGCACAGTGTACCTGTTTTTTCATGTATATTACAGTGTTCAATTTGTCACGATCATCACGCTACTTTCGAATAGGCAATAATTCGTTTTCATTAGCCATATGTTTTCTCTATAGTTGTTTTTGAAATCTTAGAAGTTGTACGTATCAAGCATGAATCATCAAAGTTGCAGAAACACTTCCTTATTGGCCCGACATAGGCGCACAATCTTATGAAACATTTGTTTTCGCAGGTTACGGTTTTGTAGATTTTGAAACGATCGCCTCAGCCGAAGCCGCGGTAAAAGGATTACAAGCCAAAGGTGTTCAGGCCCAGATGGCTAAAGTGGGTATCTGGTTCCTGCGTAGACTGAACCGTGTACGTTGTGCATGCAAGTAATACTATTATGACTAACCGCCTGCTCCTAATCCGCTCTCTCTCTCTGTCCTATGAACTTCCATCTACGAACGGACCCATACACTCTCCCGGAATTCCACGACATACAACGTGTAATGGATTAAAACCATTTAATGAACGGGGGAAGGCAAGTGTGAAATTAAAGCGCAACGCTACGCAAGATTACCGCTCTAAGCGAATAAAACGGAAATTCACATTAGACAAGTCGCGTCTTATATCTGTTACGAGGTACCTTAAAGCATAACGGTGCTTTAGTGCCTTTTCTAATTTATTAAAATTGCTTCAACATTTGCCTTCTACCGTAAGTCCCATCCCAAACTTCCCTCTACCTCTACTTATAGCTTTAGTATATACTTATACCCTGATATTTACCTATCTTCGAAAATTGCTGTAAAACTTTATTGAGCATTAAAACTTGGAAGCCGTGTTGTTCTCTTGTAAAAGTTGCTAGATTTGAGAGTTTATGCATACTTGTAGCAACTTCCTGCCCTATCGAGGAGAATATAGTCCACCAGCAAGATAATGCCTATTTTTGTTTGATTCAATAGATTTTCGAAATTGTCTAGTTTTATGTAGGTCCTGTGTAGATCATCGACATAAATGGGCGTTCATATATTAACAATGTCACGGTGAATATTATCATCGTCACCGGATTTTCCGATCACTCATTGTCAGGCCATTCGGGGAACATCGCCAGTGGTATATTGGTACGAGTTCGTTGTTACAAACAGACAGATCTAACACTAATGTGTTGTAAGTATTCACTTGTTCACTGTGCCGATCCGACGCAAACAAATAACGCTTACTTATTCTATACTTCAGACATTTCATCCTGTTGGTTCTATCTTGTCGTTTGCTTCAGCGTTAAACAATGTATTCGCTACTGGGCTCGGGTATTCTATGCTTTCGATATTAAATTAGTGTGTATGCGAACTTTAAATAGCTTCATAATTTCTATGCTGATGTATACTGCCCATGTCGTTGATAACACCTACATACATAATGTTATTTAGTATATTAGATCAATCTGCTGATTACGTCAAAGCTGGCTTCAGTGTCTAGATAATCTATGCGGGCTTCAGCTAATTTTAACATACTCAGAGCCACTTCGATACATTTCGATAACGACTAACGCTTGGTAACAATTCTAAACGCGAAAGTATTCTAAGTTATTCTAAAATTACAATTAAGGTATTCAAATGCGATTCATAATTAGTCAATTATGTAAATAGCACAAAAAATCTACATTGGCTATCAGGCCCGTAACTTTCACGGTAAACTGTCTCAAGGAAAATTAAAGGTACTGTTTTGGAGAGATGACTTCACAAGAACTCGTATCAATTTCAAACTAAACTTTTGCGGTCTCATAAAATGTTACGTAAATTGGTTTTGATTAACGGGCTAAGTGAGACTTTTCCCGGAGACTTGCGATTTTACCAATCAATACTCCCGATTAGTTAAAAGCGAAGCTTAGATAATATTGACGGACGACAGGGCGGCTGCTACACATATTCTTAATGGCATTTTACAGCAACAAGAACAAGACCCGACGAACCTGTACATGGCCAACCTTCCGCCGCACTTTAAAGAGAACGACGTGGACCAACTGCTCGCCAAGTTCGGTCAGGTTGTGTCCACGAGGATCCTGCGCGATACATTTGGCCAAAGCAAGGGTGTGGGTTTCGCTCGAATGGAGTCCAGGGAGAAGTGCGAGCAGATTATTCAGGTGAGTTCTGGAGCATGAAGCTGCACACAATAATGCAACTTGTAATATATTCCCAGCCCATTTCTTTATGAATTCTATGGAAGTTACGTGTCTGACATTGACTTATTATATACAAGAAAACTTTACAAACGACCGTCTTAAAAGTATGTAACGAATACAATTTGGCGACAGACAATTTACAGTAAAGACAGTAGGTACTATAGTTTTGGTGCCATGTAGACGTTGGTACAAAGATATTTAACATTATTAATCATATTATTACTTAATGATTTTAATATGTTTCTGGAATTAAAAAAAATATGGAATTATGAAAACAGATACATTTTTGGACACTGTTAGGAATGAGCATCACAATCAAAACTCATATGCATATCACGATATATTCCATCAAAGACCTTGATTGACCTTGACCACTGATTCTGACCAACTGTATGCTAAACTAATTTATAGTTTTTCTCCATCATGCAGATGTTTAACGGCAACCCGATCCCGGGAGCCAAGGAGCCGCTGCTGGTGAAGTTTGCCGACGGAGGCAACAAGAAGAAGTCGCTCTACAAGAACGACAACAACGGAGGAAGGGTGTGGCGGGACAACAATGATTCCCTTACACAAGTAAGTGTCAGATTTGTGTTAGCGCATTAAGATTACTAACTTGATACGGTGCTGGGTCAATTTTAATATTTCACAAACAATATTTAACAATTAATTAGCTAATATGGTTATGCATGCAAGGGATTAAAGTCAGTAGCTTGCATTGTCCGATGTGCATGGTTTTTGGATTTGTAATTGAAACTGTTTTTTGTTACTTATACAACTAAAATAATAAAGGAAACGTATCTGTGCTTCATCGTAAGATTCAGATACCAGTTTTATTTGCTAAAATACATAATTAAATAGAAATAAAAGCGGAAAAGTATTAGTATGTATGACGCAGAAAACTTTCTGGAACTTTTATAATGCTTTCGGGAAGTTCCCAAGAAATCCGCTAAAAATAAAATGTCTGGCCTTTTCAGCAACTTTTCCCAGTTTCAAGTCATAATTAGAAAACATTCAACTTTAATTTAATATGAGAGACGATCGAGACTTCAAAATAAACGTTAAATCACTTTCAAAGATATTGACAATGGTTACAGACTCAGTCTGTCGAATCAGACGACACATAAATTCATAAAACATTCCAATGTTTCATGGATGTTGCAAGCGTCTGTTTAATTTTAACTGTTTAAGAGTACTTACTAACATTAATATACACTCAACATTCTATTTACTGACAATCAAAGTTTCTCCGGAGACATCACTGAGTTCTAATGCAAACACGACGTGTGATTTGTGCGATATTGCGAATAATATTCACTTCGACAGGTTATTAGGAATATGTACTATACCTACATATATTACTTCAGTAATTGAGATAGTATGAGGATTTTCCAAATAACAGCTTTTTTTTAATTAATTTTTAGACACTTAAATTTATCCGGTCTTAAGGATTATGAAACTATGTTCTAGAATGATTCAAATTTTTCTCTAAATTCTTTATTTTTTTATATATTGTTTTCTCATCCAGTTCTGTCTTGTTATTAGAGAGTTATTTGCTCTATATTGCCGAAAAGTGGTTTCCGCAAATCGTTGAAACATTATTGTTCTCGAGCAAGTAGAATCCACCCCATTTCAAGAGCATACTGTATAGCACCTTGTACAGCAACCGTTTACAATCACCCTTACACAGACCGTGGCAATGCATACTCATTAAATATCAGTCATATTCTCTGACATTGCAGGCGATGGCCGTGAGCGGCGTGTACGGCGGGGTGGGCGCTGCCGGTGCCGGGGGTGACTGCGGGGGGGTGTACCGCGGGGGTGCGGGGGTGTACGGGATGGCCGCCTTCCACCACCACCCGCAGCTGCACCATCACCACCACGCGGCGCACCCGGCGGCCGCCTGGCTGGCGCCGTACGCCACCCTGATACCGCCGGCGCATCCCACCCACCACGCGGGACACCAGCCCCACCCGACACACATCCCCATCGATTCTGTGCCTAGCCAATACGTGAGTGCTGTTCAAGCTTCTCCATGTTTTATAGCGAGATGTACATCTTGGGTCCAGAAATGACAGTGTTGGTGCTTTCGAGAGCCTTTCGTACATAATTCACTAGTGTGTTAGTGCGTTGATGCCTGCTTGGCACTGAAATTTATTTTTTTAGACTCTTAGTAGCGTTTTGTACGTAGTTACTTCGCGTTGATAAAAGAAAAGTGTGACACAATGTATCTGACGAGTCGTGGTATAGGGCGACGTAGAACCTAAGTGGCTATAGAAGACATTCATTTGCATATTTGATTTGAGTTTTTTATCATCATTAAACTTGAGGTGCCTTTTTACATCATATAAGATAATCGAGTTGGGAATCAAACTATTCAGAAAGAGTTGAGTGCACAGTGAGGCCCCTGAGGGAACAAATTGAAATGAGACATCGGCAAAAAAAACAATGACAATCCGAACAATAGAGCGGTGGTTAGCAAAAAATATCTCAATTAAAACGGTCTGAATCAACGCGGCGACAGAACAAAGCGTCCAGTCAAATAAAGACTGACGGGTTTTCTCTGTTTTCCAGGTAAACTGGGACAGCTTAAGGCCGGATAATGAATTATACGTGAGTGGTTTAGTTTGAAGCTGTGCGCTCTAACCTTGCGGATCCTTCGCTTGTAGGCCGCTACTGTCGCTTGTAAAACGCTGCCACTATGCCACTAGCGGAAACCCTTTAAATACGGATGCACGAAAGAATCTCCCCAGTCACCATGCTAATCAGACGTGTGAACGACCCTATATACGGGATGCTAGATACCCTCGCCAACCAAATCCATACTAATTGTTATTGAACCGGTCATAGACTAAATGTGCTTTTTGTACTCAGCTCTGTGTTGTATCGTCGTCATCGCAAGCTGCATCACATGGTATTCCATCTAGAAACATAAACGCAAAACTAATTCTACCCTCATCGGGGTAAATAAATGAAATTTGGATGAAAAAGTGCCAATTCACTTGTGTGAATGTATTTTTGGTACATTGCATTAAATTGCCATTGCATAACAGGTGACTTTACGTTGATATTTGAAGGTCATCATCAGCAACAATAAACATCGCCGAGGAACAATGCAGAACCAAGTTCTCACCAAAAACTAAGATGGACTATAAGCAGCATCTATCAGTCTTTTCTCGGACCTATTAATATCACCACATGGCACAATCACCTAGTATTTAACATAATAAATATAAATAGTAAATATGACATTAATTCTAAATTGTTACTACAGATTCATGTTAAAATATTCACATGCCCTGAAGCTGGCGAGACATGAAGATCCTTTGCCTCAACCTTTCATATATGTTATTAACCATGTATTATGTGAATAAATTCTCTTTTATCGGTTGATCGGACGGGAAAGACCTGCCAGTTCGTAGTCGCAAGAGTCACTTGCCATCCACCACGGCACGGCTATCACGGCTATCGGAGCTCTTGCCTTAGGGTTTGCATGTGCGGTGTGCGGTCACATTGTTTCTCTCGTGTTTGCTGAGAGTGGTGTGTTGTGTTGCAGTACTTCGCGTCGCACCCGTACCAGTACTTCGCGGGGCCGACGCCTCCGATCATCCAGATGCCGATGGAGAGCGAACACGCGTCGACGGCCGCCTCGCCCGACGAAGCGTACCAGTACCCGCCCAAATAGACGCGACACACCGCAACAATACGTGCTGTACACGAGCCAAAAATTCAAAGCAACTGTGACTTTTACGATGTTAATTTGTTTTAGTTTATAATTTGCTACCGTTATAGACTTCATCGAACCCTCCGCTCGCGAGCGCTCTTCTAATTTATTTAATTCGCTCGTTTTATTTATTCGTGGACGCGCCTCGTCGGTCGTCCGCGATCGACGGCCACGCTGTGATGTTTTGATGAGGTCTTCTGACGGTGCCGACGATTTGATTGTATAGATATAGCTGCAATTTTTAAAATGTGTTTTTACATTATAGTTTTATTAATTGTTTTACGAAAGTAAATTTAAGACTTTTTAGGCGCAGGTTTTGAATGTTGACATGATTTATTTAAGATAGTTAGGTATTTATTTTAGCCTAGTTTAATTTCAGTCGAGGTGGAAATTTTTTAATTACCCAGCGACATTCTTCTTTTTATTTCGGTATCATATGATTATATGAAGTCTGATTCGTTCGCAGTTCGATAATCAACACAAAGAAATTAAATGAAGAAACGGGCAAACTAAACAGATTTTATTTAAATGTGTAAAGATTTATTTTCAAATGAATATTTATTTATTTATTTTCGAATGAATATTTATTTATTTATTTTCAAAAGTTTTATTTTATTACAACGGCATAAAAGCGTGAGTAGTCGGATATAGAAGGATAAGATAAAGTGGTCATATCATGTGGAATCAAAGAAACAAAGTATTTACTAACGGATATAGGATTGGGGAGGGGGGGTGGGGTGGGGGGAGAGATGGCTTTATGTGTGTGTATCGTAAGGGGCGTGGTGTGATGGCTGCACCACGCGGTAGGTTCGAGTAGGTACGTTAAAAGTTATGCCGAAGATTGAGAATCTTCATTGGGGATTAGTATTTTAAAAATACATTTTGAAAGTTTTGTTAAGTCGTGTTAAAAAAATGAGGCAGCTTAGAAGCAAAATTAATGATGTTTTCAATTCAACGTTAAAAATTTGGATATCTCAGACCATGAAACACGGTCGTGAGGGAACAGTGCTAAGGTAGGTGTTCAAAAAATGCGTGGTGCTTACTATTTCGTTTCAAAAGTCTATATCTACTCAGTATTATCAATTCATATTTCGTACTGGAGCTGTCTTCCATGAATCGCGGTTATTTATTCCTATCAATAGATGTTTTCGGCTTGGTATACTATCGTTCGAATCTCAAAGCTTTACCGGTTCCGCTGCAGTCAATGTCATCGTACGCATAATTTGTAACATCACACACTTATAGGTTTAATTCGTTAGTTCCATTGATCCAACAATAAAGTCGATGCCAAACCCGAATACAGACTGAATTGTATACCTAGATACTGTTATCTTCCATTTTTCCGTTTCGATAGGTCTCGGCTTTCGGTGAGAAAGCAGCAACACCCATGCGACTTCCAAACGTAACGTCTGCGCTTACCCGTGTAGCAGCATTGCTGCAGCAACCTAGCAATAAGCAGTCGTGCGATCAAATTCGTATGCAAATTCTATTTATACATTTTACATGTCTACACTTACACATTTTGTACGTTGAGAACTCATGTTTTGACACGTGATTAGAAGTGATCCTTTTTTTGAGAATCGTGTACTTGTTATTTGGTAGGCGGTCGGCACATTCCACCAGTAAAACTCCAAACTAAATTCCACTATTGATTTTCAGAATATAAAATGGTAAGGATTCGAAATCCCGAGTATGAACGCCCGTATTGGCGCGAACTGCACTTTTGTACCATCACGTAGGTTTTGGGTACACTTTATGACTTTATATGAAATTTGATATTTTTATATTGAATATATATAAATTATACATGGATATGTATACATGTATATACATTGTTGATGGGTACGACTATATCGCAACTGTTTAATTCTATTTTGGCACGTCAAGAATTTCATCAGAACCAAAGTATACAAATCATTAAAGTCGAGTAAGAAGTAGGGAAATATTTATACAACTCAGGGACTGAAGACTAGTTAAATGTTTGATATATTAACTGTATTTTAACGGATGATTAAGCGGTGAGCCTTTGTTCAAAACCTGTGAACCGACTTAATGAATACAGGAACTGACACTAGATAACGGCAGGTTTTGAATGAAACTGTAGATTTTCGACGAAACTTAGATGTGTACTATTTTGTTTTATCGTTTCATTCAGGAAAAGGCTGAAACACAACTACTCCGTGTAACTATAACTTTTGGAATGTACATAAATTAGGACTTTTAATTCGAACATTTAGAGGCACAATTTTCAGTACTTAATCGACAATTTAATGTACGCAGACACATAGGGCGTCCCATAAGGCTAGATCTTAAAAATTGCTTTTTCCTTACAATTTGTCATTTGTTCACTTGTAGGATTACATTTCCTTTAAACGTTACTGCTGATATTCATATTGTCTGTGGAAGTGAAGTGAACCGTGATTGCTGACTGCCCAACTTAACCTACAACACGAAAGCAGAGATGACAAGTTAAATTCGCGTCAAAATGAGGACATAACTTGTGAGATTTTATTAGTAAGTGTTAAAATTCCACTGAAACGACCCGTTATACTCCGCAGATCAGTTTGCTCGTGTGATTTCTGATCAAGCCAAATTTTTTGAACTGACTTAAAACCGCCTTTTACTTCTTGTGAAACCACTAAGTGCAATATAGTACCGAGTGGGCGTGGTACTTAGTTAAGTGACCGTTAGTGTTCCACGTACACTGTGGCTTCCTGTAAATGCAGTCTTCCGATAAGTGTTTCCGCTAAAGTTCGCATTTAAATTCGATGTCGATGTAAATTTTATATAAGGTGCACTGTTTCAGTTTAGGGACTCTACGTCCGAGTTTAGTCCCAACCCCTGATCACCTTTTCATTTCATTCCACGACGTAGATTGTCGTTCCCTGTGAATGTATTATGAGAAAATATATATTGATATATTATGGACCGAATACAGATTCGTTATCTACCGGGCAAGGTCCTCGTATTGTATACCAGTCAGAGTAAATGTATTTTTAGCCTTAAATTATTTTTCTAAAGCTTTCCTTCCGAATAAGCAATAAACATTAATTTGACGGTAGTGCCTTCAGCTTCCTTATAATAAACATGAAATAGATACAATAAAGCAATCGCATGCGCTTAAAAACAATATTTTTACAGGTAATTGTGAACTTACCGTAATACATAAACGTAGTGGTAATGTAAAAACTATTTTTTATGATCAACTGATGATGTAACGAGGCGGATGTCTGAACGTCGTATGCGTATCACACGTGATCTATTATCGCGATCTGGAGTGAATGTAGATGTTCCTAGTTCTACTCTCGCCTTTCACGTGTGATGTCCGAGATTACGGTCGACTCCCGCTACACCCACTGGCATTCAGTGCGAGCACGAACATTGGAATACCAATCGAAACCCAAAACCATGATTCAACTGTAATATGTCTACGGTGAAATTAAGTAAGTGTTTTAAATGTAAGTCGTTAATGTTAAGGGAATGTTTGACACGTTTTTAAACTGTGAAGGTTAGCTTTGGGGATCGAAGAATAAAGTCGGATAGGAGTTAGTTTAGGCTTAACGTATAGATAGGTTAGAATAGAGAAAAAAAAAATGTTTTGAAGCTAAGATAGATAGAATAGATCCCTAGATTAATATATTTCCAATGGTCGCGTTGTGCGTGCGCGCGCGGCTCACTCTAGCTTAGTTTCCTTTGTTAGTTTATTATATAATTTAATTTGAATGGACTGAAGTGTTAGCGGCGCGCGCGCTCCGCCGCGCCGGCCCGACCCTAGCGGTAAGCGAAATTAGTGAACACATTCTTACAAGTAAGTTTCCGTTGAACAAGTTTGCTTTCACCTCTTTTGTTATGTAGTTTAATAAGTATAAAAGTAAATTCAAGGAAAAATATCTGTCGGAGAGTGGATTCGATCGTACTTGTCCATGTCGTGTATCGATTTATAGGGTGTTCCCGTGAACTAGTCTAGATTTGTAGAATACAATAGTTAAAAATTTAGTTAGGTAGCCTAGAATTACGAAAATGCAAAAAAATAAAACTTCATAAAATGTAAAAAAAAAAGAAATGAAATTGTTGGTAAGAAAGAATATTTTTAAGGGACATGTTGCTTCGTTGTGTGCGTTTGGCATAACTATGACAACTGTGTACCCGGTACCCGGTACCCAGTACCCGGTACCCGGCCCGGTACCCGCCAATCTCACAGATATGTAACTTATGTACGGTACGGTAATATATTTTGTTACACAGTGTTTGCATCTATAACGTGCTATGAGCATTTTATGTGACCCGCGTTGATTATAGTTATGCTAAATGAAATCTAAAATAATATATTAATAAATAAAAATGGTACTAAGAAGCATGTTTTATTGTGACGAGTCATGTTCCTTTGCATTGAACATATTTTGTAAGAGCGAAGATTGAAATAAAACAAGCGAAACCAAATCTAGTTCATTATTTCATTTTGCCCCATGACAGAGATACCTGGCTCAGACCCTAAGTACTCAGATTGTAAAAAGGATCGTGCTCGCGAAGAAAAAGGAAGCCCTTCATTGGGGGTTTCTTGGCTGTTCTCCCCATGGAAGTTCGGATAGGGTTTAAACAGGAGTCAAACTTAGCGATTAATACGCCTGACCTTATGTTTTGAATATTATTGACGTTTTCAAGCCTTTATGAATTCTATGGAAATAAAGTTTTTGACTTTGACTTTGCCCTACAAGTGTTGTTTTTTCTTACACTAGCCTTCATTATCTAGTTTGGCCTCGGCTTTAAACGCCAAATGTTGAGGTATAATATGTCTGGATATTCTCTACTGCCGCCATCCTGAATATGAGTTGAACGTCCAGCAGTCTCTCTCTATGCGTTTGAAGTTCTCTACTTCCATAACAAAATGGGATAATAATCTAACATATTATTAGCAGCAGTAGAACTTGTGCTTAGTTCGCCCGGAGAAGTACTGCCACCGCACCTGGTAATCTGCCGCCAAGCAGTGATGCACTCGTGTTGCTGAGTTCCGGTGGAAGGGAGTGGGTGCCGGTGAAATTGCAGGCGCATGAGACGTAACATCCCCGTCTCGGGGTGATGGACGCAACGTAATGCGACTTGAGTCATCTCGTGCTTTGGTGGAGAGGACTTGAGTCGTTTGCTTTGTCTATGGGCGGCGGTTACCAAATGGGACGTAGCATAACAAAAAAAAAAGTAAACTAAGAATTATTTATTACCTTTTTAAGAATATATTTCAGTCAATATTGCTGAAATCAACTAAGAATCATATAAGTGACAGATTAAATTAACTGTCATAAAATAAACAGTCAACGCGTGGGGTTACTTGATTGGGTATAAGCCGGAAAGACTAATAAAATACACGACTGAAATACTTATATACTTTTAATAATGTATAACAAAATGTTAGGTAGTGATACCTAAGTTCACGCGTTCCCAACGGCGTGTTTCGCTTTGAATATCCTCAGCGTGTTGTCGCACGCTCCGCTGACGAGCAGCTCAGGGTTCGACCAATCACAGCACAGAACCTTATCTTCGTGACCGCTCAAGTCGTACAGAGGCGTTCGTGGACTGAAACACACAGACATCATAAATGCAACGCTCTCTGAAATGTATGCGCCTACTAGCCAATTAAAGGTACAACTTGTGCCAAGTTTAAGGGAAGTGCTGCCATCATACTCCTCGTGGGCTAGACTCCCAGTCCTGCCATCTGAGCTGTATGGGTTCGATTCCCACCCAGGACAAACATTTATATGACGAATATAGATGTTGGCTCTGTTTCTGGGTGTCATTATATGTATTATTTACAAAAAAGTATATAAGTATTATATCAGTTGTCTGGTTCCCATGACACAAGCTATGCTTAGCTTACTTTGAGGCAAGATGGCGCTGTGTGAAATGTCCACCAATATTTACTTATTATTATTTACACAGACTTGCGTCCTGTTGTACTAAGTAGGGGCCCAAGTCATATTGCTTTGTTATGCAATTGACCTGGGTATGACAGAGGCTAAAATAAGGTGCGCCATCTACTCACTCCGTCAGTTATTCACGTCTATAGGCCAGGATGTAGTGAACGAACATACCTCCTTGTCTCCCACAGTTTGACTTGGGAGTCATAGCCCGCGGAGAGGAACAGCGTATCCCGAGTGGTGGACCAGCGCACTGACTGCACCCAACCAGTGTGAGACGTGAATGTTGCCTTTACGATACTTTCTGTAATTAAAATTATGAAAAAATAAATTACCAAATGATGAGAATAGAAAAACTAAATACTCCATTCGAAGTTTTGGAAATTTCAACAAGCAATCAAAAACAGACCATTTTAGGTTTATTAACCTCCAAGTTGTCAAAGGAAACATTAAAGTTCCAACTGTCGCAGAACAAATGTTGGATATGATGTACAGACAGGTTATAACTTGTTAGCACATTAAATAAATTTATAAAAAACCATTACATAAGCTTTTTATGTGGTATAGTCACGGAACGAGCAGATGAACCACCTGGTGTTAAGTGGTAACCTCTGCCCATATCAAGCGATATTAATTGGGTTCTCCCCTACCTAGGTACAACAAGACCCAAGTCGCATCGTATGCGCCCGTGACTCTTGAGACGTGTAGCTGGAATGTCTCATGTGCCTGTAATTTCACAGGCAACCACCCCCTTTCAAAACGGAACAGTAACGCGAATGCATTGCTTGGCGGCAGAAATGGGCATGGTGGCAGTACTTTCCCGGATGAACACAGAAAAGTTCTACTGCTCTGTTGCTGCATTTACCTGTAGACCTGGGGTCGTACAATCGAATGTGTCTGTCCGCTGATGCTGTGAGGATGCAGTTGTTTATTGGAGACCAGTTCACATCCATGAAAGCCTTGTTACCTGAAAACATTTATTTTTAACATAACCAGAAAAACTTATTGTAAATTGAAAATATCTATATACAAATTACGTTGATAAACATTCCTCGTTTATCGCTCTTTCTATTTGTGAAAACATAAAAATCCGTTGCATGATTAAAAAGAAGCAAGCGCAGAAACAGACAACAGTCAGATAGCGACTGGATTTGCGTTACTATGTAGATGTGCATATTTTTTTATTCAGCCCCACACAGTAAGATTCTGCAGACTCAATTCTAGAGATAAATATACAAGGGGATTTTTTAATACCTCCAATTTCCTGCTTGATTGCACCCAGTTCACAGTCCCAAATCTTCAGCAAATGATCCCAGCCACTGGAAATGACTGTGTTGAAGTCCATCCATTGGATACCAGAGACCGCCTCTCGGTGGCCTTTCAACGTTGACAGGGGTTCCTAGACAGAAACATAGCAGATTTTTCAATAGCCAAAAACGTTTTCTACCTACAAAGAAATACTTAAAAAGCTCATATATAGGTATTCTATTACTATCTAGTGCCCATTGCACAAAAAATGATTGTTTTTTTATGTGATTTAAGTGACTGAACGAGCTGACGGCCCACCTGATGTTATGTCGTAACCGCCACCCATAGACATCAGCAATAAAACTCAAGTCCTCCCGACAAAAGTAAGAGATGACTCAGTCGGATTTCAAGATGGCGGTGTTACATCTCATGCGCTTGCAATTTCACCGGCGCCCACTCCCGTCCACCGTATAGTATTTTATAAAAAAAACAATAGACAAACATGAAGTTTGAGATGTGAAGCGGAAAACATATTTAAAAACATACCCTTGAGGGTCCATGGTCAGGTTTGCTTCGTTTTTTAGCTGGTGCATTGTCTTCATCTGAGAGGCCTGTAAGAAGAGGGGTCATTATAACACCAGTCTTTTTTTTTTATGAGTTCTGATGTCCCATCGTGGGGAGGAGTACACCCAAAACATCTCAGAAAGATCTATATTTCTCTCATAAGGAGTAGAATCGATTATGCCAGCTTTGTCTTCGATAGAAATAACATATAACTCAAAACTGTATCAAATATACTATGGACTGAGTTTCAGTACGTCTTTGCATAACAGTCATTAATACAAAAGTATGAAATTCTGTGTCACTCAGGGCCCATTATTTATAGATAAATTGACTATTACAAATCTTACCAGCACTCCAAAGGCAAATATTATTATCCCAGCCGCCTGTTGCAAACCTGGCGGCATCGGCTGATACGGCTAGACACTCCACTCCTTTGTCATGACCTCTACAGGTCACCACACAGTCCACAGAGTTGTTTGCCACATTCCATACCCATAGCATCGCTGACTGATCATGTGAACCACTGTAAGGGGAAGAAATAAAAAATATTTATTAGAGGCTTTTTCTTCTTTTTTTTGGGTTGTTTTATTACAACATCTGACATGTGATTCTACAATATTAAAATCTTCATTGTAGTCATAATCTAGCAATAGTCTAGATGTAGACCTGTAAAGTATGACAGCTGCATTAGAAGTTAGTGAGGCACTAAGCTTACAACATAAATATATACAAGTAGTAATAGAAACAATTAGTAAAAAAGCTTAGGTACCACTAAAAGGAAAGTGAATATATAAAAGATAAAAGTGTGCTATGTGAACTACCTAGCAAATACAGCCTGGTCACCACTGAAGGTGACCCATGACACTGCCTTCACGGGTGAAGTGTGGCCAGGGATAGCCAGTTTGTGCTGTCCTTTAGTGCTCCAGATGTGGATGCTGTTATCGTAGCTGCCTGAGAGGATCCTGAAAAAATATTATAAACAAAATTAACATTGTCTCTAATGTACAATGTAAGATACCATAAATTATTTTGTTAAAATTACTGTAGTACTGAATGTCTATGGTGGATAGTTTTAATTAACTAGAATATTTTAGCAGCAGTAGAACTAATGCCAAGTCCGTCCGGGGAAGTAACTAAATTCTGATTAACCCATACTATTTCTGCCGCCAAGCGGATATGTATTTATGTTAGTGTGTTTCAATTTGAAAGGTATGGTTGCTGGTGAAAATACTGGCACATGAGACATTCCACCAACTTATCTCAGAGTTATGGGTTATGCACCCATAATGCGGATGTGACTTGAGTCTTGTTGTACCTAAGTAGGGGGGACCCAAGTTGTATTGTTTGTTATGGTCAGAGGTTACAACTTAACACTAGGTGGGCCATCTGCTCGTTCACTAACAGACAAGAACATGTTTTTTGTATTACTAAACTAACTTAAATTTACGGAGGCTACAGATACATTGAATCTTTTAATCTAATATGGTTTTTTTTGTACTGTTAAAAAAACAAACAGTCACTTACCACTTTTCGTTTGCCTGTACTGTGGACACCCAGTCATCATGCATCAAACAGTCCTGTGGGGTGGGTGCAGGGAATCTTTCAAAGTACTCAATCTCCAATGTCTCTTCTGTAGACACTCCTTTCTCTTGTAAATGCTCTGCAAGCGGCGCACACAGCAGTTCCCCGCATACTAAGAAATCAAACTCGACCGCTTTTTCAAAGGAAGGTATAGTCTCTTTCAGAAGCGCGTTCACCAAGTTATTTAACTCGGCAGATTGAACGTTGCTCTGAATAGCGTAAGGACTGTCTGGAACCGCATATCTAGAGGGAAGAACAAGTATATACATTAAAATAATATCGAATTCTAGCAATACCACGCCGCGTATGCACATCACTCACTGTTCCTGTTTTGTGACGAAACGCACTTGAACTTGCGCCTCAATTGTTTCTTTAGACATTTTTAATTGTTTAACTACCTGGATAGGTTCAAAACTGTCTGGTGTAATAATTATTTAAGGGTGAGTCCGATATATTAGTATTCGCTAAGATATCAGTGATATGTCGTGTATTCATGTATCAGTAATCCCACGAAATCTGGTATGCTAATACTTAATATTCACTCTACCATATTAGCGGGCGTTTAATATCGGTCGTATAATATCAGTATTCTACTCATATTCACTTTTCATTGGCTGATATATCTGTCGGCGGGCTTCGTGTAAATTATGCCTCACTCTGATTCGCTAATATGTGATACGTGATCAGAACAAGCGAGACAAATAGTTACGTAGGGAAAGTGAGTCTTTTGTGCATTGCTTAAGGACTATTTTGCATTGGACATATTTTGTCATGTAGGCGCGTACAGCGCCTCAATCAGTTGTTAATAGTTCAAGGGGAAATAACTAGATGGCAATATATTAAATTTGGCATCCGTGAGAGTGAATAGTACCTGTCCAGGAACAAAATATTTAGAAAAAAAAAGTTAAAGTGACGGTTCGCCATTCTTGTTTGTGAATTTGTGATCGAACTAAAATGAAGTATTTTTTTTGTTTCTTTGCGATATTTGTAATGAACATGGTACATTAAATTAATCGTGAAGATATTTTATGTTCGAAATATGTATAATGACGACGATCCCGAAAGGTTTTCATAGAATAATTTGGTCCGAAAAGTTACATGATCTCGACGCTATAATTGATTGTGATTGTACGTTGTTGAAAATTTATAATAGTATCTTTGTAAAAATAAATGCTAAATATAAGATAATGCTTCACTATCATTACATCTAGACCATTCAACAAACGAAATATACTGAGATGCGTCTGATGGATGAATGGATGGATGGTTACGTCGCCCGAGGCCTCTTGCTTGACCCGGCGGGAAGTACTTCTATATTTGTTTTTTTGTGAGAAAGCTTAATATTTATACTGAGATTCTGATATCATTTTAAAGGGCATATCGTGTACTCTGTTACATAAAAGAATTATTCTTTATTCTTTATTCTTTATTGTACACAGTAAAAATAATCATAAATTAACATATATAAAAAATATGTACAAAGGCGAGCTTAACCCTAAAAAGAGTTTTCTTCCAGCAAACCTTTGAGGCTAGAAAACGTTTGTTAACAAAAGGTGGGTATGATGTGTTACCTACTTACACAAAATAATATATATTTTATATACAAATAAATACATAAATACAATATCAATATACATAATGTTAATAAATTAATATATATATATATATATAAAATATGTATTATAATTACATGTTGAGAAAGTGCTCTTTAACTTTTCTTTTAAATATACCAAGCGATGGACTGTCTTGGATTACATGTGGAAGGCTATTCCATAGCCGAGCTGCTTCTACGGTGAAGGAACCACCATACCTACTAGAAGAATGAGAGGGGATTTTAAGAAGAAGTGACACAGATGACCGACTTGGCTTACCACGAGGGACAAGGAAATCAAAACGCTCATGGAGATAAGAAGGAGAACCTTTTTCCTATTAACTTTCATATTTTCTTGTAAAACTCGAAACAATAAGGATACACGACATTTTTTTCGAATATCCCCAACTTTAAGCTTTATTTTCTTCTTTTGTCATCAATCTAAGTAATTTATTTTGAAGTTCATTAGATTTTCGATTCTTTGAACTTTTCGGGTTTTAATCAACTGTGGCTACAGTAGTTTCTCAGTAGTACCTAATCGTTTTTGTAGACTACTCGCGCGGTTGTAGAAAACGAATGTGACGTTTAATGCGCGGACAGGTGAAGCGAAGCGAGTGTCGTTTGCGCGGGGTGGACGCTTGAGTGGTTGGGCCGGCGGGATATTTGAAATGCAACTTACTTCAGACAAACATGTTAATAAAAAAATATCATTGACTTACTTACATAATTTACATTACATTTTACTTACAATGTTTTATGTTATGCCTATTACATTTTTCTTTATTTATTGTAATAAATTGATTGAATAATTGTTTACACCCACATTTTTTTGTAAGCTTTTATTTAACTACCTAAAAGTGTTTGATCGTTTTTTTTTATTGATTCCAATAATTCAACAAAATCCGATAGATTAATGAAAGGCATACATAATAGGCATTAATATTAATTTCACAATAAACGTGATAATAATATTAAGGTAGATGGGTATTCATAGTATTAGGTATAGCCACCAATATCATGAATATCAGTGATATCCAATATTAGTTTAGGTATTATAATACTTCTCAATGAATATACTGGTATCAGTGATATTGTAAAATATCGGTATTAACTCATCTTTATAATTATTCGAGAAAATCACGCTTCAAAACAATGCGGGATTCGCGAAACAGCACGAGATAAGGATAACTTTGATTTGTGAGTGACAGTGACAATGACTTCCGACAATATCAGTGTTACCTCAGCGCGTTCTGTAATTATTGCTATTAGGGGTCGGTGTGGACGTAGAACGTAGTATATTCATGGTGATATGACTAAAGTAATATTTGCGTAACGAAAGTATGAAACAGTAGGCATTACCGAGACGAGCAGATTACGCATCATGTGAACACGCCGTCCTTGACTTTCGTGTACATACGTTGCACGGGTTATGTTGTGTCCAATATCTGCGTGATGCTTTTAACTCGTCTCCGGTTAGACGTACGATTTTACGCCATGGCGAGTGGAAATCACGAAGACACCTTCGTTTGATTGCTTTTGTCATATGGTTATATGTTAATATTTGGGAAGTTTATATAATTAAACAAATATACTTTTGCGATAAATCTTATGCCGAATAATAAATGGTGCCCGGGATACCTTTATAATAATACCTGTTGCGTTAGATAAGGATCTAGAAAGATAAGGAAATTATAGAAAGAGTAATATGAATAGTGCAATAACGTATTAAGTTTATTTATTACCCTTTAGCATAGCCAACATCTTGTTCTCGGAGCTGCTGATAGAGGCTTTAAATAGTAAATGTAAAGTGAAAATGAAATATCAATGTCAACTCTTTCGTAAAATCCTTCTCATGTTATCGAAGAACTATTTATACAAATAAGGTCATATACCTATCTGTTTATGGAAGGGTTTATTAGATGCTGACGACTTGACGCAATTTTTATTAAAACACTTTTATGTCACAATCAGTGTAGTATTAAAATGAATGCCAATGTCATCAATCAGACATATCAATTTTTTTTTTTTTTTTTTGGAATTTTGAGGTTATGTCATATGGTGTTGAATGTGTTGATTGTTGAATGCTAGCTTGTTTTCATTTGATTAAATACTAAAGAAAAGTTGTTTTATTATTAGTGTCACAACAATAAAGACAAAATGGTTATAAGCACACAAGATATCATGGAAATTGACCAAAATAAGTATAATTTTCGTAGAAAAGGTGGTAAAAGCATTATCGAACGCTGCCCAGCATTTGCACCGGATGGAGAGTAAGTAGGCCGTAATCCAGCTTTTTTTCTTTTTTCGATATATTATTTACAACCAAAAGCTAGTGTAAAAACTACCAAGCAAGTACAAACTAGAGGTTTTGAGCAAGTTAATACTACTTGCTCAATATGTGACTTGTTTGGTTTCAGGTTATTAGCCGTCATAGTAGAAAACACAGTGAGATTTTACAATATACAAACAGGGGACTGTGTTCGGACTTTAGAAACTGAAAGCTCATCAGAGGAACTCATTGCAATAGAGTTTCCGCCAAGTGAAAGCTACAACCTTTACGGCTGCTCTGTCAGTGGTTGTGTCACAGTGTGGACTTGGGAAAATGGAGCTGTTCTCAGAGAAGTCATATTGGTAAGTTTATACAAATAGAACTAGCTTGTGCCTGCAACTTGGTCTGCATAGAATTAGTACTAGGAGTAGCCCTGCTTGTTTCTCCTAGCTTTCATCAATCTCCAAATAAAGATAGGTGCGTAACTTAAAAAAAAATTGAACTTAACTTGATTGTGCCAAAATTCAGAAACCCAAGATGCATTGTGTTGCACTTATATATCTTGTACACTAAAGTCGAATGTCTCATTTGCTTGTAATTTTACTGGCACCACCATCTAAAACACGTTATCCTTGATGGCAGAAATTATATGCTACTACAAAAAACCTGATGTTAAGTGGTTACTGCTGGCCACACAACAGTATTACATTTTTAGTTTTCCATTGATTCTGGGTATGTTTTTATTATCTACTCATTAAGAAAACAAAGTTGCATGTGGGTCAGCTAGTCAGTAATAAAAACAAAAATGTCTTCTGTTAACAGCCTTATAAAAGTAAATTATATAAATTATACATATTAACTGTGCGTGGATCGTTAAGTAAATTATTGAATATCTCTTTAGTAACTAGCAATTATTCACACCAGTGGAAATAAGTGTACTCTACCATTATGACTTTATTCTTACAGAAAATCAGTGAAGAAGAAGGTGCGAAAGTACTCTCTTTCAATGTCCTCAATTCTGTAGAATGCTTGGTGACAATATTACACCCCTCAGACGATTATGTCCATTTGGCTTCATTCTCTTTGAGAACTGGAGAATTAATCTGCAACTATAGGGGAACAAAACCAAAATTTCATTACATGATAAAAATCGCTATCGGTGAATACCATGGCCAAAAATTTGCAGCATTAGTAAATGGGACAAAAGTTTTTTTTGTACAGGATTTGACAAAACCATTTTTGCATGAACAGTAAGTAATAAAATTAATTCAAAAGTGAGTTAGCATTATGTTGCCTTGGTAGATTCATGGAATTGTAAGCACTGTCATAGAAATTTGTGTCAGTGTTAATTATTGTAAGCCAATATTATCACTAATTAGTATGAGGCGCATTAACAAATTTATTTAGTAATAAATATATATATTATAAATATATATATTATATAATATAAATATTAACATTGTATATTATAAATAAATTGATTTTATGATAATAATGAATATCTAAGTGATTTTATGCTTTATTTGTTCCCAGGCACTTCAGTTTTAATAACATGCGAATACTGTCTGTAGATGCACACAAAAACGGGTCCATTGTAATCACCGATGCCCTCGGCCGTGTCACTATATTCAGAGGAAATATGTTAGACAAGACAAATAAGCAGCATATTGCTAAAGAATTGTTACACTGGCATTTTTTACCAGTACTCGCTGTTACGTTCTCTTTGGAGGGTATGTTACTTTCTGGTTTATGATTAGCATTTTAATGAATCAATAAATATTGGTAGACATTTCACACAGCGACATCTAGCCCCAAAGTAACCCAAGCATATTGCATAAGCAGATTAGTAGCATTAAGACATGAGATGTAACCAGGTCATTTCTTTCCTCATGTTCCCCATGTTTTAGGTAATTACGTATACAGCGGTGGTTTAGAGAAGGTGCTGGTGAAATGGACGCTGGGCAATGTTGCGCATAAAGCTAACGAGAAATCCTTCATGCCGCGTCTTCCGGGCATTATGAGGTATATCGTTGCCAATAACACTCATGTCGCCGTTACACTGAGCAATAACTGTGAGTACCGTTTTATTATAGCTTTTTATTTTTTATCGTGAAATGGGCATGTTGACAGTACTACTCCGGATGAACTTGGCGAGAGTTCTACTTCTCTTTGTATTTCTTTTTACTATTTCGATGTTATTTTTGGCTTGTTTGTTTATAAGTTCTTTGTGTACTTTGTTTATTCCTTTCTGCTAAATTGTTATATAATGTATTATGTGTGCTACCTGAGTAAATAAATGTATGTGTATGTGTGTTAAGTTGTTCTGTATTGAATGTATTCCAGCCATAATAGTGGGTGACGCGCAGATGTATGGCAAGTGTACGATAGTAGAGTGCGGCGGTCTGTCGCCGGTGATGCGCGCGGTGGGCGGCGCGCTGCTCTACTGCAACCGGCTCGGGTGTCTCGTGATGCCGGCCCGCACCGGACACCTACAGTTCTACTCCACCACCACAGACAAGGTTTTGTACAACGTAAGTCCTGTGTATCTATGTGAAAACTTCCCCTTAATCTTTTTATGTATTAAAATTAATCGTGTAGACGGTCCATCTGATATTAAAAGTGGTAACCTATGCTTATATCAAGCAATACGACTTTGGTCATCCCGTTACCTATGTATCTCTTCCTATGTATCCAAAGGTTGCCTGGAAGAGATCGCTTTAAGCGATAAGGCCGCCCATTGTACCACTGTCGTCTACAGCAGTATATTTGTTTTTTATTTGTTTATTTTCACTTAAGGTGTACAATAAAGTTATATTCTATTCTATTCTGTTCTCTTTGAAAACTTCCCCCTAATTCTTTTTATGTATTAAAATTAATCATGTAGATGGTCCATCTGATATTAAAAGTGGTAACCTCTGCTTATATCAAGCAATACGACTTTGGTCATCCCGTAACCTTTTAAGAACCGTGCTACCTTACAATAAAATGTGATTGTCATATCGTTAACGTTTCTTCATCGTTTGATGTACCACTAGTAGTGATGCACTGCAATCTATAGATTGACGGTCGATTATAGGGGAAAAAAAAGTCTGTTTCCTCACGATGTTTTCCTTCGCCATTTTGAGAACGCGGTGTTGCACATACATTTTTTAAATGAAAAACTGCCGTCACATGTTTGAAGCAGCGACCCACGAATTGAAACTCGGTGAACGAGTCTCTCAGTCTTCCTCGTTGAATGAGATCAGTCTATCGATTAATATGTATTATCTCCTCAGCTGGACATAACCCAAATGAACGACCTCCCAGCGGAGAGATACAACCTGATCCCCCTAGACACAGAGGTGACGTGCGCCGGCATGGACGCGGAGGGGAAATGGCTCGTCACATCCGAATACAGAAACGACGGCATCAACTACCCGGAGGAAAAACTTAAATTTTGGTCGAAAAACAAAGGGCACACCCCTTTCGTGCTGAACACCAGCGTGAATTTGTCCCACGGGGGATGCAACGTCGTCAATATATCGCTGAACAACCAGGGTGACTTCTGCGTGACCGCTGGCGCGGACCAAAAGTTCAGAATATGGAAACTAACAGACGTATCACTCACAGCGAAGAAACGTATAGTCTGGTCTTGTATCACCGCCTGCTACTACTCCACCGGAACGGGCCTGTATCTGTCCCACGATTTACTCAACCGGATAAAGGTGCAGGAGACACGAAAGTACAGAGGGGTGAGGTACCCTTATCTCGTCGATCCAGACGACGAGACGATACCTAAACTGGTCAATATACACAAGCAGCACGATTTGGTCGACGATTCGATTATTAAGTTGGGGATGAAGAGTGACGGGTGTGAGATGGGCGGGGTTGCCATGTCGACGGATGGCTCGTTGATTGGTGCCTGGTTCGGATGCAAGCTCACCTTGTGGGACACTCATTTGTGCACGTTAAGAACTGTGTTGGCTAATCCTATACTGAGGCCTAAGGGGAACCATGTTTCGTTCGGGAATAAAGATGCTGCTCACTATGTAAGTAAAATAATATTATTGTCTGTCATTACCTTAATAAAAGTTAATAAGAAAAATAAGAACATAAAAGTGCAAGGGAAGTCTTGTGCAGGCCTGTTCTGAATTTGTATCTTTGTATTGAATGTAGCATATTTGTGCATTCATTACGTTTAGGAATCCGTTTTAAGGGCAGTAGAACTCTCGCCGAGTTCGTCCGGGGAAATACTGCCACCATGCCCATTTCTGCCGCCAAGCAGTAACGCATTCGCGTTACTGTGTTCGAAGGTGTGGTTGCCGGTGAAATTACAGGCACATAAGACATTCCACCTACACGTCTCAGAGTTACGGGAGCATACGATGCGACTTGGGTCTTGTCGTACCTAATAGGGGAGGACCCAAGTCGCATCTGTTATTATAGGCCGAGGTTACCACTTAACACCAGGTGGGCCGTCGGCTCGTTCTGTAACTGTATCAAATAAAATAAAACCTTGGATAAATTACCCGTAACATGAAAATATTTAGAACAACACTCGGTATTCATGGACAGAAGAGACTACGAGTGCAACTGTCAGTTTTCGTTATTTTATTCCTGTCTTTAGCCGCACTAATGAGAACGAAGTATTTTTGTAAGTGCATTTTGTTTCATAAGCAACATTTTATCTCTTTTAGTCATATTGCCAAGGAAAAGGACAGGGCATAGTCCCTCTGAATGTCATTAATTGGCAGTCGAGACGACATCAACTGCGCCGTTTGGACTGCAATATAAAATGATCCAAATTCTGTTTTCAGCTTGTTTGTACTTCAGAAAATGCGTTGGCTGTATGGAGTCTGCTATCACTGACTATAAAATGGTACGTTAAAATGCGGCCGGTCGCCCTCGCGGCGGACAAGAAAACGAATAGAATGGCAGTGGTTACTGATACTAATGACGGTAAGTCTATTTTACTTTGTGTATCTAATAATCTAGTGTCTAATCTATTTAATATATCAATCAATAATAAATAAATATTGGTGGATATTTCACACAGTGCCGTCTAGCCCCAAAGTAAGCTAAACATAGCTTGTATCATGGGAACCCAACAACTGATATAATACTTATATACTTTGTTGTAAATACATACATGTAATACATATTAACACCCAGACACAGAACAAACATCTATTTGTCACACATGTGTCCTGGGTGGGAATCGAACCCACGAACTACAGCGCGGAAGGCAGGGTTACCAACTGAGCGGTGAGGCCAGTCATTATGTGAGTTACATTTAATCCTTTTTATTTTGCACTTTATAGTAAGTAGTATATAAAGATTAATCTGAAAGCAATTTTATTTTTCAGTTATAATCTTCACACCACACAACAGCACACCAATTCTAAAACTGAATCGTCTGTTGGAGCCCGACACGGGAGTGTTCAAGCAAATCGTTTTCAACTCGAGCCAAACGGGCGACATGATTCTTTACCTCATGAGGAATGACTCAGTAAGTTTTATTTTATTTTATGTAATGTTGGGGTTAGAACGAGCTGAGGGCCCACTTGATTTTTAGTGGTAACCGCCGCCCATAGACAACAGCAATACCACTCAAGTCCTCTCCACCAAAGTACGAGATGCCGCAAGTCGCATTGCGTTGCGTCCATCACCCAGAGACTTAGATGTTACGTCTCATGCGGCTGCAATTTCACCGGCACCCACTCCCTTCCACCGGAACACAGCAACACGAGTGCATCACTGCTTGGCGGCAGATTACCAGGTGTGGTGGCAGTACTTCTCCGGGCGAACTTAGCACAAGTTCTACTGCTACTTTAGGTTGCTCCTTTCGCACCACCCGGGGGACACGTGTAGGGATTCAATGGGTTATCACCTACGAACGCGAGCAACGTGGGCCTCAATAAAGTACCTTTAAAATACATTTAATAGGTACATATCAACACCCAGACACAGGACAAACATCCATGTTTTTCACACAAATGTTTGTCCTGGGAGGGAATCGAACCCACGACCTACAGCGTAGAATGCAGGGTTGCTACCAAATGAGGTGTGAGGCCGGTCTTTGTATTTTAATAGTAATACATGTTTGTTAATAGGAAATCTACAGCATAGAGCCATGCGAGGCGTCCACCGGCCGGCTGGAGGCTGTGTCGTGGCGCAACAAGCCCGGCAGTGCCTTCTCCGCGATGCTGGCTCACCACCAACACAGCGAGGTGAAGAGCGCGCCGCCGCGACACTCACTCGCCACGGAAGCACTGCCAACAGGACCGGCTGTCTCACAGGTGACACATCACATTACATACTAGTATAGACTAGTCACCCACAGGGCATCCTAGTGTGGGGACTTTTCTCCCTCTCCCTCTCGCAACGCCCCAAGCCGAGGTCCGAACCTAAGTGGCGCCCTTGGTGATTTTGTGTATAATTTTAAGTTTTACCGGTTGCGAGAAATAAATAACGCTGATTTAAATACGATACGAAATAATGAAATAACGCTAACTTACATTGATGTTTGTTATGTGTCTGGGTGCTATGTAACTATATATATCTATTCACAAAAAAGTATGTAAGTATTATATCAGTTGTCTCGTTCCCATGATACAAGCTATGCTTAGCTTACTTTCTGCCTAGATGGCGCTGTGTGAAATGTCCACCAATATTTATTTATTTATTATGATGATTCAGAAATCAAATCGTAGTTATGTTTTGTTGCAGTTAACATCCGCAGCGTCATACATGGTGCCACCGGTGAGTCTTCTATGCACATCGTTCTTACAACAAATATCTGGACAAAAACAACAGGAAGAAACAGATGACACTCCTGAAGACATTCCTATGGAAGTTGAAGAGTCCAGCGATGACGAAGAAACTGAAATTCAAGGTCCTCGTATCTCACCCAGAGTCAACGAACTCTGGACCCCGAATTACGAAGCCGTCAGACAAAAGAAACTGAACAAAATCAACAGAGAACCTTTTATAGATTTACAGTCGACCCATACATTGTTTGGTATTTAGAAATAAAGTGTCAAGCTATTAAGCAAAATATTCTTCATTTTCATTTTATCTTTAGTGCTCATACAGTTTATGTTTTATCATGACGAATGTAAATACAAATAAGAGTTATCTAAACATTATTTGTTTACTGATAAGTACAAGAATCCCGACTTTGCTCTTACAAAAATGTAGAAATTTGATTAGAGCTTAGGTATGTCTATAGCTATCTATGCGGTTCGATAGAGAGATGTTGTTCATTTCATAAATACTTGGGGCAAGTGTTGGATATAAAGATAGTGTCAATCGTCAACAGTCAGCCATACAGTGAAATGAAATTAATACTGTTAGACAGTAAATCAACAAATTGTAAAGTGGGGACGATAGTAATTTCTAGAATCAAGACGTTTCGCGTCAATGGAGCTCCTCAACGAAGAAGAAATAAATTCTGTAATAAAACATTATGGTGACTACAAAGCTGTAAGATGGCACCTCGAAGAGATTCAAGAAAAGATTGTAGGGTACCTAGGAGACCATCTTAAGCTTAAAATAGAAGTAGAAAAAGCAGGAGTCAAAGAAAACATCAGGCTGTTTGTGAAGTGTATGCCTAGAAACGATGAATGGAAAAAGAACTATCTGATAGAGCTGAAGTTTTTCAAGAAGGAATATGTTATGCTCAGTTCGATGTTTCAGCAGTTCAAGGATTTTGAAGGTATGTACTGTTTTTATTTTAAGGACATATCTTGCTAATGCCTTTTTAATAAATAACATTGTTACAACCCTATTGGAGATTATGTTTTAACTTGTGGTAACTTTTTTTTTCCAAGCAAACCCATAAAAGTATGTTTTGTTATGTGTTTCACAGGGTTTGAAAAATGGAGACCAAAATTGCTATTTACCAGAGAAGATCTGTTTATATTCGAGGACATGACACAACTAGGCTATGTGATGCCGAACCATCGAGAAACTATGACATACGTTGATCTTAAAGCTACAATTGAAACACTCGCCAGATTTCACGCGTCGTCGTACATTCTAGAAGAAAATAAGAGCAAAGAACTAGGAAGACCATACAGAATATGGGAAGATTTTAGTGAGTACCTAAAAGAACCTGTGAAAGGGCAATCGTGGCGCGACACCGGAAGAAATGCCATCATAGAGTTTTTAAAAGTATTTTCAAAGTTTAGATCTGAACCAAATATAATGATGAAAGCCGAGTTAGTCATACCGATGCTATTTGACGGAGCGATGTATTTGATGGAACCTAGTAACGAATATCGGAACGTGGTAGTGCACAGAGACCTGTGGACCAACAACATATTCATAAAGAGAAGTCCGTCTGTCCCTCACGTTGTAATCGTGGACTTCCAAACGGTTCTATACAGCAGTCCAATGCTCGATCTCACGTCACTTGTATACTTCAACACGACGAGAGCAGAACGAGATAAGTTCACGAATGATTATATCAATATTTACTACGACAGTTTAGCTTCTATCCTACTGAATTTTAGCATAAATGTAGAAGATATATTTCCTAAACACACTATGATGAAAGCCTATGACGAAAGCATAATGTTTGGTATCACACAAGCTGCACTTATAGTGCCAATCGTGACAATGAGTAGCGAAAAAAGAGAAGATATATTTTGTGATCCTATAAAGTCTGTGAAAGCTAATGTTGTTTCACGCAGCGAAGAATTCATAGAAATCGCCAGGGAAGACAAAGTTTACTACAATCGCCTTAGTGAGTTGTTTGACGAAATTGTTGACCGATACATAATAATAAGTTAGTAACAAAGAACGTTATAGTTGGTAAATTACTTTGTAAGCGTGTTGCTATAATATGTTTTGACTATATATTTATTTGCTTATACATATACTTCGCATGCATTATTTTGAGAATTAAGCATGTCCATAGCACATCTTTATCGAATTCTATGATGGCAATAAATATTATATGAAGAAATATCACAGAGTTATCAAAAGAGTAAAATCATGAGTTTTATTTGCTCCGTTAAGAATGAGTTATGTGAAGCTTATACCACTTATGCTAACGGTAATATCATTTCAGTTATACATTTTATGCTCAAAAGTGGAGTAAATAAAAAGTTTTAAGTACTCTGTCTTATGACATGAATAAACATGATAATATCAGGTACGCTATCTGTTAATATATGAACAAATATAGAAATATTACGGAACAACGAATTATATTTACTTTAATTATTTATCTACTAACATGAAGAGTCGAACAGCAATCAGTAGTGTAGTAAAAGTTACGTGTGAATTACAATTAGGAGAGTTTGCAACTACACTTTTAGATTAGTTTCATGTAATTGCTACGGAAATGGACATTACCTCTAAAACAGAATCGTGTGTTAAGTCGAAACACATATCACCAGAAAACGTAGCATTGATCATATCTAAGCATGGGGTAGCCAATGAAGCTTCTATTGAGCATTACTTTATTGACAATGCTAGCGACAAAATGTTGGGATTTCTATGTGATTATTGGAAACTAACAGTTCAACTGACACCCAATAAAAGGATTCTTCGATATTTCTTGAAACTCATATCCGTCTCAAACGAGGCGAAAGCAAAAATGGTTGGTGAATTGAGATTGTTTGAGAAGGAGTTGTTCTTTTACACTGAAATCAAGGAAAGAATACATGTGGCTGGTAAGTTGATCCTAGCGTATTATACTACTGTAATATCATGATAGTGTAGATATAATAACATTATGTTGATGTATTTTTCTTTGTTCTAGGTTTGAAATCATGGAGTGCCCATTTCGTTACTGAATTACCAAACGCCATGGTATTTGAAGACTTGAACGTCCTCCAATACAAACTACGCGATAAATTTAAAAGGTTTGATGAGGCTCACACGTTAGAAGCTCTGAAAACCCTGACGAGATTTCATGCATCATCCATTATATACGAGGAAAACCAAAGCAAGAAGCTGGGGCGTGCATACTCACTGATCGAGGATTTTGAAAAGTATATGGGAAAAGCTGGATACGAAAACACGGATGTCTGGTTCAGTCAGTGCAGGAGTGGATGTCTGGAAGCTATTAAATGTTTCTCAAAGTACAGCAAACTGGAATTAAACGTGATTGAAAGTCGTTGGTTCGACGTTTGGTCCAAAGCAATAGCTCGAACAAATCCGTCTTCCGAATACAGAAATGTTATATGTCATCGGGATTTGTGGAATAATAATTTAATGTTTCATTACCAACAAGAAGGCAAACCAGACGATTGTGTTCTTGTCGACTTCCAAGCCATTAGGTACCACCCACCGGCCGGAGATGTCATGTTGCTTCTATATTGTAATTTAGATCCGAAAAATAGGGAGGAAAATATGGAAAAGTACCTGAACTTTTATATCCGAGAACTGAATTGTATATTGACTGACCATGGAATAGACCGGAATATTATAAGCAAAGAAGATTTTTTCAAGTCAGCAGATCATCAGAGACAGTGGGCTGTCGTTATATGTGCTTGTTTAATTCCACAGTTTTGGATAGACGAAGACCAAATGACTTCAATTTTCATGGATACTGCACAGTTCAACGACATTCTCTCCGAAAATAAGAGTGCTTTTATAAAGAATATGATGGACGTCAATCCCGATTATAAAGAGAAGGTTATGGAGATATTTGAAGAGATTGTAGAAAGGTATTGTTTGTGAATGTATCGTGGTAAATAACGCAAATAAATATCCTTATATATCCTTATGGAACTTTATTTGTACTACACAAGATAGTTTTTTTTTTGAGAGTGCGCTCTAGCCATTCATATTTACTTCACAGTTTTTGTGGCACCTTTGTTCCAGTGCCAATTACCAGTAACCTTAAAATCTTCAAGACGCCTACCACCATATTTTCTGTACCAAGGGTCGTCGTCGCGTTGGCTGTATATGTCACAGAATGGCCGTAGTAGCAGAATGTAGAACAACTCCACGAAACTCAGAATACTCGCTCCGAGGAAAAGCCCGCCGGTTCCTCCAGTAGACACTAGTAAAGAAAAAATATCATCTCTCTCATTTGCGTCAGTTGATCTTATTATTTTTATTCTAACTGTGCCTACGGCCACATTATCGGGACTGATCGATTATTTGCGTTGTTGAGACAAGACTGGGAAAAGCGGTTTGCCAAGTCACGATGTGTTCGGGCGAACACAAACGCCTGTCGCTACGGTGTCGCCGCATTTTTGCGTTACGAAGTGCGATTCCTTGAAAAATTTCGCTCGTGTGGCTACATTAAGATACATCAGATGCATCGCGTTCTTTTAGAATTATAGCCCGAACACAGATTGGTTACCCGCCAATGTTAACAAGAACATCGCCGATGACCGAACATTAGGTTTTGATCTGGCAACCCAATTCAATAAACGTCAGATAGTGTGGCCGTAGGATAATATTTTCTCTTTTGAGCATACCTACTAAATCGAGAACTCCACGCACAACATTTCTACGATACCTTTCAGTAGGCAACATAGCTAGTTGAATCTCCACCGTACTGAAACTTTCTGACGTCACTGTTTTGAAGTCCTTCACGATGGATATTTCCGCTTCAGTGCAGGACGGTAGACAGTTGCAATAAAGGCCGGGACGCGACGACCAAGGTGCCTTTAGAACCTGAACGAATAAAGTTATTCATTGAAATCACATGAACTGAATTAGATTAATTGATGAGATCTCAGTTATGGACAGTATACAGTATAAGTATAACTGATAATCTCCAAAACGTTTAGTACTCACAGAAAGAACATTGACATTGCTGTTCAAACAGAAGATGCCACTGACGTTACACTTGAGATGCTCAGGAACGTTTGGCATAAAATAATTGGTGCAGTTACAAAGGCGCAACTGAGCGTCCTTTCTACATTGTACTGTGCAAGCGGTATACGAGTAATGACGGAATACTTCTAGAAAATTCTCGTCTGTGTAGCGACATTTGCGCTTTTCGGGTGTGATCATTCGGGCTCCAGCATCATTATCAATATTTCGTATGGAAATGTACCGCCTGGAAACAAGTACGTAGGTAGTGGTTATAAAAGCAAGCTATTTTATTTTTACTAGAATATCAATGGCAACCTCAGCCAGACAAATTCAATAGTTATGGCGAATCTTTTGGCAACCAACTAAAACAAGTTAACGGCTCATGCAACTTTTTCTCTTCCTAGAGAATGAAAATAAACAAATAAAAGTGTCATCACATCAACTTGTGATAAACGTGGCATCTGTGAGGGTCCATAGACAATATTAAAATGATGTCACTCTAAATCCAATATGGCGGACCGCCAAATACTGCGCAATAGTGGCGAAAAATATTTGGCTTGAATATTATTGTGGGTCTAGGTGTCTTAGGTCGGATTATAAAAGCTTGTTTTGATAAATATATTTTCAACAATAAACTGAGATTACCTAGGGAGAGAAAGACGCGTGTAATTAGATTTAGTTTTAGTTGGTTGCTGTCAGAAGTGCCTCCAATACAACTGTATTGCATGACAGCGGAAATATGTAGTATATATACATATACATATAGGTGTATATATGTACTATACACGTACTTGAAATTAATCTCCGGTCCAACACTCAGCACATCAGATCCGATAGTAGTTATGGCCGGCACGTCTTCCTCGTTCAGAACGTATACGTTACCCGAAATCATCACGTTGAACTTTATGGTTCCCGGACCGGTGGTTCTGTTGCTAGCCATTAACAACCTTGGCGGATGCTTTTCTCTGAAAAGTTTGGAAACATTTTTTTATTTCTTTTCAGCACCATCCACACCAGCCCCAAACTGAGCATAGCTTGTACTATGGGAACCGGAACTGATATATTTAAACTTTTTTATAATATTGTTGGACTATTCACACAGCGCCATCTAGCCCCAAACTAAGCATAGCTTGTACTATGTTTACCCACGATCTACAGCGCAGGAGGCAGGGTTACTACCAACTGAGCTGTGAGGCCTGTAAATTTATGTAAAAGAAGTATTAATACTTCTTTTACATAAGTATATAATATATATTAACACCCAGACCCAGAACAAACATAGGTGTGTCGTATTTGTTTCCATACATTTTACACGACCAGTGATTACAATCAAAAAATAGTAAACTAGTCTCAGTAACCTTCCCTGTATAGTGTTGATAGCGTAACAAGTTCCCAGTTCCGTGTCCATAGGCCGGAAGAAATCGCAGCATTCAAAAGGTTCACCGTTCCACGAACAATCTTCAAGGGACTCCTTACAACTACTTCGAACCTGTAAATTTAAAAACAAATTACCAGAAAATTATATTTTAGTAAGAACAAATATCGTGTTGTATATTTACCAAGTTTGCGTAATAAGTGAGATTAGATTTGATGCAATCCGGGAGTGGATCTTCCAAGCTACAAAACTCAGACGTATAGTAAGTTATGCCCCTGAAGTATGCTATTTCCTTTAAAACCTCTTCCATGTCGAAATCATGATCTTTTCCCCATAACCTGATGAAAAAATAATTTCTTTTAATTACTTATTTATTATATATAAATATATATATTATATACACACCAACAACAGATACATAATATACTGAAATCTTATTCTACGGTTTTGGCTTATAAGCACCTGTCACTTAGTATGTACAGCGTTCTCGAGTAAAACAATTATTATTCTTAATATTTGTTTATATAATGTATAATAAATAAATAAATATTGTTCGACATTTCACACAGCGCCATCTAGCCCCAAAGTAAGCTAAGCATAGCTTGTACCTATGACACAAGCTATGATTAGCTTACTTTGGGGCTAGATGGCGCTGTGTGAAATGTCCACCAATTATTTATTATTTATTTGGTTGGAACAGGTAAATCTCACCCATCAGAAATCTCCTCAATCCGATTTATATTATCATTTTCGCATAGCACTACAGATGGAAACATGGTGTTCCAATCTTTGTAAGTAGTCTCTACAACGAAGGAAATGGGATTATTCTGGAATGCCTCATATTGCGCCGCGATCAGCAAAGACGATCCGTACCAAGACAGTGCGACGAATATCAGCCAAAATATTCTGGAAAGACGCACCACAGTAAAAATAACCATAAGGCATCGATAATTAAAAAACACAATCCTGAGGTCGCCGGGTCAAATCCTGACGTGCATCTATGAGATTTTCGCTTGGAATATTTATGTGCGCAATACCACCTTTTTAAAACCGTGAAGGAAAACATCGTGAGGACACCGAAATGTCCTAGAACAAAAAATTCGAAGACACGTGTCAAGTGCACGAAAGGAGCCTCTTTGAGGCGCACTTAAAATCCTTTCACCACACTGGTTCGAGAGAACCAGTGACACGAATAGAAGAAGAGTTTATGTTAGGAATATTCAGATCAGTTTCAATTTCAAGATTACCTGCAACGTTCTTCTTGCACGCTTTTAATTAATTATTCTTCTCTTTTATTACAATACACTTTACATACCTATCGACTACACAAGCCATACCTACTAATATTAGTATTTGTCTCTCTCTGAAGCTTTTTTCGTTTTTCTTTTAAGAGCAAAATACTTACCGCTCTGTCCAATGCCTACTTGAATCCGCAATGAATCGAAAACCATGAATAGAAGTCGCCTCCGGCAAACGTTTGATACCATTCCACCATATCTCTAAGTATCTACTCTTGGTTTCTTTAGTAGGGATTTTCAACGTATTTTTTTCCATTGTGTACTTGAAGGATTCCCTGCTTGGAGTCCAAAGCAATAAAACAACAAAATGAAACAAAGCACATTTTATATAACTTTTGCGTTGTAATCGTTAGACGATAAATAAATTTAAATCTACAAAACATTGCGTGGGCCTAAATGTAATAGATCGTAATCTCGTGCGAACAACACACGTGTCTTATTGTTAGTGACGAGCGTAGTAATATCCCTTTTTCATGAAACACATCGACTTTCCAAGTACCTTATTGATTAATGCTATAACATTTTGATAGATTTATATCGTGATTAATTAAATAATGAGTACAGACAATATAAAATGCATATTTGTATGTTAGCGAGGTTACTCGGTGGAGGACCTCCGGTGGTACGGACACACGGTAGTCCGCCTGGTGAAGGCGAACAACATTATAACATATAACATATGCTTCAAAACAATTGATGGTACTTTAATGTAATAACAATAAAAAAAAAAATATTATTAATATTACTAGCTGTTGCCCGCGACTTCGTCCGCGTGGAATTCGGTTATATCAACCCTATTTTACCCCTCGGAAAATTAGCCTAAGTTACTCCTTGTTACATCAGCTATCTGCCAGTGAAAGTCCCGTCAAAATCGGTCAAGCCATTTCAGAGATTAGCCAGAACAAACAGACAGACAAACAAAAATTGTAAAAATGTTGTTTTGATATATGTACCGTGTATACATCCATATGCACTTAGTAAAAAGCGGTTATTTTAATATTACAAACAGACACTCCAATTTTATTTATTTGTTTAGATTATTTGTTATTATTAATTTCAATTCTTATTAAAATGTGCATATTGAGTGGACTGAGTCAGTTCATTCCAATAGATAGGCCGAAGTCGAGAGATTTCTTCAAATGAATCCACATCTACATTAGTGCCGATCTGTCTTTTTCTCCTAAATTGGATCTCTCTGATGAACTTGACCGTGAAGAAGTAGATGAACTCTAGGACTGACACGAAGCTGAATCCTGTGACGAATCCACAAGTAGATCCAATGTTACCTGAGAAAAAATATATAAAGAAATATTAAAATATAATAAGATCTAAAGCAATCTTCGCACTGTGTAATAAATAACCTTTCTTAAATACCTTTTTCAAAAGATTTCTTTAAAATAGACATTTGATAGGTATGGGATTCGAAAGATAACATCTCTTTGAAAACTTGATGAAACAACATTTGTGCAACGTGCAAGAGAGAGAGTTATCCGTATTTGAATATAAATGAGTTGAAACTTTATACTACATATTTATACTGCTCTGCTCTGAATCTTTGACTATGTACATTTCCTCTTCATCAGTCGGTCAGCTCGATGCCGTAATATCACCAAATTATGGCTAAATGAGTGAAAGATTTGTAAATCTGAAAAAACACTACGGATGCAATTATTTTTGTTTTCACGGAGTTCTTTGAACGAGATTAACATATGTACTTTATATTAGGAAATTTGACGAACGTGCAAAATTATTATGGTAATCATAAAGCCTTCTACTTGAACGCAAAGCAAAGCAATGAAGAAAGGGCTTATGTAAGTTCGATGGACCTACCTACATGGTTTAGCTGACATTCTCCATTTCTGTTCTTTCACTCGGCTGTCAAACTAAGCCAAATTACCAGATATTATTTCGAAATCAATTCGTATCTAATAATTTAATATTTAGCTTTTAAATACATATAGATTTTAAGAGCAGTAGAACTCTCGTCAAGTTCCTCCGGGGAAGTACTGCCACCATGCCCATTTCTGCCGCCAAGCAGCAACGGATACACGTTACTGCGTTCCGGATTGAAAGGTGTAGTTTCCGGTGAAATTACAGGCACATGAGACTTTCCACCCACACGTCTCAGAGTTACGAGCGCATACGATGCGACTCTTGTCGTACCTAGTAGGGGAGGACCCAAGTCGCATCGGTTGTTATGGGCCGAGGTTACCACTTAACACCAGGTGGGCCGTCGGCTAGTTCCGTAACTGAATCAAATAAAAAAAAAAAGATACACTCAGCCTCAATAGGCCATAGGCCATATTTCACCTTGTCATTCTACACTATCGTTAAAACTGACGTTCAAGTCATCACTCATCGCAGCCATTATTTTCATAACTAATGCTTTCCAATAAATTATTCCTTAATTAATAATCATTCAATATTTGCAATACGCGTCAACTAAGTAGAATAAAAATCCTACTAATATTATAAACGTGAAAGTTTGTACTAATGTTTGTTACTCTTTCACGCTCAAACGGCCGAATGGATTTATATGAAATTTGGTACCAAGATAGCTTATATCCTGGATTAACACATAGGCTACTTTGATCCCGGAAAAGTGCAGTGTTCCCGTGAGATTACTTATTCACCGCGTGTAACACCGCGGGGCGCAGCTAGTACATTATAAAACTGGTTTAAATGAACATTTTATATGATAAGTGGTTTTATAGTTGTCTGAACTTTTACGGAATCTTGACCATTTCTTTCGTCACGTCAACGCACTCCAGTTTGTTTACATAAGCGGTGAAGGTGAACGGGCGGTCCGAGTTTCCTTCGGCTAATAGAATATCGTTCAGTTACATAACTTACCTTGCGAGTAGGTTACAGGTATCGAGAGCATTCCGCTGTTCATTTATACCAGCCATCTATTTATTAGCCATACCCGGCCTTGCTTTTGTGTGGCTTAATCTGACATTAATTAACTTAGAATTTCCCGTGCCCGTGGGATTTTCGGGATAATAAATATCCTACTAATATTATAAACATGAAAGTTTGTATGAATGTTTGTTACTCTTCACGCTCAAACGGCTGGATATATTTGGATGAAATTTGGTACCAAGATAGCTTATAGCCTGGATTAACACATAGGCTACAGCTCAGCTAGTATAAGACATACGTAAAAATTTAAAATCACTCCATAAACTACTTTTCGAGACAAACTTTTGCAGACAAACATAAGGAAGCTCAACTTTTATTTATGTAATAATATAGATATCGTCATTGTCCAATGGATTTACTATCTTATGAAATGTATTTCTTTGCATAGTAGTTGTTTCACCATGTGTGACCAAATCAGTATTATGACGCGTCGCGTCGCGACTACTGATTTTGTATCGAGACCAAGTGGGGCAGGTTCAAAGAAACAAAATAATGTTTTTATTCCCTGGTAAACGCATCCTCCGACGTAAAAAATACTCATATTTTTTTATATTATATCATTATTTTTAATTATTTATTTAATTTAAAATGCAAATACCGACTTCATCGCCAATGAACGAAAATGTTTCATTATCTCTCACTTGGATGTTATATTTTTACCAGTTATTTTGATTTAAAAACCAAATTACTGTGGGACCAACCTGAAAGTATATCCTTTCAAATAAAAAAATAATTCTAAATCGGTTTATAAATGACGGAGATATGAGGTAACAAAAATAAAAATCAACCGAATTTAGAACCCCTCTTATTGAAGAGGGTTGATTGAACAACAAAAAATATTTCTTCTACATCGAGAATAGAAACTACTTCGCCATTTCCCTTTAAACATTACAAGTTATCGAAATGGTGAAGGCAAAATAATAGAAAACATATCAGTCCGGATTGGAATCCCGTTGAACATATCTCGTCCCTTTGTCGAATGTAGAAAGATATCTCTGGGACAAAGGCTGGAACGAACGACAGATTAAATATCATACCAACGAACGGGATTAGGGTTGCCAGGTCGTAAAACCGAAAAGCCGGACAGACTGGCTAGTTTATCCTGACATTTTGGTAAAAATGTCGGACACCTCTAATTTTTTAGTTTTAGTATAACACGACAATTTTTTTTAAATTAAAACTTGATTTTTTCAATATTGTATCTAACCATAATCATTTTACTTTTTCATCTTTTTAAATTCTAATGAAACAGCAATAAAATTGAATGAATAAGTCTTCCTTATAATAACATATGAGAAATGTAAACAAACTGGCCAAATTTAAAAAGCCTAACAAAAGCCAACTAATTTGGCCGGACGCAACCAAAAAGCCTGACTGTGTCCGGCTTTATCCGGACACCTGGCAACGCTAAACGGGATACAAGGGTCGACGATTACTCCGACCATAACTACGTATAACTTACTTATCAAATCGAACCATTTCATTATAACATTTCGCCCGTAACGGGCGGCCACTTCCCTCGCATACTTCACGTGAACAATTGAGGCACCGGTGAAATCCGCTCCTCGTCTGCAACAAGCATTGTCGTTAGAACAATGTTTCCAGTAACAATACCCGCCCCATATAACTAAGTTACACTCATCGTGTGGACTTCGTTTCGCTGCGTTCCGGTATTGATTAGGAACAGGGTCTGAAGTAAAGCTTATTAAACTGTAAATGATTATATAAATGATAAATCCACATGGTCTGATCGCTCTGCTCAACGACACACAAAACATCCTGTAATATCTTATTTCAATTATCAAATATCCAAAGTTCGCGGTAAGGGGGATTGGGAGCGGGCTACCGTGTGACATGTTGCAACATCGAACAGTCATAGAAGCAGGTAGAAGCTCAGTTCTGTACTCAAATCTTATGCTGGAATAGGCGCGTACATGCGCGTTTATTTGTAATGGATTATGTATGCATGTATCGTAGAAGCGTCAACACGAGCAGAAATTACGGTCTTCCTCCGCCCTTAAATATACTTTATCTCATTGTTATTTGCATAGTAACCTCCATAGTGTCTGACATCCAAGCAACCGGCACTCAACAACCCCATTTCGATTGTTTTCCAAACATCTGCGAATAACATAGCAACGCCAACAAACCTTTGATTATGTGAATCACACTGATTTCCATGCCTCATTATACAAAATAAACTCTAATGGCCGTGAACAAAATCAACGATTTAACGACTGCAGATTTCGAAGTTTTCGGCAAAGTGCAAGGCGTTTACTTCAGGAAACACACTCAGCGGAAAGCTATCGATTTGGGCCTCAAAGGATGGGTGATGAACACGGCTCAAGGCACCGTGATTGGCCAGCTGCAGGGACCTTCTCGAGTGGTGGCTGACATGAAGGTATGGTTGGAAAAAGTCGGAAGCCCTAAGTCGAAGATTGAGAAATGTGCGTTTCGGAACGAAGGGCCGATCAGCAACTGTGCCTTTCGGTCTTTTGAGATACGCCGATAATCGTGTTGCTTTGATTTATTAATATATTTTATAAAATGACCTACTGAATCTATATATTTTTTTATTTTAATTTTACCTAGTTTTACCTTTACACAATTAATTTATACGTAGCTATAAAAACGTGTTCTTTTGAGGTGCTTTCACACTGGTATTATTAATTATGAAGTAGTGTAACGTTTTACAGGATGTAAGTATATAAAACATGTATCCTCCCACACACTAATAAATATTTTTATTCACATTTAGACACCTTTAATCTATGTCACGTTCAGTTTTGTATAGAAAATATTCGTGTGATGAGGCACCTAGTCGATACTTAAATAAATAATATTGGTGGACATTTCACACAACGCCATCTAGCCCCAAAGTAAGCTAAGCATAGCTTGTATCATGGAAACCAGACAACTAATATTAATACTTTTTTTTTTTTTTTCAATACATTTAATAGGTACATGTCAAAACACCTATGTTCGTCACTCAAATGTTTGTCCTGGGTGGAAATCGAACCCACGACCTACAGCGCTGAAGGCAGTACTTACAACCACTCTTCCCTGTCTGCGTCAGGAACTCCGTTGAGGTACTCTGGGTATATGTTAACGTTGTTGAAATAGTAGGTGTACGCTGTCTTAGAGCAAGCTGGGAGGCACATCGGACAGTAGAGGCCTCCACCTACCAGCTCGAGCTCTAACTCCGGCGGGATCGGGTCTATGTCTGGCCGTACTGCTATTGATTGAGCTGAAAATAATAATAAGTTTGTTTAATTACAACAGTAATAATATACATTTCAAAGTCAAAGTCAAAAACTTTATTTCCATAGAATTCATACAGAAATGGCTTGGAAACGTCAATATTCAAAACATAAGGTCACGCGTACTTATCGATAAGTTTGATGCCTGTTCAAACCCTATCCGACTCTCCATGGGGAAGAACAGACAAGAAACCCCTAATGGAGGGATTCCTTTTTTTTTCGCGAGCACTATCCTTGTAACAATTTTAAATAGTAAGTATACGATGATGCTTGCAGGAGTAAATTACTGTCTCGCAAGCATCAACTCCCCACCTCCGAATAAAGTTATACCTACCTGTTTGATGTACTCAAAATAAATATACGAACTTTGAGAAAATTATCATTACCTACTAATTAATTTCAAATCTCATAAATAAGCACCTTGTCTTTTTTTTATAAACATTATTTTAATAACAAACGAGAAACATCTCGTGAAGTAATATGAAGTGAAAGAAATATGATCGTAACTTTATGTACCAACTGTTATTGTGTCACCACATCACAAACCCTGTATCCTGAGTTCAGTACATGTAGAATGTAGATTAACAATAATGGAACAAGAAATACTCACAGTAAAATATGTTCAGACAAGCGATATCCCTCATATCACATGTCCTAGCGTCATCCATCTTCGGCATATTAAACGGTGTACAGTTGCAGTTCTCTAGGAGGAAGAACATCCGGCATTTGAGTATGCAGTCGCTGTACGTGTAAAACGGGAGGTATGAAGATTCATCGTAGAACCTGCACTTCCTCAGATCTACCGAGACGTGTTGGATATCCCGGGACGCTTCGGTAAAACTGGCTGATACCATTACCGTCATCTGTAGAAAGAAAGGAACCTCTTTTAGGCACCCTTAAAATCCTTTCACCACACTGGTTCGAGAGATCCAGTGACTCGAATAGAATCTGTAGAAAGTCAGTTACAAATATTCCCTTTAATTGCTCATTTAGTTTTTTTTGCAGTGTAAATTACATTGGATGTTTTGTTCGTCCTGTTAGTAATCTAATACTCAGGTTTAAATATTTTTCCTTATTATGAACTAAAATGTCGTAACTCAATATTTGGCTACGATGGTACTGCCACAGGCAACAAAAATACATAACCTGAGTATTAAATTATTAATCTAATACTCAGGTTATATACTTAGATTACTAATCTCATACTCAGGTTATATTTTGTTGCCCGTGGCAGTACCATCGAAGCCAAATATTGGAGTTCCAAGTTTGAGTTTCCATTAGGTAATATCAGTACGCAGTACCGACACTACAAAAATCTAAACCTTGCCCAGCGGTCTCAAGAGTTAGTAGGTAAATCAAAAAGTTATCTTACTTATGTATATTTGGATATTAATAATCCCTTGTAGAGGGTTACGAAGCCATAACTTGAAACATCGACATATCTCGGTTCACTCAATCGTTATATTGTTGTTTATTGTTAGTATTGTTGTGCTGGAAATGGCTCAGTTTTCGATGAATTCACAAGAAACTCACTTGAACTCCAGGGTTTATGATCTGCATGGCGAAGCTGCCACTGGGCGCGTCGGGGAAATCGTATGCGTCTGAAAATTGCAGCTAAAAAAAAAAACAAATTAACAAAACGAATTTTTGGGCTGACTCGATTAAGTGGCATCCGTCTGGGATGAATCCCGACCAATGTTGGCAGAATGATTAATTTACTGTGATGATTCATTCTGGCATCGTCCAGTCACTATGCGCTATGCTGCCTGCTAGCCTATTTACCTGTGGCATACACGTTACGTGAATCTGAATAAATCTGAACAAAGTCAAACTAGGAGAAAGAACGTCTTATCTTGAAAATGTTAGTTTTACAAAGATTCGTTTGAAAAGGGTTAGAACTCATACTTGACTGGAATCATTATACACACCTGAGCACCCCGTAAAGGGATATTGTAGAAAAAATCATCACTTTCATTCAGGCGAAGCATAAATCTCAGCCCTTGTTCATAATCGAAACTAGATTTGTTTCCATGATTGTACATGTCCACGCTGCGAGCGAGATCCATATCCTTCCTGAAAATATATCTTCATCAAAAGGTCTATTTGTGTGGTTGTTTTTATTTTTCTGAGTTTTCTAGTTTCCCATATCTACAGTAATATGCTCTATAGGATAGCTTAGGGAAAGACGATCAATCTGATACTAGAAATGTAGTCTCACCTATACTCTACCTATACCTAATGTCACTTCCCATATAATAAAACACCTATTTATTCGCATAGAAGAAAGAATAAATAGGTATGTTATTATATTATAGTACTATTTTATTGTATTTTATTATTAAGTAGGAAATGGGTAGAAATAGGTGTGTGTAGTTCTTCCCCGGTTGAATCTACTTACTCAATAAAATTCGTATCGGACAAGCGAAGGTAGTTGAAGGTGCAGCAGTAGCCGTTAACTGTGAGCCGAAAGTCGAACAGCTTGAGGCATTCCGTCGGCTTACTGTTCCACGCACATCTCACCAGAAGGTTATCGCATCGTGGTGTGAGCTGTGGATACGTACGGAAAATCTTAGTAGAGCAGATGGCGCGGTGCACATTTTACTTATTTTATTTTTATTTCGAAAAACGAACAGCTTATATACTATGTCATTACAAACTTAAATAGAAATAGCTAGCCAATTAAAGGTCTTCACTAATAGAAGTACAAAAGAAATTGAAATGTGACACAAAAACTAATCCCTACACGTACCAACGCCAGACAGCTCAAGGCAATATAATAAAAGAGATAAAAGAAGTTTTAAATACAGAACAGGAACTTAAGAAGTTCATTTGAGCATTTATAAAAAGCATCTGCTTTTACTGTAGGTAGTTATCGTATAAATGCGCCACGGCGCGGCGTATACTGCTCGAGACGTTGAGACGAATCGTATGATTATTGTAATTAAGCCTTCTGCAATGGACTCTTAAAACCTTATAAATAATGATAAATATTGGGGGGCATTTCAGACAGCGCCATCTAGTCCCAAAGTAAGCTAAGGATAGCTTGTATCATGGGAATCAGACAACTGATATAATGCTTTTTTGTAAATACATACTTCAAGACATAGAACAAACATCTGTGTTCATCACATATACATACTACATACTAATAGAAAAGACATATGTGTATAAGACTTCCCCTCTTAAAACTTAAACTATCTGGCCTGATGAAGGACTTTTTAGTCAGTAATACTTCTTACGCAGCTGACACTTACACTCTGTATTAGCTTATGCACTTTGTATTCACCCAGAGCACGATGTAGCTTCATCGGATCGAAGATGTCTGAATTGATTGGCCGTAGGTCGTACAACTGACCCAGGCCAAAGAGTAAAGACATCATCTGTTCTTCGCTGTAGTTTTTATTTCGTTCCTCGTTTAATCTGTAATATACGTGCTAATTCATTCATTGACGTCAAAACCATGTAGTCCAACTTCAACGATAATAAAACGCATGAGCCGATGGCATGATTATTTAATTGTGTGACGGACTATTTCGACAGAAAGATTCGGCCGCAGGGTTCAGACATCAGGGCAATACGGTCAACTATTTGATGTCTTTCGTAAAATCTACATTGCGACGTCCAAATATATATCCATCACCCCGAGACCCGGTCTCGGGGTGATGGATATGCAATGCGACTTGACTCATCTCGTACTTTGGTGGAGAGGACTTGAGCCGTATTGCTGTTTTCTGTGGGCGGCGCCGGCGGTTACCACTTAACATCAAGTGGGCCGTCAGCTGGTTCTATGCCCTAAGTTACATAAAAAAAAACAACTTACAGTTTCTTAGCCAGTGCAGTGACAGCGCGTCTGCTGATCCTATTGTTGGAGCAGATGCCCACGGCCGGGAACACGATCTTGCTGACCGCCACACCTTCAGGCATTTGTGTTGTGACCAGTGGAGCGCTGTAGAACTTGGAGAATGTCATCCTCACCAGGGTAACGGAACAGCAAAGTCCAACTATTAGGATAACTACCCATAGTAACCTGTTAAAATTATTGTCATCAGATTCAGTACGCAGATGCTCCATCTGTTGACAAGTGGTATCCTCTGCCTATTGATGCAGTACGTGGTTTGGCATGGACCCATTCGCATTGCAGTGTGCTCATCATCCAGAGACAAATATGGAACGTACATATTTCTCTACTTTATCCGTCGTTGCCGTATGTAAAGAGCTACCACGTTGATTTCAACTCGAAACGTGCTATTAGCGCAAGTTTCATTGACTACTAGTTAATACTAACAGAATCGAAAGTTCTCGAAACGGAAAACCTTTATTCGAATTATAAGGGCGGCCATATTTAACAATCCCAAAAAAAAAACAAGTGGAAAACTTGTTCATGCACGTGATCTACTGGGTATTTGGTATTGTGTTAAGATGAGACAATTATTTAAATATGTTAAACTTTTAATTTATGTGTTAGATTAATGCCTTTGCTAATTTTATCCGACTAGTCCGAGAGGAAATATAGGTTTTTTTTATTTTTAAGTCGTAACGAATATGACTGTTTGCGTTACGAATTGAATCATATAGAAAGTTAAAGCGCTTTATGGTGTCAATAGGCTTAAATTTATAAAATTTGCGTCCTTTTAGAGTTGATAAAGGAATACGGATACTATTGGGTTAATTTTATTTATCTTGTACCTATAACTCATCGGACACAGGCTCATTTAAGCAGACAGTGCTCAAATGTTCTATATACCTAATAGAATACTAGACTTGATTACACATTTTTCTGGGGTAACTCATTCAATATGATCATACTATCGAGTTTTAGCATATTACCAGTATTATATACCTGATATGTATAAAATCTGTAAACAGTTTTTTCGAATAACGGGGCCCTTAGCTACCAAATCATTGAAACTTAATATTTTATACTGTCATGTGTGCAAACATGATGTTTTAAATGCCTATTTGGAAATGTTTTATATCGTGACTAGATGCTGAGAGCCAAGTGATGAAACGATACAAGCCACTTTGGGAGTTGCGACAAACGCGATTCAGCAAACTTAACAAGTCCAAAACATGTTTTGCAACACTTACTCCATAGAGATGGAGGAATTACATTCAATTTATGGAACATAACCGGAGGGTGAGCCTGTATTTATATATGAATAACATTTGCATTGTGACTCAAGCAGCATTATCTAAAAAAATCTAGCGTGATTGTGAAGTGAATGTTGAGAAAATTATCGATAGGATTTTCACTGTGGGTTAAGTCAAGATAGTTACCAATCAAGTATGGATAATATGGATATGTAATACGGACAGACGGACATGTAATATGGAATTCAAACGTGGATGTATTGATCTGCATGTGAGAAATACCACGTTCCCAAAAGAGTGAAGGAAAACATCGTGAGGAAACCGGCAACACATCAGCCCATTCCGTTTAGATAACAACGGCGTTTTTGAGGACCTGGTATCATGAAACTGATGATCCTCCATACCAATCTTGCACCTACTGATTAATTTTTGTCTCCAAAAATTAAGGATATTCATTTTTAGGTGTACTTTGAGAGTAGAGAGTAAACAGAAAAACAGAAATAATATAGTTTATCCAGAAACCTGAGTAATAAACTTGAGTCATCTCGTATTATGGAGAGGACTTGAGTGGTATTGCTGCTGTCTATGTGCTTCGGTTACCACTTTACTGGCGGTTACTACTACATCAGGTGGGCCGTCAGCTCGTTCCGTCAGTTCAATGACAAAGAAAAAATCAGTATTCATTGCGGACTAAGTACACATACCTTTCAACCCAAGTTGAGTCCTTATCCACCAGATGCTTCAGCCCGCAAATAGATGATTCAGCACAATATTCCTTGCAGACAGTCTTGAAACTGCCTAGGACTACTCCTTCTTTTGGTCGCATAGTCTTCTTGCTTTGTCGATAGTAGTAGGTATCATGTGTTTCTCCATTCATTTTGAAATCTTCTTGACTACTAAGCGTAAAGCCTACAGACAAAGCTAAATTCTATAGAGATAGGATTGATTAATCAGAAAGGAAAAACAATCGTTCCGATATGAAATTTTTGGGGAGCTTTAAAATAAATAAATAAGTATAAATATAGTCCTCGTTTTGCTTACGTTTTGAAACGCAATTTAAAATTTAAAAGATAGGCACGTTATTTAAAAAAAAAATAAGTACAAATATCTTAATACCTAATAGACCCCGGCATAAAGGTAAAGATTTGATATTTTCGACTGTGCCCGAGTCTAGGTTAGAAGTGCAATACGATTGGTAAAGCTTTTCAGTAAATATTAAATATTCTATTTAGGAAGAGATAATATCGAAGCATTGATGTGAGGTTAATTGCAGTGATTGATCGCCTGTTCTCGTGCTGTCGGTAGGTATTGGTTTTTGTTTACTGTGATCTGAATGACAGATAAGTCATCTACCTACTCAAATTATACCAGATATTTGTCAACTAGGATTATTAGTAGTTAACGTGCTTAATATCGCCCTACTGATGTTCGCTATCTAGAACGCGAAATAAAATAGATTTTAATGCTTACATTTGGAAGTATTGACTTAAATACAAACACAGCAATCGAAGCTAATTATGTTTCTACTATATAATACAGGTATATATAAATAAATTCGTTATGCTATAATTTTAATGAAAAGCCCTTTCATCGGGTTTCAGGGAATAAAATTATTAGTTCCTTTTAGTTTCCTCACGATGTTCCATAAATCTTTCAAGTGTAAAAACTCATTTGGGCGCTCGGGATTTGAACCAGCAACCTCTGGATTGAAACTCGGGGTCAGTACCACTAAGCCACCACGCTCTCGACGAGTATGATGACGGTAATTGCATTCAAAGTTGCTGCTAAAGTGGAAAAATTTTCGCATTTTTTACTCCAAGGTCCAACGCAGGTTTTTCTGGGCCACAGGTATTGCTTAAAAGCGTTCTAGAAATTATAAAGTTTGGGAGCGGTGACCGATAGAGCTGGTTCCAAACTGGAAATTGTTTAGTCTCGCAACATCACATTTTTGGCTTCAAATTTGTTGCAAAACCAATCGCCATGGTGCTTGTCAGCTTGCTTGTCTTAAAAGGGGTCATGATTATTTATTTTCTTAACTTCATAAGTCATTATTATTGACGTGTCAACGTCTTATAATTCGATAGAGCCGGCTGCACGCACGAAAAAACATGACTCATGCGGCGTTACCTCGCTCTGAGGCGTTCCATGTAAGGCTTGTGCAAGTGCAAGCGAGAGCGCGGAACGAGCGACAAAGAAGCACAATCGGCCTTTGCGTTCGGCAGCGTTCGACATCCGTCTCTCTCCTACTTGAGTGAGCGATGCGTCTGCGTGGACAGCTGCTAATACTTACATTTACATGTTTTGATCGAGTATCAAGTGCATATATACATAAAAATCTATTAAACAAATGAAATTAAAATTTTCTTTTGAAAAATGCTACCATTCCATCAGTATTTTCTTAAGACGTTGACACGTTCAACTATCGTCAGTAAACCGACTTTACAGACAACCATTTTTTTTTTGTATGAGGTTTTTGTCATATTTTTTATTTATTTTTTTTAATTTTTATTAAATATAAAAACCTACATAATATCCCTGTACATATTGGATTTGTTGCATAACCTGGCTGCAATTTTACGCACAAAATGCACGAGTTACACAGCCTTCATCTGCGGTCGCAATCCTTTCCCAACGGGGAGGCGCCCGCGCCGCGCCGCGCCGCCTCCGGTCGCGTGCGTTTGCGCAACAAATCTGCATAGAAAGATAATAAAAATTGATGATGAGTCAATTTAGCATAATATTGTTTTATTTTTCAATTCTTCGGTTGCCCAACCCAATGAGATGTAAATAAATTGGACCGTGTTATGCAGAAAACAGCCATGTGGGGAAAAGTACAAACGGAGTTATGAGCATTTTTCTGTCGACGGTTACTTCGGTTATGTATTGATTCATAATTTGTATTGGCTCATATCTCCGTGAAAAATAGAGATATCGACATGGCTGTCTTTGCAAAAAATCCGTCATGTCGAAATTAGTATGGCCGCGTTTATAACTCATTTTTGGAAAAAATGCCACATGGCTGCTTTCTGCATAACTAGGCCCAATTGGTATTATGCTAAGAGTCTATTCAAGTCACTGGTTCTCTCGATCCAGTGTGGTGAAAGGATTTTAAGTGCGCCTCAAAGAGGCTCCAATCGTGCACTAGACACATGTCTTGGAATTTTTAATTCTAGGACATGTCGGTTTCCTCACGACGTTTTCCTTCACCGTTTTGAGAACGTGGAATTGCGCACATAAATCTTTAAATTGAAAAACTCATAGGTGCACGTCGGGATTTGAGCCGGCGACCTCGGGATTGAAACTCGGGGTCAGTACCACTAGACCACCACGCTCTCCATGCTAAGAGTGTGACGTTATTACTCCGCTATTATTTAGTGTAGAGTGTCTACATATTTAACCGGTTTCAGTCACATGATGCATGCTTGTCTGATGTCACATGTTACACATAAATATTTATTTTTCAACTTGCTGCTAGATTTCTGTTGTCTATTCTTGAATAAATATTATCTGTGCCGTAATCCTCATAATCCGACAGTCACATATAGCCCCAAGATTATTATTGGCTTAACAAAAAACGCATTCCTCAGACCTAATGTGCAAATAAATCATAATCGTACCTACTAACCTATAGCTTTGCATTGCAAGATCAAATCATCACGATTGGGAAATACAAATCGTACTGTTGCCCCATATGTGTATGTATAGCGAGAAAATATGCCAAAGGGTTCAAAGATCAACATACGTTGACCGAAAGCTAACATTGCATGCATACCTGTCTACCATCAGATAGGGCCTTATTACTTTTTGCTCTTCTCAATTCCTCTCTCAATAATAAAATAATAAACAATAAATAAAATAATAAAATTCTCTTCTCAATAAGGGTAGATATTTTTTATATCTGTTTTTATTGAATAGTGTCGTTATGTGGTCTTTTCAAACAATGCCTGGATTTACATTACATTGGCAACTACATTTCCTTTAAAATCGATACTTTGATCAGCAGATTCCACACTAAAACAGGCTGGGATATCCTTCCATATGAAGCCAAATTATACAAATTTTGGAGATCCAAGATCAGTATAATTTGGCAATATAATTTATATAGATATATGGTACTAGTTCTGCAATTTTTGGGAGTGATCTTATGAAACTCTTTTGTTAATCTAATCATTGCATACCTGTTTATAAATCTTAGCTCAAGGGATAGGTACCTTATATTATAAATTTTCTCTATGTAAACAATATTTTTAGTTGAGTAGTTAGTATAATATATAGTAGTACATTGTTCTTACATATCCTTTACCTAAGCACGTGTGGACAAACCTAATATGTGTTAATATAACTGATCGCCATAATTTCGCGTCTTATTTTGGTGATAATTCTATGTACCTACTACTTTTAGTGCTTGAAATAAATATATTAAACTGGGTAGAGTAGAACAGGTAGTAATCTAGTTGCAAGTTTCACTGTCTTTAGTTAAGTGTGATTAGAACAGAATACACAGCAATATATACCCACTTAATAACTAGAAACAAAATGTTTGACCAACTAAAATTCAGGAAGCAGGCAGTTCCCACTGAGCTTTCAAAAGATACCCGTTAGCTGGTGTGTTTTCTTGGTTGCGAAAACTAAGTGGAGGTGGGCGAGAGGGCCGCTCTCTCGCGCTTGCTGTGCAAACACTGACCAACCTCTGGTCCACGCGCAGCTTCCTGAGTGTTCGTGAGATAAACTTGTGTTGTGGACATTGTGTGTGAATAAATCGGTTGTTGACTGAGAGCATATTGTGATCGGTACTTGGATTAAACGTAGGTATGCACTTAAATATAATATATAATAACAAATATACATTAGACATGCATTTTCTTGTACCTAGAGGTACTTAAGAGAAAAAAAAGTTTTTTTATATATTAAATTTAATTTATCGAGTGATTGACTGAAATCGAAAATCATGATGTTATTTATTTTTATTTTCAGTCCATAGAAACAAAATAACTATTATATGTAGCCGAATCAGACTTATTCTTGGTACGAATTTAGGAAATTACATTTAAAATATTTGCAAACATATAATCAATATTTTTTTTATGTCTTAGCCTTTGTAATATCTGAATATATATTACAAACGCCTAAACACTACTAATTAGTTAGAAAAATGAGGTGAACTTGAAAAGTTTAAGCAAAAATTTGGAGGGTGATGAAAGGAAATATGTAATTAGTATAAATAATAGTAGTACTACTGTATACTGTATACCTATATAAGTAGGATGCATATAATAGCTGGAATTGACTTATTTTATGTAGGTACGTCCAAAAGTATTAAATAGCTTCGTCAATGAGATGTACTTGTAAGAAAATACGATGCTTCTATATGGAATACTTATGGAAGGAAAAACGAGGATTTGCTCTGCCTTCCATTCTGAACATAAAATTTAACAAACGAATCGTAAAGATATATTTAAGATGACATTTAATTTACATAATAGTCAAGGGATAAATATTAGGTGAATAAAATTAAAAGAAAAACAATTAGTCCCCTACCTCGGCACTGGTACCAAAACTCATTACAGCCTCGGGTACTGTAATTATAGCCTTTAAATATCTTTAATGACCTATAAGCATTAGCGAATTACAATAAAAATCCTATACAGTGTATGACTAGAAGTATTTGTTCAAAATAAAATCGACATTGCAAATTACTTCAAATAATATAAATGATAGTTCATTGATGGTGAATGCGAAACTATTAGGTAATAGGGGAATGGGAGGATTCTACTTATATCGTCGATATCTATCCCTTCACTTCATATTTATATTATGTATTGTGTATTGAACTAATAGATACAATATCGTGCAATAAGTAGGTTTTTAATCTTTATATTTTGTGTGAAGAGGTAACCTCGGACCACAATTACGACTTGGATTCTTCCATACTTAGATACGAGAAGTCCCAAGTCGCATTGTATGCGCCCGTAACTCTGAGAAATGAAGGTGGAATGTCTCGTGTTCAAACTGGAATACAGTAACTCGAATTCATTATTGTTAGGCTGTAGAATGGTTATTGTGGCAGTACCTCCCCGGACTAGCTTGGCAATCTACTCGTGCTTGCTATTGAATTGCTTTTTTATTCCAGAAAACATTTAGTGGTTTTTTTGTAATTAAAAGTTATAAAATTTCAATATTATTCTAAATTGAACAAAAAGTATAATTTTAGATCACATGAGGTTTTTTTTTTAAAGCCACGGCTGCCCCTTTTTGAGGTGAGGAAGTAAACGGCTATTTTTTTCTCAATTAGACCCAGACCCTGAATAAGGGGATTCCACATAAAACTTTATTTGAAATTTTTATAGAAAATCAACTTATGGTTAAATACTCGTATTATCTATTACCCCTCCCCTATAAATCGAATGTCTTATAAATCATTTATTATGAAAATAGTATTAACCCCATAAAAACATATGCATAATAAAGTTTTAAATATACAAACATAACGTATTGGTAATGCAGCGTTTAAGTTGTTCACACGCGTTTACACACATTAGAACATTGACCAACGATGCAATAACTCGTCTCGTTTCACGTGGAGGTCGAAAGTGAATTTTGTTTGTATACGGTTGCGACCTTGAAGGAGTCATTGCACGCGGTACGACTAGTACGTTTTACTCAGTTGCTTCACGATAGTGACTTATGGCTTATTGTTTCCAAAATAATAATTGTAGTTGGCGATTATTTATGCAGAGATGGAAATATTTGACCTCTGACGTACATTTCTGATCTGATCGATATTGTTTTTATAGCTGTATCATTATAAACTAATGAACAATGTTATAATGTGGTATTACACTATTTTGAATCCATATTTATAACGAATTAAAGCAAGTGGCTTAATTCAATATCTTCTTCAAGAGCTAGTTACTAAGCCACAGACTGACATAAAGCTATTAATTTATAACTACCCTCAGTTTGTCGACGTTGGATGCGATGACGGTTTTGCAACGAACTATCGCACTAACAACATTAAACGAATGTTGTCTGTAAACTGACAAATAATTTAAGGAAACCTGACAATGACAACCAAGTTGGTTTGTTTGAGGGAGGCACTCAAAGCACAGAAGTAAGAGTAATGCTGTCAAACTCTAAATTATTTCGGTGTTGCTACCTTCGCAATCTTGGATAAAAACAAGGCCCTTGTGACTAGTGACACCGATGGATGCTGATCTTTTGACTGATGCCCTGTGGTCCAACGTGCCTTATTTTTTTAATATGTAGTCTGTTACCTCACGATGTTTCTCTTCCAGTTTGTGTGTTAAGTATAATAGTAATAAAACTTTATTGGGAATAAAGAAAAAACACGTTACAATTATTTATAAGAAAAACGTTATAAGAAAAATTGTGGCGAAGTCACCAACGCCCATCTCCTAAGACAGAGTACATTTTATGTTCCTAATTAGAACAATTGAGCTTAATAATACATCTATATTCTGTGAAAATTAACTGAATATATTCCTAATTTTCTTACTATATGATTTGAAACAGTTTTTCTTTTTAAATCTAGGGATCTGTGTCCACCAGGACACGCGCGGGCTATATCCTGATCTATCTCGAAACCCAATTCTTCATTTTTCAAGTTCTCAACTACAATGATGAGGACCACAATTGTGCTGCTCGTCTGCACCGCTGTGGTGACCGCTTTCCCGCCTCCGCACCCGGACGTGGTGCTAGTGAGACGAGAGGAAGAACTCCTACCCCACCATCTACGGAAGCCGGCGCTTCGCAACCCCCACTTACAAGAAGTACTGCCACTGTCCAGTCTTCTACACCCTGGGGAGAATTTGGTAAGTGTTCGATGGTGCTAACAAACCCTTATATTGATGACTAGCCTCATAGCTCAGTTGATAGTAACGCTGCCTTCTGCGCTGTAGGTCGTGGGTTCGATTCCCCACTTAGGACAAACATTTGTGTGACGAACATAGATGTTTGTTCTGTGTCTGGGTGTTAATATGTATGTAACTACAAAAAAAAATTAGTATTATATCAGTTGTTTGGTTCTAATGATACAAGCTATGCTTAGCTTACTTTGGGGCTAGATGGCGCTGTGTGAAATTTTCACCAATTATATAATATATTATTGCTAATGAGCTCACATTAGGATTTCAGATACAGTAGGTATCTATAAACCACTATTTTTGATAATGGATTCTGTAAAGTGTACGATTTTTTTAAATTAGTCGTAATTAAGATTGATCGTTTCTTTCATATTCTGTTCGAAATTCTTCCTAAAAATTTCGATATTACCTTATACTTTCTCGTTCTGTTATAGGTGTACAGCCGCGAAGCCCACGACGTGAGCAGGAAGGAGATCTACAACATCCTTACGCACGCCGGACTCATCGGCAGGACGGACCCTCACAGCTCGCGGCTGCTCCGTTACCAGCCGGCCGTTATCCGGGGACACGACCCTGATATCCTGCCACTGTTGCAGTCGCAGGATCTACTGCAGCATTTATGAACTGATTAGCAGTAGAGTTACATGTACATTCAGGAAACTTTAGAGTCGTTGTAGTAAACTTTAGATCGTTTTAGATAAATTTCAGAAGATTCAGAAAACTTTAGAGTTGATGTACTAAACGTTAGATAGTTTTAGATACCTAAATATCAGAAGATTCAGAAAATTTTGAATCAGAATTTATCTAAAACGATCTATAGTTTACTACGACAGTAAACTATAGATCGTTTTAGATAAATTTCGATTAACTGAATAGCTGTACTTTGTTACGGCGATTAGTTATTTTAGTTAACAAAACAATACTTTAGAAAGTGGTCATAGGCAAAATATTCTAGAATTTGTAAATATTTTTCTAATAGTATTGTAGAATCAGGGGGAATCAAATGGCACAGTAAAAAAGTCATAAGTGATTTGTGTAGTTATGTGAACTGTTTGTTTATGGAACAACCAGGAATGTTTTAAATAATTCGTATAAAGTGTATTTTTTATGTATGGTTTTATTGGACACTAAATAAAAAGCACTAAATAGTGCCAACAGAATTACAGTATGGTAGAGTTCGACCGAAAAGCCAAGACAACCAAAGTATTTGTGTCGCCAAGCAATATGTAGAGGTACTCTCGCATTGCTGACACATAAGACGTATCATCTTTATGTAAGAGTGGCAGGCACTTACAGGTAATTACACTGCTCAAATATTGAATTTCACAAATAGCCACATTTCAGCAGTACCATGGGAGCTTGTTTGCGATTTTTAAACTTAAGCTCTTCAGTAGTCTCTTCGTAGTAATTACAAGTATATATTAAGCAAATATTAATGTTAGTACTACCTATATTTACTTATAATAAGCATTTTTATCCGAAACGACGGTTATGAGTTGTATTAGGTACTATAGTGAGTTATTGTTTTAATTAAAACGGAACATAAATGCGTAAATTTATATTTATTTCATTTTTTTCTATAGGTATATGTGTAAAGTCCAAGATAAGAATAGTTGATCTCTCTGAAACCTCAAATAGATATTCCCTTGCGGTTTACGAAACATTAATCAAATCGCGATGCATCCGCTGTAGAGTTTCTGTCTTGTGAGGTACAAAAAAATGGGGGAAACCACCATTGAAATTAATATGGCAAATGGTATTAAACATTCTCGAAGAATACCCTATATCATATTCATAGAATCTTCAAAATATAAAAATACAACTGAGGACCTCAAGGATAAGAATCGATATAAGATAAAAGATACGATTTCGTCATCAAATTCAACAATTAAATAATGAAATTCGAAGGATATTTAACTTCTCATATTAGATGATGTGTGTAAGATGATTTATAGTGTTAAAGCATATACATTTAGAAACTCTAACACTATAAATCTTAGAATATGATAGCATACTTACAAACATCAATTCAGCATGGAAAGCTTCTGGTTTTACATTTGAATACAAAGTTTTTTGGAAATGCTATGTAGGTTAAAGAAAGGTAAGTCAAAACACTAGCAAGTAATCACCATTTCCACAAGCATCAAGATGTTTTGTCTTCAATTGCGTCAACAATTTGTTTAGCGATAATTACTTGAGTATCTACTGCGGTATTCAGCGGAGATTTGTTGGTCTAAAAATTGGACTAGCTGCGCCCCGCGGTGTTACGCGCGGTGAATAAGTAATCCCACGGGAACACTGCACTTTTCCGGGATCAATGTAGCCTATGTGTTAATCCAGGAAATAAGCTATCTTGGTACCAAATTTCATACAAATCCATTCAGCCGTTTGAGCGTGAAAGAGTAACAAACATCCATACAAACTTTGGCGTTTATAATATTAGTAGGACTATGCAAGTCGAATCACTAAATTCAGAGAAACCAAACCATTGTGCCAAATCATCCCAAAACCAACTGACCTCTAACTAAATAGGTTATTTCACATTAACCTTGAGTGCACGGCTGTACGGAAGGTAGCTCACATCAATCACGTCATTGCACAATTGTGAGCAATTATCAAATTATTTATTCAGAAGTTGCACAACATGAAATATAATTTATGGCAAGGTTTTATGTACCTCATAATGTTTCGATATTATCTTCATTACACGGAGTACTTGATTAGAATCTGCTGCCGTGAGGACGAATGTTATATTCTAACTAGCTGTTGCCCGCGATTTCGTCCGCGTGGAATTCGATTTTATCACGCACCCCTATTTTACCCCTCGGAAAAGTAGCCTAAGCTACTCCTTGTTACATCAGCTATCTACCAGTACCAAAAAGTCCCGTCAAAATTGGTCCAGCTATTTCAGAGATTAGCCGGAACAAACAGATAGACAGACAAACCTTAAAAAAAAAGTTGTTTTGGTATATATACCGTGTATGCACCCATATGCACTAAGTAAAAAACGGTTAGTTTAATATTACAAACAGACACTCCAATTTTATTTATTTGTATAGATTTGAGCAAATTAAAACATAATGGAGGCACTTCACTTGGCGTAGTGTATTCTCCAAACGCCCAATAAGGTCGAAGTTTACAGAAACTATTCACTGTTTGCTTTATGGCAAAAGGTAAGTCCACTTCATGTGTGAACTGAGGACACATTGGAGATATTTGCAAATATATCCAATATTTAGAAGATTCCGCTGCGCAAATACAAGTGGCACCATAAGATCCTAAATTACTAGTGAAAATGACAATAGTAACAGCAAATGACTGTAAAGCATTGGTCAAAGATTATTGTGCGAACTGCACTTTCGCTGGTATACATTTCATCGCTGATGACACCAAACATTGGCTCGAAAGGTAACTAATTCATCAACATAATGTTAATTTAGCTAATCACAACAGCATTTTAGTCGTCAGTGGTATAATCAAAGAAAGATCATTCACAATTTTTCCTAAGCTTATTTATGTGATAAATTAAGGAACGAGCGGATGGTCCACCTGTTGTTAAGTAGTAACCTCTGCCCAAAAGGGAAAAACAACAATCACTTACGTAGAACAAGACCTAAGTCGAATCATATGCGCCCGTAACTGCGAGACGTGAAGGTGGAATATCTCAATTGCCTATAATTTCGCCGGCAACCACACAATTCAAACCGGAACAAATTAAAGCGAATACATTACTGCATGGCAGGTATGATGACAGTACTTCCCCGGACGAACTTGGCATCAGCTTTACTGCTACTAAATAAATAGTAAGTATATATTGCAACCACTGTTTCTGCGGCAAAGCAGATATGCATTCGCACTGATATAAACCGGTTTGAAGTAAAAAGTGTGGTTATTTACCTATTAACACTTACTTGTCTTTGTCTGATGTTAAGCGGTCTTCCTTCTATAGTTTGCTAGACTGTGGCATAGCTAAGACTTATTAAGAAATTATTATGAAACCTGTTATGTCTTCAAAACCAATTCTGCCGTCAGCCAGAACTACAACACATATTTGATAGCACCAAAATATTCACTCGTTTTGAAATTTTCCTGAATATTTGGATTTTTTGTTCGAAAATTGATTATATACGCGATTCCTACCACCTCGTTACTTCCGTACCCAGAATATCTCTTTGCTTCTGTCCCAGTTTCCAAAATTTCACTTAACACCAGGTGGGACGTCGGCTCGTTCCGTAACTGTATCACATAAAAAAAGAGGGGCAAAACATCTGCCGTCAAAAAACGTGAGGTATGCTTAAATACCGCAAAAACAAAATATATACGCTTTCCAGAATTCTGTGGGTAATACTAGTGATACTGTCCTGGTACGGTTCAGCACTGCTCATCATCGCAGCGTGGGACTCCTTCATCACGAGCCCTATCAGCTTCGGCGTGGAGACAACTTACCTGAAATGGGAGACGAAGATGCCAGCGGTAGCTGTTTGTGAGCTGGCCAATAGTAATAAGATTTACAATGTCTCCGATACGTGAGTTTGTTGCTGTTTTTTTATGTAACGAAAGTGTCGGATCGAGCTTACGGCCCACCTGTTAATAGCCGCCCATAGACAACAGCAATACGACTCAAGACCTCTCCACCAAAGTACGAGATGACTCAAGTTGCATTACAAGTCGCAACGCAATGTTGCGTTGCGTCCATCACCCCGATACGGCGATGTTAAGTCATGCACCTGCAATTTCACCGGCACCCACTCAGTAATTGTTTGTAGTAATAGCCGGTGAAGCCAAAGCCAAAAGTATTCAAAATTATGTTAATTATGACAAAATTATCAAATATTAAGTGTTATTAAAAAAAAAATTGCAACCTCTACCATATAAGTAGGTCTTAAACCATCGCAGCTCTTTGTGGTTCGTGTGCGCTTTAACGCTGTAGGTTCGATTCCCACCCAGAACAAACATTTGTGTGACGATATAGTTTGTTATGGTTTTATTATATTACGACGAAAAATATAAGTTTTCTATCAGCTATACTTAGTTACTACATGGAGTGAAACGTCCACAAATATTTGTTTATTTATTTAAATCACAGGCAACTGCTATTTAATAATGACATTTCTCTAGAATTTGGCCTCCAGGTCACTTGCTAGACCTTGAAGATGCGCTCCGAGACATCGCCTACTTCCGCGGAATAAGTTACACCCTGGTAGATATCTGCCACTTGACCGAGGACCCTGATCCGCTGTGCCCCACCACCAACTTCACCTACTACGCCGAGATGGTCCGGAGTGACTGTCATCAATTCATGAAGAACTGCTCCTACAATAACCAAGAGTTCAATTGCTGTGATTTCTTCCAACCCATTGACACTGATATTGGGAAATGCTTTATTATGAACTCCATTCAAACTAAGTGAGTGTATGTAACATTTATTGGCAATATTTGTTGTTAGGCTAGGGTGTGATAATTTATAATTTTGAGACATGTAGGAAAAATACAATTTCTCAATGTTTGACACCTTTTTCAGGAATCCAAATCCATATTCAATGATAGTAAATAGGATAAATAACAGCGCAGTGTTGGGATTTGAAGTGAGTTTAACTTCAATGGTAAGTAGAATGTATATTCAGGTAATTAAATAATCCATTCGCAATAATCAATTTCACTGAAGTCAAAGTAAATAAGTAATAATTTCATTTCCATAGAAATTATAAAGAAATGGCAAAATAGCTGTAAACCAACAATTTTTACCAACAACCAACATCTGCCATGAATAGTAATATGGAACTAAAATAAGTCGATTAACATCTTAACTTTCCAGGTGTACACATTAGGAGAAGACGAGGTTCCAACTATTACAACACTGAAATCATCTACTTTGCGAGCTAACCTTGGGAGTAGCTATCGGTAAGTTTAAATTTCAAACAGAAGAGTGGAATCTTCCTAGACTCCATTCTGTGGCTTAGAAACATACTTGCTGCTTATCTAAATCAGATAGACGGTATCTCGAAGCTGGTTTAATGTACAAAATGATTTCACTTCATTAACATAACGTTACAAATGTACATACATATGTTCAGCGATGACTTATTGCTTTGAATTTAATTAGAAAAATAAACGCAATACTCATTTCTACATACAAATCAGACAAGCAAATAATTTGTATAACCAATAAATAAATTTATGAAAGCTATTTTGTTGAAATCATTAAAATAGCACGAAAAAAATTGTAATATCTGTCAATCATGGTCTGAGTCTGGTACCACTCGGCCACCACTATCTTATACCTTCTCACCTAGACCTAAATCTAAAGTAGAATCAGTGATCAACACGATAACATTAAGGTGTTGAAAATGGGAATGGCACGCGATTTCTGAATTGACAAAGTAGGTTAAACGACGGATCTAAGAGTTATGCACTTAGGAGAATAATGCAACATTTGAATCTCATGCCTATCTAATCAACACTTCCAGTTATCTTGATTATGCAGGTCCGGTCAATTGAATCCCGTTTATAAGCCTTCTGCTAGCTTTTGAAAATATAGGTACGTAGGTTATATTTTGACGGTGATGTTTCGTCAAAATAAATGATAAATAGCAAATAATAATCTTTATTTTTATTACATTAAAATACTTATAATTTTTTTTAAGCCTTTTGGTTCCAAATTAGTTGAAAACGGTAGTATTTCGGAAGCCATCGTCTTCTCCCAAGAGTGGGCATCACAATTGATCCAGTGAATATCACTATTCATACTTGAAAATATTTCTCGCAAACTTTAAAAATTTAACACTAGAAAATTACTAATTAACTATCTGATATAAAATAACTTATTATTTAATTACTAATTATTTACATTTTAACCAGTGCAATGCTTGATTGTGTGTGTTTTCAGGCACGTTGAAATCAATTTTCATCCTTTTAAATGGGTTTAGATTGAAAGCGTCACTAAACATTACATCATCATAATATTATTTTCTCAATATTTTCTGTCGATTCGGATTATTCACTTCCTGTCACTTGCGATTTCACTTCGATTAGGTAAAAATAAGAATGGTGAGTCAGAAGGCAAATTTTTACTTCTGGGCTTCGCACTACAATTCGTAAAGCCATTATCGTGTTTTTTCTCCAGTATGCTATTATATATACTTTATAGTTTTCAATAACAACTATAGGGTTGTATATTACCTACAGAGTGGTATTGAAAGCAATCTTACTTATAAATACTTTCAGCCTTTCAAAAACGTTACTTAGTTTTATCAAAATAATTAAGGCTCCACGTATTTTTATCAATAAAGTAGGTATCAAAAAAAAAAAATTTAAACTTCTTTTTTATTTCAATTTCAGACGACAAATAACTATTAGAAACATCGAGAACGATCCTCTAATAGTGGAAACGACTTCAGAACAGCGCACCTGTCGATTCCATCATGAGAATGACAACGGCCTGTATCCGGTCTACTCATACAGCGCTTGCACCGTCCACTGCCGAAAGTTGGGGCAGTTAGATTTGTGTGGATGTAACGACCACTTCATGCTGGGCACTAGTAAGTATCACCCACATATACAGGGTGACGGAAGGAGACTGTGACCCATCTGACATTCCCTTGTTTCAACAGTTATACGGCTGAGGTTCTTACTCTGCCATGCAAAACACAGATAAGACATCCACCTAAGCAGGCAGCAGTAGTACCTGTTTCGCACGAAGCAGTAGTGGCTACCGGCAGAATTACAGGCACATGAAACACCATCGTAAAGTGAAGAGTTCAGTGCAATGATTTTGGTTTTCCCGTACTTTAGTACGGAATGACCCAAATTTCAGTTACTCATAAGATGATTAACTCTTAACGCTTGCTCATTGTTTAGGTTGCCCTATTTAAAACACTTTTTCGTGTCAAACATCACCGAAAACCTTGTAGAACTTATAATTCAAGCCAAATGTCTAGCTTCAAATGAAAATACTCCCAACTAACATGGATCGCGTATTCCCAGAACAGCTCCTTAAAAAGGTCTCAGGCCATCCATCTCAAAGCGTACAGCTGTCTCCCGTCCTGCAACGATACGAAGAACACTGTAATCAAGCATGTCCTCCGCGGAAACCTTCGAATAAAACATATACTTTTGCTCCAGATGAATCAGAACGCTGCAACTTATCAGGGACCGCGTGTCTCCACAAGTATTCCAGCTCGTTGATAACTCTGAAGCCTCATTGGGCCATCCGTCCCGGTCTGGCATGCAACTGTCTCCCCTCCTGCGACGAGACGGAGATCACTGTCATCAAAGATGTGTCTTCCCCGTATGTAAACTGCATGTAGCTTTGACCACGGTGCTGTTTCATCACGATACATTTTTAGGAGAAGAAATATTCTTTACTAGCTGCGCCCCGCGGTGAATAAGTAATCCCATGTGAACACTGCATTTTTCCGGGATCAAAGTAGCCTATGTGTTAATCCAGGATATAAGCTATCTTGGTACCAAATTTCATCCAAATTCTTTCAGCCGTTTGAGCGTGAAAGAGTAACAAACATCCATACAAACTTTCACGTTTATAATATTGTAGGATTCTTTATTATATACAAAAAATTATACATAAATTATCTTGAAAAGGCATGTACATAGGCGAACCCTAAAAAGAGTTTTCTTCCAGCAAACCTTTGAGGCTAAAAAACGGTTGTTTACGAAAGGCGGGTATGATGACACTTACACGAAATAAAGGTTAAGGTAAAGTTTAAAGTTAAGAAAGTGATCTTTAACTATTCTTTTAAATATTCGTATCTTGTTACAGATTAAAGGGGAAAGGAAAAAAACAAAAAGCTCGCATCGACGTTGTACTCGCGTATTTGGCCACGGAGAGGTTCAAGAGAAACGTTGTCAGAAGCCGATTAGATTTAGTTGGTACGTCTTACCAATTAAGACCACTGTTTAATACCTCTAGACAATTTACAGTGAACACGGACGGACGGACTATCTGATGACCCGGTGGTGGCTTTGTCAAAGGGAACTTCTTTCGACTCCACCTTGAAGCAACTAGGATTACCTGTATACCTCACGGCACTCACATCCTCACATGCAGACCCTGACAGGCCTCACAGCTCAGTTGATAGTACCTCTGTCTTCTAGATTCCCACCCAGGGGAAACATTTGTGTGAGGAATATAAATGTTTGTTCTGTTTCTGGGAGTTAATATGTATTATATGTGTAGTATATATTTACAAAAAAGTACATTATATATTTTCTATGAGTTGTCTGGTCCACATAGTACAAGCCATGCTTAGTTTGGAGCTAGGTGGCGCTGTGTGAATTGACCACCAATATTATTATAAAAAAGGGCACTGCTGGTTTGTACTGTTAGGCGGCAGAAATGGATAATCTGGAATGGAATGGAGACTATGTTGGCAGTAGTTCCCCGGACGAACTTGACAAAACTTAACTCCTTCATCATCAGTATAATTTTTACTCGCAGTTATTTTCTCTGTTTTCGAAACAATTTATGGAAGGATTTGGAAGAGGATGATTAATTCGGACTGTAAGTAGGCTGTGTTTTACAGTTCCAGAGTATTTTTTTCTCGTATTATTTACATCTTCAATCGTTTTCCAGTATCTGTGGGTGGGACCACTGGCCTTCTCGTCGGCGCCAGTGTTCTCAGCTTCGTGGAACTCTTCTTCTTCTTCACTGTTCGCTTCATAAGCAACATACTCATGGAAAAGCGTCGACGGAACAACCTTATCACTATCGGACCCTTGCCCTTAGAGACACAGCTTATTGGAGTAGGGCTGATAAATACAAAAGCAAAAGGTAACAAGGTCAATAAACATTTAGGACGGGGACTTCAAACGTTTTGGAAAAACTAATAGTTTTTATTAAATACAGTATTTTTTATGTTTGATTTCTAGATAGGTACGTGTGAATTTACACTGTTTTTTCAACGCTCACATAAACATTTAGTAAGACAGCGTGTGCTTTTGGCACCCTGCTTAGATGCTGAGATCCGTCATTATGCTTATGAAGATCGCTCTTAGCGATAAGGCCGCCCATTGTACCATTTTCTTGTTAAATGTTGTGTATTTTTATTTTATTTTAAATGGTGCTCAATAAAGATATAATCTATATATCTGTCTATCTATGCTGTGGTAAGAATAAAATGTATAAGAATTTAGATTGATCATTGTTTACTCAGAGGTAGAAGACCATACTCAATCTCTAATTAACTATGTCTTTAACTGTCTTTGTAAGTAGAGATCCAAGTAGATTTAAGTCGTTAATTACATCAAATCCCAAAGAATTTTTGTTTCAGTTAAGTTAGTCTCTAAAACTTATTGAAAATCTAATAAATCAACGATATGTTTCTTATGGGCAATTACTCTACTATACTTTCAATACTGTCAATACAACTGTAGTGGTAATCTATAAAACTAAACCAAATATTTATTTGAATTATTTTCAAATACCCGAAATCAATTACAAAATTTATAAGTTTCATTTTGTAAGTCCGTAAATACACTTATCAGAAGTATCATTTGCTAAAAACAGACACAAATAATACTGCTATAACAAATGTTCAGACAATAAAGCAGTAAGTAAATGGATCAGATCAGATCAGTCAGGTCACAGTCTTGTACTTGTTTGGAAATATGATTCTAATAATACGTAATATAATATAATACAGAAAACCAAATAATCTGTATTTAGTTACCACGAAAAATGGTGTGACTAAACACATATTAGAAACAAGTAGTTAAAATCGTTAAAAAAAGTTAATAGATCCGGGAAAATAATTTTAGGAGTTTTAAAATGTTGTTATAGGTAAGCTGTTGTTAGGTAGCTAATAGGTTATATATTAAAGGTTATATATACTTTAGTTACTCTGATATTACCTAGGTACACATACACACTGTGACATAATGTGGACACTGGACAGTGATGAATCACAAGTGATTACGAAACAAGTTAACCAGTCGGGACGTGGCCCAGTTACAGTAGTTACAGGAACACAGTGATTACGGCCGCGACTTAACTCCATGGTGGGCCCTTTGCAGTTAACTACTACGGCTCGTAACCGATAAAAATAGAATACTTTTTTTATTTAAAACTGCAGGCGCATGAGACGTAATATCCCCGTCTCGGGATGATGGACGCAACGCAATGCGACTTGAGTAGGTAATCTCGTACTTTGGTGGAGAGGACTTGAGTCGTATTGCTTTTGTCCATGGACGGTGGTTACCACTTAACATCAGGTGGGCCGTCAGCTCGTTCTATCATCCAGACCACATTTTTTTTTAATTTGGAATTTGAATCGACTTACGTAAGGACAAAAGGACAATAAAAGGCTTTGAAGTGGTTCTGCAAAAAATGAAGCATTATGACAGTATGTGCCTTGAACATACGGGTAAAATCTATAAAATCTGCCTATAAATTTACGTCTGATCACAGAAGTAAGCAATGTCCAGCGGGGTCAGTATTTCGATGGGTGACCGCCTGGGAGTCTGTTAAGAGGTGACGCAACAAGTACGAGTAAAATCTCATTTGAGTACTCGTCCAGGAGTTATGAAAGCCGTTCAGACCTGTTTACTAACATTAGTTCCTATCTAGAAGAAATGTTGTTATTTTATGTTTAGTTTAGAACTGTTTTCATGTCATTAGTTAGGTAGGTACGTGTGTGTTTTATTTTTGTTACTGTGGATCAAATAAATTATTATTTATTTTTATTATTATTGTACGTATATATTCGAATTATGGTCGTTATGTTTAGTAGGAATAAATCACTGTGCAATTCGCATTGTACTTTATTTTATTCATAATTTTTAACCTCTAATTTACAGTAAGTAGATATTAAAAATATTGCCTACTATACGAAGACATTATATTTCTAACAATAATACTGATAAAAGCATATAATTTAATTTGTTATGTAAGTACATAGTATTAGGTTGGTTTTCAATCTAATTTAATTTTGACATAAATTGTAACATTTTGGAACAAAGCAATATTTAAAAGTTGATATTAAAGTATTAAAATTAATCGAAACATTTGATTCCCTAACATTAATACAATATAATTTGCAGTTGTGCGATTCTGTATAAAGTTAAAACATGACTATGATGAACATAATTCTAAAAATATTATGCTCATAAAATTAATGGATACATTATCCATGGGGAATTAACTCTAACGGTTAAAATACATACATGTCACATAACTTTTCTACTTAGAACAAAAATGGGTCATTAGGACCGTCCCTACAAATTTGAAACAGTTATTAAAAAAAACAGACTCTTAAATTCTCATTAGTAAATAACTTAAACAGGCATCATTTTAATAAAAAATAATTAACCCAAAGACAATTTAGACATAACCAGTAGGTAGCAGGTTCCTTTCATTCTCAAGCGATGGTTACTTATAATTGGGTCTCCAAGGGCGTTTCTTCGTATATCATGTCCTCCTCATGAGGAGCCAGCGATTGCAGTGTCCGTGGTTTTGTAAACGACGGTACCTCATGCAGTGCCACTGAGGAATTTGCTGCATGCGCCGGAGGGCCTCCAACTGAAGATGAAAATAATACAGGTTTCAAATCAAGTTGTCATTATTTTTAGTAGGTAATAAGATGCCTTAGTTGCCTTAGTATGCCTTAGTCAAGCAAAAGATTTGCTAAGCTGCGAAAAAAAGGAATTAGTCATTTAGGGGTTTCTTGTCTGTTCTCCCATGGAAAGATAGGGTTTAGACAGGCGTCAAATTTAGCAATAAGTACATACGCGTGACCTTGTTTTGAATGACTTATTGAGGTTTCTAAGTCATTTCTTTACGAGTTCGATGGAAATAGATTTGTGATTTTGACCTTTTGTCTTGTCTTTGTCTACTGCATTCAAAATTATCTGTCACAGTCAATGACAAGCACAAGTTGTCTAATCAACAGCTGTACAATAAAATAAAAATACTGATTTTCTCAAACCAAGCGTAGCTTGTACCATGGGAACCAGAAAACTGATTGAATACTTATATACCTTTAACAAATATGTACATACAAATAATACATATTAACACCCAGATGGAACAAACATCTATGCTCGTCGCATAAATGTTTGTCGTGGGTGGGAATCAAACCCACGACCCATAGCGCAGAAAGCAGCGTTACTACTAACTGAGCTGTGAGGCCAGTGAGTATTCTAAGGAGCAGAGCATACGTAATTCTAATATCCGAAGTCATTTAAACCAGTATTTATCAAATTGGAGTAATATCAACCTCATAGTTTTGGTCACCATTTTCAATAGTAGCATAAGTATACTGTCTATTGTAATCATCTAATAGTAAATGTGATAATACCCTCTTTGGATTGACAGTTTTTCACCAGTAAAAGGGTCTAAATTTTTAAGAAAGACGTATAATCTTTTACGAAAGATTCTCACACAGACTCTTTTATCATAAACTTTAGCCGTAGGTAGCTTAAATGGCGTTTCATTTGAGTTTGCTACGTAAGTATCTTTGTCAACAATTCGATTGGTTAATTGCGTCCGTTTGCTTTCCTATAAATAGTTTGTTTCAATTGAATTCACAAGCGTATGTAAGGTTAGATATCAACTTGTTTAAATTTACCTATGAAGCCAGCACAAAGCTTCGTAGCTACAAGTACAAAATGAACAAGAACAAAGTCAAAAGCTTGTAAGTTTGATTTTATTACGTTCGTATACAAATTAATGTTAAAAAATTCATAGATAAATATATTAGTAGCACGAGTAATTTAAATATAAACATATTTAATTTAAATATATGAGTAGGAATATATTAAGTAGATTTAAAACAAGGCATAAACTTTTTACAACCACTTTTGCTAACTTTGGCACACGAAATTTCATACAAATTTATACTCACATAATCGATATTCCCACCTCGGAAAGGCATTGCGTCGCAAATTACAACCAAACACAACAACAGTCCAAACATAAAACACACATGTCCGAACTTCATCGTCTCAACAATTAAATAGAGCGTTCACTGAAATTCCCACTCAAATTGGAAACGTGACGTGAAGTGAGCACAGCCAACTCAGTTGTGTCGGGATATAGTACCAATCCACTCACTTATAAGGGAACACAACACCCACACACTTTCTTCCCGCCGTGCACGGACAAGCCACGGTAACCGTATAAGCGAAGAGGGTAGCGTGTTACAACGAAACAGCTAGCTATATGATATATCGATTACATTTGCATTCGTGCGCTATGGTATGATTACTACTAATATGGCTGCAATGTTTGTTGTTTTGTCCTTTCAGCGCCTTTTCATTGTCATGCCTCACAGCTCAGTTGGTAGTACCCTGCCTTCTGCGCTGTAGGTCGTGGGTTGATTCCCACCCAGGACAAACATGTGTGTGATGAATGTAGATGTTTGTTCTGTGTCTGGGTGTTGATATGTATGTATTTAAAAAAGTATATAACTATTACATTAATTGTCTTGTTGCCATGAAACAAGCTGTGATTAGCTTACTTTGGGGCTAGATGGCGCTGTGTGAAATTTCCACCAATAATATTATTACTACTAGTATTATATCATTATAAATATTTCATTATATATATATTTTTTAATAACTTTTGTCCACAGAGCTTTTTGTAAATTCCTTTATTTATGCTCTATAAGTCTATGGTCTACTTTAAGTCTGTAGTGTGCCTGAAACTTTTACCAATAACATAGGAAGACTGAAAAGATCTTGTGAAGATAACAATCTAGCACACCGGAAATTGTTTCTTGACAGCTTTGTTATCTATGATATTGTGTCGGCAGCTGCTTACAACGAACGGGTAGCTGACGGCAGAAAAGTGGAATATTACTTAATGCTTTATAAGAAAATGTGCATTCTATCAATAAACTAAACGGTTCTCAGTAAGCCAGACTGGTTTCAGTAATATTAATATCCGCAGCAGAATGAAATATGTCGCAACGCAATGCGACTGAAGTCGACTCTTACTTACATTGGTGGAGAGGATTTGAGTCGTATTGCCTGCCTTAGTAACCCTGCCTTCTGCGCTGTAGATCGTGGGTTCGATTCCCATCCAGGTGAAATATTTGTGTGACGAATATATGTTTGTTCTGTGTCTGGGTGGCAATATGTATTATATGTTTACAAAAAACTATATAAATTAACAGTGGTCGGGTTCCCATGATACAAGCTATGCTTAGCTTACTTTGGGTCTAGATGGCGCTGTGTGAAATGTCCACCAATATTTATTATTATTTATTCATACCTCCGTATCACTGGTGCAGTAATATGCAGCCAAAGTCATATTGTTGTTATATTATACAAAGGAACCCCTCAATATTTGATCATTGACAACATCATTGACTTAAAAAGTGCTTCCTACAGGCATAAGGAGTAGGGACTCAGGGTCATGACTCATTTCAAAGAGATAGCAAATTATCTAAAGTGCCTTTTAATTTCTTTTCATACATTTTCCTCGGTCTAGGTTGAGGGACATTCTTAACAAATCAAATCTTTTATTTTCTTCAATGTGGTACATCATGGTGACATGAAATATGAGAAGTTCTCACATTCCCCTAATATTATATGCAAATATTCACTTAGTTATATATCTTATTACAAAAATAAAATTACTGAATACCTTTCAAAACAATTCAATCAAATCACACACGAAATAGTAATCGATTACATTTAACTATCGAATAACTATAACTAAATAATATCATATAAGTATAACCAGATAAGTCCCACAGAAGTATTGTCTGAAACCTCTCTGGAATTGGTGTTCCTAGTAATGTCTGTAATTCTTCCGCGAACTGCATTGAGTCAGATGTTAATTGGTTTAAAATGTCGTAATATCCTAAAGGCGTCATGATGCCTACCGAATGTCCTTTGTACTGTTTTCTGGAATAATCCGCAGCATTCAAGTAATCTTCCTCGTCAGCGCAGAATTCTACAGAATTTGGAAAGTGAATTCATGAATCATATTAAAGCAATATTTCAAAAATTAACTAGAGATATCATTAATGATTGAGGATGCCCTAATATTAGAGACAGTACCACAACACCCAGACCCGGAAAAAATATAGAGATGATCATGAAAAATTATCCCGTGAGGGAATTGAACCCGCAACCTCGTGAATCTGTGAATCTCTGCGAATCTGCTTATATATATATAATATCTAGTTTCTTTACTATGAACTTGAAACAAAAATAAAGTTTGGTGAAAAATAAATCTGTACTTGGAAAGATATAGATAATAGTAGCGATTAAGATATCCAAGGTCTGCGATGAATTAGACCAATTAGATTATTTAAGTGGATACGAGTAGGAAACGAAGTGCTGTATCGACAAGGTGAGGATAACAGAGCGAACCGTTTAGAAGAAGCCTTAACAAGTTAGTAGATGTATGGCGACCACAATACTAGAAAGAAAGAATACTTTTAAGAGCAGTAGAACTCACGTCAAGTTCGTCCGGAGAAGTACTGCCACCATGCCTATTTCTGTCGACAAGCAGTAACGCGTTCGCTTGTTCCAGTTTGAAAGGTGTGGTTGCCGGTGAAATTACAGGCACATGTGCCATTCCACCTACACGTCTTAGATTTACGGGCGCATACGATGCGACTTGGGTCTTGTCGTACCTAGTAGGGGAGGATCCAAGTTGCATCGGTTGTTATTGTATTATGTTTTCTGTGTACAATGAAGAATAAAGAAAGAAAACAATTCGGAAAAAACATCTTAGTGTGACTCAAATGTAAAGAGCCCATTCCAGCTCTACCTGACGCCAGCGTATGAAGTAGGCACATTATACGCCTATTTTAGAGTAAAAACAAATGGTTTTTCTTCCAGCCGTCAAGTGGTCACCCCAACAGTTCAGTCAGTTCAATATCGATCGCGTACCGAACAAAAGAGACAGCGGTACGGGCGCACCGCTCACGTTTGTCGCATAAACATGAAAATACGACCTTATTTACCGGTCGCCACTACCATTACGCCGATCATCCACCATATTATATTGGGTTTGTGGTAAATCCTCATCTGTGAAGGTGTTGTGAACAGTTTTTGGCAAAAATGTGAACAAAACACCTGGATATCACAGCGAGTGCGACTCCTGATAGAAACAAGGAGGTATGTAATGTTATCTAACCAACTAAATACTAGACGTACCTCACATAGAAAATATCAATGTCCAACGATTAGATGCTTGTTTTCTACGCATTAGTGATATCTCAGACACCTAAATCACAGATACTTCTTAGATCAGCAAAGAAAATATCAATTGCTAACAAAAATTGCACGAAAAAGAAAGAATATTACTGTAATTTTTTCAGCCATACGAGATTACATACATTTTTCCTTTGAAATTACAGAGCTCTCAGAGGGCTAATGTATCATTAAATATTACTGTGAGTGGGTAATATAAATGTAAAGGTGCGTATTAGACCTGTACATATAAAAACGGATTAGTTACTTGGGTATTTTTGACTGCGATTGCCTAAGGGGAGGCTAAAACACACACGCTTTGTAAACTTTATGAAGGGTCAATAAAGTATTGCATGAAACCCATACTAGCTATAGTTCGCTGGTAGGACAGAGCGTATCCTAAATTCGAAGTCTTTTTATTTTGGATTCTAGGCCATGCCGGTTTTCTCATGATTTTGCGCGCGTATTAACGCGGTATAGCAAACATTATGTTTCAAGCGAACAACTCATTGATATGGATGGACCCTATAACCAGCCTATAACCTAACCAGCAACCTGCGGATCGAAGTTGGGGCGGATTGATCTCATGGGTGATGTTTGATTTATAGACAAGACAAAATGACAAACGAGCTAGGCAAGATGAGCAACACGCTAAGCGCCTTCGGCGGCAGCGAGGCCTGTGGCGCCAGGTGGACTCTTGGAGCTCTGCTGCTCGCGCCTCTCACTGCTGCCAACTACAGCTACTGCGCAGTGCCAGCTGTCGCGTTACTGGCAGTCTTCATCACTATTGCGAGTAAGTATAAGCGTCATCGAAAGCATCGAGCGTTTGAGGGCTTCAAAATCCGTCTCAGACCGCGCACGATACTACTTGACAGTCGCTAAAATCAGCAAAGTCGCCCATATTAGGCAAAATGAGCAACGCTAAGTGCCTTCGGTTGCGATTCCTGTGGTGCCAGGTGACTCTTGGAGTTCTGTTTGCTGGTGCCTCTTACTATTGCGCACTTCAAAAAGCTTCTTTAAGATTTCGCAGTACCAGTTTCGGCGTTACTATGCGTATTCATTAAATTGCGTGTAAGCTTGTTTTTATTATGATAACAAAATACAAAATGGTGATTATGATAGAGATAGACGTGATGTGTGCTGTGTAATGTCAAGTAAACCCTAATAGGTTGACTCACTAACAATATCAAATTGTTATCAATTATTAGAGCCTAGACACCATCTGCCAATCCCTCTGCCATTTAAAATTATTTCAGCAATATAATAATAATATATAATATATAATAATATATAAATAATAATATAATAAAAAAGAATAGTAAATAATTCACTGATTTCATGATCAAGCTATTTCGTTTAGATCGTTCAATACGAGTGGAAGTAACAGATTATTTATATTATTAAAAAAAACTGTTTCAAATAATATTAAAATAAATCATAGTCCTCGTAAAGTTTACATTTATATCTTATTCTAGCATTCACATGCAAGGACCTGAAGAAGCTGTCTGAGATACTTCCACCGCCACGTACCTCGAGGGGAAGACGTCAAAGAAACCTGCGATCCTTCGCTGACTTCATGGCTATGTGGATGACGTTCCTCTCTCATCTGGTAGCCGTAGCCATCTGTGCCAGAATACTGAGCGCCACCGCCGACCACGTGACAGGCGGGAAGACCAGAAGGTGGCTGTTTGGCTACGAGACCCGAGCCCTGGGGGAGCCCTGGCCTGATGTGCTGGGAGTCACTGTTGTGATGGTCGTGTGTGCTATGTTCATGTGTGGGTTGGAGGTAAGGATAGAATAGAATAGAATAGAATATAATATAACAGAATAGAATAGAACAGAATAGAATAGAATAGAATAGAACAGAATAGTTTTTATGTTATGTAGGGTACAGAACGAGCTGACGGCCCACCTGATGTTAAGTGGTAACCGCCGCCCATAGACAACAGCAATACGACTCAAGTCCTCTCCAACAAAGTACGAGATGACTCAAGTCGTATCGCGTTGCGTCTATCACCCAGAGACGGGGATGTTACGTCTAATGCCGTTGCAATTTCACCGGCACCCACTCCCTTCCACCGGAACACAGCAACACGAGTGCATCACTGCTTGGCGGCAGATTACCAGGTGTGCCAATAGAATAGAATAGAACATATTTATTGTCATAGATGAAACACATATCAAATTAAATGATAATAAATAGGTGCACAACTTTTCTCGTCATCAGTGAACTTAATATTTTCTTATATTCTATGTATGTTCAATTTATTAAAATTATACATTTTGTCGCTTTAGGGGCGCTAGTCATAAGTAATAAATAATAATAATAAAAATACATTTCATATAATGATATGATACTAAGGTACTATATAGACGAATGAATATCCATTTTTAAATATAGTAAAAGCTGCTTAGTTTGGAACTAGATGGCGCTGTGTGACATGTCCATCAGTATTAATGTAATCATTCAATATGTAAGACATTCAAATTTACATTGCAATAAAATCTTGACACCACGATGTTTATTTTTTACCTGGGGGTCAGTTACATAATTTTTAATTAATAGTTCCTTTTAATTTCAGTGATAAACGTATGGATTTTAAATTTATGGAAACAACAGTTATATAGTCACCCCACTGGATCGTCCAGATGTTTGTACTGTGCCTTGTTGCAATATGTATTTACATATATGTATATAAACAATAGTACTGGTGTAGCAGTTAGAGTAGTTGACTGAGACGAAAGATAGCGGGTTCGATTTCCCCAACGATCAACGGAGATTATAAGACATACGTATAATGTGATGTCTGTGATAAACCACTGTTTGTTCATACAGCGATCTGATTAACAGTCTGAGAATGTGACCAATTAAAATTAACAGATACCTCACACGAGACAAATCTTCATCACACTTATCTTTATTAACTCTATTTGGTCGAGTAAGTGGGTAACTAAGTATTTTTCGTGTTTGCAGGAAAGTATTATGTTTACGTTCATGCTGTTGGTCGTTTTGTATGTATTCAGCCAGTTCTTCGCTATATTTGGACTCATTAACCTGGACATGTCCAATATTAAGATCCCAATACCGATTACTATTTACGAGGTAAGAAACTTATTTAGTTCCCGGAATTGCTGTTTTGGTTGATAAAGAAATGTAAGAGTGTTCCATTTACCCGTCGGAAAACAATGGCGACGTTAACTTCACAAGATAATGAAGTCAACAAGGTGAAAAGTATTTTCTATTCTGACTGGTCTCATAGCTCAGTTGGTAGTAACTCCGCCTACTGCGCTGTAGGTCGTAGGTTCGATTCTCACCCTGGACAAACATTTCAGTCTTCTTCTTCTTCGAGTCACCGGTTCTGTCGAACCAGTGTGGTGAAAGGATTGTAAGTGCGCCTCAAAGAGGCCAGGATAGATGTGTCTGGGTGTTAATATGTATTTATAATTATGTATTTCCAACAAACGCATATCTAATATTCTACCAGTTATTTGATACTTATAGTAGTACAAGTAGTCAAAATAGAAGCAAATACTTTACGTTACTTACGTTAATTTTGAATTTTCCAGCTTTTTGCAGCGGGTGCGCCAATATCTTACGCATTCGCTGTGGTTTTGCCAAAGGAAAGTGGATCTATGAGAAAGAATTTGTTGTTGATGGTCGGAATGCCTACTGTCATCCTTTGTGGACTGTGTTTTCTGTACACGAATATGCTGAAAGGGTAAGCACGTTCATCTTTTCATCTCATTTACTGCTAATTTGTATTGTTAGTTTACTAGTTTCTTCCAGCATATGTATATTTTTTTTTTTTATATATGCATGCTGTGTTTCCCTCCAGAAGGTCGTACACTATATAGTTTTTATTTAATTTAATTTTATTGTTGTAATGTGTAACGCCCAGTTTGGAAGACCTAATAAAAAAAAAAAAAAAATTGTTTCGTTTAACTGTGCACACATACATTGACGGCTTTGTAGTATGTTGTTAGCAACCCAACAAGTTTACAAAGCAAGGAGTTTCTTCGCTCTCCGGTCGGGACAAAGATTTATGGTGAGCTTCCTTGAAACTCGGGTTGTAGATATTTCAGTTGTGCGTGTGTATGCCCATGCCAACTGCGACACAAGCAATTTTAGTGCAACGATACGTGAATGAAAATTTGTAATATCTAATTGATAACACTTTATTTAACTAATGCACAAGTAAAAGGGCAAATTCACGATGCAAACGTCGTAACGTGTTCCCATTGAGTCAAAATACTGTAGTCTTGACCTTAACATGACATTAACAGCTGAGCATTTCCGTACTCCGGATGACTAAACTTCCAATTAAATCAGTCTAATAATCATGTCGGTAGCTTTCAGGATATCTGAAAATTCTAAACATCAGGGTCTATCGATGACCACATATGGGTATGTGTTTCACATGATCATCTTCGTTGCAGAAACAGTATCAACGCCGCATTACCAGTCACCACTCTTCTAGAAGCGAGGGCGACTGGTTGGATTTGTCCTCTTCTCGCTGCAGTCACCGTTGCTGGCGTCTGTCTCGCTCTGACAGAACTCTGTCCATTACTCTTCAATGTGTTGGTAGCACTCGCCTCACCAGAATGGAAAGTGTTGACTAGATCAATGACGTATGAGAGTGCGACTACTGGAAGTCCTGTGTTGGCTGTGTTCACAGCTGGTAAGTTTATGCAGTTATTATTTTTCACCTATCTATCCCGTAAACGACCAAAATTCATAAACTATGTTACTGTTTCAAAAGTGAAATTGTTTAAAATCACAGACATCAGGATTCTGAAATAGAAACACTAGCAAAGCGAAATTTCTAAGATAGTAGCATTTTTTTTCCAAAACCAGTTTTTATAGTCAGTCCCTGGATACCACTGAGGGCTATAGTACTTTTCAAGACAAATCTAACGATCCTAAACACGATATGGCTGCTGTAAGCTATTGAGGAATTGGGTGAACTGCAGGTGGCCCTGCCAGCAGCATCAGCTCCAGCTCACCATAATATTGCATACAATATTTCATCCTATTCAGGCTACGAGAACTGATTCAAAATTCAGTTGCAAATTTGAAATCATTGCATGTAAAAGCTTGTAATAAGCATAAAAACCTTTTGCTTTGTGTTTAAAATGAACACTCGCGACAATTACGAAGTTATAGAACAAGTTGTTGAAGAAATAACTTGTATCTTTGTGCCTAAGCCAGCTTTTCATATTTTCCTGGTGGTATACAAGACATTCTTCTTCTGGTTTCTTGTCTCATTTAAAGACCATCGGTTTAATGCACTGTTTTCCAGTAACGTGGTCTTTTTCAAATGACTTTTCTTTCATTTGTACTCTTCAGTACAACTGTAATCATCTTCAAATGTTTCTTTAATTTCAGGAAGTCTTGCAGCGATTTTAGCATTCGCTTGTCCGCTATCACACATGATCACCCTTATGAACGCGAGTCACTTACTCGGTATCTGTATACAGGCATTTCACTTCACTATTATGCGTTGTGTGCCAACCCTTGAACAAATCGAAGCTGGCGGTAAGTAATATTCCTATACGGGCGAACTCTTTTTTATGATACGAGTGTTTAGAAATTTAACGCGATTAGATTATTTAAATGACTTTCTAAATTCAATTCCAACTCAAAATGATCAGATAAATAAAGTCAAGGAATTATTTCAGATGTGGAGTACAAGCGGTTAGGCAAAGACGCTAACGCACGAGCACCTAAATCTTCCAGCAATAAAGGCAAACGAGGACTGTGGTTCATACCATCAGCTATACGACACACCAAAACCCTAGAGAGTATCAAATCGAAAGTCACCATAACTAAAGGTAAAGATACCAGTCTACAGCTCTCTACCTTAAGTACCTAACGTCAGCTTATTCATCCCTTTTTATTTTAGAAACAGAAGAAAGAGAATGCTTGCTACTAGATGAGTATGGAGGTTGCAACACAGAGGACATAGATCCAAGTTGCAGTAGTGGACCGATAGAAATGACCACGGCAGAGGTCGGGGAAGTCGGGTCTGATGTGGAAGCCAGCGATGGAGAACTGTCTTCTGGCGACGACTCTACTGATATCGATGCAGTGGTCAAGGAGTATAAAGACAGAATACAAGTAAGTTATGAAGTGTAGGAATTTATAGGAGAATGAGCAAATTTTACGGGATAAGTCATGCAGGAAACAATAACTCAGGTCAGCAGGAATCTTAATTCCTATTTGCGAAAATGACAGAAGGATCAGTCCACAAAACGTGTTGTGAAGGTGAATGTAGCAATGGTGTTATAGCCATAGAACAGCTACGCGAGAGCCGATCTACTTTAAAGACTAGAACAGATATGCGAGAGCCGATTCAGTTTAAAAACTGACAGGTCCAATTCCACAGGTCGTGACTTCGATTCCAGAAGCCAGCGCGCCATCACCCCCTTGCGTGCGAGGTGCTCGATGGGCGGCAGCGGGAGCGCTCACTCAAGTAGTAGCTGACGCGTTTATAGCAACTGCATTCTGTAAAGAAGCCATTCGAGTGCCTATGTTTGCTTCGGGGATTCCTTGTAAGTAAATCTGACCTGCCTTTTGCCGTATCAATGTAAATATTAACGGTTCATGGCTTATGAAGAGCTTTTCGGTATGATGTTCCAGTGTGGCTAGTCGGTGTAATTGTGAGCGCCTGGCAGCCAGCTCACAGTCTCGCTATGAGGAAGACGCAGAGCATTCAGGGGCCGCTAGCTTTGCTGACCGCTCTATTATACCTTACGCCACTGCTGCTCGACTCTTGGCCAGCCATATCTTTATTTGCGGGAGCAGGTGAGTTCCAAAAATGTCTAAAATGTTGCGAGATTTATGTGGTCCTGACTGCCGAAATGGCTGGTGAGAGCACAAGATATATTGCGTTTTCAAGCTAAGAAACACATAGCCTTGCTTGAGAAAAATGCAGAAGCTAGCATTGTAGATGGATCAATTGTTCCTACGTCACTGAAACAAACGTGTTTATTTTGTGGTGAGATAATGACACTTAAAATAATCAAGACTTGTTTGTGAGTACCCGAACATTTCTTGCTTATATCGACTATAATCACCGATTTTCGATTTTTATGAGATAGAGGAAGCGATTGATTGGTAGCGCTTAGTTATTTGTCATATGAAGAAGGTCTATGAACTTCCTTTGTAGACCTACCTACCTACTCATGTCTAATGATGATAAATTTAAGGATTCAACTGAATTTTTCAGGTGTGGTAATATACGCCCGGTGCGAAAGATGGTGCGGCGATCTAGCGGTACAGCAAGCTCGCAGTGCATTGGAGAAACGCAAGCTTCGTCCCGTATCTGCCACCGTACCTTTGACTGGTGCCCGTCTGGCTCACATAGACGCTGTTTATATCACCAGGTCAGTATCGGTGCGAGTGTATCACGATAATATGGAAAAGAAAATAATAATGCAGTAAAAGAGGGGATTAGGTGCTCATAATGGACGTGTTGTCGACGACATAACGAGCCCTGACTTTCAATCGAAAGATGCTTGAAGCTCAGCTTCGAGTAGGCATTTTCAAAGTCTCCGGATATTGGAAACGATAACGCGCATAGAGGAAACTTCTTATTATCAGTTTGGAACATATTGTTTCCAGAGCTCAATATAAGCTTTCCTGGTTCATTAAGCCGTTAGGACTTAAACTTCGTTTGTGCTTAGATTTATATAAGTAAAAAATTGTTTTAGTGCATAAAAATTGCATGGAAAAGGTCACTTTAAGTGATAATGTCACCCACTGGGCGGTTAACTAATTTTATGATGTCTTTTCTATGTAAAATATTTTTTCTTTGGTGGTTTTGGTCTTTGGTTTATCTATTTGTGTTCAGTTTTCAAACGGGGAAGAAATCATTGAGGAAACTAGCACGTCTACGATTTTTATTCTAAGGCATTGAATCAATCCGGACTAGGCTCTAGTAATGGATTATACTGTTCGTGTAGTTTTTTTAATGTCTGTATGAGAATTTGTTTCCAAAGGACTCGCAATTACCAATGTTATAATTACTTCTTACAGATGACAAGAGGATGACTCGGACTCGAGTCTTGATAACCTATTGGATGATGTAGAACAGGACCCTGACGACGAATGACAGACGGAGGCCATTGTCATCATTGCCCAGACTCATCATTCCCTTTCACACTCAGAGTAATACAAGAGCGTGATTTATATAGTATGATGTAGTCGTGAAATTTATGACTAAATTGTAGACATTTTTTACGGAAATGGTCTGCTTAGTAGTTTCGATAAGTGGATTAATGGTATCGATTTTGCCGACATCAAATAAATTTAAAATCAAGTAATTTTGACCTCGCTTTATTGATGGATATCTCTTATAGTCAATATGAAATAGATAGATATCGCTTGGTCCATTTTAGTTTGGTCATTGGATATTTGCCTGTAACTGTCGATTTCATATGCATTTTTGTATAAAAGATCACGTTATCGACCTTAACGGCTCTAGCTAGTAGCTAGTGGCTTTTTATATTGTGCGTTTTGATTCTAGGCACAAGTTTTAATAGCGGTAGCTTTCAGACTTTTCACGAATAGCGAATTTATTCATCGAAATGTTTGAATATATTTCGACATATTTTGATTTGGTCGGTAAGAATCAGTAGCTATTTCTGTGATGTAATAACTATGAACTTGCTTTTAGTTCATAGCTAGTATATAACTGCGCTCTAAGGCTCTGGTAGCATTACTCTGAGGTTCAAAAAACTTTTAAAAGTGTGAAATTTTACTGTTGGATTTTAGAAATATTCATATGTGGTGTGATATTATGAAGATGGTGTTAAAATCGTGCGGTAATTCGTGATAGGACATATTGAGTGAAATTAATTACGTGTTTTCAGTATTGTGATTACAATTGAAATCTGCCTCTGATAAAGACTTTTAGAACAAGCTCAGCAAGTGAGTTAGTATTAAAATAACTGCATTTATTTAAACTGGGCGTTACTTTATCGATTAAGAATTAATATTTTGAAAAGATAAACCTAAATCTTTAAGTTATTGCCATGTTAAATAAATAGCAGTAACCGCTGCAATTTGAAAATTACTTATCTCAACATTAGTTAATATAGATACGCAGTTACAGTCTAACGTTTAAATATTATCTAATACTGAATTTGTACTGTATGCCAATTAGAAAATACATTTTAAGGAAGTAGATACATTTTTAAATCTGCTAGCTATTTGCTTCACGCGGGTTGAGGACGGTGTCCTAAATATTGTTTAATCGCCACCATTACCACTACCTGAGTAAAAACTTAAAGTATATTTAAACTAGAAACAAATCAGTTTCTCTGAACAAAAAAAATACAATAATCAACAACATTTGCAATATTTTTTTAAACATTATATTAATGAGATTATTTTTAAAAATGCCGGATTATTATACTGTTATGTAAACTTGGCGTAAAGCGTTTAAACAATATTTAGCCAGGAGTGTCATAGTCTGTTATGTGAAAATAATTAAATAAATTTAGATATGATAAAAAGTGAACGCATCCGTCCATTGTCATAGAACCACGCTTTGCCTTACGCTGAAAATTACGCTTATTAAAATAAATACGTATATATACACTACATAACACAGTCATATTTTTCAATATTTCCCCGTAACTCCAGGCCTACACAACCGAATATAATTTAACGCTATGTCTTCTGACTCAAGGTACAGTTTGCAATAAAAAATGGCTATTAAATACATAATTTGTTTTATTCAATATCACAACTTACTCACTTTTCTAACAAATGCATTTTATAGATCTTTTCGGCTTCTTTGTCTTTAAAGCGCGCGCTGAAGTTGACTTCAATTATTTCTTTAAAACCTTCGCTTGGTGTCGGCTCAACATATCTTTTTCTGTAATCAAGAACACATTTATTTTAAAGTCATAATTTCAGTAATACATTTCAGTTGTAGGGTTTATTGTGTTGACAGAGGGTAGATTACAAATTTTTAAATGAATGAATTTTGATTTAACAAATAATATATACTTTTTGTAAATACCTACACATAATACTTAACACCCAGACACAGAACAAACATAATATAGATTCGTCACACAAATGTTTGTCCTGGACGGGAGTCGAACCCACCACCGCACAGAAAGCAAGGTAACTACGAAATGAGGTATGAAACCAGTCGATTTGACAATAAAATTGATGGAATCATAATAAGTCTTCGAATTTTTGGTTCTAGAACAAGTCGGCTTCCTCGGATGTTTAGTTCACAAATAAACTTATCAAGTGTTTATTTTTTACTAGCTGTTGCCCGCGACTTCGTCCGCGTCGAATTCGGTTTTATCACGCACCCCTATTTTACCCCTCGGAAAAGTAGCATAAGTTACTCCTTGTTACATCAGCTATCTGCCAGTGAAAGCCCCGTCATAATCGGTGCAGCCGTTTCAGAGATTAGCCGGGACAAACAGACAGACAGACAGAAAAAAATGTCGTTTTGGTATATGTGCCGTCTCCATCCATAGTAAAAAGCGATTATTTTAATATTACAAACAGACACTCCAATTTTTACCGCTGGGGCACCGCGCTGTAGTTAGTACACACCCGTATGAATGGAACACGATATCGTTGACGGGCGCGTGTTTGATCTTCATGAGTTCCCGGAACTTGTTGTTGTGCCGCGCATGCGCCTTGCCCGTCGTCAGCTTCACGCAGCGGCACTGCACGCGCATCTCCCCGGCGAGGGAGCACCAGCGCCCGCGGGACTCCGCATCAGGATTCGTACTGTCCACTATCACGCTTTTACCTTGCTGCAATAGTAAAAAAAAAAAAGCTTTATAAACGGATTGGAAGCGTATATGTGTAATATTCAAACATTATTGTTGGTGGTGCGAGCAGATGGCCCACCCGGTTAAGTGGTAACCTCTGCAAGCAATACAACACATTGCACGCTGTGTTCACTAGGATTAGATTACACAGTTATTTTTTTTAATATCAAAATGTATTTATAGAATTATTAGTTTAGTGTTAATTAAAAGTTGTGAATCTAATTAAAAAAAAAACGACTTGGTTCGTCCCCTACTTAGGCCCGAGAAGAGCCAAGTCGCACCGTATGCTTACCCTAGTAGGGGAGGACCCAAGTTGCATCGGGTGTTATGGGCCAAGGTTACCACTTACCACCAGATGGGCCGTCGGCTCGTTCCGTAACTATATCACATAAAAAAATATGCGGCCGTAACTCTCGGACGTGAAGGTGGGATGTCTCATGTGCCTGTAATTACACCGACAACCACACCTTTCAAACCGGAACACAGTAACTCTAATGCATCATTGCTTAGCGGCAGAAATGGGTATGGTGGCAGTAACTCCCCAGATGAACTCTGTATAAATTCTACTGCTACTGAACTACTGACTTATACTACTGATATCTACTGAAATCGTGATGGCAAGGATGGTACGGACTTTCAATCGAGACAGCTGGTTCAGACCCAAGAGGTGATTTTTACGCTTCAGTGGTAAATTTCGTTACTAATTTCAAATAAAATTAATTAATTACCTGTAGTAACTTTTTCGCTTCAACCGCACATTTCTGCCAGGAACCCAACACATCACGACATACTGTTGCATACTGGTGACCAGATCTCTTCTCTATTTGCTTTGCCAAGAAGGATTTACCACTACCGGGAAAACCAACCATAACTAGGATCTAAAACAAAAATTATCATAAATTTTATGCAGTAAAACGTAAAAGCGAATTCATCGTCAGTGAACGAGAATGATTCCTCTGGGATAACAAACTTGAAAAAATACAACCTCCTCCTTTTTTTGAAGTCGGTTAAAATTTGTGCAGGTTTTAAAATAAGTATTTGAACGTCATCATAATGACACATGACTGATTCCATTCTACCATTGTTCAATGATTGATCAATTGGTGCCACTGTCTCAGTGTTCATTATTTATTACATCTTCTTTACATGTTTGTCATAAACCTAACAAAAGCTAAAACTCAATACTAATCCACTGCAGGTTTGAATTAATTGATAGTCATTACACGCTACATGCAAAAAGCAATGGATGACACACAAAAATATCTAATCAGTCATTGAAGAGACGATTGGAGCTTGGACAGCCGGATTAACGCTTAAAAGAATGTGCAAAATGGTGGACCGTACGTTACTTAAGTTCCCATAATAATGTAATTGCATGACGATAAGTGGCCCATTGCTACCTGCATAACCCTTTGGGGATAAAGGGTGTGCCTATGAATATACATATAGTTAAAAAAAACACCAATATACCTCCTTCTCCTTACTAATCAAGTTCTCATTGAATGGCTCCGACTTGACTTCATTTGGTACGAACTCAGGTTTGATTATTGGTATATTTTTAATAGAATGCCCTAGGAAGAACTGCTCAGGAGTGTAGAAAGTCAGGCCCAGGTTTTCCGCCATGAGCTTATCCGCCATCGAATGGTCTTTCTTTTTCCCTGGAGCCCAGTTGGCCGCTCTTCCGACAGCATCGCCGCAATAGAAGCTTTGTTCCATGTCAACTGGTACGGAATCATTTTTCTGAAATATTCCACAAATTATTTACACAGATTATAAAAGTAAATAAAAAAATATCTGGTAAGGAATATTAATAGGATCCTAAAGGATTGCTAGTCTTTTAGCAACATCTTCTATGCATTGTGCATATCATTCGGAGGCATGTAGGTGGAGGTTTTTTTTATATTAGTGATATTTTTATATACATATTTTTTTTTTTTTTTATATATATAAGGTCTCATATGTTTTGAATTTCACTGCTTTGAGCTCAGATTCCTATTTTATACATATATTTTTACAAATGCAGTGATATGAGCCTAACATAGCACCATTTACTTTCTTTTACCATAACAGTGTTTCTTAGACCTGGAAAATATGATAATTAAAGACAAAAGAAATAGAAGTGATGACTAACTTATGATGCCTACCTTTTCTGTGAGCGCTTTCCACATCCCAATTGCTGGCTTTCTATAAAAACCCTTCCCGGTAGCTATGAATGCTTGAATTGGAACATCCAATTTCTTCACAATACATTCAATCTTCTTTTTAAAATCTTCAATTTTCACCCTTCCGTTACCAATAGGCGCTTGATTGCTCATTATTACAATTTTAAATCTTTTTTCAGCTTGTTCTTTTAGCTTTTGTGAGGCAGTAGGAAATGCTATTTGCCAATCTTTTGTATCAACCGGATGCACTTTCCCAGACTTGGTTGATATAAGAGTACCATCCATATCAAAAGCGGCAATTTTGGGACTAGACTTAACACCCTTAGATGTGAAAACATATAACTCACCACAGTCTATATCTTCCCACACATCTTCACTAGTTTCTTTAAGGGACATTGTTACTTCTGCATCAGTTTTTACCTCTTTGTTATTCCTATGAGAATCACCCTCCTCTGCTTTTAGCATCTTATGTTTCTGCGGAGAAGGATCTTCCTCCTCTAATTTTCTCTTTACATTGATTCTGGGTTTATCATGCCCTTCAGGCGGGGGATCAAACTCAATGACATGAATATAATTGTTCAACAAGACTTCAATTCTAGAGTCATGTCCTATTTTATAGATTGCATCTTTCTTTAAAGCAAATCCATCAAGACCTGAGGCATTCACTCCTACCTGTTTTAGCTCTACTTGACATTTCTCACAGTCAGCTTTTAAACTTACTGAAACAAATGTTTAAGTGTCATGAGCAAAAAATGTTATTTCAACTAAGTTATAAACCAGGAAAAAGTACTGAACAAAATATACAACACAATGTTTCTTATATAGGTTACGTTTAATGTACTTATCAGGTGTTCGAATTCCCAACTTGGCACCAAACTACTACCTAAAGCTGAATATTATTAAATGAATTAAGCTGCTGAAATCAAAGCTACGTGTGTAATGAGACTTATTTCTACGACTTCGTTGCTGAATCCACTACTACTCACTACTCACTTTGTTGACGAGAGCAAGACTGATCTCTGATCTTGGTGAGTTTACTGCGTCCAATGAAAATTTCTGCATTGTGAAGTAGTTTAATCGGAGCATGCGTATCAAGTAAACATTTAAAAAAACACTGTCGTGTCATGTCCTTTAAATTAATTATAAGTCTATACAAGTTGCATAATAATTTACAGTAAAATCTAGCTAAATTGATGTTTCGCCTTTAGGTTATTCACAAAAATAACAGATGTATCAACAATAAACAAAAGTCACGGCTAGGCGACTAAGCGTTGCAAAGAGTATATTAAATTAATGTCATCCGATAGGTAATGCTCTGGACGTCAAAGTCAAAGACGTGACACGTGTCAAAAAGTGACATTGTGAAGTGTAGTTGTAAACGAGCTGTGTGTGTTGCAGCTGTGTGATGTAAATTCCTTCAGCGAGATTTTAGAATTTTTGGAAAAAGGTGATCATACATAGCATTTTCTTCAATAAAATTATCAGAATTTGATACAGAACGATAAACGCCAAGTTATTTCATACATCACTTTAAGTACACAGTAAAAATTAAGGTGCGCTAACAGGAAAACAAACGCCTATTTACTGACGTGTATTTCAATGATAGGGTTAGAATATTATTAATAAAATTTGTTTTACAGTCCTTACATGCAATAATCATGTCTCTTACAAAACGTAAACATTCTGTTGAGAAGGAGCAATTGATTGAGAATGGTGATTCTACTCCCGAGAGTGGACGGAGTAATATCAAAGGAGACGAATTAAATATTGCTGTGCTGTTGTTTTTGTACACGTTACAAGGCATACCTCTCGGTCTAGCAGGCGCTGTACCTATGCTTTTGCAAAACCGAGGCATAACGTACACTCAGCAGGTAAGAAGAAAATCATAAAATTAAAAACCTCTATCATTATCATCTCTATCTCATCTCTCTATCATCATCTATTTATTAAAATTGAATTTTTTATGCATTTCATGAACAAGTATTACATATTAAATTATAAATCACGAATTAATTGTAGTAATCTGGAATTGTCCAATATTAGTAATTATTTCCATAACTATATATACCATACTTAATATCATTTATTAAAAAAATATGTACCATACATTTTTTTAACTTAATGTCGAGAACTAGATAAATTATTATGAAAATGAATTCATTTTGAAATTTCCCTGAAGACTATAACAATCTCATGATTAAAATAAACTATTTTCTTTCTATTTTCAGGCAGAATTCAGTTTTGTTAACTGGCCATTCAGTGTGAAATTATTATGGGCGCCAATTGTAGATGCACTCTTTTGGCCGAAGTTTGGACGGCGAAAAACCTGGCTGGTGCCAGTTCAGTATTTGATTGGTATTGTGATGATCATCATGTCATACAGAATCTCAGATTGGCTAGGGTCTGAAGATAAAGCACCTTCAATGATGATACTTACAGTAACATTCTTGTTTTTAAACTTTTTGGCTGCAACACAAGATATTGCTGTCGATGGTTGGGCTTTGACAATGCTCAAAAGGTGATAAGATTTGAATCATGCTTATTTAACTAGATTTTACTTCGCAACCTGATCTATCCCATAGAGATCATCCATTTTTCCACCATCTACCATAAACAAACTATAAAAAGAAACGGACTGTATTACTTAAAAATAAAAGAGGAAACCACATACCTTCACATAGCTAATAGGTATAGTATATATCAGTAATTATATTACTGATATAGACATGAACATGCATGAAAATAAGGCTAAATAGCTTCCTTGTTAGTAAGATAAGATAGTATATTAGATTATACAATCACTGAAATAGAAAATTGTTAGCTAATATCTATTCCCTATCACAAACTTACTTAGCACTTTAACTTAGTAGGTAATCAGTAATTTCCTAAATGAACATAAATACATTGTCATCACTATTAGTCCTGTATAAATCTAGGCCATTAGTTAACTCACTAATTAATCATAAATTTTTCAGGTGCAATGTTGGTCATGCTTCAACGTGCAACACAGTCGGTCAAACAGCCGGCTTCTTCCTTGGCTATGTACTATTCCTCGCTCTTGAATCTCCATATTTCTGCAATAAATATATAAGGGTAGTACCGGAAGAAACTGGACTCGTAACACTTGCCAGTTTCCTATGTCTGTGGGGGTGGGTTTTCATTGTGACGACTACTTTGATTGCTTTGTTAAAACATGAAGCCAATGACACGGTCAATTCAAAAGGAGAAAGTAACATCAGAGGAATGACAGACATTGTAAATGCGTACAAACAGCTGTATACCATTGTGAAACTCCCATCGGTTCAGACTCTGGCTCTTGTTCTGTTTACTGCTAAGGTAATGTTGGTACTTTCAATAAATAAAATCTTTGACTACCCTCTAAGCTCAATCGGAGTAACTCGTATTCTGTGCTGTAGGTTGTGGGTTCGATTCCCAGGACAAAAGTTTATGAGACAAACATAGATGTTTGTTCTGAGTCTGGGTGTTTATATGTATGTATTAAAAAAAGTATATACGTATTCTAAATTTTCGCAGCATATTGCATCCTATTGGAAGATGATCTTATTTTCAGCTTGGATTTTGTGCCAGCGATGCTGTGTCGGGCCTGAAGCTCGTGGAAGCAGGAGTGCCGCGTGAGGATTTAGCGCTACTTGCAGTTCCCTTAGTTCCTGTACAAATTATCATGCCTGTGGTGAGTCTCTTACACTGTTCCCTGTCAGTCATTACAAACAAAATCGTTTATGACCATCAAGTTGATGGTAGTTATCGAAAATATTTGTATGTAATTTTGTATGACATTACAGCCAGTGCTTTTGATTATTTCAAGAGCAGTAGAACTCACACCAAGTTCGTCCGGGGAAGTACTGCTACCATGCCCACTTCAGCCACCAAGCTTTAATGCATTCGCGTTAGTGTGTTCTGATATGAAAGGTGTGGTTGAAATTACAGGCATATCAGACATTCCACCTTCACGCGTCAGAGTTGCGGGCGCATACGATGCGACTTGGGTCTTGTCGCGACTAAGTAGGGGACGACACAAGTCGTATCGCTTGTTATGGACAGAGGTTACCACTTAAGACCAGGCCGTCCGATCGTTACGTATCTATACAACATAAAAAAATAATACTTTGCGCACCGAAACGAAAAAATCGACTTCATCGCTTATGTAGAGAATGATTCCTCTTTATCTTGTACTTGGATGACATATTTTTTCTAGGTAATTTGATGTCGAAGCCAAAACAACTGAATTTATTTTGAAGAAATTTCTATGAGACTAATCTGATAGTACCGACCGAAGAACAAAATTTTCCATTTTATCGTCATCTTCTTTAATTATCTCCGCAATGACACATTTATTATTTATATTATTTTCTTAATTTTTTTTATTTCGATGACCAGTTGGTCAAAATTTCCTCATACTATCAAGAAACACATCACCTTGTATATGAATGTTTGTGGTGTATCTCAGAAAGTGTATAAAGCTCGCACACACCCCCCCACATGTAGATATTAGCGAAGCACACAACGGGCCCCGCGCCGCTGTCGCTGTGGCTGCGCGCGTTCCCTCTGCGCCTGCTGGTGGGGCCCGTCGCGGCCGCGCTCGTGGCCCTCACCCCGAGCCTGCTGGGGGACTCGGGGCCCTCCTACTTCTACCTGTTCCTCTTGATGTTGCTCTATGTCTTCCATCAGGTGAGCGCAAGGGGACAAATATTAAAAGCTTTTATTTCTGCCATTGTGGTTTGACAGTTACATCTGATGCATAAATGACTGTCTTTTTATGCGATGGTTATTTTTAGCTTTAATAATAATAATAAATTTATTTGAAAAACATAACATCGTAGCACTTTAATAGGCAATAAAATAGTTGAATACTTAAACTGAATCAGACTTGAGTAACGGTGCAAAAATGTGCACTAGCCATCACACTAGGATTCCCTGTGTTGTGGATGGGTAATTCCTTCTAGAAGTAACTGCTAAATTTGTAATCCGGCGTGAATATATAATGACTTGTTTTATTTTCAGACATGCCTCTATTGCATGTTCGTGGCAGTGATGGCATTCTTCGCGAAGGTATCGGATCCGCTCGTAGGCGGCACATACATGACGCTGCTGAACACTGTGTCCAATTTGGGCACTAATTGGCCCAACACCCTGGCGCTTTGGGCCATCGACCATTTGACGTACAAAAGCTGCTCTCTGCCGGAGTTAGAGGATAATACTTGCTCCTCGTCACTAGAAGCTGAGGTAATAACTTACAATAAATTGTACTTGTAATCAATTGCAGGCGCATGAGACGTAACATCCTGAGGAACGATGTTGATAGACGAATGATGATGATAGTATTTTTATTATTATTATTTCCTTTCTAGATCTTTATTTCTCCCTTTTCAGGGGATTATCAAAAAACACGGGCTGTGCCAAGTGTTAGTGGAGAGACTCTAATTATTTTCTTGCGTGTGGCTACCATCGCCTGAGGACAAGAATTTTCTAACTTCTTTATTGTCTTATTATATTATTCTTATCCTTATTATACTTCTTATTATGACTGGCCTCGCAGCTCAGTTGGTTAGTAACTCTGCCTTCTGAGCTGTAGGTCGTGGGTTCGATTCCCACCCAGGACAAACATTTGTGAGACGACCATTGATGTTTGTTCTGTCTCTGGGTGTTAATATGTATTTATAACTATGTATTTACTGAAAAAAAAGGTATATGTGTATTCTATCAGTCATCTGGTTCCCATAGTACAAGCTATGCTTAGTTTGGGGGTAGATGGCGATGTGTGAGATGTCCACCAATATTTATTTATTTTATTTTATTATTATTCTTATGGCTTATTGTCCACAGCTTTGCAAGAGTCAGGGCGGTGTTTGCGTGACCCGCGTCGACGGGTTCTACGTAGAGACGCTGGTGTGTCTCGTGATCGGGTTCCTGTGGTTGCAGTGGGGAAGACCCACCATCAACCGGCTGCAGCGGTTACCCCCCTCCGCGTGGCAGATAGCGAGACGCGGCAGATAAGACTGATTGTATCCTGGATATATGTATTAGCACGCGGTATACAACACGGCATTTTAAGCGGGCATTTGACCGCAGTGAAACAAAAGATACAGACAAGGTTATTTGCGGTAAATCTACATACGTTTATGTTTGAAAATGACTTATCAGTTTTTACTCTTGTCCATTGAAGCCTTGAAGGATAGGAGTTTTCCCACGGATTTGCTCATTTAATGACAAAAACACAGCGGGTGATCATTAGGATTTGCTTTGTATATTTTCTAATACAGTTCAGTACTTTTCAACACGCAGATGTCAGTATGTTTTTTTTTGCGTTAAGCAATCATTTGACCGCAGTCTCAGCTGATGTTAAGTGACGATGTGGTTTACGATGAAGCATGTTTGCCTAGAAGTAACCTATTCACTATCCTATATTGACAATCACTTCAAAATAAACAGTGGATTCGGTGAACGATAAATTACATTTTGTATTAAGTATGTTTTCTTATCATCTCACCAGAAAAACTGAAAACTTTGTCGGGTTACATGTTACAGATTATTTGAAATGAATAACATGAATATTTATAAATATGTTTTTAAAGGGTCTGTTATATTATCATCCCTCTTAGTTGAATTTAAAATGATAGTGTATATGTATTTCTGTCGCCGACTGTACATCCGCTATTCGTTTAAATAAAACTGCAATATTTTGTATTTGGTGCTTTCTGGTACTGTGTGGGTGAGTGTGTTTGTTTGTTTGTGTGTGTGTGTGTGTGTACAGACGTATTGTGCTCAATACTTTTTCAGCTTGTAAGCCTTTATTTTTGCACCCAATACCTGGGTCTGAGTAAACAAATAAAGAAATACGCATGTTGACCAGTTCTTGTCATGTAACCTGCTATAAAAGGCATTACTTTGAATGTAAGTAAACGCAAATTGACAGTAAGTCATTTGCTGACACCAGGAGCGAGCTGACTTTAAAATATACTTAGAGAATATTTAAGTCAGCATTGACTTGATATAAGCTTTTGGCGTGACTGTGCAAAGCTTAATGATTAAGGTTCAGAGAAAAAGGTACATTACTAATTTAGTAGCAATAGGTGTTATTATTAGTTATGTTTTTCAGTGACCTTTATCTATTCGCCCCAAAATCTTAGTAATAATACTAAACGTTGCTACATTTTATAATAATTGCCTATTTTTGTAAATTTTAGTGTAGATTAACTTAACCATATAAAATTTTCTACTTACAATCAATACTTTCTTTACCACTTTCTTAAAAATGAGCTCAAATCTACCAAAACCATTACCAAATCATTCCATTACTGTACTGTAGATACTCAGAAGGCGATTAACAAGATTAAAATTGAAATACACCGTTGTCTGTTTCTGGCAAGGTGTCTGACGAAATAAAGGAAAGAGATAAAAACTAACTACCACACTACCATCTCATTGTGATGAGCGATTTTAAAACGTCCACCATCTTAATTTGCGTGCTGAGTTCGAACCATTGTATATATAGTTCATTTTGTTATTTGTATATTGGTATCTAGAAGTTTTCTTTTGTAGAGTTAAGTGTTGTGATAGAAGTATTAAATATGTACTTTAAGTACGAATAAATTCCCCCAATAGTATATAAAATTATATGCAGCTATCCCTTTCATACATAAAGATTAAGAACCACGAATCTGGGGAAATATAGGATTATATATTATGAGTTTCTTATGAATTTTGCAGCCATTATAATATAGGGTGTAAAAAAAGCTTCCGAAACACAGTTTCGGGGAAAACTTAACCGACATAAATCTGAATCAGAAAATTGTTTTGAAATATGTTAAGTTATTGACTGTTTAATTGTATTTATATATATTCACTTTTATTGAAAGATCAAAATGTCTCACATTCGCGTTCACATATAATTTACGATCTCTAAAACAGAGTTGTGAGAATTGTATCAGTACCTAAAAATAATAAATAAATAATAGTAATACCTAAAATATGTATGCACGAATCCAATGAATAATCGTATCTTTCTTTCGTTACGCGGCATTGTAAAAAAACGTTTAATTGATTTCTCCTAAAATGTATGTATTTTTATATGACCTGTTACTGGAAGTTTTCTTACAACCTGTATATAAATAATAACAGAAAATAAATATATCTTTTATTATTCAAGTAGGTATTAGCGTAGTGTTCCGTTCATTCGTTGCTGTTTACCGCTAGGTAATGATAAGGCAATATAAAAAAAAGGTCAAGATCCATATCCATATACTACAGTGCAAGAAATTTTGAACAACCAATAAGTTTAGAGCATTTTTTAAGGATCTTATTTTCCAAATTCGTGTCTAAATGCTACTTTTTCAAAGTCTACCCGAATCTTTAATGTAAGTTTTCTATAAGCATTTGTGAAATTTCATTGTAATAATATTATATATTTTAAATTATTTATTTATTGTAAACAACATTCATAATTAAATACAGGGAATAAAACAAATGTCTTGAATACTTGTTTCATTTTATTTTTGGTATTTACACGTAACACTCATTAACAGTTTTCTTTAAAATAAGACAACTATAAATATATTATTATTTAACAATCAATAAGTACATTATTAACTCAATACACATACACGCTGTGCGATTACAACATATTTTACGCATTCAATGCTCTCTTTAAACAAATATTTATCATAAAATATGGTAGCTTTTTTTTCTAGTAGAAGCAAAGAAGTGTGTATGGAAGAACTTTATGTTAACAAGTACATAACAATTTGTAACGTTTCCTTTCCACTGAATCCTAGACACACTTGGCAGTGAAAGTTTTAAAATAATTAGGAATAAATAGGTCTCGATACGCAACCTCGGATGGGCTGGGTGCAATCAATATGAAAAGCCTATGATAGTAACTTTAGTTTTTAATGAAAATGGTACGTCTGTAACTTCTGAAACGAATACTAAATATCGACTAAATCCATTTTCACGATACATTTTTCAACATTAAGTGCGTTAAGTAAATAAACATAAATGAAAAAAGTTGATAACTTTGCTGTCCACATTATATTTGTTGCAAAACGCAACTACTATATCTAGTCTTTTGGCCTGAAAATTTTGTAAACGGTAACACTTTATATAAGTACACACATGTTTTATAATTGACCCTTTTTTATGGAATTTTTGTTATTTAAGTGAACTCATACCATATAGCGAGTTTTTTTATAAACCATTTACATAAATATTGAATGACACTTTCACACAGATCTCAAAACTATAATATGAATGCCTCGCCAGTTTTGCGGTAATGTGTACCAAAAGCGATTAATATTAACGTGTTTTTATCGTAACTTCATTATTTAATAAGTATTTTTGATAAATAAATGAAACTAAAAGAGATGTTTTAATTACATTTTCTTCAGTTTTTCAGAACATTCAATAAGATTAAAAAAAAATAAGAATCTATATTCAATTATCACTAGTTACTTCTACAAAACGGATTTGTAATCATAATACAATAATGTTCTAAATAAAATTGTGATTACTAATCAACCACATAATAATGGACATAATGCACATCCAAACATTTGACTAGACATTGAATAGTAACTAAACTATACTACAGGTATTTGCTTGACAGAACCAAACCGCACTTTCGATGAAGTTTACATTTTAAGTTATTGATTCGGAAGATAAAAATTGTAAGCAGTAGCTTGGGTAAGTTTTCTATCTATCCATCTTTTTCATTTTACTGTTATTTGTAATTATTTTCATTTAATAAATAACGTAAAATCAAACGTGTAATTACTCGGAATCAGTGAAAAATTAAGTACGGCAAAAGGATTTGAATAAATATTTAGTTTTCAGGTCAACAGTTGAGTCTATGATCGTCTATTTTGCAGTTGTGCGAATCGACTTCGGCGCCTTTACCTAGCTGTGATAGACACCCTATATACAGGTAAAGTGATAATTTTCAGAAATAACGAGCTGCTACCAATAATTTTTCAGTAGGCTCCCGTTATTTTAACGTAGTAGCCATAATCACGGGTAAACTGAATTATTTGCGGGTAGCTCGCTCACATCTATATCAATATATGTCTACCCTCTTTCCACAGTTTTTTACGTTCTACTAGTTTCATTCGCATTCACAAACATGTCGTTAATTCTAAAAATACATAACCAAGATCAGTTAAACTATAAAGTTTATATATAATATAATAATAATATTGGTGGATATTTCACACAGCGCCATCTAGCCCCAAAGTAAGCTAAGCATAGCTTGCATCTTGGAAACCAGACAACTGTTAGAATACTTCTATACTTTTTCGTAAATACATATATAATACATACACCCAGACACAGAACAAACATCTATGTTCGTCACGCAAATGTTTGTCCTGGGTGGGAATCGAACCCACGACCTACAGCGCTGAAGGCAGGGTTACTACCAACTGAGCTATAAGGCCAATCAAACTGAATTATTTAACTGAGTACAATGTAATCGCTCGATCGCAGGTCATTGTCTATGGTCTGGATAGGTCTTCGTCGCTTATGATCGGCTTCCGGTCCTCGGCCTTGCTGCCGCGTGCGAATCTGGCGACTCTTCGCGCGATGGCGCTGGTCTTCTCTACAGCTCCCCAGCCGCCGCCGCCGCTACCGGACAGCAAGCCGGTAGTGTCCTCACCCAGCTTGCTGTGGTGGATCCCGTACAAGAAGTACAGAAGCAAACCTTGACGAATCGGAGGGAAATGGTGAGTCAGTATCGTTTATTTGGTCTGACATTTACTTTTTGGCTGTGCACATCGCAACTATATCACATAATAATTACTTTGCGCAGTAAAACGACGTAATACTAATACAATCAGGGTCAACGTACTTTTTCAACATCGAACATGTTAGAAACAACGAGTACATAATAATCACTCAAAACTCGTATAAACAATCCAAGCAAATAAAAGCCAAAAATTAGAACACCGCGAAATGCCATGAAATGAAGACATGGAGCAACTATTTTCATATTTAATCGGAACTAATTACACAAACACAGTAAAGAAACTCATATCTTTCGCATGGATTGTGCCAAGCTGATTTTCAGGTTGCGATATTGCTAATCAGACTTTATTCATAGAAATATACATACATCGAAATTGAATTTAACTTCGGATTGTTTATCAAATAAACCCTTGAGTTTGCTTGTTGAAGTTTAGATAAAAATGTGTCGAGTGGGTAACTCACCAACTGTCATCCAAATACCAAAGCGTGCCCACGTCTGCAAGTCCAGGAATGTCAACAGTGTTATGTTCATCGCAATGCATAGGCCCGGAACAAAAGGAATGTAAGGCACTTTGAACGGCAGCGGTGTATTGTTCTTGTAGAAACAAAGTATCGGGAAGAGACCTGTAGTAGATGAAACATAGATTGAAGAAATTCCCAACACAGATCACATTAATATCACAAAATTCAAATCTATACTTACTGAAGAACGAAATGATCATTATAAATGTGGATGGGAATGCTAAACGCCATTCGGGTACATTGGGTTCGTGAAATCTTTGTATCAGATGGTAGTCAATGTTCAGGGCGGTTATCGATATAGCGAAAATACAAACGCAAATCGTCACTCCAGCCCCCGGTTTCTTGCCACCCAACACGGGTTCCAGCCAGGCGAAACCGGGTTTAAGACGACCTACCGGGGTAGGGTCAAACATCTGCAACAAAAAATACTTTAGAATATTCAAATGCGATCAGACGACAAGCATCCTATAAAAATGATTTCTGTAACTAAACTTCTTTTAACTTCAATGCCATGCAAGTCACGTATAAGTTCAGTTGGGATGATTCCAGCTAAATATCCAATCAAAATGGAAAGGAATAACTCACCTCTGAAGGTGATCCTGCTTCAGTTCCCGGTGTCCCAGTTGCAGAACTATCTTCACGGTCTCCAGGAGATTCCAATTGTGGCGTGAAGCACTTTTCACCTATCATCGGACCAGGCTGGTATCGCAGTATAATAACGCCGGCGCTCACAATCGTGTATGCCATCAAAGTGCCGATAGACATAAACTCGACAAGAGTCTCAATGTTGAAAAATAGAGCGATCAATGCAGAAGAAAAACCAGATATAAATAGATTAGCAGTCGGAATTTGTGATTTCCCATTACTGAGGAAACCAAATAGAAGTCCGTCCGCTGACATCGCATACAAGCATCGCGGAAGCGAGAATAAAGATCCTAATAAAGTTGATGTCATGCCACAAACTGCTCCTATAGCAACTGCGTACTTCGCCCATTCGGCTCCAACCCGTCCCAGTGCCGAAGGCAACGCTGATACAGGATCTATAAGATTGTACGGAACCATAAGGGTAAGAGCCAGTGCCACAAGAATGTATAAAATTGCAACTATCGCCAGTGACAAGAGGGTCGCCCTAGGAATAGCGCGCGATGGATCTTTGGCTTCTTCACTCGCTGCAGAAATACTATCGAATCCCACATAAGCGTAGAAACAAGTAGCTGCTCCAGTCAGGATACCGCTTATTCCCTTTGGTGCAAATCCTTCGTTATTCGACCAGTTACTAATATCAGCGTGATAGAAACCCAAAAATATAACGAGTATTATGACCAAAAGATTTAGGATAGTAAGTCCGTTATTGATGTACGCGGAAGTTTTGACTCCAACGGCAAGAATAAGGGACGCCGTTAGGCAAATAACAAAAGCAAGAAGATCTGGTGGTCCAGTTCCAAAATGTGTGGTGCCATCAAAATTTCCCATAAAAGCGATTGTTGCGTTGCTTATTGCCCCATCGAACATTGAATCTAAATAACCTGACCATGCTCTAGCAACAGATGCGGCTCCTGGAATTAAAATAAAATTTTATTTTCAGTCCAGTATAAAATAATACTAAACATAAATAGTTAATACAAATATTTTACCGATAATGTACTCCAAAACGATATTCCAGCCGATGACAAACGCCCAAAACTCGCCAATGCTCACATAAGTGTACGCGTAAGCACTTCCTGCTCTCGGTATTCTTGTACCGAATTCAGCATAGCACAGCGCGGCTAGTAGTGAAGTTATACCCGCAAAAAGAAAACTGAGCGATGTAGCTGGCCCAGCCATGGTGTGTGCAACAGTTCCAGTTATTACATAGATACCAGCGCCTAACATGTGACCAACACCTGAAAAAATAGTTAAACTTAGTATATAATATTTAATAAAATATTTAATCGCTCTCTCCACCCAAACGTCTAAACATTTCATACGAGATCTTTATTCTCTATGTCTCAGACATATCTAAACATTTCCAAAGAATGATACTTTCATTCGACCAATAAAACTTCGATGAGAAAAAGAGAATCGTCAGTTTGATTTTACTGAACTAACTAAAATGATAATTGCTGAAAACTTACCCAGTAAAGTGATGTCGACGGTAGTAAGGCATCGGTTCAGAGGCGTTTCGAGATTATCACAGTGGACTGGCTTGCAGCGGTTCATTTTATGGCAGAATCCGGAGAGCACGTGCCCCAGAATCTTGTGTCTGGCGCCCGGCATTTTGATTCTAATACCAATTAAATATATTAATGGCGGAAATATCTGTCTGCGTCTTTACAGAAAAAAAAACGAGCTTACTGGAGTTACTGTTTATATGAAGATAAGTACTATGTATACTAGCGTAATGGAATCCCAAAAAGATTTTATGCAAAATATTTTTTTTTTAGGTCCAAGGTAACCTTACGTTTATCTACATTTCAGATGACCTACAAAAGTACAGACACAGTGACCTAATAAATATCTAGTCTTTTCCTACTCGTTTCGCTCACCTTTAGTCAACAGTTATTCATTCATGTCCAACTATTCACTGAATTTATTAGCACTAATATGCGGAAGGTTTCAATCACTTGCGAAATTCTTAGGACTTGAATTGTTCATTTAGGATTGTGGCTGCAATTCTCAACCCGCGAGCCCAGCGATAGTCCAGGCCCAACGTTACGTTACCACAAGATCCAAAGATGCGCGCGCATCTAATCGATTTCTTAAATTTCCCAGTGTTAAAAGCGTAACTCGGATCGTCACGATGCAATTATGTATATTATGATCTTTAATGGTAAGTAGTCCGAACGTATGTAAAATAATCACAATAGGTTTAATATTGAAATGCAACTCGTCAGGTAATTAATGGTTTATATTTATGATTAATATACTCATTATGCTTATTTTATCACTATCTACATAAAGTGTATGGAGAAAAACTATTCGTTTCTGTAGATTATATTTATTTAGCCGGTTTAAATCTAAAGCGCATCGGGTGCTTTAAACTATTAGTAAGTTTCGTGACAAGCTTGACGGGGGGTCCCTCCCAAGAAACTTCATAAACATCCAAGAGTTTCTTCATAAATATCTCGATTTCTAACTCTGCGATCCTTCTGCCAATGCAACTTCTAACGCCAAATCCGAAAGGCAAGCTGACCATGGGATGCGCGTTTCCGTGGTATAGTGGGTCGTCTTTGCTCACAAGCCATCTTTCCGGTAAAAACTCCTTTGCACGAGGGTAATATTTTTCCAAGCTTGACAAGTACTGGTTCGGTGCAATTACATCAACCTTGAAACAAAAATACAATCAGATTTCATCTATACATATAATAAAATTGTAGAAAAGTGGTGCCTGTACAATGGAAATATATAAAAAAAAAGTAGCAAGGGTTGTTATTATATCGATGCCGAACCCGAAATTGTAATTAATTTTTTTTTTGTCTGTTTGTCTGTGTGTTTGTGCACGCTAATATCAGAAACGGCTTATTCGATTTAGATACGGTTTTCACTAATATATTGTAGTAAGCTTCACTTAACATTTAGTGTTTATTTCATGTCAATCGGTTCATAAATAAAAAAGTTATGTCAATTTAAAGAATCACGGCGAACATTTTTAATTCAAAATATGCTGCCCGAAAAGTCACTATTCCACGCGAACGAAGTCGCGGGCACAGCTAGTTTATAAATAAAAAAACGCAGAATCGGTATGGACCTGAACTTACCCCCTTAGGAATTTGGTATCCTCCAACAACATGCTCCTTACTCGCTCGTCTAAGATTAGCTGGAACTATGTGCCAAATCCTCAGAGATTCTTTAAGACAGGCTTTCAAATACCGACTGCTATCCTTAACACGTATCTCTTCTCTTACTTTGTCTTGCGCTTTTGGATTGATCGCCAAACGGTACAACAAGCTCATTGTTACGAAAGCTACCTGCAAAATTTTATAGAATTGTTTGTAAGCTATTCTTTTCTATAATAAAACTTCAGCCAAATCTGAAATAATACATACAGTGTCAATTCCAGCCATCAGCATCTCATTGCCCATCATAACAGCCACTTTCTCGTCGATTGCTAAAAGTTTTTCAATAATACTTTTCTCTTCTTCTGGGACATCGTGTCCCCTCTCGTCTATTGCTTTCTTTGCGCGGTTGATATACATTTCACTTAGCCTGAAATAAGGAGATGAATTAGGCACATAATTTACAACATCGTGCCGTAAAACTTAATATTATGCAAGAGTTTTCATTTTTTTCCAGTTATGTGGATCTTTTTTCAGACATCGTAGAATTTTTTTTTCCTAGACAATTTTTTTTCTTTATAAGGAGGTAAAACATCTCAATTGTTTCTATTTAATTTATTTTGTCAATCATTATGTACTCACTGCCACTGTGTATCGAAAACTTTTAAAACTTTTTTGAAATTAGGCGTAGAAATGTATTTCCAAGGCATGAACTCCAGTTTGAAAGTTAAATCGAACATATCCTTCGTGCATTTCATCAGCTGACTTGCCGGATGGTCGTCAGTTAAATCGTCGCTCAGACATCCCAACCTCGCACCCAAACCTATTAACGCAACAGACTCTAAAGACCATTTCGTAATTTCTTGCTCAAAATGTGTGTCAAGGTAGTCTTCTTGGTTTTTCAATTTTGTTATCCTGAAAGCACTGTTTGTATGAGAACAAATAAAGATACACTTTAATTTAAAGTTAAAGATTTGGTTTCTCATGGAACAGTACTTCATGCTGCGTTCCAGATAACTTGGTATACTATCATACCTCGCAACCATCTCCTCAGCAATTTCTTCAAGACCCGGTGCGTAAAGTTTTATAAGTTTAGGTTTCAGCATGGCTGGGTTCACCTTTGTACGGAAATCACGCCAATCAGTACCCTGCCTGAAAACAAACTATTTATTTTACCCATATTATTTAGAACGAATACATTTCATGCAATTCGAATTCATTGTTTGCTCACGCTGTCATCAATCCGTAGACTCCTTCGAAGGTTGACTTTTTTAGCTCTTCTCTATAATATGTGAGAGTTTCAAAACCAGGTCGTGTCGGATTAGACTCCTCGGCTCTATATACCTGGTAACATAAATAATGATTAAAAATAACATTGCACATAAAACGAAAAAACTGACTTATCGCCAATGAACGAGAATGATTCCTTGTTGTCGCGTAAGTACTTGGATGACATATTTATTACAGTTATTTTGATTTGAAAAACTAATTTACCAATTATGATGAAAATTTGTGTTGGACTAATCTGAAAGTATATCTCTATCCGGTACATATGACATGACGGAGATCTAAGGTAAAACATTAAGAAAATACAACCGAATTGAGAACCTTCTCCTTTTTCTGAAGTCGGTTAAAATAAGTCGTTTAGGTGATAAATATATAATATTCATTAAACACCATACTTTGTTTCAATGAACTTAATAATTTATTTTATATATTTGTATATTACCTGCTCGAAATGTTCAGGTTCAAATAGAATTACGAAAGGTCCTCTGCCAAACACTCCTTTCATTTGCATTATTGGTCCATATTTTGCGGTCAAGTCACCCATTTTATTGAATAACTGGGCATCTGGTCCAATCTCACCTATAAAATAAAGACAAATGTCATTTTCGAAACCGGTGTCAAACTCTTGGGTTCAGCAACTTTGAAGTAAACATCACACAATACAAATACACACCAATTATAGGCAGAAAATGATGCAACGGTCCGATTATTGGCAAGGAGGATAGTCCAGGCATAGCGCTAAATGGCTTGACTTCTGCTTGTGCGGACCACGATCTCTTGTTGACATATCTGAAAATAAAAACCCAATAACATCTAAGTCTGACTCTTAGTGCCCCATTCCGAACGGTGCACAAACAAAACTATTATTACCTACGAGCTATCACAAACAAGCGTAAAGGTACCTACTACATAGGTAATTGTAAAGAATGTTAGGTACGTACCGATAGCAAATACGCAGCTGTGGACCGAAAAGTTTAGTAGAATCACTTATAATTTTTGACCTCATATTCTTATAACTCGCAAATCACAATGCAACAAAACTAGCAAGAATCATGTAGGAACACCAACTCCGGTTGAAACTATCGTTTTGAATAGATACAGATTAAATAAATGGATACCTAGGTACCAGACGGGCGTAAACTGATAAAAGATTTATTTATATAATACAGCAGTCGTCGTGCACAGAAACTCGTGAACTGTGTGTGATCCAAAACATTTGTATCAACTAGCAAACTGGATTTGTTTGACCTTGGTGAGTAGATAGGTACGTAGAGCGTTGCTCGCACTAGGTACCAATCGCTGCCCAACGCCAACCGTCGCGTCGCCTGAGATTAGAAAATTGTTTTTATTTTTTATTTTTAAGTTCATTCACTTGCGGCTCGCGACTTCGCTTGGGCGTAATAAAACGCGTGCTATTATTAATATAATATGTTTGAATTGAACAGCTTTGAACAATGTGAAAATATTTCATGCACGAATGAAATTTCTGTTTCGTAGTAGCAAAGAACCACTCAGTATGCTTCATAAGGTTCATAAATTGTTTTTAAATCAATCAATATAAGCTCAGCCTACATAAACGATAATAAAGACCTAGGAAAACAGTACTAAAATTATTCATCATTATTATCTTTTTGGAAAATTTAATTATATATAATACCAAAGGTAAGGTAATGAATGAGCTATGTCTACCCCTAAAGTACTTAGGTAATGTATTTATTAATGTAGACAGCGTAAAGTAATACTAAATATATACTAAAATAATGTGTTTTCTATGTGCACGGTTGACGGTAAATCGGAATGCTGGCATTGCATCCCCTATTATACTTTTTACCTGTGGTGGCTGCAGCGGCCCTTGCTGCCACTCTACACCTGCATATCAAGATCTAGTCAATGAGATCCTAATTACTGACACATACGAGTATGAAGACTTCTTCCGCCAAGATTGCAGGACTCCACTAATTTATGTAAACCTGACACCGAACCTCGGCTTCAGCAACTACGTATGAAGTTGTTGATGTACAACGTTGCTTAGATCTCCCGCATCCTCGCTTTGAGAATCATCACTATGATCAATATGAACCAACAGGTTGTGTGATGTGATATATCAAATATATAGGTACCAAAGTAGTAAATATTCAATATCTGCGCAATTTGTATGGAGTGGTGGAACAAACCCCACAAATAATACACTAAAATCCTAAAATATTACTGTTTTGAAAATTAAAACTAATAAAATATGGTATCAAAAATAAACACAACACGCGTTTCAATAAATAGTAACTCAACCATCGAAAGTCATTACTTACGTTTTCTAATAATTCGTATTGTCGAATTTCACAAAACAATCGAAGGTAATAAAGTAATTAACCTAATAAGGTGTCTTATTTACGCTTAAATTATAACACATACCCCAAATCATCATCACGCAGAGAATAGAGGGTAGTTTGAATTTAATTAGGTGCACCAGACATTGGTTAATACAGGCTAAGAGGCCATAGCCGGTCCGACTGAAAAATAAAAAAGTTGAGTGAGGTTGCTTAATGTAAGACAATATATTACACGTCTTGATAATGAACAATAATTAGTTAATACCACGATTCAAGATGCATATATGATCCATTAGGAAGTCAAAAGCTTTTTAATACAAGCTTAATGTAATTCTTTAGTCTGCGCTTAAAACACTGAATTTCCAGGATTCTCTCCAGCACACATTCTCACTCACACTCAAGGTCTACTGCCTACTTTATTCAAGATGGACAATGCGTATGGAGACTGACATCGACAGTGCGATCTATTTGACATTCCGAGTTCCTTTACGGACAGAGGTCAACCCTTACAGGCTTTTATTGCAAAGAATACAACATAATCCGCTAGTCCCCTTCCCCAAAGGATTTCGGGGACTGGTTGCAGGTTGCCCTCCAACACAAACAGAAGCGAGTACTACGATGCAACCAATTATATTCGTTAAAAAAAGAATGACCGGATACCACTTATTTCATCTACTGTTTTAAACAATTGCAAGGCAAATAATTTAAACATTATTCAGAAAATGTTCAATTTCTTCATACAGCCTGATAATTCGATAGATTAATATCACTGATTGACGCAAAACTGCAGTTTGACAAACCGTTTTAGGCAGGCCGAGACATTATTAGGTCATCCAATAGTTCGTATGTACGACCCCCCCTCTCGTCCCTAGAATCACAAACCAAACCAAAACCATTCAACCCATCGCCACCAACAGTGCAATAACGAATGATACATTTTTTGTAAATATTTTGTGCAAATAATAATGGACCTACTACAATAATGTGAAATCCAGTGGTAAATAGTGAGTGTAGTGTATTTTTACCCGTGTTTGTACCGTATCCCTCACTCAAAAATCTCCCGCTGGTTATTACATTCAGTTATATGAAATTTCTTTGTCACTTCCAAAGCTAAAACTATCGATCGATTACGAAAGAGCATAGTTTGTGTGTTAAACTGTTTTCACCGTGTTATTTTTGTTGTAAACATGGATGGACTGATGTGAAAATGCACTTGATCTGTGAATAAACTCCACTACTTTGGCTAAAAACGTTGAGGTTGCCAACTTGGTGTTATACAAATGTGTTTACATTTGGTTTTCGAGTGTTTTTTCTAGTTATAACGGTACTGTCTACATTATTGTCTCCGGATACACGACTAAAATCGACTACTGAAAATGAGATAAAAATTGGATTACTAGCCTCCTATCTCGTGTTCCTTACATCACGTCCATGTATTGTTGTTCGTTTCTGTAAGTACTGCAACATTTAAATTATTTTATGCATATATTTCCACGCCACTCGCTTTCTGTCTGACTTGTGATGCACAATCATATCACAAAATGTAGAGTAATATAGCACTCTTCAACTATTACCAGTTATCTATGGTACAGGCTCACTGCTAAGATGGACCTGTCGACCTGTGGTGGGTAAATATGAGACAAAGAAAATTTATAGTTAAGAAATTTATGCAAAATTGCAAACTTTAACATACCAATTTCTATTCATCGTAGGTAGTCAGTGACCAAGGCCTGTACCGGTGCCCTGCATAGGATATATTGTGCATGTACCCGTATATACACTGGACCCAGCCAGCCTAACTTCATAAGTATCGGAGCAAGATTGGGTTGTTGGCAGCACTGTATCAGTTGCCTCATAGGTCCCTGGGTGGAGAGCATGATGTGATTATGAACCCTCATAAACCCAGCAATGGTCTTTACAATATCTTGACCATATTCAAAAATGATGAATATGAATATTTTTTAGGTTCCAAAGATCTAAACTCTGGTCAGGCCCATGGGTACTGGATTTTTCATCATTAATATCATTGATATAATAATCTTCTGATGTTCTCCTTCTTCAGTCTATGCCACATTGCACCATCAAACTGCAATTCAAGTTTTTCTGTTCAACTGCCAAACCAGATCTAAAATTATCACTTAGGTCAATGACCTGTCATGTTTTGGTTTAATGACCCAAGAACAGTTTAAACATCTGGGTTAGTGCAATGTGGTATGAATTTTAAGCACAGAAAAGATAATAAATAAAACAATAATCAATTTTTGGTGTTGAAATATCTTAATTATTATTTATTGATTAACTTTTTCGTTACATAAACATATTTGCTTAAACTATTTGCAGATACAAGTATCATTCACTATTTTGAAAATATGGTGTGGTTTGAAGAAATTATATTAATTATTAATTCTTCTTCATAATTATCACTGTAATCAGTCAGAGTCATTATTATATCGATTTAGGCACGCTCGTCTTAAAAGTCTAATTCATTAATAATTCCCTTCTAAGTGAAAAGTTACACAACATCAAATTTAATGGAAATTAAAAAGGGTCCATGTTTTATTTGTGACATTCAATTACCAACAATGGACAGAATCGGGAGCAATCTGCAATGATTGGTTGAATCACATCGGGACTGGTAATTATCTCATATTAGCTTGACCAACATGATAACAGGTCATTGCTAACTGAAAATTAAAATGGGGCACCCATAGTGGTCTTTGCTAGGCATGCTGGAATAGGAATGGCACAATATGTCACCATTGCACAAATGAAGAGAAGGTAAAAGGCATGCTTTCAAAGCTGATTTCTTCTGAATCAACAGTGTTGTCGACAGCCTAGATTCCGTCATATTACCTTATGGTTGCCAGGCTGGATGGGTAGTGTTTAGTTATCGGGAAAAGGGAAAAAATACCTTTTGAAGGTGAGGCCAGAGGCCTGTCTTGCATCATGCTATGGAACGAGTAAATATAAATAAATATAGCAGACATTTCATATGGTGCCATCTAGCCCCAAACTAGGCATAGCTTGTACCTTGGGAATCAAATGTTTAGAATATGTATATGTACAATATAATGTTTATGTACATGGAGACAGAACAAATATCTATGTTCGTCAAATGAATGTTTGTTCCGGGTGGGATTTGAACCCACAACCTACTGGACAGAAGGCAGAATTACTACAGTATAAGGCTAAGGCCAGTCATCGAATGTATACTCCGAGGCTTCCTCCTTTGGTCTTTGCCTTCTACACTGTAGGTTGAGGGTTCAATCCCACCCAGGACAAATAGATGTTTGTTCTGAATCTGGGTGTTAATATGCATTCTATATTACATATTTACTAAAAACGTATATAAATACTCTAACAGTTGTCTGGAACCCATAAGCAACTATGCTTCATTTGGGGCTAGGTAGCACTTTCTGAAATATCCACACATATATATTTATTAAGATATGCATGGAAATGTCATGTATTTTATTGTAATTCACTTTTTTAATTAATTTCCCTGATAGATGATTATTAACTCCTTCCATGATGTCATTTATTTTATAATAATATATGCTTCCCGTTATAGTGTTAGTTTTACAAACATACAAATATCGTCTGATTCCACAGCAGACTATCATGAGTTTCCTTATAAGGAGGGAACATATAATTGATTATTGGTGAGCATATAATTGAGAATATGTGGATTATTTTACCCTAGAACTCTAAAACAATGATTCAATATCTTAATCATTTATTAAAACTTAGATATATATATTTACATAAATTAACACTTTTTTGATAGCTAATTTATGCTTGTAGCCACAAGTGTTGTGCTATTTTGTGAACGTAGACATGATAAGTGGTGAGTTCAATAATACTTTCACAGTAAAATGAGAGAGCTGAATCATCATTTAATTCAATTGATGCATTTCTCAATCATCCCACAGCTAGGACAAATCTTTAGGCAAAGTACAGTCTTTAAATACCACTTAGCTGATTTCAAAGTGTTGCCTTGATAATTCAATTAGAAATCCAATTGATACTATGGCATTTATCTGTTTGCAACACTAATAAATAGGCAATGAGGAAATCAGTGATGGTTTATTTACCTACAGATTATATTAAGAATATTATTGTAGGTAATTTTCCACAATGAATAATGTTTTGCATGCCAGTAATCTTATTCAAAACACACAGATTGTTTTATTTAATGGTTAGAATATCTTTGTGTTTTCATGCTTTGGCCATGGTTCGTAACAAAGTGGTTTGTAAATAAACTGCATTGTAAATACTACAAGGAAACTCCGACTACATATTGGCTGTGGTCATTTTCATTTAGGCACAGACAGTATTCATCCTACGTTTGTAAAATTGCCTTTCTGTAGCCCAAAGGTTTCCTGAAATAAACTCTTATTACTAGTTGTCCATGGGCGGCGGTTACCACTAAACATCAGGTGGGCCGTCAGCTCGTTCTGACACCTACATCACATAAAAAAACTTTTAATAAACTTTGATTTGTCCAAGGTACGTAAATATGTACATATCCTACTAATATTATAAACGTGAAAGTATGTATGGATGTTTGTTACTCTTTCAAGCTCAAACGGCTGAATGGATTTGGATGGAATTTGGTACCAAGATAGCTTATATCCTGGATTAACAGATAAGCTACTTTGATCCCGGAAAAGAGCAGTTCCCGTGGGAATACTCATTCACCGCGGGGCGCAGCTGGTAGGAAATAAACCCTATCCTCAGTGAAACAAATCATAGATTTTACATTATATCTTTCATGACAGCTCACGGCTGGGCGTCGGGATGGCGAGCATGAGCTCAACGCTCGTCGAGACAGTCTCCATCAACTACGAGGACTTTAACGAGAGCTTCCTTACGTGCGGCACCTGTTTATGTTAGTACACTGTGCTTTTTGACCGATATGTTTTAGTTTCGCCGACCATCGGTGCTAACAGCCTAGTACACTCCAGACACAGGTTTCGAGATAATTCAGTAGTACACTGGCATGCCACTTTTAAGACAGTAAGCAGACATAAGTGAGATTCACACTGAATCAGTTATTGACTAAAATTGCAGGCGTATGAGACGTAACATCCCCGTCTCGGAGTGATGGACGCAACGCAATGCGACTTGTGCCATCTCGTATTCTGGTGGATTTGAGTCGTATTGCTGTTGTCCATGGACAGCGGTTACCATTAACATCAGGTGGGCCGTCAGCTCGTTATATCACCTACATGGCATAAAAAACTCAAGACTAATCAGTGCTGACACATTACTAGCATTGTGTAAACATGCATAAAGTCAGTACAGCGCTGGACATCAGTTATTTCTTAGTCATTCTGTCTGTATATTTGGAAATCAGCCCTGGCCTCATAGCTCAGTTGGTGGTAACGCTGCCTTCTGCGCTGTAGGTCGTGCGTTCGATTCCCACCCATGACAAACATTTGTGTAACGAACATAGATGTATATTCTGTGTTTGGGTGTTAATACGTATTTACAAAATAGTATATAAGTATTAATCAGTTGTCTGGTTCCCATGATATAGCTATGCTTAGCTTACTTTGGGGCTAGATGGCGCTGTGTGAAATGTCCACCAATATTATTATTATCATCAGTAACTGACTCATTGTAAATAAATCTGCCTTTAGATGAAGTGTCTCGTGTACTGTGTCTGGAGCTCATTATATCTGTCTATTTGACTATAATAGTGTTTCGTAACACTAATTTATGATCGGCCTACGTCAAAAGTCTACGTAATCGGCTTAGTCGACTATCAGCTATACTAGAACATCGGCTTACTGCAAATACACAACACGATGCACACAATCTATTAGCTCACTTATAAGATTTTCACCACACTGGTTCGAGAGAACCAGTGACTTTAATATAATAAGTAGAAATCTACACTTATTTACATATTCATCTTTAAGTATAATAAGTCAATTCAGCGCAAACACGACCAAGTATTTGGCTTGGTAAAAGATTATCTATCTGCTAGGCAAAACTAAAATGCAGTTCTTATTTTTTGTCTAAAATACCAATCTTAAATGGACAAGTTAGTTCGAATTGTCTTTAAATGCTTATTTTGTTCGTATTGACGCGAGCCTAATAAAGCTTACTGGGACTATCCAGTTATGCTGAATAATAAAAGAACTACATTAACACAGAATGAACATTACAGAAGACTTAATAGAGTTTGTATCATTCAATGAACACTTGCAAACAAAACTGCTAAGTACGCGTGGAAGTTAAGATTCACTTGGAAAACTTAACTTAAGACCGAGGGTCTCATACCGCAAAGTAACCATATCAAAGCTATTTATAGTTCCAAGTCACCGTTTGATAATAATTAAAATAATATTGGTGGACAATTCACACAGAGCCATCTAGCCCAAACTAAGCATAGCTTGTACTATGGGAACCAGACAGCTGATAGAATACATATATACTTTTTTTTGTAAATACATACACATAGTGCATATACCCAGACACAAAATAAATATCTATATTCGTGACACAAAATGTTTGTCCTGGGTGGGAATCTAACCCGTGACCTAGCGCAGAAGGCAGAGTTACTACCAACTGAGCTGAGGCCTTTCGAGTAACGAGCCATATTGATACTTGCAGGCACTTACGATGGAGGCGAACACACGCCGAAACTGCTGCCGTGCTCGCACACAGTCTGCCTACACTGCCTCACGCGCATAGCCGCGTCCCAAACCAGGAACTCGAGCAGCTTTCGATGTCCGATCTGTCGGGAGCTTATTAACATACCGAGGGGCGGGGTGGCAGCGCTCCCGCCATCGTTCCTCGTCAATCAACTGCTAGATCTGATGGCCAGCCAACGGAGGGAAGTCATACCGCAGTGTAGTTCCCATCCCGGAAGGGAGTTGCTCTTCTGCGAGACTTGCGATTGCGTTTTCTGTCGTCACTGCGCGGACGGGCCGCACAGCGACACGCCGTGCGACCACACAGTCGTGCCATTCTCGATAGCGCTCAAGAGGATGTCAGAAATACTTCTGTACAGAGCCAACGAGTGTCTTAGCAAATTGGGTTCCGCGAGGGAGGCTGTCGCCGGCGAGTTGCGGAGGTTGGAAGCGGCTGCGACGTCAGCGGACGAGGCCATAGACAAGTATTTCGCCGAGTTGAGAGCGGCGATTGCGAGCCGACACAACGAACTGAAGTCTGCCGCCGCCGCTGCCGCCACGCACAAAAGGAAGTTGCTAGAAGAACAATTGAAGTTGATTGACGCTGAAAAAACGAAAGTGAGTGACTTGTGTTTATGTAAATTCAAATTCATATGTTTGCCAAACATAGATTACAGGATATTTGATAAAATGTGGTACAGCAATGTACTGCTTAACAGCATGCAAATTGTAAATTTGAGTTACGGATTAGAGTAACATTTCGATTACTTTCGCTTCAATCCAATTGGTAGTTTATTTCATTGGTTACCTTGCTGTGTTATTGATGTGGTTACTTACTACTATTCAAGTCACTAATTCTCTCGAACCGGTGTGGTGAAAGGATTAAAGTAGAAGGAGTAAAGTGCGCCTCAAAGAGGCTCCTTTCGTGCACTTGACACATGTCTTCGAATTTTTAGTTCTAGAGCATGTCGGTTTCCTTCCCCGTTTTGAAAACGTGGTGTTGCACACATAAATCTTTAAATCGATAAACTCATAGGTGCACGTCGGGATTTGAACTGGCGACCTCTTGATTGGAACTCGAGGTCAGTACCACCAGATCACCACGCTCTCACATTGATGTGGTTGAAAAATAAATATACCTATCATTTAAATCAGATTTAATGTTTCCACTGTATTGTCGCCAAAAGAAATGAGAAATAAGTAATTATAGTACCTATGGATGATAACTTTGTATGATACTATGTAATTTTACTTTTTGTACTTGTATGTTTTGTATTTTTACTATGTAATTTTAATTATTTTTTTCTAGTATGATTATCATTTTACTTTAAGACCACACTTTTTAGACTTTGGCAATGTTTCTTCTAGCGATTTCGGGCTTGTGATTAATGTGATGTGTATATCAGGTGGAAGCAGAATGTTCAGGGCTGCAGCAGCAAGTGGAAGTCCGGGAGGTGAGCAGTCGCGCCGCGGCCCTGGGCGCGCGGCTGGGCGACGCGGCAGCCCTAGCGGAGCCCAGGGAGAACGCGTTCCTAGCGGTCGACTTCGCACATAACGACGCCCATCAGAGGTTTTTGGAGGCCCTGGGCGAGTTGGGACGAGTGCGGACCAGTACCACTTTTCCAGGGCTATGCACCTTGTCACTAGGTAAGTTAAGGTACAGATAGACATGCTACTAAAAAGCAAGAATATGAGCAAGCTCATTAACTTGAATACATTCTGCCTATACATACAGCCTGAGATAAATAAGCTCGTTTTAAGCATGCGCTTAATTGAGCATGCTCAAAGCAACGATGCACATATTTACTACCAGGCTTTTTGATAGTGTAGTGAAAATATGGTAATCATGTCAACAGAATCATCAAAGTAAGAAAGTTTGTAAGAATAAATTAAAAGTTTTAATGATTTTCATCTCTCTGAGATTTTAGTGAAAAGTCTCACACTGACACATGCCCCGAAAATGTATGACACGAGAATGTTCATTATTAGCAAAGAAAATCACACTTGCTCATGAGCATATCACCTTCAACCGACGCGACGGTCGTTTGATTTATCAGCATGCTCATGTAAGCAGGCATGCGCCTGATATTAGTACTATGCTCATTGCTTTAATAGCAATTCATTGCTGTGCTTGTGAGTAGTAGATGAGTATTGTACTGTAGTGTTGTAGTGTTCCGGTTTGAAAGATGCGGTTGCCGGTGAAATTACAGCCACATGAGACATCCTACCTACACGTCTCAGAGTTACGGGCGCATACGATGCGACTTGGCTCTTGTACCTAGTAGAAGAGGAGTCAAGTCGCGTCCGAGTTTACCACTTAACACCATATGGGACGTCGGCTAGTTCCGCAACTGTATCACATAAAAAGTGACCATTAACTTTACAAGATATTGCAACAGATTCAATCCTGTCAATGACAAAGATTGATTTCAGAATCGGCGTGCGTGTGCGGCCTGGAGACGGTGATGATGCTGCGCACTGTGGACTACCACGGCGAGCCGCGCACCACGGGTGGCGACCCCGTCACCGCCGCTGCTACCATCGACGAGTCGCCTTTACCTTGCGTTGTCACCGATTTGGACAGTGGACTGTACAGGTCAGCGGTATGCAGATTGTGAATCAGTGATCGAGTCAGTTCCTGTCACGGGAAGGTCACTGGTAACTGTACAGCCAGAATATTAAGACATTTACGTGAGATTTGTGACAGTCCGTTTCTGGGTCATTCGGCTCGGATAAAAGGGAGCGACGTACGGTTTTTCGCCCTGAGCGTTGCTGCCCTCTAGCGTTAGGTAGACCACTTCTGTTTCCGTGGCTTACGTCGCGTTGCGTTATTTCAGGATCAGCATGCGTCCGTGGGTGCCGGGTGTGATAAGTCTCCGCGTGTTGGTGTTCAGCCGGGCGGTGCGCGACTCACCGCTGCGGGTGACGGCGGCCGCGTGCGGCGCGCCGCTCAGCGTGTGGGGCGCGCGCGGCGCCGGCAAGGAGCAGCTCACGCAACCCGTCGCGGTCGCCAGGTGCGTGCTTGTGTGTGTGTGTGCGTGCGTGCGTGCGTGCGTGCGTGCGTGTGTTGCGTGTTATTTACCACGAAAGCCCAGTCCGGATTGGTATAATAGACGTCCGGATTGACCCATGCGTGTCTATTTATGATTCGATGACGTGGTGGTTTCTTCCCGTTGTTTTCACTTACTGTTTTGTGAACATAGATTTGCGGCCAAAAACATGGATTCACGCGTCTTTAGGTCTGCGCCGATGGTCTTAGCATAGAAATGATATACCCTATTGTTTGCAGATGTCCGAAACGGCGAGAGATCTACGTGCTAGACGCCGGTAACTCCAGAGTCAAGGTGCTCGACGACGAAACATTTGCATTTAAAAACCATATCGTTAATGAAGGCATGTATTTGCACGTGATTACCATTTTATACTATATATGAACCCAGCAGTCGTTTAACTGCCATATTTTTTCATGTTTAGGTTATGCAGCTGGTTATGAAATTACGGGCACTGATTCTGATTCTGCGACCAATTTATTATTCTTTATATATTCTCAATTTTTTAATTTCTTTGTTTTAATGGAAATCACCTGTTTTAGGTTTAGCGGGACGAAGTTGCACAGGCATAGCGGTAACAGCCGAGGGCGTCGTACTAGTCAATTGGCGAACTCGAACTCTTACTGAAGTAAGTAAAACTATAACCTTAGAACATTATATCTTGGAATTTAACAGACTTAGAAAGCGCGGAACAGATTTTTTCCTGGTGAAAAAACCCTGCTTCATCCAGCCCCAAACTAAGCATAGCTTGTACTTTGGGATCTCTGATCTGGACGACTGATAGAATACTTATATATATTTCTTAAATACATACATGCATGTAATACCTCACAGCTCAGGGTAGTAACTCTGCTTTCGTGGGTTCGATTACCATCCAAGATGTTTTTTTTTTATGACAAACTTGATGTTTGTTCAGTGTCTAATTGGTAGTTAACATGCTTTTATGAATAAATCTGTATTATGTACTTATTTTCAGATGAACACTGACGGCACAACGCTGCGCACCATCCGCTCGGAGCGGCTAGTGGAGCCGGTGTGCGTCGCGTGCGACATACCGACGCGGCGGCTCGCCGTGGCGGACAACGGCGCGCGCACCGTGTTCGTGTTCGACCAGCACGGACACATCGAGCGAGAGGTATATACAAGCACGTACCCTCCGCTCGGAGCGGCTAGTGGAGCCGGTGTGCGTCGCGTGCGAGATACCGACGCGGCGGCTCGCCGTGGCGGACAACGGCGCGCGCACCGTGTTCGTGTTCGACCAGCACGGGCACATCGAGCGAGAGGTATATACAAGCACGTACCCTCCGCTCGGAGCGGCTAGTGGAGCCGGTGTGCGTCGCGTGCGACATACCGACGCGGCGGCTCGCCGTGGCGGACAACGGCGCGCGCACCGTGTTCGTGTTCGACCAGCACGGGCACATCGAGCGAGAGGTATATACAAGCACGTACCCTCCGCTCGGAGCGGCTAGTGGAGCCGGTGTGCGTCGCGTGCGACATACCGACGCGGCGGCTCGCCGTGGCGGACAACGGCGCGCGCACCGTGTTCGTGTTCGACCAGCACGGGCACATCGAGCGAGAGGTATATACAAGCACGTACCCTCCGCTCGGACGCGACAAGCATTTTAGATTTTTGTCGTTTTCTCACAGCGGAAATATGGGAAATGTTATACAAATAAGGCAGATTTTTCAAACGACATCCTCTATGTCGCCGCTTGATTCGTATATAATTCCGCGACCTTCGGATTAATGTCGGAGGCACTTTGCTAAACCGGTTCCCTGTCGATTTTCAGATCGGCAACGGAGATTTGGGTCTAGTCGGCGGCATCGCTCTCTCTGAAGACTTAGTAGTTATAGCTGACGTGGCCGTACACATTTACAACTTAGAAGGGCAACTGCTGGGAACATTAGCACCGGTGCCTAAAGGTATTCTAATAACTGAAATTTTAAAATTGTGGCTCGTGCACTTTCGCACTCCAATAAATACGGTGGATTGAATATGAAATCTTGTCAGTCATAAATATAAAATCATCATCATATACCAAGTTAACTCAATATGTTTCAAAAGTGTTTGAACAAATATGGTACCAGACAGTCCAGACAGGTAGAAAAATATTGTAACTATAAAATTACTTTTAAAGCATTCCTGACACTATAGAAGCGTTTCTATTAATTGTATTCAATGCGAACGCGCATAAAAAACAGAGATTTCAACATGTTTTTCACCGACTTAAAAAAAAAGGAGGTTATATCTTGTAAATAAGTCAGTGCAAACCCACTGTAACCACCTCACATGCGACATGTAGGAACCGCAGTCGCACTCAAACAAAAACAAACGTATTCCAGGCAGAGGCGGGTACGGCGGCATAGCGCTCGAGCACTCCGAAAGCGGGAACAGATTGGTGTGCGCCCGTTCGGTGAAAGGCAGACCGGCCGTAGTCGTGCTGGAGGCGAACGGGTCGGGCCGGGTGCTGGCTAGCTGCGAGCTGGCGGACAGGCGGCCCCGGCGAGTGGCCGGCATCGCGCTGTTGCCCAACAAACGGGTGCTACTGGCCGACTTGGCTGGCGACTGTCTCCGACTGCACACTTATTGGTGAAGCGGTAAGTGTTTAGTAATTTTGGAATACCCGCCTCAGTAGAAGTGAACGGGTCGGGCCGGGTGCTGGCTAGCTGCGAGCTGGCGGACAGGCGGCCCCGGCGAGTGGCCGGCATAGCGCTGGTTTTCAGTGACGCCACACGTTACAAATATGTTAAATACAGTCGTTACAGTACGAGTCACTCACTGGTGCTCGGTTTGTTTTACGACACATTTAAAACACTTGAGCGATTCACGCCGATTAAGGTAAAATTAAAAATATTGAAGCTTGAGAAATTACTCAGACAATATTTCCTTAATTTCAGATGGATAAGAGAATCGGAGAAATAAAGAGGAACTACGCGATGCGTAAACGAAATTCATGCTAGTCCATTTTCGTAAACGAATGAACGAAACGTTGGCCATATCCGCGAATGAAGGAGGTATTTGCACCAAAGTGTTATCGGGCCGGTGTGTGGCCCGTTAATGTTAACTATAAGATATCGCTTAGTACTTACAGTATTTATTTCGTATTAAGTTTAAATAAGGCTTTGTTATTTTTTTTTATATTTTGCGTCGATTTTTATATTGACTCACTGACAATCACGACTGATTATTTTTTTCATATTGTAACATTATTATACGTTGACAACACTCAGCGGTGTTGCTAGTTTAGTCGATTTGAGTTATTTAGGTTCGTAATTCATTTTTCTCAATCATTTAGGTGTTTATGAATGATATTATAAATTGGCGTTTCAATTATTATTATGTTTCATGAATCACGCTCTTAAACTAGTCTGATGACGTCACATTTATTTTGTAAAGTTAAAAATGTTTCTAACATGTGTAGTCACTCTCGTCTTTCGAGAGTAGCCCTATGTTCCTGTAGTGGAATAAAGAAGAGTGGTACAGTACCATAACTTAAACTACTATATTTATTCATTAAAATCATTAAATTAACATGACGTTTAAAATATTCCTCAGTATAATTGGAAACAACGGCTTTATATCCTCAGTGCATAATATCTAAATAAGACGCTGTTTAAATAAATTGTCCGTTAAATATGAAATTTATTTACATATTTAAAAAATGAATAATTCGTGATTATTATGTCTATCTAATCATTTTCATAATCACACACTTACTATATTGCAGTTATTTCCAAATAAACTAACTTAGCGGAATTCAAGCACAAGACACGGCAAGCATTTTAGAGTTTCAGAAACGATGTTGGTTGAGATTGATGCAATAAGAATAAATATTTTGTAGTTTTAGAATGTTTTCCTTGGTAATCAGTTACAAATCATACGTAGATTTATTTTGCTTATTCAGACGAATATCTGAAGATTTTCAAAGCAACACGATATAAAAAAAATACATAATAACTACTCACTTTTTCATGTCTTTTGTGTGTCTGATTGCTCAAAAATAATTTTAATGTCTTTCATTTAATTTAACTGATTGGATCTAAACTTTTAAAAGCTTCATCATTTATTAGTTTTTTTTTAGTAATCTTTATCATCTCGTGTTCCATTAATAAACCTAAAGTACTGTAGTTAGAAATATGTTTAAAAATCCGCCTAAACATATATTTTTTGTTTGTTAGATAAACGGACGTTACTTAGGTCGTAATATTCTTACACTGACTTTTTCAATCTCACTTCACAACTGAGATAGATAAGAAATTTACATGTTATGTTCTAAATGACGTCTTCGTATCAGAAACATTTTTTTTATCGAATTTATTTTTAACCAAATTATTCAGATCGGGTTGGAAGGGTGAATCTCAAGTAGTTTAAGATGTTTGATGATGATTCTTTATACAGCGTGTTTTGTTTATTTTATTTATTTAATCGTCAATCATATTTTTAAAGCTTTTCTTTGCAAGTTCGAAGCTCGCGGCTATATCGGTTTAGTAGACTCTAGACTGAAGAACGAAAAATGAAAAATATCGTTTGAGTCTCGTATTAACTTTCATTCAAGCATAGCACTTATTACATACCCTGATATTATAGAAATTTCTTTCAAGCCTTCACTAAAGTGGTATAATAAATCTGTGAACTTAAGTCAGGTTTAGCTCCAAGTGAAATCGCTGGGAAGAAACAACACTTTCTTCAAGGCAAATCGGATGCAAAATAGTTTCAAGGCTATTAGCAATTTCTCATCTTCAAGCCAGTGTTATATCCATATCTCCTGATGTAAATATAATGAATTAAGTGTTACCGTTAAAATGATAAATGTAATAATTATCTCATTATCCATCCACTACTATCATAAACCTACAATAAATTATGACAGGTCCATTATATACAAGGTAAGTTTAGTCTTGTGTAGTACACCCTAGAGTTTGCGATACACTTATTCCTCACAGTAATAAAGGTGGAGCTTTCTTTAACTTTTGCAATTTTGGTGACTACACTTGATACAGGTTTCTTTCAATTACCTTTAAATGCATTTTCATAATATTTAATTAACTTAATTTTCGCATAAATTCGTATACTTACAAGTTATATTTGGCCTTAAATGTGATAGTTAATTTGATTTAGTAATTTTCATAATTTTATATGACTAGATACTATAATATGTTTGAAACTTTTTGCAAATCAGGAAGATATTTAAATAATAACCCTGCAATTCATGGAGTCACCAAAATATGCAAAAAAATATCTCTCTCTTGAGCTTGGGCAAAAGCACAACTTTATAAGTTGCAGCACTTGTTTTAATTCATAGTAACATTATTAATAATGTGTAGTGTAATAATACTACCGCGAAATATTTCAATTTACGATTTAATTAAAAGGCCCTATTTTATACACCCAATTTCAACTCACTGGTTAATTAATATTGTGTACTCTGTTACTTAGTTAATAATGTATCAAAAAAGGGATGATTTCAATGTTACAAATAATTGTTGATTCTTAGTAACTTAGCACACGATTTGTCTAGAGATTGATGATGCTGTACGCTATATGATAGGGTTCAAATGTTAGTCTTATAGCGACTGATAGGGATAGTAAGAGATGAGAACCAACTTAGTCTGGTATAGGGATCAAAGACTTGAAATAATGCTCGTACACAATATAAGCACAAGAGGTCTAGGGGACAAATTATTGCGCTTTATAATACACGTGTGGATTCATAATCTAACTAATAACAGGGGTTCTCAAAGTGTGCGCTACTTTTTACCATTCTCCAGAAAACTAACCTTAGGTATTCGCGGTTACTAAAATGAACAATTCAAATCGCGCGCGCTGTTGTGTCGCTCACTTGCTGATAGGTACTTAAGTTATTATATTTTATTACTTATTTTTCCTAACTTATTAAAATATTCTTGTGCGTACTTATAAATATAAACTCAAAGCTTCATATAGTAACATTGTACCCGATTTCGACTAGTTAAACCGCCGATACAAAGTAACCCATAAGTGGGTCGGAAACTGAAAAAGTTTGGGAACCCTTGTATTAGTTAACGTTATTTTGCTAAACGACTACAGTTTATTTTGATGGGATAATAGTTAAACTCATCAAGTCGACTCTATTTACAATTGAGGGCAGCGAACGTGGCGATATTAATTGAAATATAATGACGCTCCTATTACCTACATATATGTAGCAGGTTCAATGCGAAAGCTGTTTTTACTTTTTGTATTTAGGTCTCCGAAACTACTGATCTGATTTTGAAAGTTTTGCCACTAATTGGAAGCTACATTATCCCTGAGTGCTGTACGCTATTTAGATTCTGATGATGATTTTCAGCCGTACTTAACGGTGCCGTGTGAAGCCGGGGCGGGCGCTAGTAGAGTGTAGTGCGTATATTGTGTACTTGTCAAACTACGACTGGCTTCAGGCAGACTTTCTACTGAGCTTGACGAAAAAAGTGTTCGCGTAACCCCGGGCACCAGACACAGCGGCAACATTTGAATATTTTGTTTCAATGTTTGATCAAATGTTTACACTTTACCATTCGGTGTCGATTTTTCGAGCGCACATCAAAGCGTTCAAACTTCACACATTGCGTAGCCTGCCACACACGCACAATGTTTATTTGCCTATCACCTTTGCGAGATGTCTGGCGGGCACATTAAACGTGTGTTCAAATGTGCGTATCAAATCTTTGTTCAAATATTTGACTGTGTCTGGAGCCAGGGTTAAGATTGTGTTGTATAGGTAACACATTGGCTTTAGATGTTGTAACTAACATTTGTTTTTGTAATGATAACTGATATATTAGATACCACTTTACTTTCAAATTGACTTATATTATTTAATTAAATATTCACAAGTATTGTAAATTCCTGTTGAATCTTGCTACTGACTATTTGTTACATCTGACGGTAGTTTAAAATCCACTAATTAACTTATAAACAATAAATAAACTCCTTTTGATTATACACATTGTAAACTAAGTGCCAGACGATATTAATACATTCTTATTGCGATAAGTTCCCGTGAATTATTTCTTTTAAATTTATTTTATATTTTTAAATTTTAATAAAAAAAAAATTAAAAACATTATTTTTTAAAATTTTAAAATTATTTTAAAAAGATTTATCAGATATCGCGTTTGTGTGATATAATTATTATAAAGAGACGTACCCTCATTTAAAAATCTCACGCGGTACTGTTTCAGAAAAGAGCATTTGCAATAACAATGTATTTTTGTCTTAAGTGTTTGAACCGAAGTTATTGTATTTATAAATTACATGTACATGAGACTTTTTACCTTCACGTGTAAGAGTTACGGGCGCAACGATGCCACTTGGGTCTTGTCGTATCTAGGTAGGGGAGGACCCAAGTAGTATTGCTTGTAATAGGCAGTTACCACTTAACACTAGGTGGGCTATCTACTGATTCTTATCACATATACTATCCCCAAGTACTTTGCTGTGAAACTGTACTTTGATTTTGATTAAATCGATATTTTTAGTAACAAAGGCCACTGTAAAACTGCATTGTGCGTGCGATATCTTCAGTCACAAAGACAATGTCACTGCCTATCTTGCATTTATAGACGGACACACTTAACATAATTATTCAGTATGCACTATTATATATGCCGCTATTCACATAAAAAAGAATTCAGTCACATAAATATAGGCTGTTTTATTAATGTACCAATAAAAATATATTCGTAACAATTTCCATCCCATTAGATTCAGTTTAACATTGTAAATGAATTTTGGGTTTACTCAAAAACTTATCTATTTTTATAAGACAGTTACAGCATATTGGTACAAAATACTTAGTGATAAATGTTCAAATGTTATTTGCAATATAAGATGTTCAGGAGATGACTTGGCCGTGTTCAAGAGTTGTTTTGAAGTATCAGACCATAAAAGGTTATATTTTTATTATGTGTTATGGATCTCTGTAACATTATCAAGTCATCCTCAATAGTGATTTAGCAAAGTGATTGTTCTTCGGGCAATCTGTTCTATTTTGGCGTGTCATTTTATTAGTACGGAATTGAATGAAGAAATCATGATACTGGAGCTAAAAGTTTATTTATCAAAGCTGTGAAACTGTACTTAAAAATCACAGATTATCTCAATAAATTGTCGATAAAGTCACTTTTGTGCAAAACAATAAAATTTAAATACTAAAGAAATTCGTTTTATTTGGTTACCTATAAATGAAACCAAAAGTTCCTCATAAATTCATTGTTTATTAGAAAATCAAATTATTACAATTTTTTCAGTTATTAATTAATGTCTGATATAAAATACAACACAAATCTTAGGAACTAAAGACCCGTCTGTCTTTGTATATTTATGTTAATGTTAAGAAATGCTATATTTTATTTACCTCTACGAAGTGTTTAGTAGTTAGTACTCACTGGTTTTGTAATAAGACAATGTTAAAAAATATTTAATTCAATCAGCGCTGCAAGTAAGAATAACTAATTTACTTGGAGAGCTAGGTGTAGCCAGATACAAAAGTATAGCTACTAAAACAGATTTACTTGTGTGAACAAGCGAACATAAATGCTCAGAATAGTTCTAAAACATTCGAATTGAAAAAGTGATAATGTAATCATGACGCTGATTGCACGATCTACTTGTATATTCTCTCTCTCACACAACGCATTTTATTAGCTCGTAAGACAAACGTATATTTAGACAAATGTTCTTACATTTGTATTGTTAAATAAAACTGGTTTTAAGGTTATATTTAACTGCGAATATAGTATAATAAGCTAAATTAACTTAGAACAATTAATCAAAATTTAATATTAACACAGCCGGCTCCTTAGGGGTCATTCAATTTTTACGTGAACAGAATTATTAACCACTTTGTCAGCAAAGTGAGCAGAGCTCTCCCCCGTATGCTTAAGTAAACATTGGAAGCTATATTTTTTTAATATTTTCAGGTTTCTTTATTATTATGAGTAGCAGTTATTAAGTCTAGGAAAAATTAATTTATAGGCTATAGAGGAATTTAAAGCACATTTAATATTCGATTCCTTCTAACTTAACCGTATAACACCGCATGAGAGCGGGTAAGCGTAACAATTGTTTTGGGGAATACCTGAAAATGCTACAAAATTTTGCAGAAAATACTTGAATGGCCCCTGCGGCACGATCTGGATATTATAAAGTTACATGAAATAACGGTGGTGGTTATGTAAGTAACCAACTAAAATTTATTTAAGGTTCATGCCATTTTTTCTCTCAATGAAAAGAGACAACTATAGTGTCAAACTAAAATCTGATAAACATATGTCAGAGAACCTATCAATATGAAATTACGATGAAAACTAGTGTCGGTGTCTTCCCATTCACCAGAGTGAAAGAGATATCTGATTCTAAAAATAGTTTAATTTGTTTCCAAAAGAATCATCACCATTGATGATTAACAGACAAACATATATATTCATATGGAAATTAATTATTTGTGTTAAACAGAAATTACTTCAGTCAAATGCGTTTTCAGTTCTTTATAAAAAACTAATTTCCTTACATACTGTCCTATTTTACTTACATCATAGAAATTTGGACCGAGATCACATCAATTAGACTTTGTTACCGAAATGTAGGTAAATAAATACAAAAATAGGATTACGTATAGCTTATAAAAAATAAATGCACATGACGAGAAGTAGACTTTAAATGCAGATGACCATTTTGCTGATAAAAATACTAGGATTCAGAAATATTTAGGTTTCATGACGATAGATACCTGAATGCTAACTGAAGAAGTAATATAGTGGTTTTATATAATTTTAACTGTGTGCCTGTATGTGTTTCTTGACTTTTCAGATAGATAGTCTTTATTGCACACCAATTGACAAGGTATTAATCAATATTAAAATGGGCAAAGTGATCTTTTCCATGCAACCTTTGTAAGAAGTACTAAGTTCTGTGTGCTACTAATATGGCCTCCACGCTGAAGATCCTGTTCCAGGTAAGTCTAGTCCCAGGTCAGCGCGTTAGCATTGCCCTGGTATTACAGATATCTATGGGCGACTCACTTTAAATCAGGTGGCTTATCAGTCTGCTCGCTTTAATACATGAAAAAAAAGATATCCTACTTTCTATTGTGTGCAGTGATACCCACTTTTAGGAGAAGATGGCTTCCTAGTTTTTTAACTAGTTCGGGAGCCAAAGGCTTCAAAGCAATTGATTGTACATTGATGGTAAACAATAAAGATGATTATTTACTCAATCGTCAGAAGTGCAAAAGTCGCGTTTATAATTTACTTTCCGAACGTAGATAGGGTTTCCTTGCACTCCTGCACTGTTTGTTTGAGGCGTTCCACGGTGGCGGATGTTTGCTTCTGTCCGAGCAGCCGCTGACAGCTCGCTATGGTTGTGTGATAGCCGCACACGTTGTGCAGGATCCTGACGACGCGGTCGCCGCACACGAACAGATATTTACCGCTGGCGTCGAACTTCATGTACGTTACTATTCCTGTTAGACAAGGAAATAATACCAGTTATACTAGCTATTTACAGAAGTACCAGAATTATATATGCAATGTTTGAGAATAAATAGGTAAATGAAGTATCGGTGGACATTTCAAACAGCGCCATCTAGCGCCAAACGAGCAAAGCTTGTACTTTAGGAACCAGCAACAATAACTTACATACATATAATAAATAATAACATCCAGCCACAACAAATATTTATGGTAGTCATACAAATGTTTGTCATGGGTGTGAAAAATACTGCTACGCTAAGTAAACTTTAAGTCAAATTGTTATGTGTATTTGAAGGTGTTGACGAAATTACACCAACGAATCTTGAGGCTCAAGAGTAACGGGAGTAATTCTACGTTACTTGGGTATTACGTTATTTTTTTTATAACTTATGTATTTTATGTCTTAAGGATTCAAGCTATGTCGCTGTGAAAAGGTGGGTCATCTGCTCGTTCAGTCAATTGTCTATTTTTAATTTACGTTAGTATAAAAAGGTTTTCAAGTGACACGTAGCACTTACGTGGCATTTGAGACGCAGTAGGTCGATACACAAAAGCCTTGGAAACAGGAATATCATTGTTGAGAACTGTTCAATAATTCAGTGTGACCTCAACATGGTAAATACATGGAAAATTTATTGAAATTGACGTGGGCAGGCAAAATAATAAAGCGATGTATTATTTTCAGGGTTCCTATACTGAGGACGGAGGTACATATATGGTGAGACTTCCGATGTATGTAGGTACCATTATACTCTATACAGGTCGAGTAAAAACTTTGGTATTATAGACTCGGTTAAAGTTGCCAAGTAGCACTATAGTGACCTGTGAGTTAGACCTGTGAAAGCTACTGTGAAGCTTTCACAGGTCGAATACCTCTTGCCTGTAATTCCCCAGCAACCACACCATTCAAACAGTAATCCGTATGCGTCACTTGGCGACAGATGTGGCAGTACTTCCCTTGACGAACATGACACAATTTCTGTCTGTAGATAAAAGTAGCAGTAGTATTAAGCTGGTAACACTACAAAGTTCTGACTACATCGGTCATTTACGGCGTTGAGACACTAGAGCAATCCTTACAAGATCTTTGTTCGGTTATTGAGCTTCTAGTAAACCTGTACTAATCATTATTCTGGGGAAGCTGAATGTAGGTTGTTCTCAACTCACCGTGTGCAAATGTTTGTTCTGTGTCTGGATGTTAATGTATTATATGTATTTACAAGAAAAAAAAAATTATATAGGTATTATATCAGTTGTATGGTTCTCATGATACAAGCTATGCTTAGCTTACTTTGGGGCTAGATGGCGCTGTGTGAAATGTCCACCAATATTTATTTATTGTTGATGACAAGCAAGCATGAGGAGCGTTTAATACAGCTATCTGGTTAATCCTCCCAGTATGTATGCTAGTCTACAACTCAGTGCAAGTCGCAAGGAAACAGACATCACGTATTTATAAGTAGGTATGTAACAAGGTATAAAAGTAACAGTTACCTAGTTCGAGCTCCCATAGTACAAGCTACGCTTACTTTGGGGCTAGATGGCGCTGTGTGAAACGTACACCAATATTTATTTATTTATCAACCCAATTTACTATTCAATCCGTATTATCGACACGTGAATGTTGTCTAGCCCCGCAAATGATTAGTTTTCAATGACTTTAATGACAATCGTTTATAAATTGTTATTTTATTATATTTACCGTTATGCTAACCATACTAGATGACACCTTTTCATTGACGTATTCTGTGGTAGAGACCACCGAATTATGGGTCGTAATTATTATTTAAAACTAATAATACAAAACCGTTCAATAAGCGGCATACACGTCAGACGAGGAAAAGCCACGCAATGCGTTACAATTTTAAGGAAATATTAATTAATAATTTTGTATCAAAAGTGGAACAAATTAATTTGTAGTAACTCAGGTAAAGAGAACTGGGACACAATGATTCTCGCATTATGAATGACTAATTTGTTGAAATAACACATCCGTCGAGTGTAGAATTACCGAACGTTCATAAAATTATATAATCTTACTGCTGATTTTTATTCACATATTGATACTAATGTCCTAAGACGTAAGGTTGAAAATGTTTTATACTTTGTCCGAAGGCTCATTAGGTCAAGGTACAATCCGCTAAGTAGGCTCGAAATAAAACTTCACTCGTCACACAGGAAAAGCTTGTAATACGATAATGGACACGTGCAAATATGCAATAGTTTGTATAATAAGTGATTAGCCAATACAGTCTCCAGTATCAATAATACTTTGTTACAAAATCTATAATGAACAGTTTTTGTTTATTGATGAATGATTTAAAAATATGTATTCCATTTACAGTGGCTCAGAAAACAGGCAGCCTAAGGACAACATTTAACGATTCTTATCGACCTCAAAAAGCAAAAAATGGTAGGGTTTTTCATATGAATTAAGATTTATTTAACGCAAAAATGCAAACGAACAACCAAGCAAGATTTCCAAAAACTTAAGTCATACGCGGAAATTAAATATATGAACTAGCTCATCCAGCTTACTGATCCACGGAACATATTGGACGTCAAGTTAATGATGATAAATAGAGCAATAAATAAAGAGACAAGCAATTTCTTTTTCTCCATCACTCTGTCGGTTGCCGATATTTATGCTGTCGCAGACTTTCACAAATGCAGCCGTGATGAAACTGACGTTCACTGGATAAGGTAGATGAAAGTGGGCGCGAAGAGCATTAAACCAAATGAAAAATGGAAGATCGCGTTAGGTACGCTTCCCTTTTGCTGGTTATTTCTCACAAGGCGTTTCTTTTAATAAATCTAGGTGGCAAAAAGTAGGTTCTGTATTTTAATTTAACGTTTCGCCTGATACAGCGATGATTATTATTAAATAGATTGGCCTCATAGCTCATTTGGTAGTAACGCTGCCTTCTGCGCTGTAAGTTGTGGGTTCGATTCCCATCCAGGACAAACATTTGTTTGGTATGTATTTACAAAAAAAGTACATAAGTATGCACATCAGTTGTCTGGTTCCCATGATACAAGCTATGCTTAGCTTACTTTGGGGCTAAATGGCGTTGTGTGAAATGTCCACCAATATTATTATTAAGTTGCTAGTGATCTTTTAATGGTTTACAAGGTTTGAACTTCGCCTTCGTATGTTTACACGCTCTCAAGTATTTACCTATTGTAGTCCAATTTGTAGGAAGTTTACACAAAATGAAGCCTCGATAAATCGAAACTCAGTCAAGGCAAGGTTATTCAATCTAGTTACCATGAAGTGGGTTATTTCAATAAACTGCTCCACGGGCCGATGGATTGAATTTGCTGCGCTTGCTATATTGAGTTACCTGTACCTAACAATGTTTCGCCGTGCAGTCGGCTATGGTAGTGGCAATTTCCTATAAAAGCTGTTTAGGCTAAGTTATTTTAGGTGCCGCTCCGCTTGCTACGGAAGTTTTCCTATCGAATACAATTTAGCGGTTTACACAGAAGGGAAACAGCATTTGCGAACAGTAAACGACCCGCAACAGACGTGTGCTTGCTTAGGGACGTCGCATCTCCTTAGTCAATACGATGACATCTATTTTAAACTAATGTAAATGTCAAATTATCTTGCTGGTTGAACCGCAGTCTAGGAGGACATGTATGAAATTAAGGGCGCAAGGAAGCTTTAGTTTTGGGTTAACCAAAATATTGATTTATTTGATGAATTTCCAAAGATTCATCAGTCATGGCTCATTTTTTTTATGTGATTGAAGTGACGGAATGAGCCGACGGCCCACCTGATGTTAAGTGGTAATCGCCGCCCATGGACAACAGCAATACCACTCAAGTCCTCTCCATAGTACGAGATGACTCAAGACGCACTGCGTCCATCACCTCGAGACGGGGATGTTACGTCTCATGCGCCTGCAATTTCGCCGGCTGTTCTTGGACGAACATAGCAAAAAACTGTTAAAGGATATATAGATAGATGACACTTTATTGCTCACAAAATAACAACAATCAGTAACAATATACAAAAGAGTGTAACAAGGGGCGGTTTTATCGGTATAAGGCGATCTCTTACAGACTACCCTTTGGATGGACAAGAAATACTGGGCTTTTGAAGGAGTTACCTGAGTATATATTCTCCACGGTGTCATACAGTTGTCCTGTGTAGGTGTCGTAGAATTCAACCGAGTTGTCGACGGACACGGCCAACACCTCTGCGTCGGGTGAGAGCGCGATGCGTGGCTCGTTGGCGGTCTGAGTATAAGTTCCCGTCTCTAGCACGTGTGGGGACTCACCGCGGGTATACTCAACTGGAAATAAACATAAATCAAGTTACTTTAAGGTGATAGAACGAGCTGACGGCCCACCTGATGTTAAGTGGTAACCGCCGCCCATAGACAATACGACTCAAGCCCTCTCCACCAAGTCTCAAGTCGCATTGCGTTGCGTCCATCACCCCGAGACAGGGATGTTACGTCTCATGCGCCTGCAATTTCACCAGCATCCACGGCAGCAACTTTGTCTGGTTGATCTGGTTCCCACAGTACAAGCTATGCTTAGTTTGGGGCTAGATGGCGCTGTGTGAATTGTCCACCAATATTATTATTATATACTACCAATGGTACTACTTCATCTGACAAATCATAAGCTCTATTTCCCGAGAGCTTTATCCTAATCTAATTCGTGTTGAGAATAAGTTCTGCGCTGATGTTCCTACTGTAAATAAACCGCCTTCAAGCCACATACGTAAGAATCTCCTACGCCAGTTCAGGAAAAAGACAAAATATTCTAAAACTAAAACATTTAAGGGATTTTAAACACGAGAAATCGAGTCCCTTTAGGTAGACGAGGCCGTAAATAGTTATTTCGGCTTTGTAAAGGTACTGATCTCAATTGCGTGGGAACAAATCAATATCTAATTTAATTTTCATTTGCGTCTATACGTCTGCGCGCGGGCTAAAATCTATTTTTAACCTTTTGTAAATCATTGCAAAAGTTTAAAAATTAATTGCAGGGGTTTTTCAGCATAATCAGAGTTCAAAATAAGTTTGAACAAGTTAATTGGAAGTCATTAGTAGTCTAATAGTAGTACTAATGTCTATTATTGTCGGCTTGAGAATAGTTAGCGTATTATTTCGATTCGCAACTAAAAAAAGACAATTTTCGTGTCACAGTGTTTGTAACAAAACTCCGAAACGGCTTGACCGATGTTTATGTTTTATTTGTGTATATTCGGTAGGTCTGAGAATAGGACGTAAACTATTTTTCATACTCCTAAGTGATAAGAGTGGTCCAACCCATTTTTTTTTTAATTGGTCAATTTTTTTTTTATAATGCAGCATAAAAAAAATACATAAAACCCTAAATTTTTACCCTTCTACCACCAACCCCTATTTTTTTATTGCGATATTAGTACTTTAATAATTTTCAAACCTCGGTGACTGATGTTGTTTGCTGATAAAAAAAAATCGTTTCTAATGATACTTTTACCTTAACGTGGCATTGCAACGCATGTCGGGTATAGCTAGTTATACTATAATAATATTGGTGGACATTTCACACAGCGCCATCTAGCCCCAAAGTAGCCTATTAGTGTCTATGTATACGTATTCTACTCTTTTTATAATATAGTAGGTAACTTCAGATCAAGTAGGAGAACAGATTTATACGCCCGCGCGAAGTGTGTATGCGTGGGTGTATGACGTCACAAAGCTGTACACCCTCCAGTGGCTTACCCACGCACGCAGATACTACTCAAAATAATAATTCAATTAATTCTCCCATCCCGCGTATGGTCGGCCACCCAATATAAATAAAACCCAGCCGTGATTCAGACACTACCCGGGAGCTGAATTAGACTGCGAATATTCCAGACTGAAGTTAACGCTTAGTTCGGCAACAATAAAGGCTTTTGCAAAGTGTTGAGTGATGTAAGTATACGTAAAAAGCACTGACTATAGAATACAAAGCACTAAAAAGCTTTTGACGGAGACTACTAGGAGAGATAATGTTTAGATAAAATAGGGAGTAGGTAAAAGTAGGTAAAGAGTAAAGAGTAGGTAAAGTTAGTGTGTGCAAATAACGTTATTTTCGTTAACCCATGTGCATATAGAAACAGAGTAATAGGATTGGTATTGTTTGGTATAAGAGACAAGTGCCTCGAATTATCATAGGGGAATATGATTTATATTTGATTCCTGATATAACCAATTGATTTTGTAAACGTCACATAGTCTGGAAATTTTGCAATAACGAGGCCTGCAGATTCAAATTATATTATAGTATATGTTAGTTTTATATTATATTCTATGGGAATTAACTGTATATTTTTGTATTGTAATATGTTACTAAAATAAATGGACATTATAATAATATAAATTACTAGCGGTTTTAACTTCGTGTCGTTTACCTTAGTTTAGTATATTATGCCTATAATGGTACTAATTTTTTATTAGTGCCGCTGCTAGAACCAACGCTTAGTAAACTCTGCTCAACGTTATATTATAAAAAAAAGTTCCAACGAAATTATATACCAGTCTATTATCATCTCTATTACGCTATTCTCGGCAAACAATTACAATTGCTCAAAATTGTATGCAAGGGACATTAAATCGTAATGAAACTTCCACAAACAATAAAACAAAATCCGAACACATAAAACAAAATCCGAACACAAAACAAATCATCGATCGTATCTATTACCAACGAGTTATCTATTAGTGTTGTAATATTAAATCATGATCTACTGTCATGAACCCGTCTATAAATAATAATAATTGGACTATGATTTAACTATCTTTGGGAGCTAAGTGATTCAGTCATAGGTAATATATAAGCGATTAAATTATAGATACAGTAAAGTTCGGTTAGTACAGTGACTTTGTTTTTAAAGCCATCGAAATGTTTATTTTTCGTATAATTGGGAATACCGTCCGTTATTAAAGAGTGGTCATAAAACAAGATATTATAAGCTCGGGGGCAGATGGGAATAACCCAATGATTCGCTATCAATTATAATTCAATTCTGTTTTCATCTTTCAATCGTTTTACCGAATTTCTGAGATTAGCAGCAACTGAATTGTGAAGGACCTGATTGCTCAGTGCTATCTTGCCTTCTGCGCTGTAGGTCGTGGGTTCGATACCCACCCAGGACAAACATTTGTGTGACGAATATAGATGTTTGTTCTGTGTCCGTATGTTAATATGTATGTATTTAAATAAGTATATAAATATTCTATCAGTTGTCTAGTTCCCATGATACAAGCTATGCTTAGCTTACATTGGGGCTAGATGGCGCTGTGTGAAATGTCCACAAATATTTATTAATTTAATTTAATATTTATTTCAGTATATCCGTGCGCACACAATATAGATTGTAAACTATCCAATAAAATATTGAATAGCGTGATGCGGATAAGATATAGACATGTATTCGTTGAACAACATAAGTGATGATGTGACCTAAGCAGGGGCCAGACCCTCAATGACGTAAGAACGTAAGATTAATCATTTTACCCGGCTGTAGGTACAAAATATAACGTAGACAAATATTATTCGCGATATACAATGCGCGCACGAACACTCAGAGAATGTAAAAATAACAGAAAAGGTTATGGGCCCCGTATTATTGCTGCGCAAATGTTTAATAGTGAGCAAACAAAACAAAACGATTTGGAATGGGAAGGGGACTGCGCCCAATAAACGAGTTGTGAATTACAAGGAAAATGACGATTAAATCTGAAATAAGGATATAAAGTAAGTTGGTGTATCTAGCAACGGCTTCTTTAGCTAGGTGGTTGACCCTGCCATTAAAGAGAGTGGTCCCATGTTCATACTTGGCCGGGGCCAACAGTAAATATATTAAATAATTATAATCAATATTGGTGTACATTTTACAATTTCTGGCCCCAAACTTGGCATACCTTCTACTGTACAATAGGAACCAGACAAGTGATAGAATACTTATATACTTCTTTGTAAATACATACATATAATAAATAGTATGACCACCCATAGTACAAACATCTGTGTTTGTCACACAAATGTCTGTCGTGCGTGGGAATCGAACCCATGACCTACATAGCAGAAGACAAAGTTACTACTACCAAATGAGATGGGAGGCCTTTAATTTTCAAAATCAACTGAGTTGTATCATAAGGTTTGTTTTGGCGATGGGCGAGTGCATTTGTGTTCATGCCATCTGTGACACAGGAATCCTTGTGCAGGTAATGCACAAACCATATAAGTTATTATTTTTATTTTATGTGAGTGGTACGGAGAGTCGACTTTCAATCCGAAGGCGTTTAGAGCGAACGTGTAAATGATAACGAAAAAAAGGAATCCCTCCATTAGGGGTTTCTTGTCTGTTCTCCCCATGGAGGGTCGGATAGGGTTTGAACAGGCATCAAACTTATCGATAAGTACGCGTGACCTTATGTTTTGAATATTGACGTTTCCAAGCCATTTCTTTATGAATTCTATGGAAATAAAGTTTTTCACTTTGATACATTCAGATTGTGTACAATCGTAACAAGACTATTGATTTCCACAAATCGGATTTCTACTTTTAGACACTGTTATAGAACGGAGACAATGACAAAAATGTAGTTAGACATTGGTTTTCTGATTCAAATCCTGTTTTTTTTAAATCTCGTTTTTTTGACCAATATCATCAACTACTCAAGATAATATCTCAGAATTTTTGGAAGCTAGTGGTACTGGCTATTTGTTCTAACATTATTATTCTCACTGTTATCAATACCAACATATAACTTTAAATAAAATAATGTTGTGCGATTATACATAAGTGCTTGTCGGTTTTATCTTTCGAGACGTGACGTATAAATATAAAATATAAAATCGTCACATATGTTGTTCTGACGTCAAAATGAAGTATCTAAAAATAAACCAAGAATGCTCTAATATAGTAAGACTTTATCACAGACATCATGAAACCATTCGGCTCTTTAAATGACCCACAAACATGTTTATAATGATCAAATGCGTCAGAACTCTACTGCTAAACATAATTCATTAAATTAATATAAGTAGACAAGAGGACCGTATAATAATGTTACCACTAAATCAAAATAATATATTTTCAATCATGAATCCAAATTCGAGCTTCATATTGTATGGTCTATATTCGCTTCAAACACTCATTTTTGTACTTAGACCGAAAAATTCTAATGTGTACTTATACAAACTTAAAATTATTCGTATAAATGAATAGTCAGAAAACATATTTGAAAATGGACTAAGTGTCCTTAATGTTACTATTTCCATTTATTAGAACGGCTTTTGAGACCGGTTAAACCTTTCTTTTTCCTGTGACTGAACCTGAAATATAGTGGAAACCCTTGGTGTCTTCATACAATGCCCAGCTCATCAGGATCCTTTCCTATTCTACTATCGGTAGGAGACATAATATATTAGACAAGAGCAAGTATTGTGATGAAATAAAAGTTTTATTATTATAACAAATGATTCTGCATCCGCCAAGTAACTTCCTGACGTGTCTACAAATGACAGCGGCGCAGGATGTCACACTGACAGTATTAATCGTACGCAATCCATATCATAAAGCGGGCTACAGACCTTAAGTTTTAACTGATCGTTGTAACTGATCAGTTGAACTGATGATCTAATATTTTGATTAGATTATCAGTTCAACTGTACAGCTCTCAGTTGTGACTACACACATACGTTTTAACTGAACAGTTCAGTTAAAAGTAAAGGTCTGTAGCCCGCTTAATAGGACACCCAACGGAACATCTGGCCAGGCCTATCTATCAGAACAGAACGTATACAAGAGGAAATACGTTGTTGACCGACATAGCTATATTGCGCCTGACGATTGTACCCACTTGCGAAAATATATTTATACAAACTGTACGTCCAACGGGAGTGTGAGTAGCGAAAGTTAGAATTCGCAAACTGACGTCACTACATGGTCTTTGGATCTTATCTATATATAACATAGCTAAAGTTGGTTCGGAGTTATTAATTTAGTTAGTAATTAAAAAGCACTTACTATAACATTTTATATACTGAGACGTCAAAAGCTAGGGTTTCGATTCGCAAGACAATTATTTTTATAGATATCTTCGCGACTTCACCCGCGTGGATGAAAAATAGCCTTTGTTATTCCAGGTCATTTATATGCATAGGAAAATATCAACATACATATTATGTTCATAATTTCGGAGAAATAGTAAAAATAGTGTTTGGCGTGAAAGAGCAAAAAACTTAAGTATATCTATAAAAACGTATATTCGCTTTTATAATATTAGTGTGCTAGATAGATTTTAGGAAAAGTTATGTTTATTCCAAATTTTACTTTATTTTGTAAACTTATCTGCTCTATTCTTATAAAGATTTATACGGTAAGTAAGTTCTTAATCACGCACATCATGACATCAAATTTCCACGAAATCTCTACATCTTTGCCAAGATTTGATAAGATACCACCACTAAAACGGTACATATATATGAATTTAAATGTACACTCATGGAACTATTATATGGCATTAAGACATAAGGGAATATTATTTCGTATTCGTAGAAAAACTTGAAAGTTCTACGGGAATAATAATAGAGACAAACCTGGTGAACGAACGTTATGAGCCCAGACTTTTAACCCGAATGTAGCAGTTTCAAATCCAATTTCCCTTCGAACATTTTTACGTGCGCGTTACCACGTTCACAAAACGGTGCGATTACCGACCGACTCTTGCCCCAACCTAAGCATAGCTTGTACTATGAGAACAACAACTGACAGTTTTTTTTTTTGTAAATACATCTAATACATATTAACACCCAGACACAAGCATCTATATTCGTCACACAAATATTTGTCCTCGGTGGGAATCGAACCGCCACGACCAGCAGCGCAGAAGGCAGAGTTACTACCAACTGAGCTGTGAGGTCTGGCCTGTACGCTTACGCAATTACGACACAGTGGAGTCCATTTCTAAATAGTAGTGCATTCGATCAGGGAGCTACATTGAATGGTCTGTCGAATGACGCAATCTTGGGGGGTGATTGCAGAAGGAAACCTCAGAGCAAATCATGCCGCCTGACGTCACAGTTAAATATAAAGCCGTTGATTTAACTCACAACTGAGGATAAGGAAGAAGCGTACTCGTTAAATGCAGTCAATAATGCGCATGTCAATGTAAATACAATAAATTAGCACTCACTCTTTGTGTGATATAGCTTCCACGTGCCATCCTTCGATATGGTGGCGATATGTGACGTATCCACGTCGAAGGCAACGTCGTATATTCCCGACGAGTGGCCTGTCAGCTCGTAAGCCTTAGTCACCTGCTTGAACTCTCCGTTCTTGTTGAAACACACTTCCATCACTTTGATGTCAGGAGAGAATCCTGATGCGACGACAAATCTCCCGCATGGCGATATTTTCGCCGAGTGGGTACTCATGAGACAGGTGTCCAGTCGTTCCAACTGCTGACCCTTCAGGTCCCAAATGACCATGTCTGTTTTACACGAACAGGACATCATGTACTTTCCGTTGCTGGATATTCCAAAGCCGACGACGTCATCTTCGTGGACCTGCAACAATTCATAAGTTATATCAGTTTAACGTACGTGAGACATCATAAATAGGGTTTTATTCAGTCACAAAAACACAAGAGGTCTTCAGAATTGTGACTCAGGGCTGATAAGGCCGTGACCTGCGCCTGCGTTGCCTTGCCAGCCACCCACCACTACAAAAGTGACCTTATTTTCGTTCACACGAGTGTGAAGTTAATTAGCTGGCATTCGTTTCAGCTAGATAAATACAAACAAATTAAGATCCAAGCTGAAGATTTATTTGGTTTTGATTGTCTGACACTGCTAGGAACACACCAGCGTATTTGCAATGGTAAATTTTGATGCACCCACATATAAACAGAGGTCACCCAACAAAGGTGTTTGAGTCAGCAAAGCACCATCACAAGACAATCCAAATGCGGAACAACATATTTGTTTTGAATATTCAATGTATTCCAGACAAACATAAGCATCATGTTTTATGTAAACACACGCTGAGGAAAACGGCCGACGAACCTTCCTGCAGCTAAAAATATTTTCGAGGCTGCGCGTGCGACGATCCGCCACGCTAGGTACCAAGACAATTGACAACGCAATATGATGGCTGTCAATGATATGACATATGAATATGTTTTCAATTGAGGTTACATTGTAAGATGGTAATATCTACGTAATGTTAGATGTCTTTGACGTGCTAACACGTGTATGCTATTAATCTCAAGAATCGTCGTAGATCACCTTTACCACTTAGAGATTATGGAATTGTACCTATTTCTGTACTCATTTCAGTTTTTGAATTTAAGGAATAACCAGTGACTGAGTAACATAAACCTGGTCATATCTGCTTCAAACAGGACAGCATATCGCAAGGCTGAGAACAACTCGTCATATCCAGCTACTTCCAGATAATATAATAATATCACCCATCTGGCGATCAAAGTGAGCGTAGCTTCTCGATCTCTATTGTGAAATCAAGACATCTGCAGAAGAAAACAAACTGTTGACACACTGTTGACTTATTTGAGGTAACTTCCTCTCTTTCGTTTTCGCTACTTTGATAGTAGAGAAAGATTATTGGCAAAGCAATTTCAAGGTTTTCGTTCTGAAGGTTATCAATATAGATTGAATATTTCCATCAATTTCTGTTTCGAGTGGCCCCGTTTCTGTTAAATTTACGATAAACATACAGCAAACTTGAATGTATGGATGACGCAAGCCCTTCTTAAATTTCAGGCGATTCAATTTTGATAAAACTTAAGATATATAAATTGTGTGGACCCGAGTATCACAATCAGTCCAAATAAAAATTAATAGCCAAACATGTGACTATGTAATAACGGAATTTTTACACGCGTACCCAAATACTCGTCAGAAAGTTATAATAAATAAAATTACAGACGAGACAAGAGTCATCTTATTTATCTTAAGACACTTGTAAGAGGCCTTAGTAGACCTTCTCTAATCTTGATATTCCTTTTTTAAGTTTGATTCGTGGATGAATATCTGAGTCAGTCGTCTCATCAAGATACTAAAGCTAAAAGTTTCACTGTTCAAAAATTATTGTCACGAAAATGATATTGTCTACAAGCATCCTAAAAAAGTGCAACTGTTGATCAGTTCGACCTTTCTTAATTTTGCGGTCGTATGAGGTTTTTGTAACAACATAGGTTTCCACCAACGCAATGGGAATTGTAATGAGAGTTTTACGGAACAGATACTGCATCCAACCCGCAGTGAGACGAAAAATCGAGTACAGATATCATTAACATAACATCCTACTTCCATCCACTTGAAAATTAGGTTTATGTGTATTTAGCCCAAACAAATTTGTGTAATGACGTGTAATTGGAACAACAGTCTTGTACTTCTGAAGCAATGAAAAATCAAAATACAGATGTTAATTAATATTTATTGTCATTTAAATATTTGATCACTGATACCGTGTTTGTCAAACATAATACTGAGTTCGACCTATCTTAATCAAACTAGTTACATGTATAAATTATACACCTGGTCAACATGGACAGAGTTGCAAAAAATAAATGTATTAGTATATAACATTTACATATCTTGAATGGGTGATGTCATGGGATAGTACTGCAATTGAGAGAGAGATTACGAAATGTTCTCGTATCGACGACAATGACTACGAGTGACTGAACAAAAATCGTAATTCCAATAATTTGATAACTAAAGTCTGTTGAAGCGAAATGAACTGTTTATCAAAGGCATAAGCGAATAGCCAATAGCGTTTCGATTTTTCATAACTTTCTTGAGAGCAAAGCCAAGATTATTATAGAATGCATATTCGAGATACTAATTGGTTTATTGGTTGGGTAGATTTTCACAAGAAATCTGCTTTGACTTGCCTCAAAGAGACATGTTTTATTCATATAAAATTGAGTACTTGTATTTTAATAACCTGATTGATGACAGGCACATTAAACGAGTTTTTGTAAAATCATTACGCTAGGTACGCTATATAAGTTTATGTTCTAGTAGTCCTTTTTCTTGCTGTGGTTCATAGATTATGAAAATTGTTAATCTCTAAAGGCCGCAGGTTCGAAACCCGCATTGATGAAATGTTTGTATGCTAAATTTGTTCAAAGTCTAGGCACGGTAGCAACGATTATCTTAGTTTTCGGTTACAAAGGCAGAGAATTGATTACCTCAGCTCAGCGCCAAGTCTTGCTTTCTCACGCTGAATTCAACTGACAGTAAGTAGTCCCACAATAAACGTAAAGCCAGGACAAGATCTTAAACCTACAGGCTAATTTCGAAATATTTGTAACCAAAATATGAGCATACGCACTCAAAACATACATCGAATATTTGCTTGACATTGAGTAAATTAGCTGGATCTGGAATATATTGTGTATTGTAATAATACAATTGTAATTTGGAGGTTCATTGTCGACTACACAAGGTTGTTCACTTCGAGCAATATGACGAAACGATCGGCAGACGGGCGTGAATGGCATTGAACGATACTTAATTAAACGATCGGTGACTTTTTATGCATATTATATTCTTAATTTACCGGAAAGGAGTCTTTTGCTCAACTTTTTTGGTGATAATCTTGATTGAGGCGGCTATTTGATGAGCGAATGATGAAGGCATTATGAGAATATTTCAACGATGAGGAAGATGGCCATGTTGCTGACTACCGAACGCCGACCTGTGATTCAAGGAGATAGGCCAGTTCTGATATGAGTTCAACGCACTAAGTATGCTACATGTACACCTTGAAAATGAAAGCTTTCAAGCAAGTGCTAATATGTATTATATGTATGTATTTGCAAGAAAAAGTATATAATTATTATATCAGTTGTCTGGTTCCCATGACAGAAGCTATGCATAGATTACTTTGGGGCTAGATGGCGCTGTGTGAAATGTCCACCAATATTATAATAAAAATAAAGTGTAGCGTGTAAAAAATAATATGCTTATGTCAAAGTAACTTGTAATCTGATTAAATTAGAGTACCGTGGGAGAGTACTAATGTACACAATTCGGAGTAAAATCGCATCATTAGTTGTAATGTAACAATACCCAAATGTATCATATAATTAGTGAACAGTGACAATGCTGACGCGAAATCGGAACATGCATCGTCAGTGCAAACAAAGAAGCCTTCAGCGTTATCTTTGTCCATACTGCAACGGACATATTTAAGTTAATACGTGATTAATTTCACGTTAACGTTAATTCGTTAAATAAATCCGTTATTCTTAGAATTTTTGTGATCTATCTCGTCTCGATATAGTGATCACGGGATTATGTAACTGTGATATTTCAAAATCTGGCACCATTATTATTTCAGTGTACGCGCTTGAGTTAGCACGCAATCCTTTTTGAAATCTTGACCACAATTATGCTTCCTTAAATCTATAACGCTATTGTGAGTTTTGTTACAATTTGTAGTCTTGGTATTTTCTGATACAAGTAACTTTAAATCTGATGATTATGATGCTTTTACTAAAACATATATGACAAAGCAGCATTGGACTTCATCTAACAGCAAGAAGTGACTTCACTATCAAGTTGGATATTCTAATATTTGTAATTACTGACGTCCCTACTAATGTCTCGATATAGTGATCACATAAGAGAATTAAAGGAATGCATTGTAGGGCATGTAAGTTACATGCATTACTGCTTGGCTGTAGAAATATGTCTAAATCTACAGAGCAACCGACCGACGCCTCAACGCTTACCGCTTGGGCCATCTGCTGGTTAGTCAGCTATATTTTGAAATGTCAGGTTCAATGCCTTTATCGGTTTGAAACAATAAACATACCGAGTATAGCAAACAGGTGTTGATACCATAACCAATAGTTAAGGTCGCCCCGTATATATTTTATTGTTAGAAAATACATCCGTATAGTCATCGCTAGTGTCTCAGCCTTGATGAGTCAAAGTCGAGAGGACGTTAAACTTTGTTATATACATTTTACGTTTTGCATTTGGTAGTTCCTTATTCCATTTTGTTACTGGGTACAAGGTGGGTTTAGTTTTTTGTTCATAGGAACGTTGCGCTGGTAAAAAATATTTTGACCTATTTGGAATTTAAAGCTTATGAGCTTTAAATAGATTAACATTATATATGAGTATTCAACTATTCAACCTCAAATGTATATTTTTTTTTTGACTGACCTCGCAGCTCTGTTAGTAACTCTGCCTTCTGAGCTGTAGGTCTTGGGTTCGATTCCCACCAGGACAAACATTTATGTGAAGATCATTGATGTAAGTTCTGTATCTGGGTGTTAATATGTATTTATATGTATGTATTTACAAAAAAAAAGTATATAAATATGTATTCTATCAGTCATCTGGTTTCCATAGCACAAGATATGCTTAGTTTGGGGCTAGATGGCGCTGTGTGAATTGTCCACCAATATTTATTTATTATTTTATATTTTTTATATATTTATATATTTTATTGATGCTTTAGATATTTATTATAGAACTAAGGTTCACAGCGTAATTAATCGGTTGTTATGGGGCGAGGTTACCACTTAACGCCAGGTGGGTCGTCGGCTCGTTCCGTAACTATATAACATAAAAAAAACTTGAACATTATATTTTGTGAAATTATTAGCAGCATGTTCAGCAAATGTATTTATAGCAAATACTAGTGCATTTAGAGGTCGTTTCAGTTCCTTTTAGGTGAAATTAATCAATTCTTATTTTTGATCCATAAATGAATGTTAGAGATTTTAATATTGTAGTTGCTCTATCTTAAATAGATAGCAGGAAAGCCTGCCCTAACAGTTAGGAGAGATACTGATAATTTACATCCCACAAAAATAAGTAAAAATTAACCAATATTTGGAATTATTTTACACTCGCCTGACAGTAATATTTTCGACTTACTTTTATGAATGCGAAAATTACTGTTTTAATAGATGATTGTACGATGATTATTCTTTCAAGTTCAAAGTACTAAAACAATTTTGCTGGAATTTTTTAAGTAAATGATGTCCTATAAGTAACCTATGTTACTGCAACTAAATAATTATAATTATTTATTATTATGTCCGGAATAGGCTTCACCAGGCGGTCGATGCCGCGGGCTGAAGCCATTATTTATGTACCTGTAACAGATGCATAATCTAGTAGAGGCGCGTTTACAACTACAGTAATGAGTTATACAAATGATTAAGAGGCAAGCACAATAACTTACTTATCGCTGTAACGTCATGACTCATTTAGTAAACATTAGAGTCACTTTCAATTATACAGTTTTCGCGATTATAGGTCGTACGTTTCCAGATAATGACCGATAAAGATTGAGATTTAGTGTAAATATATGGGAAAATATGTTTGTTGGAGTGTCTTTCTGTCATGCAGCAATGAACCAACATATTTCTTTGCATAGAGATATTTTATGGGCCATAGGACTACTTCTTGTCGCGAAAAAATGCACGCTTCCTGTGGAATGGACCGCAGGATCACTCCTGTGGTCTCAAACTATCCCACGCTATTCACACAGCGATAGTAAAAACGAAGTCAATATGGTGGTGAAAGTATGGGGCAATGTAAGGACAAGAGCATCTTAATTGTTAGTAATCAATGAAAATGTTGGTGACAATCATGTGAAATTAAGAAAGGTCCTTTGGGACTGTTGGAATGTAGTTTTAAAAGTGAAATAAATTTCTCGGTTAAGAACAGCAACAGAATTCAGTAAATAACATACATTTATCTACTTGTGTATAAGGTGGCCAACGATGCCATTAGGAAGATCCAAAATGAATTTACTTTATGTTAAATATAAAGGAAAAAAAAGGAATGTAGGAAAGCGGTTAATAACAACTATTATCGGTGAAAATATAAATACTTGTTTCAACTATCTTAATACTTTTCGAGGTCTCCAGAAGTTTTTGCCTCTATCTCGAAAGAAGCCTCTTTTAAGCGCACTTTAAACTGTTCGTGGGAGCATGAATGAGAACATGAATCTTCGATAAATAAACAATCCACGTGGGACACAGAAACAGAAAAATTAAAATATAAAAATCAATACTTTGTTGTTACGGACCATAGGTTTTTGGCGGAGATCATTTAAGGTAAAAATAAAAGGAAAATTATATGATGTTGGAGTGGGAAAAACAGCTCGTTTAATATGTTTTGTTGGATTTCTATGCCGTTTTTGATTCCGTCATCAGAATCGCGACGATTCCATAATACTGTTACGTCAACGGAACTAGGGCCAGTGAAAAATTGCATATTCATTGAAAGATTAAAATTGATTACACAACATTATTACATACATAGGTACCAACAAGAATAACCATAACGGTAAAGTTTAATTAGTTGAAACTGGTAAAAACAAACCCTTACAAGACTTGTTTGTTAATTTTCCATTATATCAGTTTCAAACATTTCCACGAAACTTCTGAACAGTTTGACGTAATAGGAATATTTGCTTTACGTTTCCAATTCCACTTAGAGATGGGAAATTCGAGAAGGCTAATGAAGGAATTTATTTTATGTTATTAAAGACGAATGTTTAATGAATATTTTTTTCAATTAGCAATGTTAACATGAGCTGATGGCCCACCTGGTTTTACGTGGTAACCTCTACACATAAAAAGCAATCCGACTTGGGTCCTCCCCTGACCAGGTAGTATCACGACTACGTAAGATTTAAGTCCTACCTTACTTGGGTATGGGAACCCAACTCGCATTGAGCTGAGACACGAAGCTTGGTCATGCACACACCCCCGCAACAAATTACTGGTGACTGATGCACTGAAATATGTATTCGCAAACCACTTCAGAGGTTTAGGTGAGTGCTTTGGGGCCACCACGTACTGTGCCAGGATATTCTGTTATCTAGTTAATAAACTATGTCTCAACCAAAAACGGTATTATGCTTTAAATTCTTTAGAATAAACTTCGTTGACCATAATGATTCGAATATCAGATATAGATGCGATTGTATTACGCAAAGATCAATATGTTTGCATCAATGTTATGAAAAATCTTACTAAATTCGGATTGAATCTGTGACTCGGAAGAAATTATACACAAATATTAGGAAAACAAGATAATTCCGTTAAAATCATTACATAAACCGGTGCAATAAAGGTGTCAGCATATAAAACACGACAAAGAATGATTTTGTACAAGTAATGTTTAGTTTAGACTGGCCTCACAGCTCTGCCTTCTGCGCTGTAGGTCGTGGGCTCGATTACCACCCAGGACAAACATTTGTATGACGCATATAGATGTTTGTTCTGTGTCTGGGTGTTAATATAATATATTATATGTATGTATTTACAAAAAAATGGTATTATATCAGTTGCAGGTTCCCATGACACAAGCTATGCTTAGCTTATTTTGGGGCTAGATGGCGCTGTGTGAAATGTCCACCAATACTATTATTATATTATTTCGGCGCAATTATCTGCATCTTATTTCTAAGTAAAACGCAAAACTAGCTTGACAAACAGGTAAATGACTATTTGTTTGTTACTTGAGATTTTTATTATGGGTCGTCATGGTGTTATTGAGGTCGAAATTATGACGACAAAGGATTTTCGTCTAATTCTATCAGCATTATTAGTCATATTTGATGCAATTCCCATTTATTGATCTAACCAGTTTTTAATCTATAAGATCGTCTATTGTAACCTCTTTTGTTTTTTAGTTTGTTTATGTTTAGGTTTATTGTTATTTCTGTTATTTTTGAGATAAAAAATAGAAGTCTAGACAATAGTCTTCTAGATTGTACTATCATTAATATGGACAGCTTCATCAAATGAATAAATATAACAGTACTATAAAGTTTTGAGCAGGGATTTTTTCATGGCGGATAGTCATTTAACGTAATTTAATGTTTGGGAAATACAACTATGTTAATGTTCCACTATTACCGGTTGTTACTTATTGTTGTATTGCTATTATTATTATTATTATTCATATATTTTTGTTATCACTTTAATTTATTCTGTAATTTATACGCGAGAACCTCTAATTGGCTCTCCGTAGCTAATGCATTGGTATAACATTTTAACAAAGCTGTTGGTTCTCCATATAAAAATAAATTTATTAATTTTTCGTACATTTAGTCGTCAATTAGACAAAGACAATTACATAAGCACATAATATCTATACAAATAAATAAAATTGGAGTGTCTGTTTGTAATATTAAAATAACCGCTTTTTACTGAGTGCATATGGATGTATATTGTATACACGGTAAATAAAACAAAACAATTTTTTTTTTCAATTTTTGTCTATCTGTCTGTCTGTTTGTTCCGGCTAATCTCTGAAATGGCTGGACCGGTATTTTGACGGGACTTTCATTGGCAGATAGCTGATGTAACAAGGAGTAACTTAGGCTACTTTTCCGAGAGGTAAAATAAGGGTGCGTGATAAAACCGAATTCCACGCGGACGAAGTCGCGGGCAACAGCTAGTAACAAAATAAAATCAAAAAATGCTTAGGTTTTAGTGATATTTGGCCAAATGACGCGATGACAATACAGACGTGCTTAAGCTTGAAAATTGAGTTCACGACCAGTGGTGGTCTATAGAATCATCATAAAGGTTGCTCACAATACACAGCTGTTCCAGTGACTAATGCCAGTTACAGTTTCAGGGCAGCCACTGTTTTGCAAGCCCATATTGTAATTACCTAATCAGAACAAAATGACTAACTAATATCCATGACTACGTTACCTTATATGGTTTGAACTAGCATTTATTCAGTGTGAACGTTGAAAAGTACTGGTAATAAGTCAATTAATTATGCTAAATTTAGTCGTACTGATCTGGTTTTAAAGGTCGCCGGTGAAATTACAGGCACGTGAAACCCACCTTCACGTCTCAAACCTAGTCTCAATACAGTCTTCCCATACCTTAGTAGGGGGTACCCCAAGACGTTATTGTTATCGGCATAGATTACCGTATAAGATCAGGTGGGCCAACTTGCCTTATAAAGATCGTTTCTAAGGTTTGGAAATTAATGTTATGTTTAAACGTAATTAGATCTAGTTTATAATATCTCAAAAGACAAGGCAATAGACCGTAATTAAAATTTGTGAATCTTATTTCCTGCAGCAGGTACTGACTTTTATGAGTCTCATTAATTTAATTAACAGCGAATCGTCTAATTTTATCCTGCTCTAAGATCAAATTCTTCACAAAAAAATGAAAATAAATATTGCATTTATAATTAACATTTAAATGTTAAATGTCGCCAAGAGGATTAATTACCATATACATACAAATTACTTTGTATGTAGTAATTAATTTGCAATAATACTATTTTCGTCTCTCGCAGAATCTATGTGGAAAAGTTATTAGGTACTATTTCCGAGCTTATTTTCTGTCCGACAGTGTTAAGAGATTGGTAGAGATGGAGAATGTGTGAAGAATGAAGAAAGAAGATATGATGATTGTCAGATGCACGTATGTTTGGCATTAGAATGATAAATTTTAGCCTAAAACTGCAATGGAATTATTTAGCCACAATTATTATCCTTTTTTCATCAAGCTGTTGCTTGAAGAGTCTGGTACGTGCTAGATTCGCTAAGATATGTTACCAAGCAGGCAACACAGAAGTACTAAATAAAACTTCTCATTTAGGCCCGAGGGTGAACCAGGCAGAAACCAGGTAATACCATTCTAGCATAGTAGCTTTCAAGGATATGCAGTACAACGTATTTTTTAAAGAAATATGTAACAAATATTTTTGAAATTGATGCAATCATAGATCAGGCTTCAAATATACGGAAGCAGTGTACAATAAGCAAATTGTATGGTTCAGTCGGGTCTCACGTAGCACACACTGGTAGGAATCATGTTCCGATTACAAATGCATAAGCTTCGAATTTCCTGAAGAGTCGGGCTTCGCTAGAGCTCCGACAATGTCAGATGACGTCAATGTGTTACGAGATTTCATACAAAATTAAAATTTTACGTTGTAAGAATTATACAAAGTGTATATCATAAGTAAAATGAAACTCAATTAGCACATTTACGTTTTCTGTAACTTGAGTACGGCGGTGTCAAGTGGGTAGGTACACGGGGCAAGTGTTACGGGCCAAATGGGTGCGATGCCTCTCAGGGCACGGTATATTTCGTTAGGAGGATCTTTGGAAAGTTATATTTTAACAAGAAGTTTTACTTTAACTTTGACAGTCCAAGAGTGGAACTCCTGCCTGCGTCCGTATTTCCTGAAACCTATAATACGGAAGTCTTCTCAAGAAGATAATAAATAGGTTACTTATAGGCAAGCATGCTTCATCGTAGACCACATCGTCACTTAACATCAGGTGAGATTGCGGTCAAATGTTTGATTAACGCAAAAAAAAAAACAGACTAAAATCGGCGTTGAAAACTACTGAACTGTATTAGACAATATGCAAAGCAAATCCTAATGATCGCCCGCTGTGTTTTTGCCATTAAATTAGCAAATCCGTGGGAAAACTCCTATCTTTCAAGGCTTCAATGGCCAAGTGTAAAAACTAATAGGTCATTTTCAAACATAAGCGTATGTAGATTTACCGCAAATAACCTTGTCTGTATTTTTTGTTTCACTGTCGTCATTCGACTATACAGGGAGCCCACGTGACACTTAAGATTTTAATGAGGCTGCGAGCCAGTGAGCTCGTTATTGTTACAATCCTTCATAAGAGGCCCTCCTAAAGCTAAACTTAATGATAAAATAACATTTATAAGTACATTTCAAATTAGCAACTTGTTTAATATTTGTTTAGGTATTGCTTACCCAACAACCTCATTCCTTTACTTTACTTAAATCATATAAACTTTATAGATATTTGTTTAAATGATAAAAATATTAAGATGCGCACAAAAAAATTCAAGCTACAGAAATCAGATGAGTTAATTCCCTGTCAAATTTGGAGTAAATCCCCAAATTAATATAATTATACTATAGTCTATCGAAGAGTGTCACATCAACCCCGGAGGTCACGAGAGCAGACACAGTAGTATTAGTATAAGGAGTTCGGTTACACAAACTGATACTATTGAATATTGTTACAGACACCCTTCACTAATCCGCCAACTTTTTGAGTCCAACAAACTTTTTAATCTCAAAATCAGTTCAACACCCCAAGTGAGGGTACATTGCATTCAATTAAAATAAATCGAAGATAAGTTTATTGATAAACCTTTTATCGCAATAATAGCCGGTTTGCGTGTAGTCACTGTCCGGTAGGATTGCATTGATTGATCATCACTTTCGTAATCCGCCGATAAGCGACGCGGCGTATCAAGTTTACGACGAGCCCGCAACAAAGGCAGCAGCCCAAGGTTATTTGCGTTGGGAACGGTTGACAATTACATTGATTGACAAAGAGAGTCGCAAGATTATTCTGCAAGTTGTGTCAATTATGTTCACACAGCGCCACGTCATCCGTATTTTAATAACCATTTTTTTATGTGAATTAGTTAAGGAACGAACAAGATGGGCCCCACCTGATGTTAAGGCCATAACCTCTGCCCGTTACTAAAACAAAAATAATACTTCTTCGGTTAGGGCAGGATGCCCTACTAAGGTATGAGAAGACCGTGTCACACTGTATTGCGTCCGAATTATATTTGAGATGAGAAGATGGAATGTCTCACGTGCTTGTTTTGCACCAGCCACAACTTTCAAACCGGAACACAGTGTTTAAATAAGTTACTGCTTGGCGGCAGAAATAAGTGTGCTGGCAGTACTTCCCCGGCACAAGTTTTGCCCGAGAATATGCGTTATTTCACTTATCAGAAACTACAAATGTCGTGGCGCCTCCAAATCCAAAGTAGGGTGCTACCATCCACTTTTATCCTAATCCATACGATAATCAAAACCGTCTAGAGAGTTACAGATAGTGTAGTATTTATATTGTATATTTTTACTTGGTTCACGCAGAAGTGGCGGGACAGATCCACTAATGGTAGATAGAAACAGGGAACTTTACGTAGGACAGTGAATTTCTTACTCAGATCGTAATTTACTAAGAGGTCGTTGAGAATATTTCTCAGTAACTACTAGTAAATCTGCGTGTGCTGGATGCACTCGCACAAGCCCATCCCAGAGATGAATTTTGTGCAGAAATAAACAAGTATTTTTAAACAGTGATGCGGCATATTCATTGTTGATATTTGAACACAATCGTAGCGGGCGGCGAAACAACTGGGCCAAATATTTGTTGCGAATCTAGCTTTTGCAATTGCTTCTCCTGGCATCACTATCTCTACAGTCGAGATTATTTATGAGATCTGCAGATGCAACTGCATAATATTATTGTTGTTGCAAAAGGTGTGTATTTAATTTTCATTTCTTTATTTTATAAAGACAGAACACGGCAAGGACAAATCAACCCAAAGATATAGAGTCGATTAAAATTACACATGCAAAAGGAAAATATACATCAGACACATAATATACTTACTTTCCTGTAATGAGACGTCAAGCTACCAAATTGGTTTTCACCCGTGATGAAATATAGAGTGAAAATTCGTAAAATTGTTCATTCATGAAAGTAATTTCCAATTCAGCTGTTCTACAATTCGATCTGAAGAGTCGGGCGTTGCTCTGCGCGTTTACGTAGAGTACCGACCGCCTACCTATTTTGAGCCGTGCCGTGCACTATTTTATTTACGTTTCTCGTTCGCGTGTTATTACGTCAAAATAATTATACGTAGTACGGTCAAAATCCTCGTTTATATGACATTGGGGAAGTATAAACACGTATGATCTTCAATGCCGCGTCTAGAGGTCTCGGGGACAGACAAATGACTATAACCTATAACAATGATCAGTCATTTGAAAAAACACCACAAGAGTAGATTAAAGGGATTAAAAGGACAAACTGATTAAATATTTGGCGGTTTTACTGCATTTGCAGTAGAAAAAATTCGGACCATACTAATGCCCACGGAAGATAAACTTCTGAATTCATGTTATAAATTATTATTTAAAACTAGCTGTTGCCCGCGACTTCGTCTGTATGGAATTCGGTTTTATCACGCACCCCTATTTTACCCATCGGAAAAGTAGCCTAAGTTACACCTTGTTACATCAGCTATCTGCCAGTGAAAGTCCCGTCAAAATCGGTCCAGCTTTTAATATTACAAACAGACACTCCAATTTTATTTATTTGTATAGATTGTATATCAATTAATTGCAAAAATAGCGAGGAATCTACTCTTTGAGATGACAAAAATCATATCCACGCAAACTGACAATGTGAGCTTGAAAATTTAACCGATAATAACTGAAAGAGCGCCGTTAAGGAAGTAAAGGAATAGGAGAGGCATAGGTACTGCAAAGTAAAGAAAGGCATGACACAAGTTTATCAAACGCAGTACGTTTCAGTATATACACTATTGACCTAGATTCCCGGTTTCAATTTAGGTGAGTGCGACCCGGTAACGTAGGTAGGACGCATGTATCGATCCTAGGCACATACGATGCATACATGCAGCTGTGATAACCGGAGATAAAAAGTTTGCTATATACAAACATCAGAGCAGGACAGCTAACTGATAAGATTTTTCTAGGAAGCACGCCTCAGTAACTAGACGCCGGATTCAGTACCTACTGGATCTCAAGTGAGTCTAAATAACAATAATAATATTGGTGGACAATTCACACAACGCCATCTAACCCCAAACTAAGCATAGCTTGTACTATGGAAACCAGGCAGCTGATAGAATGCTCATATACTTTTTGTAAATGTATATTAACACCCAGACACATGACAAACATAAATGGTCTTCACACAAATGTTTGTCCTGGGTGGGAATCGAACCCACGAACTACAGCTCAGAAGGCAGAGTTACTACCAACTGAGCTGTGAGGCCTGTCTATCTTCGCCGCTAACCACTCCCTTCCACCGGAACACAGCAACACGAGTGCATCACTGATTGGCGGCAGATTACCAGGTGTGGTGGCAGTACTTCTCCGGGCGAACTTAGCACACTTGGTTCTACTGCTACTTTGGGTTGCTCCTTTCGCACCACCCGGGGGACACGTGTATGGATTCAAAGGGTAATCACATTCGGACGCGAGCAACGTGGCCCCCCAATCAAAGTGACTATATCGCCACTGGCACTGCATGTGTGCAGCTATATGGAAGATAACTAGTTTGTCCGTTACGTAACACACGAGTCGCATGTTCTGTGACACGAACCGGAGCACTACCAATAACATTAAGTGAAACTGAACTCAGTAAAATTATGCCAAGAAAATGTGGTTGTGTAAAACACATTGACATAATTAGCTTAAGCGATTGTTGGCTAACATTAGGATGTGAACTCTACGAGGAAGTCGGATGAGCAAAATGAGTTATATTATTTCTGGTTTGTTACAGTTTCTTCAGAAACTCAGTGTCAAGACATAACTACTCAGAACTGAGACAATGCGAGGAGGATTAACGAAATAAAAACGAAGTATAATGCGTATGGCTTACTGCATGGAAACAGAAATAGGCATGTGAAGGCAGAACTTGCGGCTATTTCACTCGGGGAAATACTGGCTTCCCCACTATTGGACTCGCTTAAGCAGCTTGCGAACTGGCCTACACCTACCTGCACACGCTCCAGTAACTTGCCAGTGTACAAGTAGCAATAACGTTAGCAAATAGCAAGCAAAGTATCTTTTTGATATTTTATCATAGGCTTAATCCGTCAAGTGCATAAAAGTGACAAACGCTAGTAGGAAATCACTGCTTCAAAATTACATATGGACAATGGCAAATGATTATATAGATGACACTTGTAAAGAGATAAAAAAGGCCGTATACCTTGTGTAAGATATATCGCCTATAATAAATCCCTTCCTGGACGTAGCGGGTTATTCGTCGAGTGTGTTGGCGAAGGGTGAAATGGCAGCGTTCATAATACGTAAAATAAGTTTCATTAGTATACCTTGTCAAATGTGATGACCGGCACCGCCGAGCCGATGGCGCCGTCCTTCTTCTTCTCTATCTTGTACACGACAATGTTGTTACTCATCACTTTGTGTATGATAAAAGCTTTCGAGTCAGGACTCCAGGCGACGTGCGAGGCGTGGTCGAACTCGATGTTAACCCGAAGATTTTTGTGCTCCTTTTGATTCAGGTCCTTTATGTCCCACAGGATTATCGAACCATCTGTTTAACAAAAGTCTGTGATAATCATTCTATTCGTAAAGCAGAAATTAGAACACGGGCATGCTAACAAGGCATCTTATCACCTCAGAAGATCCGTGGCTCGTGATCATTCCATGACATTATTTGATTTATTATACTTTTATGTAGAGAAAGTGTAACGAAGAAATATTTAGAAACAAAAACTAATGACTAATCTAAGAGCATCATATATTATTGTCTTACATAACGATTTAAACTACTATAACCTCATAAGGAATTATGTATAGGTTGTAAAGTATAAGGGTTTGTTCAATTTGAAGAATTTGTAGAGTACCACACCTAGTGGCACTCTACCTTTGACCAGCACAATTGCATTACACACAGGGGAAATTAAATGGCACTACGTGGGCGATCCGAACGCGAGATACGCAACGCAAACATGATTAACTATAAACGTTTACGCAACGCTTTCAATAAAATTAACTTGAGAACAATTACAGAGGAAAGTTTAAAGCCCCAAGTTATCAAAGGAAAATACAAGGAAGGAAGCAAATACAATGCACCTCGCAGACGACAACATCCGAACAACATTGTATTGTGCCAGTTCAGCGACGTTTCTCAACGTTGTTGCGTAGAAGCCCCTAATGGAAGCTTTTAACTAGAGTGTATCGTGTAAAGGTATTTCAAATTTGCTTTAATGGGAATAGTGTTCATACAACGTTCTCGAACTTCCTTTCGTTTACTTCTTGTCTCGCGAAGAGCTTAGTCCATGACAATACCAAAAACGTTCACAATGGCCCGATAGTAGTAGTAGTAAAGTAGGTAACAATACTTGTCAAATAATATTTTTTAAAGTTAATTGGATTAGGGTAAAAGTATAACCATATACCATTCAAGGTTTTTCTCTGAACCAGTCACACTAATATTATAAATACGAAGGATGTTACTCTTTCACGCAAAACTTCTGCACCAATTTGGCTGATATTCTAAACAGCTATTGATGACAAAGAATAAACACTTTTATCCTGGTGAAATGCCAGCGAATGCTAGGTAGAAGCTAGCATTCAATAGGACTAAAGATATACATATAGAAAGCAGATCTTATTTCATTGCATGAAAAGCTGCAGAATCCCTAAGTTCCTGCTTGAAATTTAAGGAATGAAGGTAATCCGAAATACTATTTCAACAACACTAAACAAGAGGAAAACATATTGAATTAGGTAGTATGTCACAAAAGCGATTGATTATAAATTGTGACAATCCTTGATTACAAAGTAATCCATCTACTCTGGTCTCAGCTCTCACCCAGACAACAAAACTCACATGAGGTTTGTTTTTCTCACTGTCAGCAGATTAGTTATTGTTTCCGTGGGATAACAGTCGGAAACGGGCGATTGTTACGAGTGTACGTTCAGAAATAACTCTGAACCAATCTCTAGAAACCTTGTTCATACGCAGAATAACCATATCTTGCGCCACGAGTACATTTCTAACAGCTAATTTTGGCGCGTGTGTATAACAAATAAATCGGAAACAAGCGTAGGAGGCGAGTGAAACGTTACGATATCCTAAAACAATTTCAACGTATTGACTCTTCAAATACTGTTCAATAATGTGTAGAGGTCACCAGACAAGTCGGTTATTTATTTAAGACTAGCTGCGCCCCGCGGTGTTACCCGCAGTGAATAAGTAATCCCACGGGAACACACCTTTCCGGGATCAAAGTAGCCTATGTGTTAATCCAGGATATAAGCTATCTTAGTACCAAATTTCATCCAAATCCATTCGGCCGTTTGAGCGTGAAAGAGTAACAAACATCCAAACAAACTACACGTTTATAATATTAGTAGGATTTTAATTTGCTTTTCGTAGACACAAAAATAAATATGTGCCTGACCGTTTACAATACGGTTAATATAGCGTAACTAGTGTCAAACAAAAGTGTGTAAATCATTATGCATGCAACAGTAGAAGAACCGGTAAAAGGTCAACGGACCACTTCGATACCAGAATCTGAGTCACTGTACCAAGGCCTGCCGATTTCAGGTACATACGAATACAATTTCACGGCTGGTATTACAATCTGTGTCGTTTATTATCAGGTAAACTTGACAGGCTTGACTGGCCTCACATCTCGGTAGTAACGATGCCTTCTGCGCTTATGGTCGTGGATTCGATTCCCACGCATTACAAGTATTTGTGTGACGAACAAAAATGTTTGTTCTGTGTCTGGGTGTAAATATGTATTAAGTGTGTATATTTACAAAAAAAGTTTCTATCAGTTCTACAAGCTGTGCTTAATTTGGAACTAGAAGTAGCTTTGTGAAATGTCCACCAATATTAATTATTCAACCCTCAAATAAATAATTTTCAAAGTATGTTCGATATTATCAGTATATTTAGATGTATATAAATGATTATATATTGAAAGATTCCCATATAAATATATGGTTCAGGTAAGAATACTTTTGTGATTCGTCAGGTAACTTTTACACCAGAATAATGCAATTGTATGGGAGCCTTAGCCTTAGACTGCATATTTCTGTAATCAGCATTATCAATGTAATAAAATAAAATACAGCAGATTATTTGAGCAGTATTATCCTAGAGCTTTCTCGAACTAGTGTGGTGAAAGGATTGTGCGACTGAAGAGGTTCGATTCGCGCACTTGACTGATTCGATTTTTTGGTTCTAGGACGTGTCGGTTTCTTCAAGATGTTTTCCTTCAACGTTTTGCGAACCTGCTATTGGTTAAAAATTGAATCTTATTGCTTGTTAGAGTCATTGTCGGTATGCCACTGTGAGAGGAGAGAATGATTATAGAAGCATTATGTTCTAGTTTCCGTATACAATATTATTTTGATTTCATTGTGATTTTTGTGTGTAGGCTGATTTCATTATCCAGTTTTGCGAGACATGTATGTATGTTTGTATATGTGTGTATGACATTAATTAATCTGTATAATTGCTGTAAAAAATCTCTGACATTTTAATTATTACAATTGGTTAATCCATTGTAATTAAAGTAAAATATAATCTATTCGGTCCTATCCCAACCGTGAGAGGATGAAACTAATGACAAATTAATAATTTAATTTAAATATATAACATTACCAGCCATAAAGTCGTCAACTGGTACCCTAAAACTGTAGAGCATAGATACACAGCTGTACGTAGGTACTGTTCCGTACAGTCCGTTGAGTTTCAACGAGACAAGTGTCGCAAAATAATCAAGAGCCGAGACGTTTTGAGGACAATAGTTTGACAAGATAAGTGGGCGGAAGTCCTCAATACAACTAACGATACGTGTTCCACTTTGCTTCCATGTTGGATGCAGTGCAACTCTGTAGGCGCACGTACTTGCTCTATGCCCCTGCAACCAGCAACCATGTCTGGTTTCTAAGTATATTTCTTTGCGTTTGACTAAGTTGTGATGTGAGATATCATCAAACGCAAAATAAGCCCGTCAAGTGCGAGTCGACTTGCGCGCCGAGTGTTGCAACACACAATCTATACGCGTTTGTTTATGGTTACCAAATAAATGTTTTCTATAATTAAGTTTTTTTAAAGTTTGCTTTAATTTAGGCTTTGCGATATAACCACAGTAAGTTTGACGCTTGTAGTTTTGTATTGTCAGTTTTACGACAGAGCAAAAATCATAAAAAACATTTTCTATTTGCTGAATTGAATTAATAATAAATGTTGGTGGACATTTCACACAGCGCCATCTAGCCCAAAAGTAAGCTAAATATAGCTTATAACATGGGAACCAGAGAACTGATATAATACTTAAATACTTTTTTTTTGTAATATGCATTACAATGTCCGCTCAGATATGAAAACTATACTATTCGGTGAAAATTTAAACCGTATACTTTTTATGGTTTTAAAATACTATTGATATAATACTATAATAGCTTTTTAGAAGTAGGACCCGACGAATCACTTAGGGTTAGTTTAGTCATAAGTGTAATATATTTAGTGATACCACCAAATTTATTATCATAAGACAGGAGAGAAGGAGGGTAGGCACAGTTCTCGAGTACAGCATTCGCCTTCAGAAGCCGGTCCATGTGCCTCAGAAGAATAAACGCAGTTCTACGTAACCCAGCTGTTTCTATCCATTATATATAATATTCTTCAATAGGGTCTCGTAGTATATGTTATTTGATCAAGGAACCCTAAAACACGATTGTGTCAGCCGATGATGGCGCCAAGCAACGCCCACGGATTGGAAACTGGCCCTCACTTGAGACTACAAAAGAACTTACCGTGACATAGATCATACCTACCTACAACTAGCTAACTTAGTAGCAGCAGAACTTATGACACGTTCGTCCGGGGAAATACTGTCACCATACCTATTTCTGCAGCCAAGCAGTGATCGCGTTACTGTGTTCCAGTTTGAAAGGTGTGGTTACACAGGTGTGGGGAAATTACAGGCACATGAGACATCCCACCTTCGTCTAGTTACTGCGGTTGTTATGGGCAAAGGTTACCAGGCGGGTTATCTGATCGTAAAAGTAAAAAAAAACTGAAGTATAAAATCTGTACTGTAAATTTCGCAGTACAGATTTGTATACTTGACTGCTACTGTACTTATAAGAATAGAATAAATCAGTAAACTCTTGCATTCAACTCACAAGTGGCAATCAGCTTCACCGATATAATCTCACGTTGAAATCTAAACGAAAGGACAAACATATTGTGCATTTCGATGCCAGGATATCACGGGATATACTAAACTTAGTCTATGCTACCATCATTCATTCTCGCTTCCTGAGTATAGACGTGGGTCCCAGCATTGAGATTTTTAAACTTACCCGTATTATTTTAGACCATTTGTATTTAGTTTCAATTCGTCAGTAACATTTTAGTGAGATGTCAAATATGTACCTAATATCAAAGTTAACACTCTTCTCTATGGAACGGACTCTATGTAACTTACTGTACTTTAGTACAGACAAGAATTATCCTGTGATTTTATTTCATAGCATAAAACAAGTAGTAAATTAACTTTAATGAATATATGAAGCTACATCTAATAACCGAGGGGTAAGTAAGCAACATCAGGCGTCCGTTGAAGGGAACTAGGAAGCATTTAGCTCTGTATAATAAACTAACAAAAAAATACATTATAAATCAACGCAGCAGTGTGTGATCATAAAACGTATATTTGTTTAAAATAATCACGAACCTCCGTTCATACATACATAATGAAGTCTGCGATTCTTATCCGAGGCTTTGGCAAGACAAAAACTAGTCTGTCTGTGATACTTATACCAAACACAAGGTCCGACAGCATTGTCGGTGTAGAGGCCGCGAGAACGCTCGTTTGTACGCGGTGCCGCATGCCGGTGGGCAGATTGTAGCCAGCGAATATACCACGCTAACCTTTGTCAGCAATTACTCAAACGCCATTATAAATCACCGATTAACAACTGTTTGCTTAATACCTGATTTGAGAAGACGAATGGGATAATTAACGCAAATCTTTGACGTTTTTTATAGTACAAAAAACTCATTGACATGTAATGATTATTGTAATTTGACAGAAAAATATTTGCTAGAGATATAAATTCAAAATGGAGTGTCAGTTTTAAAGCACTAGCGGTGTAACTTTTTGAGACATTCCACCTACACGTCTCATAGTTACGGGCGCATACGATACGACTTGGGTATTGTCGTACCTAGTAGGGGAGGACCCAAGTCGCATCGGTTGTTATGGGCCGAGGTTACCACTTAACACCAGGTGGGCCGTCGCGTCGGCTCGTTCCGTAACTACATAACATAAAAAAAAGCTTCTCTGGTCCTTCTTGATTTATGGCGTATCATAACTTCACTTCAGCGCATATAAAACTAAGCGTTTCCGATATTCGACACGTTTTTTTTTGTCTCGTACGCAGCAACTATATCGGAAACCTACTAAGACGGACTGCAAATGTGTCAACTGAAACATCAGATACAGATTTGCTGGCATTTACTAGAAGTAGAGAATTCAATAAGTAGGAACAATCTTCTGTTATCCAAGTTCTGAGATATCAAAGATTATTTTGAAACATAAATACGTGTTAACAGAGTTGGCCACTAATACGAACTCTCTTTCTTTTCCGTATTTTCCATATTTCCAATTTGCTTTATCCAATAATAAAATTATCTTACACACTGATGTCTAGGGGCTACTAGGTCGCAGGTGGCACCGACTCAGATACACAATAGAAAAATTGTTGCCCCAGTCGTGATCGAACCCAGGGCCCTCGCTTTGCATCCAGTATTTACTACCAACAACTACGAAGCAAACATTATCTCCTAACCAGGATTCTTCTATTCGCGTCACTGGTTCTCTCGAACCGGTGTGGTGAAAGGATTTTAAGTGCGCCTCAAAGAGGCTCCTTTCGTGCACTTGACACATGTCTTCGAATTTTTAGTTCTAGGACATGTCGGTTTCCTCACGATGTTATCCTTCACTTGAGTTTTGAGAACGTGGTATTGTGCCCATATATCTTACAATCGAAAAACTGTGCACGTCGGGATTTGAACCGGCGACCTCCGGATTGAAACTCGGTGTCGGTACCACTAGACCACGCTCTCCAGGATGATTTAAAACAAAGGTGAATGACCGCGGCCAATTTCGTCGTAAAGTTCATACAACTTCATTATCAGCGAGTAGATATGCATAATACATCTGGTTAATAGGTGCAGCTGCATTGATCCGTCTGTCCGCACACACAGGCGCGCTCCCGTCCCGGGGCGAGCAATCGATAAGGGGTTTGCGCGCGTGTGGGTTGGGCCGGGGCCGCCCTGATTTCCATGTTACAAGAAACGGCTACCTACATCCGAATATACTGACGTCCCAAAATTTGCATAACCGCAGATTCATTCGCCTTTTAATCGATTCGTTGACCAAATGGCGATGAATAAAAAAAAAATACCATCCTTACTTGTCCATCCAAATGTTGCCTGGAAGAGATCGCTCTTAGCGATAAGACCGCCCATTGTACCATTTTCTTGTTGTTTTTTTTTAATGGTGTACAATAAACATATAATCTACCTATCTAAGTGATCGGTAATGACCAACACTATCGAAATTTTAGAACCGTGAAGAATACAAGCGACTTGGTAAGGACTTAGCACTGCTAATGCCAGGAATAGAGAAAATAATCAATATTTTACTATTTAAATATGCTTCTTATGTGGTCTGAAACCAAGATTTAACGAGCCCGCGGCACGAGTGGGGTTAGTTGTATAGCTGTAATGCTCGGTTAATAATCCAAGTGATGACTGCCTTGAACATTGCTTTACTAATAATTCAGAAAGACCAGCCAAGCTACGCTACGACTACCTGCTGTATAAGCATCAAAATTGTTAATTCCATTTCAATACAAAAGCATAAATGACTGTTGTATAGTAATGTTAGTAACATTAGCATAATACGCCGCTTCAAGTACTACAAATCAGAAACAGCTGGTCGGTTCATTGAAATGAAACAAGTTCAGTGACATTCCACTTAGTGTTGGTGTAAATTGTTAAATTTATTCCAGCTAATGAGCGTGTAACATCGTACGCATGCGTCTGGCATCTTGATACTTGCTTTGTGTTATATTTATTTAGAACAATCTTCGGATATCGATAGTGCTAAAACAACTATTTACCATTCACAATGATTTAAGGACAGTATTATTTCACATGAATAGGAAAAAAGATTTATCTCGATATACCAAAAACTGCTAAATCTATAGATACAAATGTTACCGTTTCAAATTTACGGATACTCTAACATAATATTATTTTCTATGGATGAATCTAATATGTGACAATATTCTAAACAGATTTTTTCTTGACTCCCGATGACATTAAATAATCAGAATTCTGTATCAAATCTCCGAATCGGGGTCGTCAGCAAACTCACAGCAGTATTATTTTAAAATAAATTTCAATGTAAAATAAGTCAATGCATTAGGCAAAAAAGACATTCCATTTTCAATGGGGCGCAATAGGGTGTGCTGTGGGTGTGCTCTTTAATGTAAGTGAAGACTTTAGTACCGTAGTTCTATTGTTATGGGCAGTTGCCACTAAGCCAAAGGACGGAGGCATCAGGTAGTTCGGTGACTGAACTCAAATAAAAAATAAATGTATCGGGATAGTATGGCAACAGGTAAGCATTGATCGTTAACTTGTCTTTCTGCAATAGGAAATGTTCAGTTGCGAAACATGGTATTCAAAGGAACATAGAAATTTTACCATGCCAAACTTGCTACCTCATAAACAAACCTAAATTAGCATACAGTGCCAAATGCCGGTGTTCAATTTTAGACCTTCTGGTCTTCACGCAAAGGTGACAACGATTTGACGGTCACAAGACATGATTACCACTGCGAATAACGGATTACATGGAGGGGGTCCGAAGAGTAGGCGAGTCGAAGTGTGTGATGACGAAACACCACCTCATTTTGTGCAAGAGCCTTATTGTGAAAGAAATATTGACGCGGAGGCGAGTCGGCCGGCGCGGCGTGGCGGGCGGCGGCGGGCGCCATGGAGGTCGAGACGATTCACTAAACTGTTCTGCTTACATTTATAAGTGGCTGTATTCAAATTTAATGCTTTAAATCAGATACTGAAACACTTATTGAATACGAAAACTGACAAACAACGGCTAATATAATCACGCCATTATACTTCTTGGAACGGGAACATAAATAACGTGAATAATTTACTTTGTTTTGAAACAAGTGTTAGCGGAATGCTATCAAACCAGTTAGGAGCCCTTTCAAACCCAAACAGATAATCGAAGGCAATATTTAACATTCTGGTCCAGGCCACCACGTTTAAAATTATTGCAGGAATCTCGCTCGGGACCACCGTGCCAAGTTAAAACAAATAAAACGATGAAACCAATCCGAAAAAAGGGTATCCAAGAAGGTAGGCAAACTTATTCCTTTTTGAAGAGGCTCGTGCGGGCAAGTCTCAATTACTAAAACATGCGGGCGTGGTATGGCCGTTAGTACACTGCACAAACAAAGCAATACATCGCTGATATATCACTCCAGCAAATGATTACAAATTCAGTAACAACCATCGGCAGCTTCTTTGAAATCACGACTCGACACGCGTTCTGCAAGAACAATGTAGCCTGGCTAGTGATACATTATCTTTTATCAGTTTTATGATTCCATTATTCTACTGAGTAACGTGTATCTGTACTTACGTTGCAGATTTATTTTAGGCGTCGCATTCGTGGCTATGTGATGGCGGCTGTCGTCTGCTCTCGCATAAACACGACGTCATTTTTCTTCGTATCACAGACGAATCGTTCAAAGGTCTATGGACGATGTTATCTTATCTCAAATGGGTCGTTTTTTAAGTCTCAGATGTTATACTGTTTAGTTACGAGTTAGGATTTGTGTCAAAGAGCTTATAGCCGAAACTACGTGGATCCACCATTGCAGCAGGCATCGACTTTCAACGGTCTCTGGATTCAGTAATTTTAATCGTTTTTCGTTAAGTGTGTGTAAGTATATAATATTACAAATAAAAAAGACAAATGGCAATGTTATCTCAAAATGCAGTTTGTGTATGCTGATGTACTATATTGTAAGTAAACATAACATGATTCGAGGACATATTAAAGTAAGTATAATCAGCTGTGTAATGTTTTTTGTAGACGATAAGATAAGATAAGATAAAAGGGCATCCTTCTCGGTGCGAGTCGACGTATTTCGTATCTGTTGAGGAACTCGAAGTACCATTTTGTCCTCAATTATGGTGATAACGCGTCCTTATTAGATTGCAATAGTGTAAAATCGATACGGTCTAATGAGTCGATAAAATATGTCGAGATGTGAGGATCGAATACACACGAATTAAGACGTAAACAAACATCGTGTACTAAACGACCGGGCGAGAGGTCGTTGATCCTCCTGTGCTATATGTATCTAAGCGTATCAATATCAACAAGGAGACTGTATACCACACACATTTGGATTATTATTCAACAAAACGAAATTTCCCCTTTATTAATTTCACTCATACCATTCGCAATTTCATCATCTGTTTATGTAATTGTTGTGTAAGTCAGAGTGCGCAGTCTAACATTGCCAGTTCGGATAAACTAGTTCATAATAATAACTATCTCTGTTCTCGATTTCAAATTACACGTAAATCTCGAATGATTCATTCGATCACCTTAGCGTTAACAGGAACCGGCATTCGGTTGACTCAGCTCGTACGTGAGAAACTGTGATGCCAACCTAATAACAGTTATGTACTCGTAATTATTATGAAATGCATCACGCCACTGATTAAGAATAAATGCACATCAACGTAATCAATTTAAAAATTGGCTAGTGTCAAACGAAACACCTGGTAATTTCCTGTTTACGATTATTAAGAGCAAATGAATCATGTCGGGACAGTATCGTCATTTGGGAATTTCTTACGTCAGACATATGAATCCAACGGTATGAATGAATTTCCAAGTACTAAATATATATACCATGTGAAGAGATCAGTGGCACGATATCGAAGCTGAGCTAGCGTTCAGTAGATTACGTGCCGCAGCCAACAACCACTTGTTACGTAGCAGAGAAACCAGGCATAGTGAAAGTTTTTATGGCTCTGCTGTGACACACAAATAGATGCAAGTTCTGACTCGATATTTGTAACTGTTTATGCTTATGTTATTGAAACGGTGTTCGGTTTTTAGTGTATTATGTTTAGTGTACTTACTTTTAGTATTGTGTGTAGGGAAAGTCAAACAAAGTTTTCCGGAAAAAGAAATATCACGTTTATTGCCTGAATCGCAATTCGAAGGCACATACTGGATCCAGTACGCGCGCTCCGTCAACGTGACTACTTGTCACTCAAAAATCGAATTTTAATTCTCATATTTCGTTACATAATTCATGTCCATAAAACACTTGTCTTTGTATTATTACAATTTGTATCACTCAAAAGTTAGGCGGCACTGATTAGTGGATCGTAAGGTTGTAGCATCGGTAATTGGTTGCAAATTCTGACTCGGGCGGCTCTTTCCTCGTTCACTTTGAGAAGTACTAAATCCATAGCCGCCCGAGCGTCTTCCAGCGGTGAGTGACCGGTACAGCCACGTTGCACGATTCGTCCCAGAAGCTCTTCCGAAAGAGCTCGTAGCGATCGTCGAAGCGGAAACCCTCTCGCGTGCGGATACAGGGCGCAAGTATCCACCACTGCGAAGTGTAACAGTTTCAGAGCCCGCAAATCATTGTCCAGTGCGTGTCCAATCAAAATCGTATCAGTTCCCACGAATCCAAGTATATCGTTCTGTACATCTCGTAGCGTCTTGGTCGCGCGCGCCAAGTCGCGCGGCCTGATGCCCGAGAAACGGGTATTGTGATCGACGACAGGTGAACTCGGTTTGACTAGTGATCTGTAAACGAGTCGGCCATCAGCCGCGATGACCGCGATACTAGCTAGTTCCAGTCCTGCTGTTGTGTAGCACATCTCTGCGTCGATAGCGTAGACGCCGCCGCGAGCCGACCGGGCACGCACATATCCCTCCAGAGGTCCGTTCATTCCTGGTTTCGTGCCGTTCCACACGTGGAACCGCGCCGAGCTGCACCCCCTGGAGCCCAGCGGCATCTTGCAGCACGCGTGGTAGTCGCCGCTCACTCTACCCCAATGATAGATACACGGTTCATCTTTGAGGTATTCACCTTCACGAGTCATACGAAACATTTTATCACACCGAACGCACAAATGTTCCACTGCATCCGCTTCCTCGTCACTGTCCGAGCGCGGCGTGGAACCCAAGGAGCCGCGACCGCTGTCGCCCTGCGAGCCCGGCACGAACTCCGGCGCGTTGACGTCCCACGTCGTGGCCGGCACCGGTCTAGCTCGAGGCGGTGGATTTATGTAGACGACCGCTTTGCAGGAATTGGGCTCGATCTCGAGGGGATACCCCAACGCCCACATGCGCTTCGGCGAGAGTAGATGCGGCCGGAGGGACTCCACTAATTCTTCAGTTGAGAGTCTCTGCGGCGTCGACGGCGGCGGCGGCGGGGGCGGGGGGCGGCGTCGATCGCGCGGCTTGCGCCTCCGTGCTGCGGCGCTGGCAGCGTCCACCGACGCGAGGGTCTCTTGATAAAACCAATCGTGCAATTGAATACAAAAATGCATGTTTGTTGACCGGCTTGTGTACACATAGAGTCGAGATACTGAACGCGGAGCGTCAAAGATACGTGCTATCGCGCGCGCGGGCGCTGTACTAATGGCGCGCTGGTGGGGCAGCCCACGCTTTATACGTTACGTAGGTAGAGCGCCTTCGTTAACGGGACAAACGCCGATCGACCGGCCTATTCTCATTCTTACAAACAATAACAAAACATTTGTTCTCTACTTAAAAACTGAAACGATGCGACTAGCAATAGTGTAGTGAGCGGTTGTAACTATACGCGGGAACGGCTAAGCAATCTTAATATTTTAGAGAAAGTCCCCCTCGCGCCCCGTTTGTTTGTTTACTTAGATCAGCTGATGCGCTCGTTGTCCGCGTGGTATTTCACTTTCAGACGATTTGCCTGCCAGTAAATACCGCTAACTCTACTTTATCTATTAGCTAATTACAGTTCTTAATCCCGATTATTCGTTCGTAGTAAATGCTATATTTAATTTATCTAATTTATAATCATGTCAAATTAGTAAATTATCTTTTAAGTAAGCCATTAGGTTATTACAACACGTTGTCTAGAAATCTTTGTTTCCGAAAGCTTTGACTGTGTAAGTTTTTCTTGTGATTTTCCAAAGAAAACTAAAAATACAGGATAATATTCCATCCAATAAGCAGCGAGAGGCGGGGTGCAAGGGAAGGAAGGACGGCCGTTGCTCTGACAACGTCTGGCCGCCGTCGTTTAAAAATAAACTTTCATTGATTGCGCCAGGCAACTCGTTCCACAGGGTATAAATCGTGAAATATTTAACGAGAACCTGTTTGGCTTATTTCAAGAGGATATCTTTTGGTTCCAATGTGATGAGGTACTTTTTCCGGTGTAACATTACGATATTCCCCGTGTGCTTGCAATGCAGAGGAGGAAAATTAGTTTTTTAAGTAATGTATGAGTTCGAGGTAGCACATTATGAATTATAAATGACTCACGCGACTCGAGCTAGTATTGTCATACTATGCTGACGTACTAGACAGATAAAACATCCTTACAATGAAAATATTTTGCCAAAAATTCAAGTTATCATGAAATGCTAGATGACTTACTTTCTAGCGATAACTCATTACTAATTTATCATCATTTACAAAATGGGGTTACCCAATTACATAATGACTTTTCATTATTTTCTTTTATATTCGACTATATGTAAAATTGCCTAAGTAGGTATCATTAAATTGATCATGACAAAAACAAATTCTTGAGGTTGATGTTTTTAATTTCTTAAATACCAATGACCCATTCATCGTTTTCGTAGCATGGCAATGGTGCTATAAAACGTGGAATTTATCGCACAAACTTTTTTATATAAATTTTTTTGATTGTAAAATGGATTTTTCTTATTTTTTATGTAACTAGATATTATTGTCTTAGGCGAGAATTGACGACTAGAAGATAAGAGTTAGATTGTTGAGTTTCGTTTCCATTGTATTGAAGTCATTCTTTTATAAATGAAATAAATAATTATGTAGAAATTGCTTATCATTTTACTAGCAACAGTTTATTTTTCAATCTATGCCAGATACCGGTATCTATAATAATAATAAAGCCACTGATTTCATGCACACGCATAGTTCTAGGTGTGTATGCGCTGATATAATTAGGATCAACAATCTGAAATGAACTTCACTATCAAGCGCATGTGCGCATGAATTTAACGGAGTACGTCTGTCTGATGCATAAGTACCAACGTATACGCGCTCAGCGCATCTGCGTCTGTGCGACCGTGTCGTACACATGTTGTAAAACAAGACAAAGTACACTTCAGCAACATGTTATTGGCGAGCCAATACATGAGTTGATGTTATGAAAATGTTGCAGACATTGTGTCGTGACATGCCTAAAAATCACTGCGCTAAGTCCTCACTGATATCGAAATGATAAAGAGTTTTTTTACTGCTTTTTTAATATACGGACTTTTTTTAAATACAAAAAAAATATTATCACTTCTACAGAATATACAAATCAATTACTAGCGTATGTGTTGGATCCGTTATCAATAACATTAAAGATAAGTATTTCAATAGGTACCGTAACTATTAATAAATTACTCAGTCTCACTTTAGAATTCAAGAAGACCAATGTAAAACTATCGATTAGTCAAAATAAATCAAAAATAACGTAGATTTTTAGATTTCTCGTAACACAATATACGTATAATGTGCATTTGAAATAGGACTTTAAAAAACACGTATAAGACAAGGACAATTAAGTGAAATAACAGGAAACATGACAAAACTAACAAAAATGTCTATTAAACATTATACGAGTAACCGAAACGGCACCGTGCAGCGGGACTGCGACACACTATGTCGATGTGAGCGTGCGCGATGTTTGTATACAGTGGCGCGTGTGGACGCGCCGCGGCCGCTGACACCGGCGATAACCTTCAGTGTCAAACTCGACCCGCGCGGGGAACGAAACACCCCAACACACTGGACAATAGCTCACAATACTTGGATCCACACTACACACACACACAATAATTGCTACAAGGATCGTGCTGGCGAAAAAGAAGGAATCCCTCCATTAGGGGTTTCGTCTGTTCTCCCCCATGGAGGGTCGGATAGGGTTTGAACACGCATCAAACTTAGTGATAAGTACGCGTGACCTTATGTTTTGACCTGTTTTGTGACCTTTATGAGTTCTATGGATATAAAGTTTTTGACTTTGACTATTGACATCTGATTATATTGCACTAGCTGTGACCCACGGTGAGTAAGTCAACCCACGGAAACACTGCACTTTTCCAGGATCAAAGTAGCCTGTGTTAAGCCAAGATATAAGGTATCTTGATACTAAATTTCATCCAAATCCGTTCAGCCGTTTGAGCGTGAAAGAGTAACAAACATCCATACATATAAACTTTCACCTTTATAATATTAGTAGGATTTGTAAATGGACAACAGATAGAGCATATGTCAGGTATAAACCATAAAAATGTCTCTGATCCATGACGAAAGCATCTAAAACAGTAACAGGAAAATCCCTGGATACATTTTGTATTTAGAATACACTATTATAAGTGCGTCATATTTTATGAAGTTATCACCTTTAAGGGAATAATGAAACTGCATTTAGACCAAATAAAAGGAAAAGTAATTGGCAATACTGCGTAGCGTACATCAGTAGATTGAAATGCCCGTACCGAGACAACCATAATTTTATACAGTATGTGTGCACAACTGTGGGAAAAAGACGACAACAAGTACTCAGGTAGAGTATTTAACCGGGACGGAGTAGCGGACCCGGCTCATGCACCGTAGATTCCATGAAAAACTCGAGATTTGCGAAGACAGGAAAATCTTGATAAGTGAAAATACTTGGATACGTTCCCACTACTCAGTCTACCAGATAGCTAATGTACTGATCACAAATGATAGCAGCGTTTTGTACCGGCATTAGCCAATACGTAGCCAGCAAATACACGTTTCGAAACAAAGCAAACAAGTTTAAAAAGTTAAACACGGGCCCGTTTTTGACTATAAACGTTGACGCTACGTCGCTGTCGGTTGTGCTACTCGCAAAAGCGGTCAGTGGGCCACGGCGAGCTATCATCGTTACCGGAACATAACATGTATACGTTTCAGATGTTAAGAGACCTTGGCAATAAACCTACTATTTCTAAATCAAACATTATGGCAATGGCCGATTACTCCGAATTTGAGAAACAGCTGGCAATGACAAGTATCCACGTATTAATAGGAAGATTTAATTTGCAAATCACAAGTTTTGAAATCGAAAGATGTCGTGGTCAGGGTCTGTCATAATATTCAGTAACCTCGGCTGCAGATGAGTACGCAAATATTACAGAAATATATCAGTTTTGCTCTGGTTTAGAGACCATTTTTAAAGGCAAAATCGAGGGGACTACAAATATGTGATGCGATTTATTTTGGTGAAAGTTGTCCATCAACGACCGATTCAGCAAACTAGGTATTGACCACCATCACGAATTCACGATGCTTGGCAAATGTGGGTCAAGGAGGCCTCGTAGTAGTAGTGACTAAGCCTTCTTGCTTGAATCACAGTGAGATTTTCATAAGTAAATAAATAAGCCTCAAGTGTTTTTGGGACTCGCTGAAATTAGCCGATTTAGCTGAAATTTTACATAGCTTTTACGCAGTACCTTGGGTCTGGTCTGATAATGGGAGGTGACCACAGGAACTCCTCAACTAAACAAATGTCTATGCCTGGGGTTCAAATTCATTAGTAAAAGTACTTGGTGGCAGAAGTTGGTGTGAATAAACTCGTGTTGCTTTTGAATCGGTAAATATTTGATCAATTACGTTGATATTTAAACGCTCAAATATTTACAATATTTAGGTATTAATTTCACGATTTTCGGCCTTGCTGGGATTATTTAGTTAGCTAGATGGAACTGGATAAAACAAGTCTGTTAAGTTTAAACAAACCGGAAAAATACCGTTTTCGAAGCACGTCTACGAAAGGCGTCGCGCACGCACGGACTCTACCTCATACGAGACCCGAATACATTGGTACGAATCTTGCAATTTACCACTTTGATGGCAAATTATGTTCTCACAAAGCCTATGGCATCAAAATATCAAGTGTAGTACGAATAGTTTGATAAGGTGGCTGTAAACACAATGACACACATTGTTTTAAAATTACGCTACGGTATAAAACAGATGTTGTGTAGGAAATGGACATCATTTACCATATGAACTTTTACGAGAGGGAATGCTTTACCAAATTTCACATAGCTGGACAATATTTGGACCCACATCTCCTTTACTTATAGTTATCGTTAGGTCAGGTATAAAATTATAAAACTAAGTATCATCTCAGTAAATAGTAGTTGTTGACACTGGAGACATGGTAACTTATGCCGTGGTAAATAGAGGAATACACGTTTCACATGTAGACAAGATTATTTTATTGAGATGTTTATTAAAGCGAGCAATTATAAAAATATCTCTAATACTTCTCCTTTTCTGCTAGGTACATATAATGCAATATTTATTATTTATTAGATTTGATAATTTTGTTTAAATTGTGGTATCGTAAAATTCGGATTAACAATAATATAATAATAATATATTATAAATTTTGCTCTTTTAGGTTATGTACCCAATAAAATGAACAGCATTATTAGATAAAAAGTTTGACAACATTTTGACCCAGATGTATTTTATCGACAAACACGTGGTGTAAACTTTTACAACATTAAAATAGCACATGTGCTTTTTGATACATTTGTAAGATCGTCTTTCTTGTACGTCTTACTGCGATAACATAGTATTGCATAAACGCTACACGCTTGTGTATAATGCTCACGTAGACTTCCTGACAAAGGCTGTCAGTAGTTGCCATCAAAATAAAGCAAAAAGAGGGAGCAATCATTTGATTTTCAACTTAGATATACATAGAAAAACTTCTGCAAGCGCGGTTTTCCACGTGTGGAAATCATTGTAAGTACTTTTACCCCAAAAACTAAAACTTATATTTTTATCGGTCGCTTCTATTTCACCTTCAAATGAAACTCTCCTGAATGGCTTCAAAATGAAAAATTAGCCTAAAGAAATAAAAAGTCATACTTTTTTTAAAGACTATTAAATGCAATAGCTATGTTTTAGACGATTTTTTTCATAGGTTTTTTTTCAGGTTCTCAAACGCATCTTTTAGAGGCACCATCCATTAAAATTTCACTAATCTACTCCCAACAGTTTTCTAAATACAGCGGTTTTTCGCTTCACACTAAAAGTTGTATCAAAACCACTTCGGGGTCGAATTTCTTCAACATCAATAAATTAATATGCTCTGATAAGGGTTTGCGGTTCGTAGCAAAACCTTAAAATAAGGTCAGTAAATCAAGTTGTCTCGTGATCTCGTCTCCTGATAACGGATCGTTATTTTACGACTGGGAATGATATACTTTATTATAATTATTAATTTACCTACTTAATATACTGATAGTCACAATCGGAGTTGACATTAATAGCTGTCAATTATAAGATTAAAAGCGTTGTTTCCTACAGTGACCGCTTATCTAAAAGGTACTACGCAGCACGGAAACTTGTTGCACTTTTCCTTAATGTTGAATCTGTCAAAAACAGTACGGAAGCAACTGCACTGAGCAACCCAAACGAACCACGAGTAATATCTAACACTCACTTTGTAGCTAACAAAATATTTGATCAGGAGTTGCTAATATTGCCAAATTTGAAAATTAATGAGAACCAGTTAAGTAAACAGTAAATTATAATATTTAATTGAAACAGCAATTACTAAAATAACCCGAGACGTAAGCCACAAGATATTGACATGGCTTACAGTAACCTTTTAATATCAAACAAGACCAAGCTAACAAAACATACCTATGTAACAAAACCAAAAGGCGGACTCTTTGCATTCCGGTCGTCGCCATGATTCAAGGTCACCCTGAACCATGAAGTTCGAAACGACAAAGCGCGGAATGCAACACGGGCCAGCTTTACGACGTCAGCTTCATTACCGTATTTATCAATGCTTCGAATAAATAAAGTCAATGTACCGACCTGAGCGATCTCTACTAAAGTGTAATGAATTTAAATGACCGACAATCACTATGTGATCTTCAAAGAAATTGATTACGTACGCCTGATCTGAATCATCAACAAGGTCGTAAGCGAGTTTAGTCATCTCACCTGGGAAAATATACGTGAGATTGACATTGAATCTCGAAATATATTACTGGGTGGAACAGTTTGCATCGACACAAATTTAATCACTCCTGCTTATTGATTGGTGAAAACCAATTGTTAAAAGTTCTGAGACTCTCAGACTCTCAGAAGATCTCAATAAATTCTTGTTTTGTGGAGGCCGTTTCCAATAGTTGATTAACGTTTCCCTACAACCCGAACACCAAATCAGATTTTTAACCGAATGTTTTTATTTATTTAATACAGTTACCGAAGGAGCCCACGGCCCTCCTTGTTACGAATGAATGGTGTAAAGTGGTAACCTCGGACCATAACAAATGTATTTTAAACCAGAAAACGGAACAATTTTGACGTCTTGTTTGCGCTTCAGATTGAGAAACTCACTCGAGTCAATAGGGGTGCAGGAAAAAAAGAGTATTTCTACGGGTGTACCTACCATTTTATACAATTTGTACAATTTGTATACATTTTACCATTCAGACCATTCTACAAACACTGAAAAAACTTAAATCAAGACTTACAAGGCTCGAGTACTTTATGAGCATAGGCTACTATTATTTTCTATCCATTTAAGATTTACCCGCAAAGTTAAATATATTCATTTCGTAGTCGCAAGTACGAAAGGTTATTCTGCCGAGTCGGGGTACAAAAGTCGTTGATCCCTGTCTGGTTTTTGACCTACGCGCTTATTTGACTACCCATCAAAAATCACAAGGGCTTTTCAAACTGGTTTATTTCGAGTATTTCGAGTTTGGGGGACCAAGTTGCTCGCGTCCGTATGCGATTATCCTTTGAATCCATACACGTGTCCCCCGGGTGGTGCAAAAGGAGCAACCCAAAGTAGCAGTAGAACTTGTGCTAAGTTCGCCCGTAGAAGTACTGTGCCACCACACCTGGTAATCTGCCGCCAAATAATGATGCACTCGCGTTGCTGTGTTCCGGTAGACGGAAGTGGGTGCCGGTGAAATTGCAGGCGCATGAGACGTAACATCCCCGTCTCGAGGTGATGGATGCAACGCAATGCGACTTGAGTCATCTCGTGCTATGGAGAGGACTTGAGTGGTATTGCTGCTGTCTATTGGTGGCGGTTACTACTTAACATCAGGTGGGCCATCAGCTCGTCCCGTGACTTCAATAACAATGTAACGATGGTGTTTCTGTGTATGGCAGTGCTACATATTATATTATATTGGAGGACACAGATGAGTGCAACGACTCTAAAATAAGACAAGGATATACCTAAAGATACTCGAGTTTATTATCAATTGACGTCATCATCATCTTTGCCACATTAGCATTTCCCGTCATATGTTTATCCGTTTATATATCTCTACGCGATGGGATTACCGATCATTTTCTGGAAAATCTTTTATTTCGTTTACAATGGAAGGTCAGGGAAAATATGGAAATAAATTTATTTTCAAGTGTCAATGAATTCACATTTCCTAAAAATTGTATTACTATTTGTACCCTGGTAAAACATGGTAAATATAGATAAATCCCACCAAAATATGAAAAAAAAAAGACTTATTGAGACAATGTAATCCTTGCAATTAATTAGTGAAATTAAAGGACATTTACGTTTAAATTATTTATGCTTTACAGACACATTCATATGTCGTAATGTAAAGCGACTTGAAGTTTCCATACTTTAGTAGGAGGGTGTTGTACTTCCTTAGTAATGAGAGGTACACATGCTAAACATTAAGTGGGCCACACAAAACTAAGTAACACAAAAAAAAACCGTACAGCTATGCGACATATGATACTCGCTTACCAGTGTTTCAAAGTATTGCCTAAGTGCTCAATGCTACGTCAAAAACGTAATTGTACAACAATCAAAGGCAATAGAATATCTTATTAGCAATATTGGTATTTATTGGCGTCAAATACATAGTCTGGCAAAAAAAATATGTGTTTTCTTTTTCGCATTAAGTAAAACAGCCACGGAGCAAAAACCTAGTAGAGAGGTAACAGATACAACATTTCTCTAGGAAACACGATTCACTTCACTGCTCTGGGTCAGGGTAGCGCTTGCCTATTCAAGTTCAGATACGAAAAGCGCCAATTAAGGTTTTTCTGTGACCTTACGTAAAATCAATAGACAGTAGGTAGCTATTCGTTTTGGGAAGAATTTTGGAACTAAACCGCAGCTGAAAACTGTTTCCAAACTAATAAATCATGGTGTGACAACTCTGACCGGCCAAACTCTACCCTTGAATGAAGCTATGAAGTAAAATATTGCTTAACAATTTAAACGGTGGGTTTCTAAACGGAAAAGTATTGTTTGTATGTAAGAGTGCGATGTGTTAGGCAACTCGCCATCCACGTAACTGAAGGTCTAACAATACTGTGGATGTTTTGGGTGAAGCGCTAGTTTTGAATTTATGTCCTATTTTTTGTTTTGACCATCGCGGGGACAACGAGCCGGTTATGTCGGACGCCTACCAGCTAAAAACCCAACCGTATTTCCCAGGATATCTGTGGCTGGGGCTACGGGCACATTAGCACTTTCCAAGCTATTTCTTTGTGAATTCTATGTAAATAAAGTTTTTAACTTCGACTTTGACTTTGAATAAAACGGTCTTCCGCAGGTGTGTTTTTTTATGTGATACAGTTACGGAATGAGCCGACGGCCCACCTGGTTTTAAGTGGTAACCTCAGCCCATAACAACCGATGCGATTTGGGTCCTCCACTACTAGGTACGACAAGACCCAAGTCGCATCGTATGCACCCGTAACTCTCGAGACGTGCAGGTGGAATGTCTCTTGTGCCTGTAATTTCACCGTAATTTTTTCAAGTGCCCTTGCAAACCTGACTGACGACAATAAATACCTCTATATTCTAGGTGCGTATATCAAGATAGTTTTCAAATATTTAGCGCTCAAGTATATATCATCAGCTTATATATGTGGACAACAGCCCGACCAATTAGATGTGTCTAGAGGTCCGTGGAGGGCGTGAACTTTTGGAAGGTTCAATTTTTCGTTCTTCAAACAACCATTCATAGTCGTAAGCTAAGATTTCAGGCTTATAATTCAGCACAAATATTTATTTTTAAATAGTGGAATATAATGTTAGATTACAGCTAAATCTAACTAAAAAATAAATAAGAATTATTTTTTTACTGACATACGAAAATATTTTCATTTTGGGATACAATTTACTTCAAAAGTATCTATATGGATATTTCACTATTTCGCACTAAGTAGAAAAAAGTCGAGTGTGCTATTGTATACAATGGCTTAATTGTATTATTTTTATAATGAAAGTATTTAGTAGAGTATAGAAATCCGGCGATACTAGTGATTAAATATTATAAATCAAATCTTTGAGGTGGGTGATAGTGACTATAGGTCACGTTCTACTCAGGCCACGCAGACGCAGTCGCGGGCGTGTCCACTAGTTAACAATATGAATCATATTATTAGCAAAATCAAAATTAAACACTGGAATTTGTGTTACAAATTACGGAACGTAAGTTTCTATGCACCGAATAAACTGTTAAATTGAAACAACAGACTATTCAGCGAGCATTAATATTTAGATCGGAGACTAACAGATATCCACTGTTTTATTCAGCATCCAGTGTGACGTTGACGGAAGTAACGGAGCTCTTTTGTTCTCCAGTTGTTAATTTGTGTGTCATGAACTCATGAATGATAATCAGCGGCCGAATTCGCGCTCACAGTGACGACTTGCACACGTACAGAACACATAAGTGATACGGAAAATAGCATCAGCATATCGAATAAATTCGGCCAAACTTGAGTTCGACGCGACGCAAATCTATAAAGTGTAATACACATATTGTTTTTTAAGATCCAAAATCTGTTCGCGTCTGTTATGAAGAATTCTTGAAGAATTTCAAGGAGTTAGCATAATCTTGTATGTAAGTATTGTATCAGTTGTCTGGTTCCCATGACACAAGGTATGCTTAGCTTACTTTGGGGCTAGATTGCGCTGTGTGAAATGTCCACCATTATTTATTATTATTATTTATTTTAGCCTGATGTCGGAACCCTAAAGATAAAAAAATTCAGTCGCAGATTGTTGAATATAGGTCGACACTGATAAGAATAACTTGAGAATATTTAAATAAGCGACATTTCCGAGAGAGTGTAAACTGATTACATAATTTACTTTATTATGATCTCGCAATTACGCTAATGTCTAGGAGAGATAATAACTATTTACTGTTCCAATCGACAAAGTGATATTTCGTTCGCAGTGGAAACAATCATCTATTTAAGTACTGCTTGGCATAATTAGATTACATAATGCAAAGTTTCTTTGTGTGAACGCTGGCACAAAAAATCTTGAGCGCAAGTTGAATAACAGTATACGCAGTCGGTTCTATTCAATTCAAACGCACGCAATTTGTGTGGAAACAGTCACGGAGAGAAGGTTGCTACGCAGACTTTACTGTGGTAGAGTTTGAAACCGGCTGAGCGCGACTTCAGTGTCCATGGCCTTATGCAAACGTGGGAATAGTTACTCAGTTTTTACAGCGCGAAAAATTCGTACTATCAAGATAGAAATATATAAATAAAAAAGCTGAGAATATGATTTCAGTTTCACCATATCAGCTTTCTCAATATTCCTGTTACATGATAAGTAAATAAGAATCCACAGAAGCTCAAAGACGATTGTCTTTGAGAGATTTCTCAATAAGTCAGATCGGCAAATTAGCTTAAAACTTAATGTTGTACTAGGAATTTGTTTGAAATTAAGACTAAGAAATATTCAAAGTATGTTTTGCCTTTAGTCGACTGTTACATTAGATATTTAAGGTCAAAGTGGACATAGTTTAATGATCTTTATTTGTATTCCTCCTATAGAGCCAATCCTTCAAAAATAATCGTGACTCTGCCGACCTTGTCAATTCTTTTCATATTGTATTCAGTTCTTTCAAAATTGGACTATTGATTTGCTTAGAACTGGTAACCGGTAAAGAAACTGAAATATCCATGTACTACCTATACAGTGATTATTAAGAACAATAAAATTGAAGTAACATAAATAGGGCATCTCTCGCGACTCGTCTAAACTATAATGTCATGAGCTTTATCGTGAAACAATAGGTACGATTTTCGTTTATAGATTCAGTATGACTTACGGTTTATAGGAGACATCTAAGCATCTACCATCAAAACTTATCAAGTGAATCTGAATTTTCACAATCTCACATTAGCATTAACTTTGTTCGAGAGCGTACCACAGATTCACTCGTAGTCGTAGAGTATACTCTACTAAACCACAATTTATTTATTTTTATTTAGGTACGCATCGTCTTCACCGAACCTTGTTCCTACTTCCTTATAGTTTATTTAATTTGTTGTATCAATGTTATATACGATGTTATATATTTTCATAATATATTGAAGTTATTGGTCGTCCCCTGCATTCAGCGGGTTTCCGTTGCGGTTGCTCTCTGTGAGCCCCGTCGGTAACGGACTTCGGAACGTATTTTGAGCGAAGTTTGCGCTCGAAATTTATTTCAGTTACCATTCTAGATAAAATATGGCATCAAATTGTGCTCTATGCGAATAGAACCGGTCGACAAAATAAACGGCGATTTGTAACGGCACAAAGTTTAATGTCCAAGGACTTCGCGATTTAGTATTTCATCGTCCTAATGTATTAAACATAAATAATCTAGGTCAAACTCTCCTCTCTTGTTTAAGGCTAACGACCTCTACAAAATAGTTTTTGATTAAATAAATAATAAAGGCCCCGATACTAAAAATCTCTTTCCTATCCAAATAATGCTTTTACTAGCCTTTACACAATACAATGCTGCAAAAAAAAACTGTAAAAGGTAAGCGTGCGAAGGTCGAATAGTTTTTTCATTTAAACTTCAATAACATTGCAATCAAACGTTTCAACGGAACCTGAAGCCTATTGAAATAGAACAACCATTTATTTTTTGAAATGTTAACAGATATAACGATCTCGAGTCTATGATACACAAGCCTTTACGAAACTTATAAATTAAATAATCTAATTACATTTAACCATCACCATGTTATTAGTTAAGCGTATGGCACTGTTAATACAAAAAGTCTTCTGTCATGTGCACTTTCGACGGTCCATGCGGTCATAGGATTTGTATAAAAATAAATAGTAGAGTAGCAATCGTATAATAGTACTTACAAATAAAATAAATCATAAGGTTGTTGTGTTAAGATAATATGTATAAAAAGCCATGGTAAGCGAAGCTGAAACGTAACTTGGATATCATCATCTGAAGAACACTATAAGTTTTTGATGGAAACCACTTATATTTTGAAGACGTAAATATGGAATAAAAAAATATTGAAGATTCGTTAATTAATCACTTTTTTATGGTTCATAAAACTACCAATATTATCTATAAAAATTTGAACTGTTTCAAATAAATGTTTATAATCTAAAAGATACATCGGCATTAATCTACTCGTATCAGAAGATAATTTTAAGTTCTAACTGATTCGGAGTAACTATTATAATTTTTATCTAGCTTCCAGACGCGATGCTTAATCTAGGCTAGACTTAAGCTAGTACATGCCTTAGCAAACAGAACTATAATAAAAAAAAAAAAAATTAAATGACAAATTATTTGCATGCATTAAGAGATCCAAGTACTAAATGTATAAAACTCGAGTATTTTCTGACAGAAATCATTAATACATATTTATGTATATCGTAAGGATTCTGTTGTTTATATCTATTATATAGAAAAACGATGATATTGTTAGTTTGTATTTGAGCCTCTATCAACATCCCTGAATATATGTTTCCAACGTTGTACTGATGTTTTCTTTGTATTATTATGTTACGTGAGTCACATGTAAGAGCATATCAACATGTTTCAGCAGTTAAAGGAACTGACACTTCAATACTTTGTGTAAAATAAATGTCTGGTGACAAGGTTGTGTCACGAGGCCTTCCTGTGTGACGAAGATTTTGGAAACAAAGCTGTTCGTCGTTTCCTACTTTATATCAACTGTGACGCCCTTGAATTAAATTTACGTAACTGTAGTTTTTTCTTGTTAGGATGAAAAGTTTCAATAATACGTACGGGGAAGTACTACTACTCTGTCAAGTCTCTCTCGATTCTCGAATCAGTTATTGCTCATGAAAAAAGTCTTCGATTTCATAATTTTACAATAACAGATCATAGACAAGTGATACAAATAACAGACAGTAGGTAATTCTTTTTTTAAAGAATAAAATATCAAGTATTATAACAGCGCCATCTTACAAAAACTCCTTGTAACACTTTCAGTGAACATCGGCAAGTTCAGACATCAAGTTGTATACGTTGTTTCAATAATACCGCCTAGATGGCAGTACTATCGCAGTCTCTTACAATAACTTATGGCTATCATTCCCATTAATTATAAACAAAATACGTTAAAATATTAGGTTTTAACTGAAACTTTCCACTATTCCCCCCTCACTTAAGCCGATAACGCTTTCTAATAGAATCCACCACAATTTAATCTCATATTACTAGAACTATCGATAATCGTGTTACTAGGAGGTGAAAGGACTAAAGTGCGCCACAAAGTGGCTCCTTTTGGCATATTATACTAATAAATTTGCTTACAAATGACGACAAAATGACATCGGATATCGGAACTTGGATTTTGAACACTCAAAAGTTATCAAAATATCCTTGTAATCGATCGCTGAATCAGTCCGCGTTACTAAGCACGTGGTTTCATTTAAATACCCAAGCAGAAGGAAAATAACTGATTTGCCAGCGGGATATCTGTGAATTGGCAGCTCTACTTATAATGGACAAATGTTTATTACCAACCGACGTTTAAGACTTAGAGATCAGTTTAGAGGAAGTGAAAACTAGGTATCTAGTGAACAAACTATTGTCTACCAAACTTACCAAAACCTAAGAAAAACCATCGCACAGTTCAGGGAACAGCATTAGAATCGACTCGTGCGTGTTTATTGCTTACATTACCGCGCTACTGGTCAGCCAAATCGACTCACTGACATAATAATCTTTATTTACTAACGGTTTACGGAATCCGCACAGTAGGAAAGTGTGCAAACAGTCATTTACAAATATATTAAGGCAACGGTAAAAACTGTGATTAAGTATGGGTACTGTTTTATTGTCATAGGGTATAATACATTCACGAATTCCTCTATGGACAGAAGATAATTCAGAATATATACTTTTATTTACTGTGAATTAAAAATGTTATTTAAAGACGATCTATGGTTGAAAATGACTCAAAGATGAGTCTACTGTTGAAAAAACTAATATAAGATTTCTAAGAATGACGCGAGTGCCGAACTCAGGACCGCGGCTACTTGACGTTGATCTGATCATTCTGTGAATCATCGACGGACGTCCACTTCTGACTAATCATGCCTCTCAGTTCGTTCACATGTTACAGCGTGGTCAAACACCTTTCAAAACAGTTATATCTACATCTTATTCTAATAATATTAGCTAGCCGCGAATAATTATGATTTGAATGACGATAACTACACATTCAGTAGCAGTAGAACTCACGCCAAGGCCGGGGAAGTACTGCTACCACCATTATTGCCGTAAGTGTGGTTGCCGGTGAAGTTACAGGCACACGAGACATTCCACCTACGTCTCAGTTACGGGCGCATACGATGCGACTTGGGTCTTGTCGTACCTAGTAGGGGAGGATCCAAGTCGCATCGGTTGTTATGGGCAGAGGTTAGGTACCACTTAACACAGTTCCGTAACAGAATCAAATTAAAAAAAGACATACGGAAACAATGACTACATATAAAATTTCGTTTAACACTGAAATAGATTGCAAATAGTAGATTGTTTTCTACGAGATGCACTGCAGAGTGAAAGTGGACTAACATGTTCTGTGGCTTGCACCCCAGCGAGCTAGACATTTCACACAGCTTTCCACATGCACACTTCAAAATATTAGGCACCGTCCCCACGCGATAGGATAATGGAATACTAATAGATTTATGGAAACCACTTGAGATCTCTGAAGAAATCTCTTTACGTTTCTACAACATAAACAGACGGATATGAGTGGGGATGCAATTTTTGACAAGGTGAAAATCATTGAAAATTATAAATGACAATGGCTTCCAATGCAGAAAAATGCATGTCCGCCAATTACCATGAAGTATAAGAATAACTTAATGAATGGTAAAAAAATGATATAAGTTAATTAACTTATTATTTCAGCAATAATCTTTGAAAATAATTATAAAAAAGAAGACAAATTGAATGGCTGCCATCGAAAACTCATTGTAGTATCGAGATTTCGATGTATAGGACACCCGTGGAGCCTGATTACTATCTGGGATCGAGAGACCTTTGACCCGGGGCTTGTCTTGGTGTATGTAGGCCAAGCTTATACCCAAGGGGTACAAGCGTTAAATACATAGGAGAAACATTGAGAAGATAGTGATTGCCCATAAGCTTTAATACGTATAACGTCGTAAAAAGTCCTCATACTATTTAACAAAATGGCGATAGCATACCGACATGATAAAGGTAGGAACTTCATTATCCCTTTATTATAAGTCATCAAACTACAAACCAAAAATGCCTGAAAGTCAAAACCGAAGTGACTCGGGCTTCAAACTTTTACACCTTTAATAAGTTTATACGTAAGAAATCGTCAAAAAAAGGAAATAGATAATTTATTTAAGCACAATTTGAGATACACTATATTATATATGATCAATAAATAACAAACAATATAAGGACACTCATAAGCATGACACTCATATCATCAATGTTTAATTTCAGGAGCATTAAACTATGTACGTTCAAATGGCGTTTAAAATAATTTCACCATTCTGAAAATACTTTGAGAGGAAATATTATTCACAACAAAAACGAGTCAGTGCGATTGTTTGCACTAAACTATAGAAAGTGCGCACTGAGACAACTTTCGCGACGAATTCAAGAGAAAGTAGTTCGAGGCGCAGCGCGCATACATTATATCACTTTATCCGATCCAAGGATTATATCACACTCCAGATTTATGTTTACAAACACCGTACCTACGTATAACAGTTTCGATTTCGCCGGAAATTAACTCAATTTATAGTCAAAGTCAAAGTCAAAAATATTATTTCCATAGAATTCATAAAGAAATGGCTTGGAAACGTCAATAATACTGAAAACATAAGATCACGCTTACTTATCGCTAAATTTGACGCCTGTCCAAACCCTATCCGACCCTCCATGGGGAAGAACAGCACGAAACCCCTAATGACGGGATTCCTTTTTTTTCCCGAGCACGATCCTTGTAACAATTGAGTACTTAGATCTATGTTACATTTATGACTACATTATACTTTATGACTATAAAGATGGCATCGTGGTACGCTTTCGGATTTGATAATTGTTGCCAAGCGGAAATGTAGCGGTCGCATCCGTTTTGACAGTTGTATCTTTTGTTTGTGGATATCTCCTTTCGCTTTCAAATTACAGTTGGCGCAGCATCCACGGACACCGTGAACGCCGAATTAGCATGTCCGCGTACCTAAACGCCATCTATTTACAGAAGTTAACAATAGAAGGTCACTATGTGGCAACACATACAAATAAGAGTTGTCGCTAGCGACAGAGACGAAGTATTTCTCATCCTTAAGTTCTTTTCCATTATCATAAGAACACGTTGCTCGCGTCCGTAGGTTCCTAGCCTTCGAATCCCTACACGTGTCCCCCGGGTGGTGCAAAAGGAGCAACCCAAAGTATCAGTAGAAATTGTGCCAAGTTCGTCCGGAGAAGTACTGCCACCACACCTGGCAATCTGCCGCCAAGCAGTGATTCAATCGTGTTGCTGTGTTCCGGAGTGGGTGCAGGTGAAATTGCAGACGCATGAGTCGTAACATCCACGTCTCGGGGTGATAGACGCAACGCAATGCGACTTAAGTCAACTCACACTTTGGTGGAGAGGACTCGAGTCGTATTGTTGTTGTCCATGGCGGTTACCACTTAACAGGTCGGCCGTTAGCTCTATCACCAGCAGAACATAAAAAAGCTTTACTGTATCATCTCTAAACGCGATATGAAAATATATTTTCAATCTTACACTGTTTCGCTTAATGCATGCAATTAAATGCTGCATAATGTATTAAGAATTGACACAATATGTATGTTTGTTTATAAAACGCTACGCTATCAATTACTGCAATGAATGTCAAGGTCATACTACTACTGAACAAAACGAATACAATAATATTGTATCAATAAGCGTTTCAAATGGAGAAGACAATACGATTTTTTTTATGTAATTGAAGTCACGGAACGAGCTGACGGCCCACCTGATGTTAAGTGGTAACCGCCGCCCATAGACAACAGCAATACGACTCAAGTCCTCTCCATAGTACGAGATGACTCAAGTCGCACTGCGTTGCGTCCTCGAGACGGGGATGTTACGTCTCATGCGGCTGCAATTTCACCGGCACCCACTACCTTCCACCGGAACACAGCAACACGATTGCATCACTGCTTTGCGGCAGATTACCAGGTGTGGTGGCAGTACTTCTACCAGAGCTACTACACTACAAGTACCCAGTATCGCATAATGTATACATTTCTGATATGCTTTAAGTTGTACATGCATTTGTTATGTCTTTTTATGTCTAATAGATTCCCATTCACCGCAGTCTGACCTGATGTCAAGTGACGATGCGGTCTGTTAATTACCTGTCTTGCCTAAAAGTAACATATTCACTCTCCTCTTAAATTCTTAATTGTTTGTACGGTAACTTGTACATCCGGCTACGGTTATGCAATTGTAATCAGGACCTGATCTGCCGCGCCATTATGATTATTTTTAAAGTACTCGTTTACCTCTTATGTGTGACGCAATTCATTTCACGACCCTTAACAAGATCCGTGTAATTTCGGTGCTGAGATAAACAAGAACAAGTAAAACTTATTTATAACTTATTTATTTATTTACTTCTTATTTTTTGGGGGACCAAGTTGCTCGGAGTGATTACCCTTGAATCCCCACACGTGTCCCCCGGGTGGTGCGAAAGGACCAACCCAAAGTAGCAGTAGAACTTGCGCCAAGTTCGGCGGTTCGGATGGCGGTTACCACTTAACATCAGGTGGACCGTCAGCTCCTTTCGCCAACAGAACCGCACTAAAAAAAACAGTAATCTATAAAAACTGAATGTTTTTTATAGAGCGTGTACACAAATATGTACAAAAATTGATTATGTTACTGTTAGTTCTATCTGTAGCGAGGGGAACATCCAGTAATAGATTCAGCTAATAAAGGAACGAGGGTTATGATATTTCATATGCCTTTAGTACTCGTTGGTATCATAACCGTATTTAATGTCGATTGAATTATATATTTACGATCATATATCTCTATTGTTCATCTCTATTGGTATGCTGCTGTGCCCAATCTTTCGAAGTAATAGCAACTTAGTATTACAGACATCTTTTAGGGGTCGGGTACGTCACCTAGAAACCTAGACAATGACTTCACATTGTCTGTATGAGATCAGCGCTGACGGTTTGATAAGGTCGTTTAGTTAGTAACAAGCAGAAACTATCAGAAATCGAAGTAGTTTAGCATTTGATATTCCTAACGCAAACGAATCAAAGCAAGTAATTTTTAGGTTTCCGCTTACAACTTATATATTTCTTACAATCGTATGGCTAAGATAATTTCTACAGTTTCATGATTTTATCAGCGTTAACGATTTCTGAAACTTTTTGCGTAATAGCAGATAAAGATATATTATCTAACTTACTATCACATATGAAAATTAAAAAATATGCTGTAAATGAATCACTGGCATATTATTCCGGAAATCTTACATCGTAGCCTTTATCGTCCTGACTATTAAATTTGTATTACGTTGCGATAAGGTTTTTTCATATCTAGTAACTACATACCTAATCGCATTTATTCGGTCACATTTTAATATAGGTCAGTATAGTTCATTTAGCCAGCACTATCTGTAGACCTATAAAATAATTTAAAATATTCCAGTTTATTATGTTAGGAGGTCATCAAATCAGACTTTACATATATATGACGTTAAGTAGGCCCATTTAACTGTTATTGATATTAGTAAAGATTTAATACCATATTAATAATTCATGCGTAGAATTTATGGTATTGAAGCGATTATGAAGATATTCCACATGAAGACGGAAGTTACCTTGAATATTAATTACTTGGTTTTGTAAGACTCGGAGAAATTCAGTGTGGGTTGTATAGAAGAGCGGACAGGCCAATTATACCCATTCTAAACATATCTAAGATCTGCTGGGTTTTAAAGGGATGACTGTTACGGTGAGGAATCGATAGGTTGTTGATAGGGTCAACACCCAGCTGGTAGCTAACCCTTTAGATGAAATCTTTCCGCCAAGCACCTAACCTCAGTTGCTCAGTCCATGCTTTGCGTGGTGCCACCATTTCGTATAGTCACTAAACATTAGATGATATAGCCAAACGAAATGAGAAATAGCCAACGGTCAGAACTAAAAGAATGGAAAATAATCAAAAAGCCTAACAGAGTTGATTCAGAGATGTGCGCAGTGCAAACATTACACTATATCACCTCACATAATTATATCCTTGTATGTCGAAGCCGAGATACCGTTTAGTGTTTCTACTTTTTGCACAAGTTTGTCTAGATTATTCATGAATACCGCTACAATGATGCACAAGTTCGCACTGTAGTATTTGTTATGGTGTTGTTATTGGCAGAGGATACCGCAAAAAGGTGGGCCATCAGCTGTTACATAAACAAATCTCCAAAACTGGAAACTATATTAGGAAGATATATTGGATTATCTAATGAAAATGAATTATACCTTGAGTGTACAGTATTGATACATTATATCAGCGAGGGGATGAATACTTCACACCTACCCGCCATTTTATATATTTTATTTATATAATTAATTATATATTCATTAAAATTAAATTTAATTAATATATTATATAATTTTACGTAGCAGTTTTATTTAAATCTTACTCTGATATATCCAAATGACGATCTCAGACTAAACCTACTACTTCTATACTAGAATGGTAAGCGGTTTTAGCGACTTCACGTTAAGGACTATATCACTCAGCATGACTTATGACTCCATAGCTCGTTTGGTTATAACCCTGCCTTCTACACTGTAGGTCGTGCGTTCCATTCCCGCCCAGGACAATCATTTGTGTGACTAGCGTAGGTGTTTATCTGTGTCTGGGTATTGATATGTATTTTAAGTATGTATTTACAAAAAAGTATTTAAGTATTATATCATTAGGCTGGTTCCCATAGTACAAGCTATTTACTTAGCTTACTTTTGGGCTAGATGGCGCTGTGGGAAATATCCAGCAATATTTATTTATAATGGGATCATGCAACAAACAATAATGCTTGAACAATCTACTTTCCTACTTTCGTCAGGCCAACACAAAAAACAGTGATCAAGCAGTCAATACTTTGCGGAACAGAATATTTCGCAAAGGATGTAAATTCAACGCAAACATAGTTTTATGAATATTTAACATATTAATATTCCATGTGGTTGATTGCTAGTTACGTAACTGTGAAGTAATAATTATCTTTTGAGTAGGAAATCAGTAAAATCGAGAACTTTTGAAGGCGAGTCACGTCTTAATGAAGATTGGATGAAACTTATCGATGTTTATTGATAGTAGTTATAACGTCTTACCAAATGTTATGAAACTATCTGTGGGGCACCTTTTTATCTTACAGTCTTAATGAGAATCATATTTTCTTTCAGAGTTCAATATTAATGTTAAATATATTTATATTATTATGTGTATATATTATTTTTATATATTTAGTTGCGGGACCTATGCCAGACCGATGAAATTGAAGCGCGGTATCGTTGAATAGATATTGAAAATGCGAATTCACATACTCGTATTTTATGCACAAAATGAACAAATGTAAACAGAAATAGTAAAAGATGTAACAGAGAAGACACCTAGTTGTGCTATCTCGACGCTACTATGTAAAACAATTTGTAACTACAGTAGAATAGATATAAGAATTAAAAGCATTATTTAAAATGTGGCTCTACATAATTAATGGGGGGAAAAAACGGCAACCAGAGTGCGGAATAAGTAATCGAACAACGATTGAAATAAATCGAACTAGCCCGCAGATGACACTCCTTAAGCGTGCCAAGATCATCCAGTTCTGATGAGTAGCGATTCATTGAAAATTCCTATAATTCAAGCCGAGGTAATTATTTGTACTAGAAGTACTGCTAATTAGTTTTAAAATTTCATTCAGCATTCAGCTTGTGTTAAATTCTAGTACATTATAAAATATCACTTTTAAATTAGACATTTTAAATCTGTAGATTACGTGTAAATTTAAGAGTATTTTGTAGCTAGCGTTTGAACAACATTTTATACTTATTTCAAAAGCTTTCCCAAAAGCGTACAGGATACTTGACCTATATTAAAACCAAATATTTCAATTTTTTTAATACCAGTTTATCATTCCAAGCTAAATCCATATTAAACTTCACTTGTTTTGTGTGTAAGTGAAGTCAAATTAGCAATTGACAAATTAACATTAATAGAAAATATGTTAAAAACTAAAATATCAGTTAAAATTGTTTCTTGTTAGATAAGAAGTCCATGCGCAGTATACACTCATAAATACAAATCTAAGATTCACTTTTCACTAAATGAACCAAGATTAAACTAGTAGTTATTACAACAAATTTTTATTGTTTTTAATGTGTCATATTTTCTCTACTACTTACTTAACTACTAATTTATATAACTTGGCGTGAGAAAACTGGGGAATAATGGCTACTTTTCATGTCACGCAATACGAGTAATTATAGCCTACTTTCAATAATAATAATGACCTTCCTTAATAGATAATATTTATAATTTTAAACTATGTTGAGCATGTTTATTTATTATTAATAATAAAATAAGATGAGAACTGGACAAATCAACTTGTTATTACTAAGTGACTTGATTTATTATGCATTTTCAGAGGTCAAAGCGTCAACTAGCGTTGTTAAGGCGGCCATGATGGTTTAATCAAACGACTCAACGGTCTATTGTATTCTTATACAATTAAGGAAGGAGATCCGATATTGAATTGGCGCATTACTCTAATAAAGGTGATCGCATCAAAGGTAGACGTAAGCAATCGCCAATTTGATCATACCTTTTTAATTTCCATCAGTCCTTGTCCGTCCAAAGTTATAATGCGGGAGATCTCTTTATGCAGATAAAACCGTAATCCTTTGTTTCAGTTAAAGTGTTAAATATTAACGTTGGCTGAGCAATGACCAATGACGTTTCATCCATTCTAATTTTGTAAAAAAAGAACAATGCTGTTTTTACAAAAATGGCACTAATTATATTGTTTAGTGAAATAAAAATTAAATAAAGCAAATAAAAAATATGTTTAAGAGAAAACGGCAGTGAAGATGCCGCTTCTTGGCTGCCAGACATCGGAGGTATAGCAATGGGCGCCGGAATGCTGGCATTGATCTACAGAATGATTTTCGCCCGCCCTGCGTCACGCAGGAAGCCAACAAGCTAGAAACGACATAGCCCTGCCCAAGATCTAAGCAGATTCCTTATGACGATTACGTCATAAGGAATCTGCTCCTTCTTCTGAATCTTCCCCAATATGATAATATTAATTATCATATTGCACATAAAAAAATATGGAAAATTATTTTTGAAAACTGTTACTTAAAAGCTCAATATAACTTAACAGGTAGATTTGACTGTATGAAGGAACATGCAAAGACTAAGCGCTTTACCGTAACAGTGTAAAAAAAAAATCGCGTGTGTCTCAATCGAAAAGAATGTATGAGCAATCGTATTCATTATGAAAATTGAATAACTAACACATAACATCAAGCAATAAATAAAGTATTTTTCAAGAAAGGCTTTTCGAAGCCAGAGTATTCACTGAACCAATACACCTGATTATAAGTAATACAATAATATTGATTTTGTGGAACATATTATTATGTAGAAACGGCTCGATGTTGACAAATGACCCCGATGGTTAAACCTGGCCCACGAAAATACAATATCGCTTCACCTTGAGCTTCCGTTGGCTAACAGAGTGCATGAGCATTTCAGACAGTTGAAAATTACTCTCATGAATATGTCACTGAATCGGAATTAATGTAAGGGTCCGTTCCCATAGACTGGCTCGGAGAGGGAATTGCTGATCGTATGTCGTAAGACTTGGGGTTTTAAATTACATCAATCCCAGTATTGAGCTTACTATTCTATTGTAACAAAAAACCCATATCTTGAAACGAATCTTTAGTTAATTTCTTTATTTGATACGACATACAGGCGAATATTTCCCCCGAAATGGTGGACGTAGTCTCAATAAGCCACTTTTCGCTGTGAGTCATATAAACACGCAAATTTATGACCCAAAAACAAATTTATTATCATTACAAAAACGTTTATAGTCTACTTACTTATTATGTTTACCCGATACTACCAAGTTAACTACGATGCATCTCAGCATCGTGGTAACATAACCACGATCAAGACTATCAGCAAATAATACCATCAGATCCGGAGTAAACTCAGTCTCAATCTCCACAAAATAATTAACCTCGAATTTTTATTGACGCTTAGACGTTTATCAAATGTGTACGTTCTCAAAATGAATATAATGTCATCATTTAGGCACAAGTAACACTTTAAACCTCAAGTTAAACATACGAATCTCGACTAGGAAGCGACAAACCAAGGTTAACTACGATGCGACCAAGAGATAATTCTTATCGTGTTAAGTATTATGTAAATTCGCATGGAGTTGCCATAGTTCAGCTATCGACGCAGACTGAATTTTAATTTAAAACTGACAAGGGACTGCTGGAGTGTCATGGTTGTTGGTACACCACTTAAAAAAGTTAATTGGCTATTTTGATCAATAACGAATGAATACAATATCATATTGGATACACTGTGAAGGATATGAATGATAAATTATTATTTAAAAAACCAATTTTTGAAAATGATTTCGGTAGTTTATTTTGCCTTTTACATCTGATAATATTATTAAGGAATGAGGTTATATTTATAACAGTGCCAGTAAATTTATGTTCCTAATGTGCTCCTTTGTCAAATGATATAAGTAGTTAAGATGAATAGCTAAGGGCTGCTTTGAAGTTCAGTTACAGTATCATTTTACGTTAACATTATACTGTTTCTCAAGTTATACATAATTTAGTTAGATTGGCTACGTGGAGGTTGTGCTGATAATAGATTGTTCAAACGAGTGAGCATAAAAACAATTCGTATTCATGCATATTCATATGAAACTTTAATAATTGGGGGAAAAAATATAAAATTGACAATGTACAGATTCTTCAAGGTTTCACAAAAACCTCAAGTTTTTTTAGAGTTTACATTATTTTATTCATTGTCTGGGTGTTGATATGTATTATATGTATGTTATTACAAAAAAGTATACAAGTACATATTCTATCAGTTGTCTGGTTCCCATGATACTAGTTATGCTTAGCTAACTTTGGAGCTAGATGGCGCTGTGTCCACCAATATTTAGTATCATTAATACATCAAAAAAATTGTCGATGTTTCGATGACCCGTAGTCACAGGCAGAAAAAACATTCTTCTAGGCATACAACATCGACACAAGTTCTACGGAAGTTCATGAGACAACCAGCCGGGATAGGCTGTACGTAAGACCGATGACGCGTGACGCGTGACCATGGAACGAGTGACCTAGGGAGTGCGTCCTCGCGGCACAGGCCGACCATAACGTTTATACAGCCACAAAACATTTATATTGTTCCGGTAAATATACCGGGGCTAGTCAGCCGAATAATATACAAATCATCACTGACAATAATGGTAAAGAGAAAACAGTAAATATAAGGCAGTAAGAGTACGAAAAAACCGAATCGGAATTAATCGTAAAAAATTCTAGAAGAATTGAGAAAAGTGCAACATAAATTCCTAGAATAGCTCAAATTGGAGAAACTAACATCAAATATAAGAGAATATTACGCAACCAAGCGAACACTCATGGAAGCTGCAATTTGAATGAAATTGTGGGTGAAAACGTGTAAGAGGCTAACGAAAGTCCTAGCGAAATCCAGACAATCTCGCTTAGAAGACGGTTAGAGCTTGAGGTATTGTAACATTTTAAGTAAGATAAAATCGAACTATAAGAAGTCAAGATCTTATATATTTTCAAAGTGTGACTTCTATAACAATCAACACGCATTACCTTGTAGGATTGTCACGCTTTTCGCATTAAACACATACAACTGGAGTACGGTCCGTTCATTTTATTTATGACAGTATTGCTATGTATTTACTTAGTATTTATCTGTACAAACCACACAATGTTTAAGAATATGTAAGTCATGAAGATCCTGTATTATTAATACCAGACGGTCTGTATCAAAATAATGGCTTAAAAAAACGACATGTTTATGCATAATTGTATAAAAATAACGGAAAATATGAGTATAACCTGTTATTTCGTGCCGTATAGTGTTATTGACTGCTCTATAAAGGATTAGAAAAAAAATGTCATCAAGAAAGCTCGAGGCGAACTTGAATTGAGTAGCCAAATACGTCAACAAGCCACACCGAATGATGAAAAGCGCGTGATCACACGTTTGGTCAACTCGACCCAGATACCAGTTATAAACAAAAGCCTGTTCGAACAGGGTCGCAGACTTGTCGAGGTTACCGACCCCCATATCGCGATCATTCCGCTTAGAGCTTATCGTAACACGTCACATCTAGCGGCAACTGGAGCGCAAAACCGATTTTACACTGTTTCCAGTCAACGTGAATGTAAACACGATAAGAGCCAGAGCTTCAGGCTACCCGAATTTCATGGTCAATGGATAATTGCACTCTCTCCTGTCGAAGAGTAAACCATGTCGTGAGAACTCGACGGAAACAGTGCGATTGTATTGAAAAAAATGTTCGCATGCCTTTCAGATACTAAAGATTCCACTGGGAAATATATTAGCATTAACAAAACTAAAAATATCTCTAAAAATGAAGTAATAGTAGTAGTATTTGATAAAAAATAATCTGGGCCAAATAAGTGACTCTTTAATACAGGAAACACTGATTAAGACAAGCATAAAAAATGTTTGATAACGTCATGAAATATGCAAACACAACGCACACTTCCTTCATAATACGACGAAGTTAAAAAACTACCGTAACAAGGAAGCATTTTTCATGTAGTTACTGTTACTATCTTGTGTTGTTTGATGAAAGTTGTGATGCATCAATGTTCGTGCGAGCAATGAAGTTATTTTGTAACGGTTACCAATAGCACAGTAGCCGCGTAATAGTTTAAGAATTATTTTTGGTTTTTTCATAAAACAGCTATTTGACAATGACAAATGCCAGTTTTTGTAAAATAGGAGGAAAGAGATACTCTAAGTCATTTGTTTTTTTTTATTTATGTGGCAATGTTACGAAACGATCTAATGGCTCACCTCGTGTCAAGCGGTAACCTCTGCCCTTAACAATTAATCCGACTTGGGTCCTCTCCTACCTAGGTACAAGACTCAAGTCGCATCGTATGCACCCGTAACTCTAGAGATTTGAAGGTGGAATGTGCCTGTAATTTCACCGGCAAACACACCCTTCAAACCCGAACACAGTTAAGCGAACGCATTACAGCTTGGCAGCAGAAATGGGTACTGCCACCATAGTACTTTCCCGTACAAACTTGGCACAAGTTCTACTGCAAATATTCGACAATGATTAATCGGAAATCCATATCTCGTCTGCTAAGCGGCATGAAGATTTTTAATCCATTTGAATGGCTCGGGATTTTCTTTACGGTACGGGTATTTCCTATGCTATAATTGCGTCGTCAAAAACGTCATCATTACAAAGTACTATGAAGTCCTCCACAGCATTTTTCTATCGTTTGCGAATGTCAGAAACTACTGTATGCATTTCGATACGCTTAATAAATTAAAAGCAGTCCAGCCATAAATACTTAATGCTACCTGTGCGAAGCCAGGATTACTACCAGATCAAATAGAGAAAAAAAAAAAATTAACTCCCTCCATTTCTTCTACAAAATAATATAGCCGTTCGTGTATCACCTTGACTCTAAAACTTATATACACTCCATATATGTTGAAATATATCTTTCCAGGCATATCTTTTAATTAGATATTTTTTCTAGATATGACTTTATCATACAGTAAACTTAACAGACGTTACTACAAAGGGTTTTTTTAAGCCAGCAACGCAATCATCGAACTTTTTACGCCTTCATTGGATTATAAAGGGATGTATTTGTAATGATATCGCAATGTTATGGGAAGAGATTGGTTTATAGGTCACGGGTGTTGTTTTGCTATTTTATTATTCGTGTTATAAAGTCGAAATCAATTACTCTCGCATTCACATATGAGATAAATAAATTTTGTTAAACTAACTCGAAATTCTGCCATATATGCTCTTCTTAGATAGGTTCAATCAACCTGACCATTTATACTTTAAACATTATTCGTTCGATGATGTCGAGATTAGACTTGATTATACAAAACAAGGATATATTCTCATCATTATTATTAATTGTTTGTATCCAATTCATTCAATTAAATTAAAATTATTATGGCAGCTTAACAACACCCTCGGGGATTCCCAAATATTTCTAAGGATAAACTCTGTTAACACTAGTGTGACTATATTTTTCATATGATTATATCGAGGGAACTGTAAATGAATAGTTAAATGACACATTTTTTTAAATTTCCCGTGATAATCTAACACTATATGATAGAAAAGAATTACGAAAATTGCATCGTGATACTGTAAATGGATTCCCACAGAACGCTTGCTTTCAACCAATCCATGCTCTTTAAGCATTACAGCAGTGTGTGTAAACTTATTTACTGGAGTGTTAGGATAGTTTCGAGCCTAGATTGATTCTTAATCTAACATAATATGTTTGATGTATCCCTCTGTATATTCCTCCAAATAAAAAGTGTTCTTTTGAAGTCGACTCTTCTTAGTCAATGTCTAGAGTCAGACATCTGTGTGATATATAGAATTCCGCAATGATATGTTATTTCTGGATAATTGCAGGCATCAACCTTGATGTCTAGTTGACCGGCGGACCTCCAAATTACACATAACAGTGGCGTAGCGGAGGGGGACAAAAAGCACAAGGTCTCACAGAGACTGCACCGCTTCCCCGTGCAACCATCTCAATAACATGTTATCAACAATTTTGTAAAAGCTACTTACGACAATGCCGATGTTGAACAAAACATACAACATGTTTCAGACGGTTGTACGGTTAACAGTGTCAATGAACACATTGCTTGCCTTAGATTAATCATATCAGATATTGGGACTGTCAAAATAGTTGAATTGATATAACAGATGTTTCAGAACAAACAGTGTGTTCATACGAAAACGTAGTGACATAAAGTTTATTAATAGGCATACCGTTATCACAGATAAGTATTTGGTAATAATGTATACCTATTAATACACACACAAGAATCAAGTTATAGAAAGATGACACGAACGTTTTAAATAAATAATTCAAGATTACCAGATCTCATTCATGTGATCATCTTCCTATTCGTCAATTCAAAGATGGTACAGCAGGTAAATACGTGAATAGAATTTCGGTCGTAAATTTTTAGTTAAGGTATATTCTATCGTATTTCCTGCTGTGCAACAGTTATCTCGATAATGGCGCTACATCAACTCATTATCAACGCGTTATCTTTGTCCACATTTTTAAAGCAATCTGTATTAACGTTCCCTGCGACGCAGAACACGGGGATAACAATAAAAATAGTTCTACAACCTCAAAACGATTAATCATCCGGAGTACAATAAAAGTATTGCAAATATGTAAAAAGTCAACGTGCCATTATCAAGATAATGTTGAAATAGATCTTTGCACAGTACTGTGGCATACTTCTACTATTTTTCTCACAACAATAGTAGAAAGTATGTCAGAAAAGTGTTATCTCTTGCGCTCTTAACGGCTTAGTGGCTCTACATTGGCTTTGATAACTACTTTGAATAACTCATTTGTCACCAAGAATATTATTAGATCGATATAAAGTGTGATTACACGAAATTTTACCTTATCTGTAGGAGTTTACGTTTTGGCAGAAACGGAATTCGTTATGGTCATCTAACTTTATTGTTTTGCCAATCGAAACATTCATACAGATTTCCAAAATCTAGCAATAACACTTACAGTATAATAAATTTTAGATACCTCTACTTCCCTGAACAATGCCAATGTAAACTCACGGCAATTATTTAGCTTCAAATAGTTTAGACACTTACCATCACAGGTAGCGGCCATATATTTGCCGTTCGCAGAGAAATCCACCAGGAGCACTGTTCCGGGATGGCCTTTGAGATTCTTCAGCAGCCACGGGTGGCTGAACTCCGTCTTGCCTTTCCACGTCGCTCGTTTCTTGTTCTTAGTCTTGGATTCGGACACGGCGCTTTCGGATGTCGCTTCTTCTGATGGAGCACCTGCGAAGACACAGTATGAAAACATCTGCGAGTATTGAGCAATGTGCAGCGGCGAGTGCAACACGCAAAGCGTATTGCGCATTGTGCATTGTTACGTGTTTTTGATGGATTACCACAGGGTATATAAATAGGTAAGGAGGCCGTTTCATAACGACCCAAAAACCTTTTTGCATAACTGCGGGTATTTTAATTTCATATATTTATTAATTTTGTCGTTTGGTATTTGCTCTATGTTCTCAATTTGTACCTAACTGATATTATTGTATGTCCGAGAGGACAAACTGTTGATACTTTATATTAAAATAAGATCTTTTTGTACACAGTTTCACAATAAACGTTTCTTATTCTTATTCTTAATAATAATGTAGGTGGACAATTCACACAGCGCCATCTAGCCCCAAACTAAACATAGCTTACTATGGGCACCAGACAACTGATAGAATACATATAATACTTTTTGCAAATACACACATATAATACATATTAACACCCAAACACAGAACAAACATTTATATTCATCACACAAATGTTTGTCCTGGGTGGGAATCAAACCCACGACCTACAGCGCAGAAGGTTACTACCAATTGAGCTGTGAAGCCTGTTTTGTGGCGGAAAACACAAATAATTGTGTCGCCACTCCATATAACTATGAATATATTAAAACACGTATAAAGTCTCAACAGTAATATGTTGAGAACATCAAATAACGATGCGTAACAGGGCTTGCGTAACGCGTCATCAAACTTGATTAAACGTCGGACTTTGTTCCTATCAATCGTTCATTGTGACTAAACTAACTGATAACAAGTTCATTGAATTAAATCGTACCATACAATTACGAGTAAAGCTACCTGCCTAAACATATTTTTCATGATCTACGTGTTTTATCTTCTTTATCCAGCACGTTCTCAACAGATTTCTTATCAGTTCCTTCTCGATTGTCAATTAATGAACGTCTTTACCACAAATCTATTGTTTTTAACCGTTGGTCACTATTGGTCGTTTAGCATACCATGTGGTCAGATAGAGTCATGACACACCTACAAACATTGATAAACCTAATGTATGGGTGATTTATTATTCATTAGCATGAAACCAGTTATTTTTACACCTATGTCATTATATCACCAATACATATTGAATAAATAAATGGATTCTGGTGACGTAGGTCAGATTGGATGGTTTTGGGAGTTCAAACAAGCGATTCGGTATAATTAGTCACCCTAGTACCAATTTTACGTTTTCGTTCTATAGTCTTCTATACGGAGTTATACTATGGGGAGGAAATGCATCTTGATAATAAATTTCTAGGAACCAGTTTTTTGCCTCCAAATAGGACAGAGAATATTTAACCAGAAACATTGAACTATTATGTACATGGCATACATAGGATAAATGATAGAAAGTATTTATTATTTTTTGTAGCTCTCATAATGATTATTGTGTACTTGTATAACATATAGCGAGAAAATATTGTATTAGTAAACCATAAAATGAATACAACTGAGCAATAGTAATTTATTTTCTCATATTATCATTGCATCGACACAGACAAAGATATATTTCGTAGACAACACAAGGATAAATTAAATAGTCTGTTCAAACAATTTGCACATTGTGCAACAAATTTACCACCTTTGCTAAGGACAATGGTTATTTACACATGTAAGTTATTTTTATTAACAATATGAGTCAAAGAACTCAAATGTTCTTTTGATCTTATGTAAACCAAATGCTTCATCAGAATTCCTGGTTTCTTCACACAAAAATGAACCTTATTTCAGTAAACCTACTTTACAAATGAGTTTCATGAGTCACCAATATATTATAATTACCAAAATGTAAAATATGACTTGACTTACTGAAGGATTGACCGCAAGACAATGTACAGCCTAAACTGTTAATAAGAGTATAATATTGGTGGACATTTCACACAGTGCCATCTAGCCTTATAGTAAGCTAAGCATAGCTTGTATCAGGGGAACCAGACAACTGATATAAAAGTTATATACTTTTTTGGAAATGCATACATATTATGCATATTAACACCCAGACACAGAACAAACATTGGGAATTGGATCCCACGACCTACAGCGCAGAAGGCAGGGTTACCACCAACTGAGCTATGAGGCCAGTCATGAGGTACCATTGGTTTAGAGACATGATATTTGGAGTGTATTCAGTTAAATTTACTTCGGAAATGTGTAACCATCGGTATTCTGTAGGCATTAGGTATAGATAGATCCTCTAGGCTCATATGACAGTTGGAAGATACACTTAGGTATATAAAACAATAAAAACAAAGTGATGATTGGAACCGGCCGGTGACCGGCACGGCGCTGCGCCGGCGCAGCATCGCCAATATTAAATTAAGGTGGATCACCTCATTTTTAGCAGTTTTTGGTGCAAAACACGGCCGGCAAACATAAATTAATGTAATTTATATTAGTCTTTATTCCTCCTTTTTCATTTACACTTCAAAATGTAAATCTCCCGCCAATTTGAAAAGCGAATAGCTATAACAAGAGTCACCGGAAGAACCATGTGACATTTCGCAAGATGGGTGCGAACGTGGATTCGGGCGCCTTAAAACTTTGGTGGCTTCAGTTGGAATAACTCTACAAATCTTGAATAAATTATTTGTTGAGAGAAAAATAACTATATACACACAAATAAAAGAAAGTTCATTTAACATGTGATACGTTAGTACATAAAAAACAACCAAGAATGTTTTATAAATGCACGTAAATAAAAATAGTTTATTCTAATCAACCTTTTATTTAAAGGATGATTTTATTTCTATATGGTATCTAATGGCAGCCTATTTTGCGAAGACTTTTTTGCTGGTATGTTTTCAACACATTTTGTATGGTAGCGTGAAGTGGGCATAATTTTGACGGCTTCGTGGCTAATTCGGTAGTTAACCAGCGCGGGTTCGACCACCGGCCGGAGCACACTGAGTGGCAAGTATTGGATGTTTGTGTTGTGTCTACATTTCACCTGAGACACAGGGAATACTAGTGCATGGGTGTGAGTGTGCAATGTAATCGTAATAATGGAAGTAAAAGTATAATCAATGCAGTGCTAAAATTATAATGCTTGGAAGTAAACGGTAAATTTGTTACGCAATTAAAAACTGCTTGATTAAGTGAAAGTGTTGGCAGAGATTAAATAGCAATCAGCTTTTTTAGACTAAGAACTCGGTGGCTTAGTGGTCTGCGTAACCGATTTATCTTTAGGAGTCGCGGCGCAGGTTTGATTCCAGCACGGGACAATTGTTCAACCACGGTTTGATTGTCTCGCGTTATCTTGGGAACGAGACAGATACATCTAAACTTAATAGCTTACTGTTTACATACATAACATACAATTAATAACATATCTGTGGAATTTAAGTACCATAAATAATTAAAATAATATTTTAGAAATACATTTTAAAAAGTATTATGAATATATTATTTTATTTCAGAAAAGTTGAAGCGTCAATATTTTTTGAAGAGCTGTATAGGTCCTGATATCTATACCTGGAGTTCAGGACTATCTGTTGGAGTTATTTATTATTAGTGATAAAATACATATGGTAATGTATGGCACAGTTGAATTAAATATTGATTTGATCCTATGAAGGACTTTGGTATTGAGAACAAGTTTACAAGTGCCCCTATAATAAGGACAATAGCCCTGACCCTTATTTTTATTTTATGAATAAATTTGCTCATTAGTACAGAGACCATATTTTTATATAGACAGATATTCAATGAATTTCTTGATACACTTTGATAAAATCAAAAGATCATTTTTATCAGAATCCTTAATAAATAATAAAGATATAACTACGCTGCTTATTGCAGAAGATATTTTACAAATACCTAACATCTTTTTAAGGTAATGGAAATAAGAAAAAAACACATTGAAGAGCATATTTTCATAAAACTTGTCATGGAATGAAATGATCAACAGTAGGAATATTTTATAGACAAATTTTACCTAAAATGATTGAAAACTATTCACTACTGTATGCAAAGATATTTTAATTAAGTAAATCCTCTTTAACTCTCACCTCCTTGCAGTAGTATTCTCTATGTGACATGTGTTTTGGACACAAACAAATAGCAAAGATGAGAAAATGTGCTTGCCATGTATGGGAATAAAACACATCTGTTTAGATTTACAGGAAAGTAACCCCAACTAAGCTAAACAGATGTAAAATCTTCAGTATATTGATAATACATTATTGTTAGACATTTTTATAATTTATTAACTATACTGATGGGAAAACTTAACCAGCAGTGTGACTAAATAAAATTATTAAAAAATCCCACTGATATCATGATTCCAAATATGAATAAAAAAAAACAATCATCTTTTTTTTAAATCAAATTACTATTATTTTGACAATGAAATGGGCTTTCAGGAATTCATTTAAAATTATTTGAAGTATTGAATTCACACAAAGATGAGGTACATATATTACATACTTACTGATTTGAAGCCCAATTAGAATGGTACTGTAATATAAAACTTATAACTAATTTAACCATAAATTTATGAACATGGAATATATCTTATCTTAATAAAAAAAACGAGTCCATATTTAGGAAGAATTACAACATTTCCGAAACAAAATAGCTGTAAATTTTGAGAGTGAGGTCTAACTTCCACAGAAATAGGTTCAAAGACTTTATGATTGAGGCTTAAATGTCTGTATAATTCTTGAGAACAAAATACAAAGTATGTCAGCTACATTCTTCCGATACAGTTATAGCATCCGTTCGTTTCGCACAAAAACCGCAAGTACCGAGTCTATATAGCATGTCACATGAACCATGCTTTCCTGTTAGCGGCAAAATCCGTACACGTGCTGTATTAGAAATGACGGTATATCTCTATCAAAAGATAATTCAGTTCATTTTATTTTACATCAGCAACATAGTAAAACATAATTTAATTTACCACATTCGCTCTCAGCTTCACTTTTAAGCTCTTCCTTTTTCTTCGAACCGAAGACGATGTTGTAAAGTTTGTGTAGTAATACACAAACAGCAATTGTGATCCCCGCCACTAGGAACATATTGGCGTTAAAACCGGCTTGATTTTCGCCCATTTTCACTCAAAAAATATTTACGGAATACCGACAATATTACCAAAACGAGACACTACCTACAACCAGACGACACACAGACGACAATAATCAGAATCACGCGGTTTCACAAACTAAACTTTAACTAACCACAGACGTAAAATCCTATCTGAACGAAATTCGTTGAGTGAATGAAGCCACGAACAGGAGAATGACACTAAATGAAGTTATTTCTGACCGGCCGGCGACCTACACGCGCCAAAACAACGACGTTTTGATGACGATTTCTTAGTGATGTACCGATGTAGCACAAGTAAGTAAAATAATAATACAAAATACTGCACTGGTAGCTGGCATGGAATGCATGCGCTCACCCACGACGCCGACGTCAGTCGTCGCCGTCTAGTTTTATGCACGACAAACACATTTGTCGACAATAAATAGACCTATAAGCAGTGATGTGAAATACGTACGTGGTACATATTTCAGTTGACGTTTTATAATGTTGGAAATTATGTTTCACCTACCATCCGATTAATGGGTCAACTTTTTTTTACATACTGTTCATGGGCTTTACCGTGAGTATACACGGGAGCAAAACCTAGTTTTCCTTCATTTTTTGCCTAGCTGCCAATCGGTGCAATTTATCATTCAAAGTCAAAACCATTATTTCACTAACGATATGCCTTGAAAGCGTCATTCGTAATTTAGGATTAGTAACGAAATATCTATCGTGCACATCACTAGTTGCGTTCCAGATTTTGCTCTCTCAGCAGGGCCGTTTTGTTACCGCTAAGCATTGAAAATATGCTAAAATTCCGCTTTCATTCAAAATCTTGCAATACGACTAATCACTCGTTTGCGGTTACCTACCTTAGAAAAAGAATGGAATGTCAAAAAAAATTTACATTATTTAACACTCATTAGAAAACCAGAATCAATGCCACGTCATAGCTACACTTGCCTCTTTTCTCTCACAGATTGACAGTTTGCAACGCTCTGTTCATTCCCAAATGTCTAACATATCTACCACAGAGTACATTAAATACTTTTTTTACTATAAAAGATTGCCTGCTGGCTAAACAATAATTTTATGACATATAAAAGATATGTAACCATGGCAATTGGTTTTGGTTTTGTTCATTGCCATGGTGACTTTTTAGTATTTTGAAGATAAATTAGCGTAAAACTTTAATCGAAAATGCCGGGTCGCAGCAGAAGTAGCAGGTAAATAGGTATATTTTAAAACACTTTTTAGATATTTAATCTGCATATACACATATATAGCATTGATATACACATTATTTTGAAAACGTTTCAAGTTCCACAAATCATTTTTCAAACATAGGTTTCTTAAATTTTGAACGGTCTCTTACGTCAACTGTTGCTTCCTATGCATGCATTAATTTATTTCTGTCTCTTTTACTCTAAAGAAGGTTTTACTGATTTTCAATGAGATTTCTAAATTTAAATTTTCTAGAAAATGACAATGAATGACAGCGTCCGCGGCATCACTCACTTGTCATTTCAGTGATGCCAAGTAAGCTCCTTCAAGGCCAGATCTAGCTGTTTTTTAAGCTTTTTCAGATAATCGTTAGCTCGTTGTTTCTTAGTTGGCTATTAAGCTATTATAGTCTTTTAAGAACATAACTAATTTGATTTTGTTTGTTTTTTTTGATGTGAAACATCTATAGCCGCACGTAAAACAGATTTCTGGCTTGGCGACGCGTCGCCACGGCATGAGCGCTGATTGGTCCGTTCAAGGTTACGACAAATCATAAACATTATTAGTGATGGGGTACATACTTAGTTTCTTACAAAATAATGTCGATGTTTCACATCTGCCAGGCGTCCCGGGACGGCTCACATTTTTTTTTAATTAGAATTATAATATTTGCAATTCTGATTAATAATAAGAGAAGCTATTTTGACAGCCACATGGAGCACGGCCCACAAGCCCCATGGTTTAACTGGCAGTATCCTATTTACAAAACTATGATCCCTGGGTTAACCCTGTCTGATATACAAATTAATATGCGTTGTGTATATTTGTCTTGCTACCCGCAACATCGAGAATTGATTGGCCTCAGCTCAGTTGCTAATAACCCTGCGCTATAGGTCCATCCAGGACAATTATTTTGGTGATAAACTTAAGTGTGTGTTCGGTGTCTGGGTTCTGGGAGAACGAAGTGTTTTTACTCCATACCGGTTATCTAGTTCCCATATTACCAGCTTTGCTTAGTTTGGGGCTGAATGGCGATGTTTGAATAAATATATTGCAATATTTATTTAGATAATATTTATTAATTCAATTATTAGAGCCGGAATAAAATGTCTTTTTTGTATATATTTGTATCTATTATTACATTATTTCAGAATGATAAATCTAGCCATTTTTTGAATTCGATTAAGTCCAAAACGTCGTATTGAGTTGGTAACACTATTGGTAATGTCAATTTTGATTTGACGTGATCGCGATTTAGCAGGATTATCGAAAGTCGGAAAAAATCTTATAAAGTGCGCATCGAAATAGTTTGTGTATCAAAAAAGTGAAGTGCTTCAGGAAATATGCCGCGACGAGGTCGTTCTGCTAGTCCTCCACCAGCGCCCCAGCGCAGGTAAGTCCAAAATACATCTCGGAATTGTTAACCAAAGTTGTCATGTGTATATAACCTATGAGTTTGGTTTCAGGGCTGCTCCTCCACCCAGCCGCAATGTGCCTGCTCACGCGCCTCCATCGGCCCCGGCCCCGGCCATGGCTCAGCCACAGCAGCCTTCCATGTTCGGACAAATGGCTGCGACCGCTGGTGGTGTAGCCGTTGGTTCCGCTATTGTACGTAATTATTACGTAACCTGAGCATGACTTTTTGACCCTTGAGACTCATATTTTTTGAAAAAATTGCACAATAAATCGCTTATTTGCATAATTCCTTTTCTGTTGCGACCTTGGCGACCATCCAACTGCCCTGAAGACGGTCACATGTTATCTGACGTTATCAATGATGCGTTGCTTTGTTTTTGTGACTTGTTTTTTTCAGTGGAATAATTAGTGAAGCTTCTCCACTTCTCCACACAGCTTTGTATGGACAAATGCTCAATTCTTGATTATCAGTTTATAGTGAGCAATCTGTACAATTCATTTTCCCAGCTTCCAATTGGTTTCCAACTAAAAACGAATTGGCTTTTAAGCAGAGGACATAATTATTTCTCATTCACCACCACTAGAACTAAGTATGGATCATCTGAGGTGGAGTTCGGGCAACAAAAAGCCATATTATGTTACCTAATGACAATTGTCGCAGACTACAGGTAAGAAAAAGTGCCTGTGGTCCATGAACAAAACAGATGGACTAGAACTTTGGAAGGGTAGAAATATGCTCAACATTTGCAATTTAGCCAGCATTACTTTAATGATTATCGATACGACGAACGATTATTGATTGAAAGTTACGCCAAATGTTGTTTATTTGCAGGGTCATGTTGCTGGTAGTGCGTTAACTGGCATGTTCAGTGGCGGTAGCAGCAGTGAGCCAGCACAGCAGCAGCAGCAGGCCGCAGCCCCGGCGCAGTACAACCAACCTCCCCAGGGACAACAACCTTCTGGACCTTGCGCTTGGGAAATCAAGCAGTTCATTGAGTGCGCTCAACAGCAGCACGATCTCTCTCTCTGCGAGGGATTCAATGAGGCTCTACGTCAATGCAAAGTCAACAACCATATGTAAAATTTAATTAGACTGGTGCCATAATGATTTATTTTACAAAAACTGTATCTAAGATCTTTAATACAGTTGTTTTCTTCAAATGCTACCTCTACATAAAGACATTCTGTTTTAGTATACAGTCAAGGCACCTTCCTAGTAATTATTATTTGTAGTTTAGCTGGAAATAATTTTTTTATAGTAAATTTTAGTATGCTTTATTTTAATATTATATGAAAATTGTGATTTTAAATTTATTGTTGCAATTTTATCATATTTACGTATGTTTTAGAATATTGAAATTATAAATAAATAGATTATAACAATCTAATCATTCTGTTTCATTTATGTTGTTTTTTGGTATACACTAATTATGTCCATGAAATATACATTTCATTTTTAGCAAATGCCTTTCAGTGATGAATTATTGTATAAGTGTTCATATTATACCTACTTAGGATTTGCTCATTGTGTCCATAGGAAGCTATATATTTGGATTTGTATATTTTATTTATTTCCTTATATATTTCATATATTCCTTAGGTACCAAGTTAAATTCTGGCTGGGTCCATATATGGGGAATCTCATGTGACTTGAAACCTATAACTTGACAGCAACCTCATATATAAAAGCCGTCACGGGACGCCTGGCAGATGTGAAACATCGACATTATTTTGTAAGAAACTAAGTACCCCATCACTAATAATGTTTATGATTTGTCGTAACCTTGAACGGACCAATCAGCGCTCATGCCGTGGCGACGCGTCGCCAAGCCAGAAATCGGTTTTACGTGCGGCTATAGATGTTTCACATCAAAAATCTTTGTAACATAGCAGCGGCAGTGGAGGCCGCTCCCGCTACTCCCGTGCCGACCAACATGCGCCGGCGCAACCGCCGCAAGTGGTCGTCACCCCGATGCCGCGGCGGTCCATCTTCCGTGACGCAGCCGCTGTCGCTGGTGGCGTCACCGTTGGCACTACTATGGTTAGACTGCTTTTTTTTATGAATGGACTATATTGCTGTTGGCCGCAGATGGCCTTGACAGCGTTTACACGGGCTTTTGGTGAGAGCGGACGGCTCTCAACCGGTAAAACTTAAAATTATACAAAACGTTACCAAGGGTACCACTTAGGTTCGGACCTCGGCTTGGGGGGTTGCGAGTCGGGAACAGACTTTGCTCTTGGTTATGGTATTATGCTGCACACACCAACTGCACTTAAAGTAATTTAAAAAAAAATAAGACGTGTGGCACTCGGAGACTGCCGATGCCGCGGTAAAGCTATTGCGCGTGATATTTCAAAAAGTCATTAAAAGTTCTGGTATTTATCGATAGATGGAAAAACTAAAAAGTATCACCGCTGTGCCGGTCGGAGTGGGGGGTGTTAGATTATTTCGTTACGGAATTTCTGGATTCGGTCTCCACGCTCAAGGCCCGCGATAGAAGCTATGCAATAGCTTAAAAAAAATTGTACTTAACGGCGACTTTTTTATTCTATCACACAGCACACATCTTGCCCCAAACTAAGCATAGCTTATTATGCTTAATACTTTATATGTACCTATACGAAACGCTTACACACTCATACCTCTGTACTAGGATCCCTTGTCGCAGGTAGTATGGACATACCAACACAACATCAACATACAAGACCCGAGAACAAATTTTATGTTCACTACACAAAGTTCGGTTCAAACCCCTGGGCGGAGTTTGAACCCGTGATCACTGCAGGTAGTTACCCACGGAACCGTTGATGTAGATAAAAAATACGCTATTTATTGTTATTAGGTCATTGCTTACATTGTTACGAAGAAGTTGGTATGTAATTTAGTGATATCTTACAACCAGTTTAGATTGGTACTAAGACTATTGTATTCAGGGTCACTTGGCGGGAGAGGCAATATCCAGCCTCTTCACGGGGCGTCGCCGCGAGGAAGTCCAGCAAGTACTGCCACAAAACTACCAACTGGGCACGGAGCCGAGCGGACCTTGCGCTTACGAGATAGCGCAGTTTTTGCAATGCGCCGGCAGCCGTGAGAACCTTCAGGAGTGTGAAGCGTTCAACGAGGCGCTGAGGGAGTGCAAGAGGCGCAACAGTATGTTATCACTTTGTAGTAGCTATCAAATAAAGTTTCCCTTGCGCGTGAGCGGCTACGCAGTTTTTGTCAGCCGCCGTGAAATCTACAGTATTTTCTAGAAGCTTGTGTAGTGAGCAGGCGCATTGTTCCGTTACAGTATTACTAACCTAATTTCGTTTTGTTTCAGGACTACCATAGTCATTCTACATCAAATAAAATAAATCCGTTTCATTTCCGCAGGATAAATAAAACAGTACGATCAAATGTTTTTCTTTTGATTGCTGACGTTCCCATACCTACCATTACGGTTGATTTAAGGGTTGCCAGCATAAAAAATACGTTTTAAGTATTTCTAGTTAATTCTAGGAGTGTGGCAATATAATTATTCAGTAGGTATATTTTTTATTTTTTTAGGTAACTGTTTTTAGAATTACTGTCTTTTAACGAGAACTCAATACAACACGCAGCCTGCATGTAAATAAAGTTTAATAAAAGTATAATGTCGGCAATAGCGTTGCTTTTATTTTCGATCATTCGGATGAGAGCAAGCGCTGTCTGTCAGTACGTCACGAACAGCCGGCCGCCACGCTGCCTCCTCACTAACGCAGTGCAGATCTAGCAGCTTGTTTTAGATTGTGACAACCGCAAGTTAAGAAGTTTTATTCGGACAAATTTATATTGTGGTTTAATAAAACTATCCTTTTATTTCATTCATAAAAACATGAATATGTAGGTGGTATCAACTCATATACCTGACAACTGTTGCTGATAAAATGATAGCCAAACTTTTTGACGTGTCAACGTCTTATAATTCGATAGAGCCGGCTGCACGCACGAAAAAACATGACTCATGCGGCGTTACCTCGCTCTGAGGCGTTCCATGTAAAGGTGCCCATTGACGATGCGACCATCAATCCAAATGGAGTGGACGTCTTCCAAAATCGTTTCGTGAATGTGAAAAACGTATGCCAATTGAATGGACGTCATCCAGGTCTGGATTTCTAAACGGATTGAAATCCATCCATCCAATCCATATGGACGTCATTCGCGGCCGCCTGTCAATGTCAAAAACGTACGCCACGCCATTTGGAAGCCGTCCTTATTGTCTGTGAATGGGCAAAACCGCGTCCAATTTTTTGTGATTTTCGTCTCAGTTTATGCTCTGGTGTTGATGGCGTGGTACATGTGGTGGATCATAGAAGCTTGGATTTAATTATAAGTTATTATGTCTACGTCTGCGCGTGACTTTATAATAGACGTAATTGAAAAATATAAATCGAATCCATGTTTATGGCAAGTGAAACATCTTGATTATCACGACAGAGAAAAGAGAAATGCAGCAATGAATGCTTTGTTGGCGTTATTTAAAACAAAGGATCCTGACGCCAACATAGATACGGTTAAAAAAAGATAACCTCCATGAGATTTTTTTTTCTGTTTTTTCACCGAAATACACACTGCTGTTGCCACCATTAAAAAATCCATAGTGTTATTTATTCCGTACGTGCACGACCGCGTGCAACGTTCGAAGTGACGGCGCGTACGTCCAAATGGAAATAAGTCAATGTGCCTTTAATCTAGAGTACTTCCATTAGGAAGTTTTCCATTTAGAAGCATTCCAAACAAACGTATCGTCAATGGGCACCTTAAGGCTTGTGCAAGTGCAAGCGAGAGCGCGGAACGAGCGACAAAGAAGCACAATCGGCCTTTGCGTTCGGCAGCGTTCGACATCCGTCTCTCTCCTACTTGAGTGAGCGATGCGTCTGCGTGGACAGCTGCTAATACTTACATTTACATGTTTTGATCGAGTATCAAGTGCATATATACATAAAAATCTATTAAACAAATGAAATTAAAATTTTCTTTTGAAAAATGCTACCATTCCATCAGTATTTTCTTAAGACGTTGACACGTTCAACTATCGTCAGTAAACCGACTTTACAGACAACCATTTTTTTCTTGTTCCTTATGATTTGTATTCTCTTTGAATATCGACACTTGGTTAACGAAATATGTCTTATTCAATTTGGTAAGTAGATGGGTGTGGTCGACAATAATCTACGACTTTAGTTATGGGTATCGGATCGGAAAGCGTGGAAGAGATCTCAAGGTAGACATCAGAACTTTCATTAAAACTAACTAAAGAAAATGGAAGCCAAAAAATTAAGCGTTTTAACAAACAACAATTTTTCGAATTAATTTTGGATTTGTCTCACCTCTACCGGCCGCATTAGGAAACGTATGGAATAAAACAAGTTATATACAGGTGTATACATATAAACTTAAAATTTATTTACACCTACATACATGTTGTGACGTTTTGCAGCATAAATAAAATTCAAATCATAACGTATTCAAACTGAATAATATCATTAAAAAGAATCGAGATTTATTAAACCATTCGAGATATTTTTCGTTCGTTTTACCTTTTACAGAAAATATAAATAGGTACATACAACAAAGAACAATGTAGAAATAATTATTCAACCGAAATGTAAATTTGTTATAATATAATCACGGTACAAAATAAAAGTGCAAATTATTGAGATCCTGACAAGAAAATTCTATATAAAAATAAATGGTTATATTACAATTTGGCACGTTAGAAAACTTCCCGCGGGACAAAAGTAATTGAACGCCTAAATGAATGATTAAATTCATCTTTGGACTGAGCAAAAATATCTGCAATAAAATATTTACTGACCAAAAAATCAATATTCTAACTACTAACAGATATAGACTTGGTAGGAAGATCAACTGTTAATATCACTGAAGAACAGTCAAAACAATAATGAGAGTAACAATTAGAATTGTGTATTGACCTGACTTGTTAACATTTCTGGGAAAATTCGTTCGGAATATCTTATCACTAAAATTGAACTAACGATAATATTTTAATGCTTAGGCTAAATCAGTCTAATTCTTAAAGCGACACTGAACATAATGTCTAACAATAAAGCTTAAACAAATGTTAAAAACACTGGAAATTTTCAAGATATAAGGCCACTAATTACATTTTAAATTTAAACAATACACAGGTTAATAATTTACAACGATATAAAGGTAATTTCACCGATTAATTATGAGGAATAATTTCAAGATACAAAGGATTTCTGTACATAAATGAAAACTTAAATAAAATCATTAATTTACAATTTACAACATTTATGGTAAAAAGGCGGTTTAACGATATTTTAACAGGTTATTTAGTCCACAGCAAAGCGAAAGACATTTAAAATATTATTTGAATACCTATAGGAAAAATATTTAGATTTTATAATCGACAAAATAAATCTTGACATTTTCCCAATTTCAATATTATTACAGATCACAATAATTACAGTGCACCAAGTCTTTATGAATATAATATACCAATGTAAACATTCGGACACATAGCGACGCCCAAACATAGAAAAATAATTTAAAGCTTATCACATACATAAATTTCGTCCCATATATTAACAATATTAGTAAATAGCACAAACATAAACCTAACGTAACATAGTGTTAATAGCCCCCCCTTTCAGACACAGAATTTACAGTCAATGTAAATATATACATTGCAACCTAATATGACACAAAACTCAGATCCAAGGATCTCGAGGATAACTCCTTTATCAAACAACCAAGGCTCGATCGAAATGTGGGTTTTTCAACTGGCATTACGTCAACTTAACTGTTGAAAATAAGTTTTGTTTTGTGCACGAAATAATTGGATTGTCAGTCAACGCTGAGAACAATAATTTGCAGCTAAAAAGCGCGCGTCTTCAAAATGAGAACAACAAATTGCAGGCGTAAACGTTTTGAGGATAACTGTAAATCAACGATTCAACTGTCAGCATATGTTTTAATTTCTTAACTGTCCGTGAAAAACCCTCATTAACATCCTAATGAACCGTGAAAAAAGTAATTTCACTGTTAGTTCGTCACAAGCGCATTTCCCAAAGGACCAAATGTGCGTCTTTAGGGTTGGGGTCCGCGGCCGGCGCGGGCCGCTCGGCGGCGTCCGCGGTCTGTCGCCAGTCCACGTAGCCCCGCCCACCCATCATGATGAATACGGACCGCCTCACCGCGCTTTCACCTACGACGTAGTCCGACCCGCGTAGACTTCGAGCCGTACTCTTACCGGTGGTCCTATTCTCGTTGGAGGAGTCGCTCCGGGATATCGACCGGTCGGACGACGTCGACTTACCCGACGAGGAGTCAGGGGTCGAGATGGCTACGGGCGCGAGATTGGCGGCACCGGAGGCGCCCGAGCTAGTCCGAGAGACGGCCCGGAGCGCCATCGACTCTTCGCTCCCGGACGAAGTGCACAAACTTGAGGCGCGGGAGTCTACGGACCAGCTGGACAGGTCTAGGCTCCGGGGCCGGCCGGCTCGCATCCTCAGCCGCCTGTCCAGCGTGCTCACGCGGAAGGGGATAGCCGCCAGTTCCGGGTCGCTCCTCCGCAAGGATTCGCCCCCGGAGCCGCTGACGTCCCCCTCGCCCACGCAGTCCTTCACGAACATGAGGTCTCCGAATAAGCCGTAAACGTCGCAAGCGTTTAGATTCGCGCACTTTGGTAATGTTTTGCTGAGACGCACGTCGCCTGGTTTCTTCCGCCTGACCACGGCGGAGGGGATGCGAAGCGGTCGGTACGGACTCGACTCCTCGGATATCCGTCTCTCCAACTTCGGTTTGTCATCTTTGTCGTGGTCTTCCTCTTTGAACTCTTGAAGGGTCGTCGTGTCGGCCATAGCGCGCGCATTGGACAGATTCCGCCGGACTGCGTTGACGTCTATTTCCCTGGAGTCCGACATGAGGGACAAAAGGAACGTGACGGGACCGGCGTGAGCGTGATACGACACGCCTAGATGTCCCCCGACCAGCGGAAGTCCTTCCAACTTCGGCAAAGGTACCGTGACGGTGACACCCGCTGTGGTACCGACCCACAGCAAACCGTGGCCGGCCAACAGAGCGGACACGTGAGCGGGCTTGCTGCCCTCCCTCGCTCCGATAGTTTTCGCCACATCGGCGGCGATGTCAATATTCTGTAGTAATTCAAACGTCTCCGAGTGATACAGGCTCACGTAGGTCGAATCTGAAAACGCTGTCCAAAGTCCGACCCCCGAATGTGCCAAGTATTTAACTGAATCGCCTTCGCCTTTGAGTTCTAGTAAGCGCATGATTTCGCCGGTCAGAGCGTTTATGGCGAAGACTCGTCGCCCGCAAGTGGCGTATATGATTCCGTCGACGGGCAGGACGCAGTTGATGGGTTTGTCCCCGAGGTCGATGGACATGGGCTCGGTGAGGGCCCACGAGTCGTCGTGGCTCCGCCGGTACACGGAGAGCCGTCCGTTGTACAGTCCTACGAACATTGCGTCGCAGTGGTACCGTATCTGCGTGACGCCGGCGCCGGTGGTCACTTCGGAGAGTTTTTCCTGTTTCTCGGGCTCCACGCCGGAGAATATGATGATCTTCTTGTCTTCAGTGCCTAGCCACACTGTGTCGCCGCACAGTGTGGTCACTTGTCGTAGTCCTTTGGCGTACTCCATTGATGTCACCTGCAACAAACTTGATGTTATTGTCGTTAGCGGAGAGAGATTTTCATTACGAACACGAACTTTATGAAGCCGTTGTTTGATTAAAAAGAAATACTATATAAGTGCTGTCAGCGCCGCCTGCGCATAGCCACACTGTGTGTGTGTGACCGGTGGGTTACCTTGGTGTGGGGCAGGTCGAGGGTGACGAGGGTCTTCAGCTTGGTGGCGCGGTGCGTGAGGACGGCGACGTGGCTGTCGGCGCCGCCTGCGCATAGCCACACTGTGTGTGTGTGACCGGTGGGTTACCTTGGTGTGGGGCAGGTCGAGGGTGACGAGGGTCTTCAGCTTGGTGGCGCGGTGCGTGAGGACGGCGACGTGGCTGTCGGCGCCGCCTGCGCATAGCCACACTGTGTGTGTGTGACCGGTGGGTTACCTTGGTGTGGGGCAGGTCGAGGGTGACGAGGGTCTTCAGCTTGGTGGCGCGGTGCGTGAGGACGGCGACGTGGCTGTCGGCGCCGCCCGCGCACACCCACACTAAGGAGCGCGCGCGACGCATCGACGCGCCTCGGGAACCGCTCGACGTGTAGAAACAGCCGCAGCGCACCTGACGGAGGGGGGAACGTGATGGGGATTACAACTATAGTTATCTATTAGTCACTTATATTATAAGATACGTAAAGACGTATTTTATATTAAGACGATGATGTTACAGATAACCTATAAAATATTTCTATTGTATTATCTGATATGTCTAAATGCATATATTTATGTCGAAAAATCAATAAATGAAGTTTCTAAGCCTCTATGAATTCCATGGAAATGAAGGTTTTGACTCTGACTTTCAATGAAATAAAAATATACTGATCTGAATTAACCCTTCTTCAACTCATGTTATAGATGTTTCTTTATTATTACTATAGAACCAGATACTAACCTCGGTGAGATATTTAGAGGAGTAGGCAGGCGTGGCGGCCACAAACAGCGGCATCTTATGCGCGGGCGCGTGCGTCGTGGCCGGCATGCGCCACGCGGGCGAGTTGGCGGACGCCTGCGCCAACTGAGCCAGTCGCAGCTCCGTCGCCCACGCGAGCCGAGCCCCCGGCTCGCTGGCACGGAACGTGATCGGCTCATCGCGCCCTCTGATCTTCAGCTGGAGACAACAAGAGTCGACCCATGCCATCTCGTCGTCTTTTTTCTGTAAATAGATGAACATTCCAACATAAGACATCGTTTTGAAAGAGTACAAGTGTGACAGTTTTAAAATATCACAAGTCAACCCAGACATTATTTCTGTATCGTGTTTCTAAATAAAGTTATGCCGACTTTAGAGGTAAACTGTTCCACCGACGCGGTTGTGCTATATGAAGCCAAAGCTAATATATCGACATGGTTTTAGTCATACATCAAAACGAAACAACAACAGGTATACAAGTAGTACAAGCTATGCTTAGTTTGGGGCTGGATGGCGCTGTGTGAATTGTCCACCAATATTATTATTATATTAAACAAAAATTTCATACAAAGCCAGTTTCCAACCACATGGCTTCAACATTGCTTACATAGTCACTTAACAGTCAAAAATGACCCTCTAAATACGTGAAAGAATAACATAATCCATGTCACCATACCTGTATACTCTGTTGTATATTCTGCAACAGCGTCCTAAACATTTCTGGCGCGAGTTCCGGATAAGGAGTCTTCAAGGAGGCAGCCAAGTCGGCTATTCTCGACACGGTCTCGTAGTCGTGCATCAGCGCCGACATCTCACTGCAGAGGGAATCGCCCGTCGACGTGGTCATGTTGTCGTGGCTCGAGTACGAACGGAGGCTTCCGCTTCTGTTCATACCTGTAGAGGGATTTATAACGATAATTAGAATTTATGTTTCTTCTTATTGTCTTATCAATACGGTTGTGCCTATAGCAAGCACCCAGCTCAGTGTGTCCACGGCTTAGACATATTGATAAGCCCACTTTAGCCATATCGTTGCCAACTTCGAGGCCAAATTTTGTTCTTAAAATCTATACATTAAGAGTGTATCTTGCGTGAGGGATACTAACACATTACTCAGTAAAGTAATAGCTTTCTCCAACCAGTGCTGTGAAGGAATTAAAGTGCATATCGAAGAGTCTCGTTTCGTGCACACGTTTGTACTAATTTTGTTCGATACTTATAACTTGATATTTAAGGTACATACTGTGCACAATGTACCACCAACTAGCAAGATAAAATTATATCATTGAGTAATATCAATTCGACCATGGAACTTACAATAATTATCTTAACCCAAGTGACAATATTCAAGAGAGAGAGAGAGAGAAACGTATAGCACTGATCTTTGTCTCGCTTGATAGGCAAAGGTATGCGTAAGTAGCGTAAAGTAGTTCTATTCTATTCGAGTCACTGGTTCTTTCCAACAACTGTGTTGAAAGGATTTTGACTAAGTGCGCCTCAAAGAGGCTCCTTTCGCGCTTTAGTAGCAATCGTTTGGCAAAATTAAAGGCAGCTCAAAATTCAAACTTATCCTGTAGGTTGTAAGATTAAATTGACCTTGAGCGAGCACCCGGCTCAGTGTGGGCGAGGTGCCCGTGTCGACGACCTCTACATCTTGTACCGGATAGGCCCACTTGAGGCCCAACCGCTCGGAGTCGTCGCCGCCCGCGCCGACAGACACGCACACTACCAGATCGTTCAGCAGCAATAACCGGCGAGGCTTGCATTTAGAAAGGCCGCCGGATGCGTGGAACTCCTGAAAATACATCAATATATCAAATACTTGGATATACAGACCTCAAAGCTCAGTTGGTTGTAGCTCTGACTTCTGCGCTGTAGGTCGTGAGTTTGATCCCACCCAGGACAAACGTTTTTGTGACGAATATAGATTTTTGTCCTGTGTCTGGGTGTTAATATGCATTGTGTGTATGTATTTACAAAAAGTATATGTATATTCTATCAGTTGTCTGGTTCCCATAGTAACCATACTAAGCTATGCTTAGTTTAGGGCTAGATGGCGCTGTGTGAATTGTCCACCAATATTATTATTATATTACTATAATTGTATATCTTAGACTAAGTGCCTTTTGGTGTGTGATTTAGCCGAGCTAAATTATTTGGTTCGAGCACTACGGAATCTCTTCAAAGACCAAGACACGTACTTGGTACGTACCATGATGAACCCGTCACACAGCACCCGTCCGTCTTGAGTTAAACGCGTCAAGCCCTCACAGAGAAAACACTGCACCTTCGCACTGACCCCGCGTCCACGCCGACAGGGTCAAACTAACGATTTCGCCCGCTATGGGAGCATTTTCTCCCATTCCTGCTGATTTTCAGCAACCCAAACCGTGGTTCGTATATAAGTAGCGCCTCGGTATCTTGTTTAAATAAAATTTTACCGGTTGAGAGCCCTCCGCTCTCACCAAAAGCCCTCGCAAACGCTGCCTAGGTCACCTGCGGTCATCAGCTAGAATATCCATCTTGTATGCAAGTGGCACCTAAATATCGTAATTAAATATAATTTTACCGGTTGAGAGCCCTCCGCTCTCACCAAAAGCCCTCGCAAACCAAGGCCACGTGCGGTCATCAGCTGGAAAATTCATACAAAATGGCACATGCTTACCAACTGCAACAGATCGTCCTGCCGCAGCAGGTGTCGCCTGTCGGCGCGCGAGGCGAGCAGCCGCGCGGCACCGAACCTGGCGGCGGTGCTGGCGCCGCCCGCGCCGGCCACGCCGCTGCGCGTCAGCCGCCGCAGGGCCGCGCGGAACGCCTGCACGAACATTATATTATATTAATATTTGTCTGGCCTCACAGCTCAGTTGGTAGTAACCCTGTCTTCTATGCTGTAGGTCGTGGGTCCGATTCCCCACATATAAACGCACATAAATCTTTCAATTGAATAACTCATAGGTGCTCGTCGAGATTTGAACCGGCGACCTCCGGATTGAAACTCGGGTTCGGTAGCACTCGCCACGAAATGGTGATAATACACACAAGATTCTAACGCATCATATTGTGTGCTCATTGTGATTCAAAGCAAAAACATTTTACATCGAAATTGATTTAGAAACTGATTGAACCAAATTTTATGGTATCCCACAAGTGCCATTCTAACGCAACCCTGTAATGTGATTACACAACATTTCACTCATTTTCTATCAATTTCAGTGTCGAATCCATTTTTATCATAGAAACTGAATTAATCAAAAGTATTCCACCCGCTGGAATATAAAAGCAACTGACCTGTGTTTGTTCAGCGTCCCGTTTCCTCTCATTTAAAGCTTCGGCCAGAGCCTCCAGTCTCGTCAGAGCGCGTTGTAGAGCGACGCGGTCTGCGTGGCCCGGTGGCGTGTGTTTTAATAAATCCTGGAACGGAAACATAATACATTGAAGTGTTTACAGCAGAATAGTGGCATTCATCACTGCCACGGTATTATCGGTATAATGAAAGCGATGAAATTACCGAGCCCATTACATTGACTCCGGTAGAAAATGATTGACAATCCATTTATGATGACTTTATAATAATAATAATATTGGTGGACATTTCACATAGCCCCAAAGTAAGATAAGCATAGCTTGTATCATGGGAACAGACAACTGATATAATACTTTTTTGCAAATACATACATATTAACAAACCAGACACAGAACAAACATCTATATTCGTCACATAAATGTTTGTCCTGAGTGGGAATCGAACCCACACCTACAGCGCAGAAGGCAACGTTACTACCAACTGAGCTATAAGGCCAGTTCAGATGATTTTTTATGGAAGTCAGTAATGTGGCCTCACCTGTAGGAACATTATGAACTGCGGGAACCTCTGCACAGGTTTGACCATCAGTCCAAAGAACGACAGCCTGTCGTGAGCGCTGATCTGTTTCACTTTGAAGAAGTCCGCCAGCGCTGATTTACGCTTCGACTCCATTTTGGCCAGCTCCATAGCAACGGAGAAGTTGTTGATGAAGTCCGAATACACGTCGAGGACGACTGCCTTTGAGAACGCGCTTAGGAAGACCTCGCCTGGAAAAAACGGATGTTTTTATTAATTTGTCATCTAGAAAAAGGTGGGGAAATATCTCTACTGAAGAAGATACTAGAACTCAAGACATGGAAAGAGTATAGTCATTTGCCTAGCATGAGGTTAACCAACAAAAAATATAGACACTTGACTAACATAATTGGTTAACCAACTATGGAAGAAAGAGTTTATATTGTTAATTTATCATTTAGACAGCTGGGGTTGGTGAAAGATCTCTATTAGAGGAGGTTCTAGAACTGGTGTAGATCTCTATTGGAGGAGGTGCTAGAACTCAAGAAATGGACGAAATATAGACCTTTTCTTAATGAACTTTGATTCAATCGCTTTTGTACACGCTGATAGGTCTTGGGATGTTTGTGTCGTGTATCAGTGTGGGAATGTAAAGCTTACTTATATGTTAGTTGTAGTTATTTTTTTTTTTTTTTTTTTTTTTTTTTTTTTTTTTTTTTTTTTTTTTTTTTTATGTAATACATTTACGGAACGAGCCGACGGCCCACCTGGTGTTAAGTGGTAACCTCGGCACATAACAGCCGATGCGACGTGGGTCCTCCCAAAGTAGGTATGACAAGACCCAAGTCGCATCGTATGCGCCCGTAAATGTGAGACGTGAAGGTGGAATGTCTCATGTGCCTGTAATTTCACCGGCAACCACACCTTTCAAACCGGAACACAGTAACGCGAATGCATCACTGCTTGGCGGCAGAAAAGGGCATGGTGGCAGTACTTCCCCGGACGAACTTGGCGAGAGTTCTACTGCTCTTAAAGGATGGTTGGTGAAAGTGGACATAAGAATGTATCTTTCATAACGTACGTGTGACGTGTGTGGCGGAGAGCGGACATGAGTCATTTCCTGACGCTGAATATCCTACCGAGAACTCTAATTCAGACAATATGATATGGTACAATTGTGTTACAAGCAAAAAGGAATTCGCGTGTATGGTCATTGTTTGGACTAATTATATGATTTGTGAACAAATAGTAAGTTGTGCTGTGGAAGACCTAATTGTGTTAGCGCCGAGGTCGCAACGTTAAATTTAGAGTGTAGGGAATGACTCACAAGGGATTCAAGTCGCATGAGACGGAAATAACTTTGGTGACGAGTGACACATTACTTTTCACTTGTAGAGGGTTCATGTTTTTGTGTCCAAAAAGTCTATGGCTTTTTCTCTTATAAAATATTTCGTGTAACTTTAAAACAAAATAAATGGATTGTTATTAGTTACCCTACTTACTTTATTTCCAATTTGAGCCTCATTTTGTGATTAATATTTATTGTAATTAAGGCTTTAAAAATATTTTGTTTATCGTTTCTTTTACGTGATAAGAGACTGAACGAGGAGATGCCCCACCCGATATAAAACTGTTTATTATATCCAAAACAACAGCAATACGTTTAGGCCCTCCCGCATTCATGCGTATATCTCATTTGCCTATCATTTGAAACGGGCAATAAAAACGCAAGACAATTACATCAAACTATAATGTTTAATGTTCCGAAACAGAACAATCAGTTCCAATTTACATAATAAACGACATTGTGCGTTATGAGGCGTTGCAAATCAAAAAATATTTATCTAATAGCCAACACCTAATCGTTGCCCTTGGATTTTTGGTCATTTAGAAAATGCTCAGATGGTTTGGACACGTAGAGAGGATGAATGAAAGAAGAATGACGAAACAAGTGCATAAGGCGAGTGTGAATGGAAACGGTGGAAGGGGTAGACCTCGGCTTACATACTTAGATCAAATCGGTGACGTTTTGGAATAAGGCCAAGTCAAGAGTACCCTAAACCGACGAGCATGGATGAGAATTTGATGAGAGTAGATGAAGCTAAGGAGTTACGTCAGGATCGTAGCAGGTGGAAAACCATGATCTCTGCCTACCCCTCCGGGAAACAGGCGTGGTTTTATGTATGTAGAAATATGTTCAACAAAAGAATATTATATTGCCTATTACTGTCACTCAAAGGTTTATTTCTCGTATATGTATAAAGATTATCTAGTTTCATTTGTCTTACGTACTAGCCGCGTAACTAATGTTAAACTCAGGTTCTCAAGTAACCCAAGTGACAAGATGATATCCCTAAATATGCATTTTTTTAACATAACTCAAAAAAAAATCTCTTCCATCATAATAATATATTATTATTATTAGTACACTATAAATTACATAATAAAAACTATGTATTTATAAAACACCGAAATGGTCTCTGTACCCGACAAATTTTTTAATTATATTAGTATCATACTACGGAAAAATGTAACACAAAATAAATCTGCAGATATGTCACGACGCAAAAAACTTGGCGCCAGACGATTTATGAAATTGTTTTTCAGCAACTAGGTACCTTGCAACAATTATTTATTTGATGTTCGTATAAAACTCCCACAAAATATCGTGTCGTGAAGTTTTAAATGGTAACTAATTTTAGTTTAAGATTTGTTTGTTCTTTATGTCCGCATTTATATTGACTGGCCTTATAGCTCAGTTGATAGTAACCCTGCCTTCTGTGCGGTCGTGGTTTCGATTCCCACCCAGGACAAACATTTGTGTGACGAACATAGATGTTTGTTCTGTGTGTGGGTGTTAATATGCATAATATTTATGTATTTCCAAAAATGTATATAATTTTTATATCAGTTGCCTGGTTCCCATAATACAAGCTATAATTAGCTTACTTTGTGGCTAGATGGCGCTGTGAGAAATGTCCACCAATATTATTATTATTTACACGTTACTACTATTTAAGGATTGAAGTGTAGGTGGGTCGTTAAAATTACAGGCCCATAAGACGTCCAGTCTCGACGGGCACAATTCGATGCGAGTTGGGTCGTCCCGAGACTTAACAAAGCACTAACATTTAACCCAATACTACGAATATGATACTAAAATGATTCCGCGAATCGGGGCGATATCGCTGAATCGAGCAATTTCTTTCTGATTTATTAACTATATACATTTATAACTACAGACATTGGCGAATCTGAAATTGCTTGTGAAAGTAAGACGTGCAAAGAGAATATTGTGGTTTGCTGACCATTTTTAGCGAGTTACGTATAGTTTATCATTTCTTAGACACAAATTAGCAAATTTAATCTCGTTCCATTATCCTACCAATGATATCTTTACGTTTAGATCTTTTAAACTAAGCAACGGATTTTAATGCAGTTTTTCAGCAATAGATAGAGTGATTCATGAGGTAGGTTTATACGTATAGTATAATATTGTATTTTGGTAATTTGTTGAAATATGACGCTAATTGTTCAAGATGTCCGAAAATATAATGCCGACTGGCGTGCACCGCATAAGCAAATAGAGTTATGCACGCTTACATATTAAATTTAACCAACGTTTTCCTCTTTTTAGGCACGGGTAGCAGAGCATATGCTCTGCTACCCGTGCGAAGCCGGGTAGTAGGCTAGTATAAATATAAATCAACCGAGAAATGTTTAGTTGTTCCTTCAAATATATAACAGCGTGTCATCAAATTTAGGACTAGGTAACCCACTCTTATAAAGTTTATTTACATAGAATACGGGTCGTGATCCGAAAAATATATGTTTACAACCATCCGAGCGCAACATCTATCAACCGTTTGACATTCATGGCACATTAACAGCCCGTATCTGACATTACTGAGTCTTCAAAACACGTTAGGAAGTTTACGAAATCTGTATATGTCGCAGGTGGCACGGACAAATACATATACACAACACAAACATTGCATGTGACCCAAATACAAATTAAATCACAAACGTGGGCCGATAATACAGTTACATCTAAATTTAACAATATATTAATTGGGGAAAAGCAGCAGTATAACCTACCAAGTTCGTACGGGGAATGTACCATACCCATTTCGGCCACCTAACAGTAGAGCATTCACGATACTGTGTTCCAGTTTTAAGACTACGTCTCAGATTTATGACGCGGAGGACTTGAGTCGCATAGCTGTCGTCATCAGATCGATCCGTCACTTTTTAAGAGCAGTAGAACTCGCCAAGTTCGTCCGGGGAAGTACTGCCACCATGCCCATTTCTGCCGCCAAGCAGTAACGCGTTCGCGTTACTGTGTTCCGGTTTGAAAGGTGTGCTTACCGGTGAAATTACAGGCACATGAGACATTCCACCTAAACGTCTCATAGTTACGGGCGCATACGATGCGACTTGGGTATTGTCGTACCTAGTAGGGGAGGACCCAAGTCGCATCGGTTGTTATGGGCCGAGGTTACCACTTACCACCAGGTGGGCCGTCGGCTCGTTCGGTAACTACATAACATAAAAAAAAAAAAAGTAAGATACACACTCACCAATTTTTTCATCGCGGTCCCATGTGCGCGCGCAGTCGCCCAGTGCGGTGCGGAAGTGCAGATGGCACTGCAGTATATCCGGCAGACGGTGGAACAGCGTGTTGATCTTGCTGGCGTTCAGGATCGCCGGGCTGCTCTCTTCTAGAGGTTTCTTGTAGTCCTGGAGATGACAAGTCACGTTTTCATTCTACTAATAATTTGAGAGCGTGGTGGTCTAGCGGTACTGACCCCCGAGTTTCAATCCGGAGGTCGCAAGTTCAAATCGCGACGTGCACCTATGAGTTTTTCGATTGAAGGATTTATGTGCGCAATACCACGTTCTCAAAACGGTGAAGGAAAATATCGTGAGGAAACCGACATGTCCTAGAACAAAAAATTCGAAGACATGTGTCGAGTGCACGAAAGGAGCCTCTTTGAGGCGCACTTACAATCCTTTCACCACACTGGTTCGACAGAACCGGTGACTCGAAGAAGAATCCTACTAATATTATAAACGTGAAAGTTTGTATGGATACTTTCACGCTCAAACGGCTAAATGGATTTGGATGAAATTTGGTACTAAGGTAGCTTATATTCTGGATTAACACATAGGCTACTTCGATCCTGGAAAAGTGCAGTGTTCCCGTGAGATTACTTATTCACCGCGGGGCGCAGCTATTAGACTTCACGGGCAGATATAAGAATATGAATTCTGGTCGTGTGTGATATGAGCATTTTAATACAGTACGATATTCTGCTTAACTTGAATAACACAACGCATGCATTTTATTGACCGTATTCTTTGCTTGACCGTCCTTTTTTTTGGTTTTCATATTTGTTGTACTGTCTAATTTTGCGTGTAAGCTGCGATAGACAAAATTCAAGCATTTGAGATTATTAGTATTTGAATATGAAAATTGGATTTAAATGTCGTATAATGCTGTACATCAAATATAATGAGAAAACATGCTTAGTTCCTAGAATACATATTTTAATATTTTTATGTAAAGCCTAATTGTACAAACATTTAAAAGGCTAGGTCTTCTTCTTCTTCGAGTCACCGGTTCTGTCGAACCAGTGTGGTGAAAGGATTGTAAGTGCGCCTCAAAGAGGCTCCTTTCGTGCACTCGACACATGTCTTCGAATTTTTTGTTCCAGGACATGTCGGTTTCCTCACGATGTTTTCCTTCACCGTTTTGAGAACGTGGTATTGCGCACATAAATCTTTCAATCGAAAAACTCATAGGTGCACGTCGGGATTTAAACCGGCGACCTACGGATTGAAACTCGGGGGTCAGTACCGCTAGACGACCACCAAGGCTAGGTAAAAATTAATTAGTTAAGTTTTCCGTGGACACGAGCGTCGTAAAATACCGCTTAACAATAGCTCGTACGACATATATTTCTGTCCAACTGTCAACTAACAAAAACTTCAAGCTACACAAGGCAGGATGTCTGAAATATTAATTTCTATTATTCCTTCACACACACACAAGGTAACATAATGTACACGGTGGCAAGCAACGAGCCGAGAGAATGAAAAACTTCATAAATCTACCTCATGCCGTCATAGTCTAAAATACATTGCGCGTGTTGAATTTAAAGTAAACACTTGTCTCAAATTGGAAGACAAGTCAATAAGACCAAAATTTTTGAGGCGTATGATGAAGGACAAGCTATTATCACCCTGAGTGTCATAAGATTTGACAGGCCTCACAGCTCAGTAACTCTGCCTTCTGCGCTGTAGATCGTCGGTTCGATTCTCACCCAGGACAAACATTTGTGTGACGAACATAAGATGTTTGTTCTTGTCTGAGTGTTAATATTTATTATAATGTATATGTATTTACAAAAAGTATAAGTATTCTATCAGTCATCTAGCTCCCAAAGTACAAGCTATGCTTAATTTGGGTCTAGATTGTTGTAAATGCCTACAAATAAAAAAAAGACTACATCAAATTCGAAACTTATTTAGCCAAATGTTACCTCAGCCTAATTTCCTGAGTGTTAACTTATCCGACGGGTAAGTATACTGTTGAAACGAGTTTGGAAAAATCTTCTACATTACACATCGGTGAAATGAAGTGTAGGCGTTCATCTCACTTAATAAATACTTGTTAAGTAAATGAAATTTGAACTTTCCGTGTCATTGGCCGCCGGTCAAATTCACTTGATACTAACCATTCTATTTTTCAATGTGTTATGTTCCACGATATTTCGAAATTCTTGATAGAACTGTGGAACCACTGCTTATTGGTTAAGGAGGTGGGCGCTGACTCTGCTACACAGTTAAATCTGTTTTGCAGTAGTCATCGTTCTTTATTGTTTAAATCATTGTGTTTCGTTCCAAATAAACTATTTGTATTTTAACACGGTTTCACTATCATTAACTATAATATTGAAAAAGGTTTGTATTATCATTCAAATTCGTAAAAGCTGAGGCGAAATCACTTATTGCGGAAACTATTATACATACCAGTCTTATTGCCCTATTGCATAGACAAAACTGAATAAACCCAATAAAAAATATGTTATCATCCTGAGACATTTATAATAATGATAAGTTAAAACAATCATGCGCATGAGTTACATAATGCATTAATTACACCTATGGCATGTAAACTAGTTAGTCAAAATTCCATTTGGTAAACCATATTTTATATCTATTCTGAAGTATCCAAGTCATTTCCATTTTGCACTACGGACGCCTAGTTCAGACTGATTACACTTTCGAACGTTTGTTCTTAGGACAAGCCAGTTTCGTCACAATGTGTATAATATTTTCAGCGCACTCAGCTAATATGAACCTTAGATTTACGAATGCAATCGCTCGTTTCCGTCGGGCGTCGACCTCAATTTCAAAGTCTCAAATTTCAGCTCGATTTGACCATGAGTTGATTTCATAGCATCAAGTTTCAGTGCGATTTGGCCAATAGTTAACTAATGTTATGAAAATATACCTACGTGTATTATTATCCTTCGTTACATCATGCTACAAGTAGTCAGTACGCTGTCGTACACATTCAATACAAAGAACGAATAGCCCCAGACCTATATAAGGACCTGTAGACGTAGAATCTACTGAGATAAATCTCATGACTTTATATTAATTTATTAGATCGATAAGGTATCCATTTGATAAATATTTAATTATGATCTTTGTTTTATGGAGTTGACTTGCATCATCTTGAGATACAAGAGATATCAAACGATTACATTTTTTTACTGATTCGTCCGTCCTTCAAGCCCTTTTTCTAACAATCTCGCTGATACAAATGTCACTCAGGACAGTCAGTATCATTGAGAAAAAGAATAATATTTAAGTTTTGATTTTTTGCTTCATTTGCCCGTTTTAGATGTTGCTGTGCTGTATCAAAAAAGGGCAAATGACTATTTTTACTTCTTTTTGAGTATCGCAATCGAATAAACACATTCTTAAAATATTCCTATACTGTAAATGAATATCAACGATCGTGTATAAGTTTGATGGTGGAAAATAAAACACATCATTGTACTATGAATTGTCGTCTTCTTTTCTTTTCTGTATTCTTGCCAGGTAATGCGAGATGAGCTCGGGGAGAGGAAGCAAAATCACAAAGATTGTTGAAGTACCCGCCCCGGTAGTTTGATTTCAATTTGCAAGACAAATAAAAAAAATATGAAATAAATAAATAGTATTTATATGAAAACAAAAGTGATGTATCGTTTGTCACATTATTCTTCTATTAGCAATGATATATAAAATGAAATATTTCAAACGCAACTACATATAAATAAACACATGACTTACATTCTTGTCTGCATGACATTCAAGCGTGATCATCATCACAGAAGCATGAAATGAAGTAAATTTAAACATTTATGTACGGTCGAGGAAATAATTACTTGGAAAAATATTTTGCTTCGTTTTTTTTCAATGAGAAATCACACAAATACAATTATCGCTTACAAGAGTAAAGTAGGTGCCATTAGTACCCTTTTGAGTTACATATAATATTATACCCAGAGTAGTATGAAACCATTCATACAAGATAAATGTACGTACTTCGAATTTCTGAACGAAAATGGAAATTTTATAGGTCAAACGCACTATGCCATTAGGAACAAAATAAGCTCTTTTAATCTGTCCATCCATGTAAAGGTAGGTAATGGTTATAACAAAATAACTTGATCATTTATCTTGTTATTATTTTCTTTAAACGATGTGATGTAGAATATTATTATGGATATAATCAATATTATTTGAAATTGTATTAGGGCAATGATATACCTATTTTCATATATATAATAAGAAATTCATTTTTTCCTCGATCGTACATGGAATATTTTCAAATCGCTCAAGCAAATAAAGTGGTGAAAGCAAGAACACGATTACAAGTTTCTACATACTTCTCAATAGTAATGTTTGTAATTAAACGTCAGATTAATGTGCTATAAAATTAAATAAAACCAGATTTGACATGTTTTATAAAAGAAATGTCCTGACAGACAGAGTCAACTTAGAGCGTCAACTGTTGGGTCTTTCTGAAGACTTGGAATTTTGATAATGTGTAAAATATTGCGTAGGTACTAAGAAAGAACGAACCAAAAAATGACCAAAAAGTCCAAGTTTCAATTTTGAAAATAATGACAGGAAATATGAGGGCAGATTTTCCTCTAGAACAATGACTGATGTTTTAGTTCGTTTTAAAACTCTCCAACGAAGGTTTTGTTATGGTGCTGTAGGGTACTAAATATACCGAGAGCCGAAAGAGTCGAAATCGAGTGTATAAAAGGCTACAATAAATCAAATTTCAAGTTAACGATTAAAAATTTTTTAGAACTTTAAATCCTCAAAATTTTGGAATCTAGAAGAAATAAGTTATCGTTAAATATTGAATATGAATGCGAATTCGACAGTGTTGAAATCATGAATTATTCAAAGTCTGAACGATTCGAGAGTCAATTTTTATTTTATTTTTTATTTGTTTTTCATAGTTTCTAATCTAACCAATTGAAAAGCCAAAACCGTATTGGGAGATAGAAAACTGATGTTAGATTCTTTGATTTCTAGGTTTCTTTTAATAAGCAACGAAGTAGATTATACCTAGTTGTAAAGACCACTACATTTACTTAGCCCAAGCGAGCAAAGCCACGCTGGCAGAAGCGAGGGCTTTTATTAATATTCAAAGTATATTAAAAATACAGATATATATCCCGAATGTTGTCCAACAGCCTCTCCTTTTCCCTACCTACCAAAAGGAATCAATATAACACAATAGCATTGAGGACAATTTTACAACAAATAGCATGATATTTTGCGGTTGTCCGCTAGTTCTGTGAATGCTGATAAAAATTGAAAATTCATTAGCAATTTTGGAACTGAGATACCGACCACTTATACCATCAAATACTATTGCTATGGACAGGCCTCACAGCTCAGATGGTAGTAACTCTGCCTTCTGCGCTGTAGGTCGTGGGTTCGATTCCCACCCAGGACAAACATTTGTGTGACGAATATAGATGTTTGTTCTGTGTCTGGGTGTTAATATGTATTATAATGTATGTATTTAAAAAAAAATTGTCTACACATATTCTATCAGTTGTCTGGTTTCCATAGTACAAGCTATGCTTAGTTTGGAGTTAGATGGCGCTGTGTGAATTGTCTACCAATATTATTGTTAATAATAATATAGGTGGACATTTCATACAGTGCCGCCCAGAATAAACAGAATTTGTACTTTGGGAACCATAACTGATAGAAAACATAAATCTTTTGTAAATACATACGTCATATGATACATAATAACAGTCCAACATCGAAATGTGTCAAACAAATTTTTGTTCTGGATGGGAACCGAATCCACAGGAGGATGTTTTATATGGACATTTAATATTATGTTGTATGTTGCAAATGGTCTGTAATGTATTAAAATAAAACTAGAAAGTTTTTCAAATTTACATGTTATTAAAGTTTTGTATTTATTGATTAGTCATAACATTCATTCATTTCGTAAGCTAATATTATGTGACTAATTTTACTGCTCAATATTTTATGTATAATTGACCTTTAAGGAAACAAATAAAAAAAAAAATTTAACATAAGGTACCGGCAGTTGTCTCAGACAAGGAGAACAAGAAATGCGAATGCTCTTCAACGCCTAATTATGAATATGTCGATCACAGCTCTTATGAATTCAAACAGACGAAACAAGGCGGTCGCACTCGCAAACAGCCATTGAAACCGCCCCACATACCAATATGCAAATCGACACCATGCGAACAATACTAGCGCCGAGTACGTTACTATTTCAAATTAATATACGTATGTCGAGATTTTTGACAAAACATTTGTGTCGTCCGGTCAAATAAAAATTCATGAGGCGCGGAAAAGAAAGCGGCGATCGAGAGAGGACGCGAACAACCAAAATAAAAGAGAAATTAATAACATATTAATATGCAAAGGAAACACGGTACAAGTTCGCGGAATCGTCATCAGTCATGGGTAAGGAGGCGTGGTCGCTGTGCGATGACATGCGACAGTGGAACGCACCGACGGGTTCTAGATAATATTCACGTTGCCAATAAAAACCTCATAATACAGTACAGGTTCTCAAAGACAAGCCGGCGCGGGCGTTACGTAATTGGGCCTAGTTATGCAGAAAGCAGCCATGCCGCATTTTTTCCAAAAATGATTTATAAACGCGGCCATATTAATTTCGACATAGAAAGAAAGAAAAATATTTTATTTGTGGAACTAAGCTAAGTTACACAGAACATAAACAGAAGACACAATTACCTAACTAAATATCAATTATATATATTAAAACATTTTGAATGAGCCCAGTTGCCAAAAAATGACTCTGGCAACATATAAAATGCCCATTGCCCATGCCCATTTCTGCCGCCAAGCAGTAACGCATTCGCGTTACTGTGTTCCGGTTTGAAGGGTGTGGTTGCCGGTGAAATTACAGGCACATGAGACATTCCACCTTCACGTCTCACATTTACGGGCGCATACGATGCGACTTGGGTCTTGTCATAACAAGTATGGGAGGACCCAAGTCGCATCGGTTGTTATGGGCCGAGGTTACCACTTAACACCAGGTGGGCCGTCGGCTCGTTCCGTAAATGTATTACATAAAAAAAAAAAAAAAAAAAAAAGTAAAGTTAGTTGGATGGCAACTAACGCTGATCTTCCGACAGAGCCGTTTGGTGAAGCCACGGAACGATAATAAAAACGACATTTTGTGTAACAACAACATGATGGATTTTTTGCAAAGACAGCCATGTCGATATCTCTATTTTTCACGGAGATATGAGCCAATACAATATATGAATCAATACATAACCGAAGTGCAACCATCGACAGAAAAATGCTTATCACTCCGTTTGTACTTTTCCCCACACGGCTGCTTTCTGCATAACACGGTCCAATTATTCAGCGGCGAGATCTACTTTCCGAACGAGTAATCTCATTATAAGTAACACTAGCTCAGAGCTGGACTCGCCAATTACGTCAAAGTAAGTCCCGTCCGTCCGTCCGTCCGACCGTCCACCAGATAGAAAACAAAAGTACCCACAGGCACCACAGGGTTTTACGTAAAAGGAACTTGTCATTATTTTGGACTATTATTGACTTGCCTCGCAGCTCAGTTGGTTAGTAACTCTACCTTCTGAGCTGTAGGCACAGTTATTACCAACTGAGCTGTGAGGCCTGTGATATTATTGAATTATAATTGCCGGTTGTTTCGCTATCAATCAAAACGTGTTTTCTTCCCGATCACGAATTTCACCGCGGCGCTGGCTGGCATGGAAAATGTCAGAGTATGTGCGGAGAGGCACAGAATAACTCACTGCGGTGCAGAAGGAAATTATTAAACCTAGCGTATGTAGCGTGTGTTCGAACCAACAACCTTACTGATCGTCATCTGACGCCAATTCACTGTCGACAAAGCCGTGACCGCTTTCAACTACGCCTATCCACAATTATGCAAATGTCATCTTACACTTATCAATGAAAAAAAACAGGTAATATACAAGGTGTGAACGTCAACACAATTCATATAAGTATGTAAAGTCAATGAAATTCATTTAAAAGCTCTGCCAATGTCAGAGTGAATCAAGCACGCTTCGATGGAAACCGGTCGCGGTCTCGCATTCGTTCACTGTTGACAATGTACTTATTTCGGTAAACGATAATTGCGTAATGCCAACGTTTAAACAGCGCCTTGTACGGACATTAACTATTTGCCGTCGACAAATGAAGTTCTTGTTGCGAATCGATGGCAGCCGTCGCTTTCTAATGGGAACGTTTTGTCGCGACCTGACCCTGTGTAAAGAACAATACAAAGCTTGGGAATTCCAATCTACTCAACCATAAAGGGTTGAAACGTCGTCTATTAAGTTCGCCGCGGTACTAATCTTTGCCTCGATCCAGTACAAAAACAGCGTGCAGCTTCGTTGTCCGACCGTAGTCTTAATGGGCAGACCACAAGCGCGAGCGTTAACCGAGACAATGAACTTGACAATTAAAGCTTAACAAAGTAAATTGCCACTTACATTGACCAATCTTTGTAGTGTAGCGACGTATGAGTTTTCGCTGTGTATTATGGCCGCGACGACGTGTCTTCGGCGCTGTTGCACCGCAGTCAGCGCGTCCGGGGGAGCGCCGAGGGAGGGGGGCGGCACCCGCCCTCCCCTCACCTCACCCCCGCACGAGAATAAGTCCTCTTCCAACTGGAACACACAAAAATACGTATAACCTTTCGAAACACAAAGAAAACTCCGAAACAGAAATAACTGGCTAATCTCCAAGGACGTGGAAGACTGAAGACTACATTTGGCGTCACGTAACCGACGCACGGCCTCGCCGAGACGAATCGGCGTCACGGACCGCGTCATCGGAACGGTCTCAAAACACGCAAACGTCAAAAGTGTCCAATCAAATCCTAAACTTACGGTGAAATTCAAAGTGTACTCGGCCTTTTCGTGGAGCAGCCTCATACACATCGGACAAAACATGGCCGTCAAATGGCGTATGAAAATGTAATTCTGCTAAAACTTTTGACATTTACGCATCGCACGTTGTACACGCCGGCACACTAAAAATAAACTGAATGAAGAGAATTACAATCGTATACATGGATCCGCTATGGCAGCTCACTGGATACCAATCTGACATCATTATATCACATGTTAAAATAGATTTGTTCGTTTAGCGACTTGGGACCTCCGCGAGTCGCGTCGGCGTCGGTACGATCGACACGTTACTGCGGTTTGTATTCAATGTCTGCTGAATAGAAGGATCATGATTCATATAAAATATTGTCGTGAATCATGTTGGGGTATCATACATACGTAATAAATTGTACACTATGTAAAACAAATAAAGGATAAACGGCCAATGAAAGGCATCATAATACCATAGTATCATTGGGTCGCCGGCTGGCGAGGAGGCAATGACCAATTTGTTTGAGGCATAACGTCCGTTTCATTAGGTCTTCAATTAAATGTTTTTTTCTTCACAATATTAATCGAAAGTCATATGGAGAATGATGACAACTGTAATTAATTTCACGTATACAACAGTACTGAAGAAAGTTGGCAACGGGCATTTCATTTCGTACGAAGACCCACACGGCCTAATTTAAAATTTCTCATGTGTCATGTGTTTACTTGTTTGCAGAAACTTAAAAAGCTCATTGAATGTTTATTTTCATACAATTATCTTGATCGCTCTTTTTACAGGTACAGAATGCCAAAAACTGGTTCATATTATTTGGACATGTTTCCATGTTATTCCGTTTAGCCTAAAAGGCACTAATGGATTTTGAAGTGCCGTGAGTTCTCAGCTCAGAAGACAAACGCTTCGTTTTATGATTGATATCATGGGACATCATACAAATAGGAAGATTGCGTGTATGGTTTTCTTAACCACTTCTTTATTCCAGAAGCAAATCAAGCGTTTGTATGCTGCCCGCAGCTCTGTAATTTATAAAACCTTAGATCGCAAGTACCGTAGAGATTTGCTTTTCAGATGAGGCATCGCGTGTCGCGTTCTAATGTGTTGAGCCTTTTTCGTAGAGAACCAGATGATAGTTGGATTGACTACATTATGGCTGTGATCTACCATAGCAGGGAGTGGGGTGGCTTGTTAACAATGGCCGCGGGTAAAGAAGAAGATACTTTAAAACTAGGGTGTCAATACCTGGGTATGTAATTTTAAAAAAATGTACAGAAAATCTCTTCTTACGCTGAATTAGCGCAAGAGCTTCCCTCTTCTCTTGTGGCCAGACCGGGGGGGGGGGGGGGGAGGAGAGAGAGAGAGAGAGAGAGAGAGAGAGGGGAAGTAGTCAAATACATGGCAACCTCCTCCTGTAGAAGTACTAACCTCAGGTAGTTTAGGCATCTTGTCTGTGTCGTGTGTGTGCATGTCATATTGATGTGTGGAGCCTCGTCTCACGCTGAACCAGCGCGAGAGCCTCCCCCCTCCCTCGTCGTCGGGCGGGGGGGCGGGGGGAGTGGTGGCGCCTCCGCTGCGCCATCGCTCGCAAAGCTCACGAGCTCTGCTGAGCGTGTTGCGGAGCTGACCACTCGTCCTGGAGAATGAAGGTCATAAAGTCAGCACACAAGCGCTTACTCATTTAGTAACTATATTAATTACATGCAGAAAATTATGCCTAGGGAACAGAGTACGCAGTAAATAATTCTGCATTGATTTGCAATATAATAAGACATCCAGGACAAGTCTTATACCAAGAAGTATGGACAACGTAACAATAAAATAGTAAAATCTTTATTTCTTATAAAGTTATTTAATAATACAGAAATGAAATTTGATGTGCCTTGACTAGCCTCACAGCTCAGTTGGTGGTAATACCCTGCGTTCTATGCTGTAGGTCGTGGGTTCGATTTCCACCCAGGACAATAATTTTATGACGAACATTGATGTTTGTTCTGTGTCTGGGTGTCAATGTGTATTATACGTATGTATGTATTTACAAAAAAGTATGTAAGTATTATATCAGTTGTCTAGTTCCCATGACACAAGCTATGCTTAGCTTACTTTGGGGCTAGATGGCGCTGTTTAAATGTCCACCAATATTTATGTTGCCACTGAATAAGAAGGCAAGATTTTTCATTACAGCTTCTACTAAATAATTACAAAAAAATAATAATATAATAAATAACACGATTGCAAATATATTGAAGTTCCGAAATTAGTGTACATTTCCTACCCTGAATTATACTCGGGCACCAATTCAAGGAGTGGCCATGTTTATTCTATTTTTTTGCCCAGTCACATTTTACGTCATTTCGGCTGAGCTATACTCGTAGCTAACAACTACGGCTATGTTAGTATTGTATAAACATTTGCTGACACCTCAAGGGCAAACTAGAAAACATTAGCAATAAGACAATTACATCATCAAATTCGTAAGTAGCTGCTACTGTTACCTGCTGCAATTTATTCTGTAACATTTCAGAAGTTCGACTCGGTCAGTTGTATCTAGTAAAGTGGCATTCCACAAACAAGGTAATGGATTACTCAATCTAGTTGAAAGATGTGGGAAGTGACTGATACGGCCGGTGAACTAAATATTTTAATGTTATTAAAAGACAGTAAAATAAATGGACTGATGACTACTGTCAACGAAAATGTAGGGACGATTAACATTTATATAAGCAAAATTATTTCTTAGGTTTTCAAGTCATTCTGTCATATAATGGACGTCAATTTAGTAATTAGGCCGGACAGCAGCCCAACAGAAATCATAAGATGGATGTATTTTATACTAACAATGCCCGATGCAATGTTAGTATAAACTATCGACTCCCTATTCGACTCCGCCGGAACACTCACATCCTTTCCCTTCTTTATAATCTGCTCAGGAATCCATCTACTCCGCATTACTTGAGGGAAAGATTCCAGTATCTTCACTCTTCACATTCTCGAGAACTTCGTTCTGCTTAAAATCTTTGCCTGAAAATTCCGGTACACAGAACCAGCTTTTATGATAATTCTTTTACTGTTCAAGCTGTGCGTATCTGGAACGCTTTACCAGAGTCCATAAGAAAGGCCCCTACCTTGGGTACATTTAAAACCAGACTCCCAACCACTCTTTAGCTATTAAATACTCTTTCCATCCCAAGGTTGTCTGGAAGAGATCGCTTTATAGCGATAAGACCGCCCATTGTACTTCTAATGTCTAAGTTTCTTTTTTTATTACTATTTTTAATGTTCTATGGTGTACAATAAAGCATTTTTATTATTATTATTATTATTATCACTTCAACTGATAAATACTGATCGAAAGGGATAGATTGAGCATTCAAAATTATGAAGTGTAGTGCAGCTTGTTGGACGAGTATTTCAATTTCAACATTCACCCAATGTTGAAGTCTAAACAAACAGCCTGGAATTTGTTGGACTCTTTTCATTGTATGTATCTCGTTTTAGAGTTGGTATTATTTCACAATTACCCTCTAAAATGACAAATTGTAGTAGGAATTCTGTAGTTGGATACGTGGTGTATGCATATATTTCTTGTACGTACTTAATTGTTTGCAATGTCGATGATATAATACAGGCAAAGGTCATTCCAATGAGCATCAGCGGTCGCCTTGAGAATGCAATTACATGGCAGTTCCCATGTGTAAATACAGTTTCCACGTTATATAAGAAGTATTTAATAATTAATCAGCTCTGGATTACTTGATTGATCGTAACATTGCCAGGATATGGTCAATTAGGCAGATACGGAAGATGTTCAATTAGTGATAATAAAATTAGCTAATGGTGTTTTGTAACGTTTTTTTGGGTAACGAACACAGTCAAATGGCCACTAGTTTGTACGCGGAAGTATGTGTTTCCGAAAACGATTGCCCTGCTCTACTATAGTGGTGGCATAATAGACGCTGCTGTTGTTGATTACAGATTGCGAGTGCTTCCACTCGATGCTAAAAATATAGAAGATTATCGTGATATCAGTCCTCATCTAATGATTGTAATCCTAGTCGGCAGGCACTGTCGAGGCAAAAGGGAAGGGAGAACCGCACAACGCTATGTAATTTGTCAGCAAAATATTTATATCAGCATAACTTTTGTTGAGTTGTATTTCGATTCTTTAGATTTCAGTTTAATTTTTATCCATTTAGTATCTCTTTTCCGGCAGATTATTTCCGACTAAAAAGAGGATAGTTATTTTGAATCTCCCTAATGAAGACAAGGAGACAATCGCTACTCAGACCAATCACGCCATGACATATCGCCAAAATCGAAGTTACCCATATTTCCTCCTCAAAAGTGGAGCGTTTTTTGTTATTTTAGGATTTTCGATTTTTGGGACTTTATTGGAAAAAGTTAACTTATGCAATGCAATTTTACGGAATTTTGGGGGTATTCCTCCTAAGAGAAGTATCTGATTAGAAAACAAAGTATTTAGTTTAGTATTAATTATAACAGTCATGATTTGTAGGTATAGGAGAAGCCAATTCGTAGTTTGGGCACGGCATTCTACATCTTGCCTGAGAAATACGCCGGGAGGCAAGCGTAGCAAACTGTCAAACCTCATTTCTTCATGACTCGGTGCAATTTTATGCTCCACCGAAACGGAGCAAAGAACAAAGCAACTTTATTCAGAAGACAAAAATACCAAGCCGATTAATTGCTGTGGCATTGACACAGCGAGCATCATAAATCACATAATTGAACTGACAACATGTGATCAAACAGTTGATCAATAACAATAAAGCAATTAGGAGGATGATGAGACGTGAATCAATAACATTTGGTCAAAATGCGAGCCTTGCTCGCCCACTGCTGTAAATTTAGATTTTGAATACCATTTTTGATGAGTTTCCAAATTATATTCCTCTCAGGGTTCCCCAGTAGTAGTAATATTATTGGTAGAACGATATTAACGGATTGGTCGTCGACCGGTTGTCGTTAGTCGAGTAATTCGTTGGAAAATAATGGCAGCGAGTGATCGCCTTTTCACGTCTCCATACCCCTTCGGGGATAAAGGCGTTCCTATCTATGTATGTATCTTGAGTTTCTAGCCTATCTATGTATGTGTTTTCTTAGGGTCGGCTTTTGTTTCTTTATTGCCGAAATATATGTCAATTCAACGTTACGTAATTCTTCATTTATGTCGAATGACTTATTTCAAATCTAGTTTTAATAAATATAGGCAAACAAGACGTTTCATCAGGTGTTACATCGTGTGTGTTTACATCAGGTGAACCAGATACCGAGCTATTTGATATCGATAGAGAAACTTAATTGAAATGCAATAAAAAAACATGACCAGTAATGACCATTTGAACAGTAAAATCTAAATTTTCCTGCAACACAGTGTTAAACTAACGCAGGAGACGGTGCTCACAAACACATGTACACAGTATTTTGAAATAAATGATTTGTATTTGTTAATGACTTATTAGATGCAACGTGCCAAGACAAGAACGACCCAAGTTGGGACCTAACAACTTTATCACTTTAAAAAACGTTCCAAACAATATACGTTGGTAGTAGTATTAACTACTACCAACGTACCAACCAAATTTTTCATCTATTAAGATGAAAAATTGATTTGAATTTCTACATTTAACTAAGTATTTCTAGTATCTAAGAAAAAGTGGACATACAACGAATGAACACTAAGACCCTGAAATTACGAGGACAAACACAAAGAATATGTCAAATGTCACACTACAATACACACGGCGATTGTATGTAGACAAACCACGAATACATTAGATCATATTTGGTAATGTGATGAAAGATAAAATACACATTGTCTCTGCGGTTGCTTCACTGCGAACCAATCTCGGTAATGCAATTTTGTTACAAGACATCGGTTACGGGCGCACGGGAGAAATTGTTTATCGGTACAAGTACGAACACAGGAAAGGTGTTTCTAGTAATCGAACAAATAAACCCGGATATTCCAGGCGTGATAATTTAGTTTAGAATATTCACGGTTCACTTAAAGATCGTTTCGGTTCAACGATGGAGCAGTAAAAAACATTTAAAATTAGCTTTGCCATTTATTGAAAACCTGTCCTCTCTAACCTACGTTTGAACTTCACAAGTAATTACAAAAACTCGGTTAAATATGCGAATATCATTAAAATAATTTCCTTCAAATCGATTGCATGATGATAGTTCATGTAACGAGCACTCTTCAGGCACTAGGGTCAAACGGATCTCGTTTGACTCTCCCACCGAGGCGGGTTAACGATCCCTATTCGTGATAAGACCAATTAGGAATTACCTTTCATTGTATAAAATTAACTAGACGATTCATCCCGCTAGGTACCAGTTAATTTTTCTGTTTCTGACATGACTCGACCTCTGAGGAAAGAGCGATGCTTGCACAACGCAACAAGCACATAAGGTGCAGGTAATTACAAATATCTACTTGCGATCTTTGGTCTGTCATAGAGTGAAAGGTTAGGTTAGATAAATAAACAATCATTTATACAGAGTACTGGAATAAATCAAGCTGAAACAATAAACATAAACTGACGACGAAATGTCTGCGGTTAGTAGATTTATCATAACTTATGATAATGTGTCGTAATAAACACGATATGTTATGCGCTGCGAAATTGTGATACGTAGATGGACGCAAAGCCAATTTCAATCAAACGTTTATGGCCAGCCACAGATCTTCGGGTACAAGGTACGGATACCTAAAAATAAATGGACACGACTCGACCGCGATACACAGTTTTAATTCGTACCGCGTTCTGTTTTCTGGATTATTTTCGTGTTATGGCGTCTATAATAATTCACGCTTTGTAAAATGTAATTTCCTTACATTCATCATGGGCTGTAAAGCTAACAGCCATTTGACCTCAATTAGAGAAAATAAAAACTGTAGTCAATGGCAAAACAATTTGTGTTAATGAATTAAGTTTCAGGTTGGTCATAAAACTTAAGTTTACTTTGTAGTTCACGAGTCTACGACGGCTATTTTATATTCCAATAATTCTGACTTTGTCATTGCATTTCATTGGTCCTTTGTTCTTGATATCGAGGGACAATTATTTTATTGTGGCTAAGCGATGGCGTGGCAAATGTAGTTTTTATGAATGGTCTATAAAGTGATTAAATATCACACGGCGGGTCGTAATGTACGTAAATTATTGTTACTTATTTCGTAATTATAAGCTAGGACTGTTAATTGCAGAATTCATCAGGGGCCACCTAGAAATACAACCAATATGTTAATAAAAAAATTGTATAATCATAAACAAATGTTTTTAGACTACATATTACAAATGAATATTTAAGTTCAAAAATTAAACCAACTGAGTTACCTAAATACCATTTCTACCAAGCTCAACTGATACTATTCAGTTAATTCAGTGCCAAGAGTGATTATGCCCAAAACGCTGGTGAGGGATTGCAACTCTCAATCTCTTAGCTTATGGGTCACTTGTCCCTTTGGCCAAGCTACTAAAAATTTTGAAAACACGAAGGGTCCCGTTCGTCAAACAATTAATTTTTTTATTATTTACAGAGAACATGAAGTTTGTAATGCGTATAGTTACTTAGACAAATTCAGTGAAATAGCCTACCCAGTGCCCAAAATGTTGCATAGTATATAGAAATTTTGTCCAATATTAGAAGAAAGAAAGACAATCACATTAGCGGGTGACTCGAGGGAAATATCATTATTATTTAATACTTCTGGAAAGCTGCACAGTACTATCATAAATAAATAATAAATTAATTAATCTGGCCCCAAACTAAGCCGAGCATAGCTTATGTCATGGACCAGACAACTGATATAATACCTGTATACTTTTGTTGTAAATACATACATATTACGACACATATATTGTGTAGATATAATAAATAAATTAAAACGTAGTATTTTTTTTATTTGAATACTATTTAATCTAGTAGCACTATATTTTCCTAAAAAAGAAGAGTCTTCAAAATACATAATTTTTCAAATGAGTAACCACAGGTGTCGAACACCCCGTATAATATTATCCACAAAAGATATTAACGCCAACGCGAATGCAAATCGGCTACAGTTTCATCTGACCCTGACATTATTTTCCTTCTCATAAGATAATGGGTACTTAAATTTATCCCGTGGCATGTACTGTCAAAGTAAGGCCCGTTCAACAATATTTTTGAACGTGTGTGGCAAACAAGAATTACTATGTACATTAAACAAGAGATATGTTTGATTTGTAGGCTGTTAAAATGTCCTGGGCGAACGTTTTGATACAGCAATAGTCTTAGGACAATAAATATAAACTTTTATACATAGATACAAGCATTTTCAGAGCCTCAACGGGCCATTTTTCATTTTGGGGTTCCCACATGGGAACGTAGACGTTGTAAGTGGTGAGCTCATTGCGCTATTGCCTTCCCATGAGTAAGTTAGTTGACGTTTTGATATATCTTAAGAGTAAGGTAACACGGCACACAAAAATGTATAGGGGCACATATATTCAGCACAGTACGCGATAAAAAAAAATCGAGCTCTCTATTAAAAGACTTGCAATGTTGTTGTACCTATCCCAATGAAAAAGCCTTGCAAAAGTATTAAAAAAATGAAAATTATATACATTTTACGTCAAGTTCTAAGTCAAATGTGTTTTTTTGTAATACAAGTACATACATATAATATTTATCAACAACCAGATAGAATAAACATATTTGATAAACAAATTTTTCCTGAGTGAGAATCGAACCCACGACCTACAGCGCAGTAGGCACTACCGACCGAGCTGTGAGTCCAGTCAACCAGATCATTTATCACAATTCGCTAACGTTTGCACATCGACAAATAACATACCGACAACAAAGCATTAGAAAGGGTGAAACGTAGGTGTAAAACATCAGTGACCTTTCCAGTGTCTCCGCTCCACGCTGAATAGAAACCTTTGGGCCCTGAGCGTACAGTTTCTCATAACCACCATAAGTCATAACATGCAATGTTAGCGACCGTTTGTCGAGGCAGCCCTCCATTGTCACCAACTTAGAGTAGTAATACACGACGCGGTAAGCGTTTATGAAACATATGAACGGTTGGCATGTCGAGCCTATGAACATTTAGACCTGCCTCATAGCTTTTTGAGCTGTGGGTCGTATCACCCAGGATAAACATTAATGTGACGAGCATAGCTTGTTCTTTGTCTGGGTCTTAATATGTATTTATGAAAAAGTATGTATGTAATATTGAGTCATCTCGTACTATAGAGGACTTGACAGCTATTGCTGTTGTCTAAGGGCGGCGGGCGGTTACCACTTAACATGCGGGGTCTGGTCAGGTGGGCCGTCAGCTCGTTCCATCATTTCAATGACATAAAAAAAGTGTTCTGTCAGTTTTCCTGTTCCCAAAATACAAGCTATGCTTGGTTAGGCCAGATGGCGCTGTGTGAAATGTCCACCAATATCTATTTCTTGATGACATCGGAAGGAATAAGCGCTAAGGATGTAAAATGTATCTCGAAAACTCTGATAGGAATCCCGGATCTCCATAAGAGCAAAATAAGTTATTTCTAGTTAGGAACGTTAGGTGGTAATCATGTTGTCATAAGTTTTTCATAAGATCTCAGCATAATCGGGCTATGTTTGGGTTGTAGGTTGATTCGGAGAACTCGTTTAGCTTTACAATAGCCTAATTTGGCATGTATAATGCTTTTGTTCAGAGAAGGAATAAGGGCGGCTATTAATAGTTTTATAGTTTCGTTAGCTGCGCGGTCTGGCCAGGCATTAAATTACTTTTCAATAAGCTTTACTGAAACTTCTGTCGCCAACTTCACGGAAGAGAAAGACTGCTACACAATAGGAATACACTAAGGACCAAGACTTATGTAGTTCCCCGTGAAAAAAAACTGTCATAGCACCGCACCATTAACTCTGTAGCTCTGTAGCTTCACATAAAACAACAGAATATCGACAGTTTTTCTGTATCGGAGATTTTGGCCACTACGTATTTTTTTTATGTCATATTTGTGATAGAACGAGCTGACGGCCCACCTGATGTTAAGTGGTAACCGCCGCCCATAGACATCAGCAATACCACTCAAGTCCTCTCCACCAAAGTACGAAATGACTCAAGTCGCATTGCGTTGCGTCCATCACCCCGAGACGGGGTGTTAAGTCTCAAGCGCCAGCAATTTCAGCGAGAGAATTTAGCGTTATCAAGTCATAATTATAAAATATATATTAGCGAAACTGCAGCAGGACTAAGATTCACCACATTGCTCTGGTCATCCACAGTTTGAACACAGGAAATTCGTGTTAATTGTGAGGGCGAGCCCGCTAATTGTTCGGCGGGATCGGACCACACCGCGACGCAGGATGTTGCGCACGCCAACTGTCAACTTGAGAACGGAACTGCGAAACGAATTATGATGTTACCTAATGTACAACTACCCGCAATTACTGTGACCGCTAATAATATGGGATGTTATCTACATCCTACTTGATGTAATAGCTGGAGATTCCTAGGTGGTCTTTATGCAAGTAAATGTTATTGAAGGTTAATACCGAGAGGTAAACGCGACGCTGTGTGACGACTTCTCAGAGAAGACGATTGTTAAGTATAGTGCTATGACCGCTCATAATAAACTACACGATAATCGAACACACGAAACAGGCCTCACAGCTCAGTTGGTAGTAACCCTGCCATCAATGCTGTAGGTCGTGGGTTCGATTCCCACCCAGGACAAATTTTATATGATGAATATAGATGTTTGTCTGGGTGTCAATATGTATTTAAAAAAAAAAAAAAAAGTATTATATTAGTTGTCTGGTTCTCATGATACAAGCTATGCTTACTTTTTTTTTTTTTTTTTTTTTTTTTTTTTTTTATATTATAAATAGGCAAACAGGCTTACCTGCCCACCTGATGTTAAGCGGTCACCGCAGCCTATAGACGTCAGCAACACCCGGAGCATTACTGATGCGTTGCCTACCCTGGAGATTTCTTTTTATATTTCTCTTGAAGCTGCCCATGTCATACCTTGCCGGGAAGACCTCAAGAGGTAGCCCATTCCACAGCCTACAAGTATGCGGTAAGAATGTCCTCGTGAAACGAGTCGTCCGAGCCTGCCATGGTTCTATAATGTGTGGATGGGCCTTAATCCGGTTCCGAGAGGTACGATGAAAAAATTTCGAGGGTGGTATCAATTCGAAAAGTTCGTCCGAGCATTCCCCATTGTATAATCTATAAAAAACGCACAGCGAACCGATATCACGACGAACGCTTAGAGGTTCGAGTGAGTCAATGAGTATGGGATCGTCAATAATTCTAACGGCTCTTCTTTGTAGAGAGTCAAGTCGGTTGAGCTGGTACTTGGGCGCACCGTGCCATAGGTGTGAGCAGTATTCTACGTGCGGCCGAACCTGAGCTTTATAGAGTAAAAGCCGCTTTGGGGCTAGATGGCTGTGTGAAATGTCCACCAATATTTTATTTTATTTATTTATTATTTTAAGCTGTGTACCCTAACTGTGTAACGAGAATCTATACTGATAGCATAAGGAGATATATAATTCTGACCTGTGAGACGATAATGAACAAACCTATAGAATTGAAACATAAACTTTATCAGCATCACAACTTAAACAAGCTGAGAGGAATGTAAAATTCATAAAGTACGGTTTTACATGTTTCAGATTACTGCAATAGATAAGCGGTATTCCCTAAGTATAAGCACTGTTTGTGTAGATTAAATCAACAGAGTGGATTAATCCCAGTAGGTACTAGGCTAACAAAATTCGTCGGATCCAGTACCTGCGTAATAATATATAATACTAGTAAATAAATATATAACATCAATTATGAGGATGAAGATTAAAATTCATAAGACTAAACTTCAAATCCAGAAGTATTGAATCAGAAATAGCAAACTATTCCCATTACGGTGATGTCGCTGCAGTTACGAGTGAAACACGAGACAAATAGATGGTGCACGAGTGGTATTTTAGAACCTTCCCTCTAAAAGGCGAGAATTGGTTCTAATTTTGTCGGCGCTATCAATCATTATTAGCTCCGGCTCTCTGTCGCGTCGCGTCGCCGGAACACTTGCTCGTTTTTCATGTTATTTCAGTAAACGTTAGCAACACATAATGATTCTATATTATAATAAATTGTTTGTTAACAATTTTGTCACGAAGTTTATATAACTTGTAAAGATTTTTATTAGGTAATTAGAAAACAAATCTTATGGATTTTTGAAGATTTAAAGCACGGCTGAGCTGGCAATTACATTTTTCTTCGAATATCGCGACTTAGGAGTACATATACGAAGCCGTCATTGATATATAGATCGATCCACATATCGTCGACAGGTAACCTTCCTAAACCTTCAAATATGTCAAACTAAACGACAGTTAACAAAAAAATACACCGAGGCTTAAATGTTTAATCCCATAACATGATACACGCCCATAACTATAACTTACAAACTGGCTAATGCTATTCCACATAATTGTGCATAGATCATTACCGTGTAATGACAAACGTTAGAGCGAATGATCACCGGAGGCGATGGCAAATAAAGTATCAAAATGACGCCACAAACAAGTAACACCACTATGATTATGCGAGAGTGTACAAACCTTGCGTCCAGCGTGGAATTGAGCCGCTGTGAACGCCGCAGGGGAGCGTTGCGCACCGTGCCCACCGGCTCCTCCCAGCTCCCGCCCGCCGACCGGTGCTCATCTGATGTGGAAATTGTTACGTTAGACAATTGTTCAAATAGCGGCCAGGAGATATATACTAGGCGTTATATACTGTGCCTATTTTTTTTATGAAATATGGCACGCCTCTGCATCCCTCTGTTCATAATCACAGTAATACTTCAAGAGCAGTATAACTCACGCCAAGTTTGTCCGGAGAAGTACTGCCACCATGCCCATTTCTACCTTCTTTAGCATTACCTCAACCGCCTGTGTTCCGTTTTGAAAGGTTTGTTTTGAAATTACAGGGACATCAGACATTCCACCTACAAGTCTCAGATTTACGGGCGCATACGATGTGACTTGGGTCTTGTCGTACCTAGTAGGGGAGTACCCAAGTTCCATTGGTTGTTATAGGCAGAGGATACCACTTAACATCAGGTGGGCCGTCGGCTCGTTCCGTAACTGTATCACAAAAATGACTTAGGTCCTCCTAGCCTAGGTATGATAGCAATAGACTTAAGTATTCTAAAGTTAGGTATGGTAAGACCGAAGTCGCATCACACAGTGCTGAGAATATAATAATAATAATATAGATGGCACTTTTCATGTGGTTATTCTATTCTAGGTAGTGAAAGGATTTTAAGTGCGCCTCAAAGAGGCTCCTTTCATGTGGCTGTTATGTCGTATTAACTAATACTTGTACGCTACCCGACAGAACTAACGGTAACTTGATTATGTTACAATATAATAATGTACGTTGGGTGTCGAAAAATGCATAATTGTCATAATCACAAGTGTATTATGATTTAAAAGATAATGTAAAACAAGAATTCTCTGCCGCCGTGGAAGTGCCCCGAGTAGGTATAACAAATGTATTAAAGAAAATAACAAAAACAAAAGTTTACGCATTCACATACATCGTAACTATGTATTTATGAATCCTTGCTTATGGGTATATAATGTAATATAAATTAAGTAAATATTTCATATACTTCGGTTTATCAAACGAAATAAAATTTCATCTTTTATGCGCGAACAAATTTGACTAAGATATTTGTAATGAAAAATATATTGGCAAAAATACTATTTTAGTCTCATTTCCTCCAAGATGTTTCAAGGGCAGGTCAATGACCGTCGCGTCGTCAATGCGGATCGAGAGTCGAATCACGCATGTGGTCAAAAGCAGGAAATCACATTCTATGAAACAAATAATTTAACCACGAATTAAGGTACACCGTTGTTATCACGCGAGAAAATTAACCTTTAGTTACTGTCTGAAGATAACGGAAAAAATGTGGGTATAATGATATGGTAGTATAAAAAAATACACTTTCAAGGATAAGAAATGTCAATTCGCGTCCAAAGCACCTAGTCATTACGAACCAAAATGAATAATCAAAGCAATGTATGACATTAAAATCGTTACGACCCATAAAATATTTTAAAAAATGCGGTCGAAACTATAACCAAGAACAGCGTTTACACTAGTTATGGGGAAATAAACAAATAAAAAGTACACATAAATATAATAAAACAAAGTACAAAGAACCCCAAATATGATATCTATTTAGTTGTATTTGCACAAGTTGGAATATTGTGACAAAAACTAAATGTCAATTAACTGGTCATGGTATGAGACCTTGAAATCGCGTGTAGGAGGTATCTGAGGCTACCACGTTTTTAAATACCACGCTATTTGATACCAAATGTCAAACAAATCGAATTATATTGGGGGAAAATATCACTGAAACGAATGAAAAGTATCGAGGTTGTGACTTTCGACAAGGTGATATTCGTTTCAAGTTAACCAGAACAATTTACGCATAACCGCAAAACCTAATCGCTCAGCCCGCATAATAAAACATGGCATTACCCACTTGGTTTGTACTTCTTTATCAACTTGTGTTTGATTTTGCTTATTTTCTCGTTCTTCCTTGAACGTTTCGTATCACAGCTCCGTCTATCCATCACTGCACGGTAGGTAACATCAGTTACGTAATTGCCCCGAAACTCTTGGAGATCAAGGTTTTATCGCCGTTTATATGTTACAACTTCACATTATTATGTTAATCACACTTAATCAACTTTAATTACGGTTCAAGTAAAACTGTATTATTAACGCGATTACTAACAGCTAGGTACCACGTGTCACCTCCGCAATGTTTGATCGAGTACTAAACAGAAAACACTCAATGAACTGACATGACGGTTCTTGGTAATACAATTGTTATTCTCATGCTGATGATTGACGCCGTAGTTAAATGAGAACTGACCAGGGTTGACGATTTACATTCATTGAACCTAATGTTATCACAAATGCGAATAGAATTTTTGTTGTGCATTAAGTTACTTGTAACATAACTGAGCGACTCGTCTAGACTTTTTTATACAAAAATTATTAAGTCCAAACTTTATTTTCTTAGATATTTTAGATAAAATGTTGGAAAGGACAATGAGAAAAATAAATGTACTTATAAGATAAAGAGTCCGTATTGCTAAGTTTGTATAGTTAGACCGATCCCCCCGTGGGAAAAACAAACAAACACCGATATAAAACAGGTCTCGTAATCGCTATAGAGGTAGAAGAAACCGTTCCCATTTATCAATTGGGTGAAAATCTTACCGAGCTTGCGGATGAAATTAAGACGTATAACATCCTGAACAGCGTTGACCTGCCTTTCCTGATAGCGCTCAGTACTGAACATAAATCATATCGGCCCAGAGATAACAACAGTTCCTAGAGTCAAGACGAGTACTCGAACACGTACGGAACACAAGATGCGGAACAAAGTGGGAATTCTGAAAGATACCGTACTATTGAATCTCACAAGCACGCCGATGTTATTGAACTTACTGGCGGACCAGTGAGTGCTGCTGGCGAATTTCACAACACGAATTCACATGCCTCACTCGATCATATATTGAATTGCTTTTGAAATCGCGCACGGCAATAAAATAAATTACAATGATATTTATCGAGGGAGTTGTAAGTTATTTGCTGGTGCAGATAACCCCGTTAGATGGTACGGCAACCTGTTGTAGGTAAATGTAAATATCGAAATATCAGGTCCGTAACAAGAATCGATTTATGTACGGTCAGTAACTATCTGCGATCTCTGTATCGGAGTGGGTCGAGATCTGAGACACCGCGCGCCGCGCCGCGCCCCGTCACTCACGGGCTCATTGTTTCTCTCGCCTAGAGCTGGTGATTCATAATATTATATGTTTCAGATAAGAATGCAGCAAATAGGCCGTTGCAAGCGAACAATCGGGATCGATCAGGGCGTTATGAGCTTGACACAGTTGCTGAGCTGTGTGCGGGACATAATATGGGTACATTCTATCGCAAAATATAGGACAGCAAATGATTTGCAACGAATACTGACGTCAATTGATCAGTCATTGGCTTTATAAACAATTATTCTGAAATGGAAGAAGGTAACCGCTATGAATAATAGTTTGTAAGGAAGAAACATTATTTTAGCAATGTGCGGAGTCTTCCTCTAACCCACTTTCATATATTCCAAGAACGTCGGTACCTTGTTTCACTATTTCAAACAAAGAAAGGACAGAGTTTTGCAGCTATTCTTCGTTCTCATCGACGTCTAAATGCTTTCTGACCCCTGCCGTTCAATCACGAATCCGTACCTAGTCGTAAGTCCACACAATATTTCCCAACGTAAATTGCCAGAGTCATAAAGGAAATGGCCTACTTATCTCCATTGAATTGAACGTCTTTAAACAATGATTAGCAGCTGAGGGCAATTGCGGCACCGACTCCCATGTAGATAAGGGCAATGGGTCGATAGGAATTGTTCAATTACGTTTATTCAGATGGTTAAGACCGTCACTTACAATATTGCTACGATTGGTCTTGCCACACACGCCTGTGAGAATGTACTTTCTACAGTCTATAACCGTTCATAAGGTAGTAGGTTCATTGAATGCCTTTCTTCTAAATTGTTGAACGGTCTGAGAACTAAGTGAGAAGTTCAGAGACGATATGAGTTTGATTTAAATAACGTTCATTTTATATATGTGTTACTAATAGGTACTACTTAGTAACCTTTACTTATTTAATGTTCAAGGTTTTATTTTTTGCTACGATAAATAAATAGAAGTCGTAAAAACTTCAATGCCTGGAAAATTACTTACTAAACGATAATAATTATTTCAATTTGGTATTTCGGTTTTGCGAAGAGTCTAAAGTTTATTTGATAGTCTTAATTATAAAAAATAAAAAAAAATGTATTCAAGGATTTTTTACTTAGATACTGCAGTGCCAAGTCGTCAAATATTTAACGATAAGCATTCGTGAAGCTGGGTGAGGTTAGGTATACAAAATAAAGTTCAAATATAGTCGATGGCTTAACATCTTAAATGCTAAAAGGAAGCGAGACAACAAAACGCAATTAACTGATTGCTCCTCAGCCTGTTAGTACATTACCTATTTGCTTTATCGGCTCCTCGATGACCGGACATAACTTCACTTTGTTTACGACAATCACCAAAGTAAACTGCATCGTAACACAACACTGGCACTAGTGCAAAAACAAATCGACTCTCTCACATGACCACAAATTAACCAATTCATCGTTCGCGTGTTGCTTACTGCAATGTCGGGTTAAAACTAAGCCGGATTAACGTAATTCTGTGTGCACATGTCACTTCAATCGCCGAGCCTATGCGGCAACCGCATCGAAAAATTAATACCAGCATTGGCTCATGTCCAGCAATTATAACTAAGGCCCACAAACAAAGCTAATTGTAAATATGCGCGCGGCTCCCGCATCAATTGGGAGCGACGCACGACGGGAGAAGTTCTGTGACGGATATAAACACAATTGGGGGTTATTTCTAGAAATGGCACTGTAAGCATAACATTCTGCGATGGTCCTCAGTCTTGGTTGTGACGAATTTAGTCATTTTTGTTTACATATGCGATGAGCTCAAAATACTGCGTTCATTGATGCCATACTGAAAGCTTTTAATACAATTAATGTTCATTTTCTTGACATGGTAATAAAAAGTGGTATGTTGAGGCATTTCAATGAGTTATATGCTTACGTGCATAATTCTCAAGATGAGTATTCATTATTATTTAATGTTAAACAGAGAGAACATATATAAAATGAAAGGGAATCAACGTGTGCGATCAAGCATAACGAGAGCATAGAGAACACAGCCAGACGTGCCGTTGAGGACCGTTCCAAAAATAAATCGGATGCACATTCTAATGATATTAGTGCTGCGATGCACGTTTTGGTTGTCTCTGAGAGAAATACTATCTAATGTAATGATAATACTGTTGATGTTTGAACAATACAGTAAATAAGGAATGTACTTAATGATATGTCTCATGACACGTATACAAACAAAAATGTTTCTGTGAGAATATAGATTGAAAATGTACACAACAATAATAGCAGAAATTTAATTTGACTGTAAAATGTTAAATAAAACTATACAAGATAAATTGCTGACAAGAATTCCGAGTTAGCTTTCCTAGGAAAACGACAAATTAAATTACTCAGACGTTACTTAAGAGATTCGTGCGTATGTGGAAAATACGTACTTGATCGGAAGGCGTATTTTACGTGTAAAAAAGCAATTTGGATTTTGAGTTAAGTATCTTACTCACAACAAAAATAGACACAAAACTGAGGCAAATCTAACAGCAGGATGTCTAAGAAGTTTTGACACAAATAAGCGGTTAGGCAAAATTACAGCAAATTTTATTGATGTGGAGAGTAGCCAAGTAATCAGGCTAATTGTGCTAGTAGAATAATTACGTAGTTAAGCAGAGATAAGTTTCGTTTTGGTCTAGATCTAGAATAATTAAATTCTATCATTATCTGTTACAATTGTAATATATATACAATCAAATTTAGTATGTAAGTTACAATATATATCACTCAAATTCTTAGTATTAGAAACTGTGAACAAGCTTAATTTGTATAATATGTTGTTCCTTGTTATTGTTATTTCTGTGTTTGTTTTGTCTTAACTAAGAATGATAACTGATAAGAAGGGGCCGGCCACAGAATACAAAACTGCCTTGTTATGCCTTCTGGCGCCACCGTCTAGTAGGGATGGAAGTTTAGTGCGTTCGTTATACAACAAATATATTTTTGACACAGAGGAAAAATATAATAATTTAACTGTTGAATAACTTGATTCTGTGAAGTTTTCAGCAGTCATTTTTTGGAGTACAGATTCGTTAGCAAATCAATTATGTTACTACTATTTAACTCAATAATTATGTTGCACTGATTGCCAATATTGCGTTCTGTTGGTGTAGATATGTCATTGGCGCTTGCTTGTATCCTAGTGGAAACATTAATAAGGCTGTGATGCATTATCTATTATCATAATCTCCGTTGCCAGCTGTATACTGCCAAGGTGTGCTCTACCTACTTCGAGCTTTTCTCATTGACAGAGTTCATATAGTAGTATTGGTACGCGTCGATTAATCACGTCGGCGTTACGACCCACATAGGGTGTTGGGTATGTATATGTATATATATGTATGTTGTATGTATGTACTTACATTTAATGAGTACCACCGAGTCGTGGGGCTCGCACTGCACCTGGGTGGCGTTCATGGCCAGCAGCCCCCCGCTGACCGCGCCGCCACCCGCTCCGTTCGCCTCCCTGCAATAAACACACGTAATCAAATGTTTGGACGGACCAATGACCACTGAATGCGACTAAAATAAAACTACACATAAAGTGTCGCTAAGGGAAACCTCTAGTCCGAAATAACAGGGGAATTTTAAGAGCAGTAGAACTCACGCCAAGTTCGTCCGGGGAAGTACTGCTACCATGCCCATTTCTGCCGCCAAGCCAGGGACGCATTCGCGTTACTGTGCTCCGGATTTGAAAGGTGTGGTTGCCGGTGAAATTACAGGCACATGAGACATTCCACCTTCACGTCTCACAGTTACGGACGCATACGATGCGACTTGGGTCTTGTCGTACCTAGTAGGGGAGGACCCAAGCCGCATCGGTTGTGATTAGCAGAGGTTACCACTTAACATCAGGTGGGCCGTCGGCTCGTTCCGCAACTATATAACATAAAAAAAAAACTTGATGAGTTGTGAAAGAAAAGGTCAAGAACTAACATTTTTGGATGTCTATGATTTCACTGAAAACAACTCGATATTAACTAGCTTCAGATTACCTAATATGGCTGAAATTTATCAAGCAGTAGAAGAGTTCCCCTAAGCGTATTAAACGTAAAATCGACAAGTTGTATTTTTCATGTTCAATCAATTTTTCATTTGACAAAACCAGATGACCACCTGATATTAAGCGGTACTCATTTACCATAACAGGAATAATAAGTTGCGCAGAAAGTAAATAAAATCGGCCTTAAAATAACACCAGCAGAATATCTTTGTTTTTTTCGGTCTGAAATAGTGTTGCCAGCTCAGTACTGTTTTATTTGGAATGCCGCAACTTGCAACGGCGCGCACTTGACAGAGATTATTTGCTAAGAAAACAGCTGAATCCTGCAAACCGACATACTCCGAGTCAAAGCTATTCCAGATGGTGACAATGTACGACACAAGGGGCGCTCCTGTTTATTTATATCTTAAGTAAAATAATTATTCTGTTATTTTACATGTTTGAAGTGAAGTCAAAAGCGTGAAAATTTCCATTTTACTTGTCATCATGAAACCTGTAACTTGTTTCCATGAATAGGTAAGTACGGTCACAGGGAGGGAGAGATATAACATGTGAATGTAAGTATTACCAGCAAGTATTAAAATTTAAATTATTATTCACGCCAGCCATAGGATGACCCTGTGTCGCAGTTAGCATGGCCAAACACAACAGGAACACCCAAGAACCGACAACAAACTTAAGGCTCACCACACAAAGTTTACCCAGGACACGAGCCCGCGACCGTTCGGTTTGCAGGCAGGGTTACTACCGACTTAACCACGGAACCATCAAATTGGCTTCGTGTGCTTAGTCGACTAATTGGTTTCCAAACAACGTCTGAGTGTTAATTTATGATTACAATAATACCAAAATACCTAAATATTTTTAAGATCAAAACGTCGTTTTCCATAATTATTAGAATGAAAAGACTATGTAGTAAAAAACAAATCTGGCGCCCGAATTCTTATAAGATAGGTCACATGTTTTATTAGTTCCACACTCATCCGCCCACGACTTCTAGTAAGTCGGATACATTTAGTTATAAAATCTACGTTGGTAGGCATTTTGATATAAACATCATTTTCAGTAGTAAACAGACTCTTCTAATAATATAAAAGTATATTCGGCATTTTTATAGGCTCGAGAATTGACAGCGACATCGTTGAGGGCTGTTGATGATATAAAATAGATTTTGCTACAATCACTAGTACTCAGAAGAATCAGAAGGCACAAATGTACGAAGCTATCCTCTGCTTCTTTATAACGTATCAACGTTATAAGGTATGGGAAGGGCTAAAATCTCATTGCGTCCGCTCTGATACATGAAAATGAAACGTTTTTGTGCCCGTAATATTACTGGTTCAGTTCCCTTCAATCTGGCACACACCAGTTCGAGGCAGTGCTTAGCTAAGTAGGTATGGTGGCAGTAATTGCCGGACGAACTCATTGCTTTCATTCGACTTCACTGGCTGTTGCAGGAAATATTCATACATGACATACTGGTAGACTCAGTAAGCTGAGTTATCATTCGTGGGAAAATAACTAACTTTGTCACTTCACATTCTCGTGAGAGCATAACAAAGTGAAATGTGGCCCAGCCTCAGGGAAAAAGTCTGTTCTTGTATCGGGTTAAAAATTGTTTATTTCTCATAAAACAATAATACATAATGTTATGCCTATGACCTCATCTCAGAAGAGTGAAGGGGCCATTAAACTCATTAGCTCCCTACAGTTGATTACAGTTCCATTGAATCAACAATCTTAATCAATTGTATGGAAAACTGAGGTAATTAGTAATTAAAAGGGAATTGTGACTCAGTCTCCAGCGAACAGGTGCCAATGTGACTAAGACTTGACTTAAGAGATATTTCATCAGTCATGTAACTAATGGTAGACAAATGGCCATGTATCATTGTCAGGGTCATATGGAGGTGTGAAGACTTTCTGCATTGGGTAATTACATTTAAACATACTTAATTAGTAAATTTTTTGTTGGGTTTTATTTATTTAAGGGCTTAAATTATGTGATTTTTTTTAAATACTACAAATTTTAAAATTTTACTAGCAACTGAACTGTGAGGCCAGTCATTTAGATGAGATAACATAAATATCTATCTAGTGTCTAAAGTAACTTGCTGAACAAACACACATTTTTATCACAGTAAATAAGAACAATGCACATAAGCAAGGGTTTCCGTTATTTCAATTTAAACTTAAAATGATAACTAAAATTTAGCCCTGACAAAAACAGAATATCAGGGCACTGTAGCTAGTAAGTTTTTTTACCAAAGAATATTAATTAATGGGACACATATGGAAGTAAGATAAGAATGTAACTTCACACTCTATGTCCTGGCTCAAAATACAGAATAAATAACAGGGAGCTCTTAAAATAGAAACAAATGTTTTGTGGGAAGTTTTAGTGTTCCAAACATATGGGTTGATAATAAAAAGTCAAGTTTCTTTTGTGGTCTATCAAGTTGTGTTAGGGTGTTTCAAATGACAGGATGAGGTATATTTAAGAGGATAGAACCATGTGACTTGGGTGGTCTTTTCCTATATTAATGAGAGCTTAATGGTGATGTAATGATTGTCTATAATTTTATTTTTGAATGGTATTTAGTCAACTGACTTCAAAACAAAAAATTTTGATCAAGGGATTTAGTAAAGATTTAAACCGAAGTGTACAGGGAGCCTCTTTGAGAACACTTAAATCCTTTTAGCACACTGGTTCGAGAGAACAGTATCTTGGCTAGTCGTAGTTAAGATTTAAAGTTAGGCCACTGACAAATCACCTGTTTAAAGATTCAATATGATCAATGATTATTGGAAAAGATATTATGGATATAATTGGAAATATTTCAAACAGCCACATTTATAACCAAAAACTATCTGGTGCTGCCTTTGTTCCCCAAGAATCAGACAATGATGGTGATACAATTATTATAATGATCTATAAAATAGATTTTATATAAATTCTCTACAATATTCTATACGTAGAGCTTTCTGCTCGCAGATTTTTCATTCTAACCAATGTCAGAAACAAGAGTGACACATTAATTTTGTGGTTCTGAATCTGATATACATTGCAGAATATACACACAAACATAATAATTATTTTTAATTATCCTACTAATATTATAAACACGAAAGTTTGTATGGATGTTTGTTACTCTTTCACACTCAAACGGCTGAATGGATTTGGATAAAATTTGGTACTAAGATAGCTTATATCCTGGACATAGGCTACTTTGATTCCAGAAAAGTGCAGGATTGTCAGGCTGAAACCTATGTAGGTATTTTAAGTGGGTATTTGGTCTATCACCAAAAACCAAAAAGAGCATGCAAAATAATTAAAGCTATGCTTCAATCCCACTGATTGAGAGTAATAAACAATTGTCAGATGGTCAGCGGTGGTAATGGATAGATTACCTAACAAGTGCGAGCATTAGCTATGTGTGAATCATTGATATCAATTGTTTTGATTAGCAAATTGATTGATGTTTGCGCTACAGTTTAGGGCTCTCGTAAACCATTCACAAAATGCCTTAAAATTATAATAATGTTTATACACTTAAGTAGTAAACCAGGATTCCCTATCACATTTTGTGTTATCTATACAAATAAATAAAATTGGAGTGTCTGTTTGTAATATTAAAATAACAGCTTTTTACTAGGTGCATATGGATGTATACACGGCACATATACCAAAACGACATTTTTTTCAATTTTTCTCTGTTTTCTGTTTGTTCCGGCTAATCTCTGAAATGGCTGGACCTATTTTGACGGGACTTTCACTGGCAGATAGCTGATGTCACAAGGAGTAACTTAGGCTACTTTTCCGAAGGGTAAAATAGGCGTGAGTGATAAAACTGAATTCCGCGCAGACGAAGTCGCGGGTAACAGCTAGTTTGAGCTAAAATTATTCATTAGTCCTACAAACACCTAAAACAATTTATTATCCTACAAATAATTAAAGACAAGAACAAATTTAACAAAATGAAAGTGAATATTGGAGATATTATTAATTCTAGTATTTTTAAAGATATGCATGGAATATAGGCTGTATTATGCAGATTTTAACATTTGTAGATATTTATTATTAGATTGATAATCGTAGGATTCTTTTTACTTTTAGTTTCTTATAACAATAAGTTAAAAAAGGTAAAAGGTAGATAACACGAGGTTATAATATGTGTTTAGAAAAATGTATCATTAATATTGCAACTTTCATTTGCTTTAAACATTGAGCTTGAACTGCTATAATCTGGATATCTAAAAGAACCATAACAGATATTATTGTGTTATATTAAGTTATGATATTACCAGGTGCTAATGACATCCTGCTAGTTTTATCACTGAGAAAGCTGACTATCTTTGAACTTAGTGATAAGAGAATCACCTTTGTGATAAGGTGAGTAAGCCTGAATTTACTGATTATTAAACTTTTTTCAAAGAAACTTGGCGAAGAAAACTGATGCAATAACTATTTAAATCTTAAAATATACCCAAATGTAACCATAGTCATGAATTTTTTAATAAGCACAATTTATGTGATTTTTGCTTGTGAAATATGATAGCGCTGTGACACAAAATACCTCTAATTGATCTATCCCTTGAAACTATACATAAAAGCCTCAAATGAACTAAGCCGAACGAGTTAGAAATCGAAGCAGGTGCAAATTACAACCACATCAGTATGCACATGATTACTGCATGGAATTGATATGTGGCACGATTTTCTAGGGCATCTATTATCTAGGTAACAATACCGCACAGTCCCCGAGTCAGCATTTCTACACCCAATCACACACACAATTGAGCAGGGATGCATCACACGGAATTATTCGTTACTAAAGTAATAAATTCTCATTGTCCACTTGCACCGCGCGCGATAGAGCGGCAGTCTTGACATTTGACACTGGTCTCGAGCTGTTGTCACAATTTTTAGGTCAAAGTACGATGAACTTGAATGCGCTTTACTCACCGTAAAATAATTAATGCCGGCACTTGCTACCCTGTGGAATGCGTGCAGGCAGGGCCCGCATTCGCTAGGAAAGCATTACCCACTGTTTTATGCAGGTTTCGAAAGTTTCCTCTATGGAAACCGGCCACGACAACAATCACTGGTCACAGCTGGCTCCGAAGCATTCAACCTGGCAGTAATGTACTCAAACACCGCAACCTCTTGATTTAAACACTGTTATGAACAAAAGACACTGGAATCCGTGCTATGCACTCATCAGTTCACTGGCACTGTTCACACGGGTATTTAATTTGTCAATGTTTGGCGAATGTAGTTCCACACGCGGACTTCGATGTAAACAAACTTGATACTTCAATAAAATAAGCAAAATAGAGAAAGATACGTCGGTCACACCGCAAAATCCGAAAAACACAAGACGCGCAGCCGGCTCGCTGTCGCCTCTCGCTCGAGTGCGGGCGTGGGGGCGGGTGTGGGGGGCGCGCGGCCGCACCGCTCCTACCGCGCCCCCTATCCTTCCCGCTCCGTCTCGCAAGTCACTCGTTATTACGTTACGTTCATTTTATTTTGAAGCTGCGTCTGCGCTCTGTCGATGCACAAGAGATTGGAAAAAGGATAATGTAGTAAGTTAGGGGCCCAGTAAAAAAATGGCTGGTGCCAGTTGACTTCTAAAACTCAATTTTATAATTTCAGGAATGTTTGATTTGGAACATGGAAGTATTTTGGGTAAATGAAACGTACAATTATATGTTGAGAAAAGCAAATTCTTGGCAGAGTGCTGCAGGTAGGCAGAGCAGGTAGAGATGCATGTAGATATAAGTAGAGTGCATGTAACTACTGACTTGTAAGTTTAAAAACAATGAATTACATAACTCTCTTTTATCAGCCCTTGACCGCTACGATTGAGAGTTTATCAATTAAAATATTTATAATCGGACTCTGCCTCTATGATGAAGGAGGCGCAGACTTTAAGGGCTTGTTTAAGGGTTATTAATGCTAATAATTCGATAAAAAGATACCGTCTCTTTCTGATGGAATGTATAAACTGGCAGAAACTTGCTGAATCCAGACGGACAATAAAATGGTCGCAGGCAAGTATCAAATGCATTCGCCTCGTGTCATCTTTCATTAAAGCGAACGGACAAATTGTTCCACGATGATGGAAATATATTTAATACCAACCTCTGCGCGATGAAAGTCCGCGCACCGCACCGAGTAGTTGGCCTTCGCTTGCAGAAATCTGTCATACACCCGAGTATTTTCGAAAAATACCATTTCGCACGGCACACTTTCGGGCAATTTGCGCGAAAGTATTCTTTCAATGGTGATCTATCAAAGGTTTTCTCCTTGATCATTACGCCTGGGTAACCACCCCCGTGGGCCTGTAATTACTTGCAGTCGCCGGCAGATGAGTAAATGCCTTAAATTCTGGGTTGCATGGAAAGTGAAGTGTTAATGGGACACTTACGACGACTTGATCATAGTATTTTCATACCTTTCTACTGGTGAACTAGGAAGGGGATCTGCGAACTTTATGTGACCTTCTCAGGGTAGGATAAAGCCAGACATAGACAAAGTAATCGTCTTTCGGTTTGTACCTTGCTAAAATAGTCATTTACCACTTCCTAAAACATGTTTAATCCTGAAACAGAAGCGCACGCAGGTGGCTTGCGGTAATAGATTCTATTTTGTGTCTAAAATACATCTTAGTCCCCGCCAGTCTATGCTGTACGTAGACATAGCGAGTCAATATTGTGGTCAAAAATATAAAGTTGTTAGCAATATGCGACTGGATCCATAAAATCAGGTTTACTCTACTAATATCTATACCTCAGTTTGTCTTAAAGTTTAATTGGCCGTCAAATTAGCAGCGGCATCACGTATCCACCTGTGGGAAACGGGCCCCACAGCGCCATCGCCAGTGAGATGATGTAAACAGCTGTCTCTGTTTTTGCTCAGTAACAATACTTTTACCCTAATTCGGGACGGATGTAGGGTGCGGGTGGGTGCGTCCTTGAGAGCAATTGGAACCGGAAATTTCTATTCCACTGAGTAATTACGCTTTATTTTTGTAATGAATTGCTATTTATATTAATAACACAGGGTTCCCTGGTTTAGATTCATCCAGGAAGCGCCATCCAACACTGAAATTATGATATTTACCACTTAATTACATGTATTTCATAGGTACTTAAAAGGTGGTTTCAAAATTGTTATTTTAATTTTAAGTTAAAGAAAATTAACATTTTGTATTAGATTAAGTAATAGGTAAAAACAGAGTTGTCACAATAACAAGATATTTTATCCAAAGGAAACAGTCATTCAAAAACCTCTCAATAGGTTTATTTGCATAAGTTTTTTATGATTATATGTAAGACTGTCTGGAATAAAAATATGTTGATCATGCAGAATTTGTATGCGTGAATCAAACACGTCACAGGCGTTTCGAGACTACGAGACTACGCTTGTTACGGGTAAAGTAATTATTGTTCCTGAATTTGAAATTAATAATTAAACTTTATAGCTTAGTACAAGTTTTGAATTATATAGAGTACAAGTGGGGCAATAGTCTTGTAAGTCGTAATGTAACTAAATCGTTGTAACATGATGTAAAGTTCAAACGGATATCCTTTCTATTTCGGTCCAAGGATAAATGTTAATGGTTACCTGCCTAGTGTTGGTTTCGGCTCTTTGTCAACACGGTTATTGTTCGAAATAGGCATTCAGTTCTCATTAATTTTAATCTTGCATTCGATCATCAATATGTATTTTATACTGACTTGTGTCCACGGCTTCGTCTGCGTTATACCGAAGTAAAAGTAGACTGTTTTTTATTCCAAGTATCTTTGTCAGGCAGCAGAATTTGTGCCAAGCTGGCTGAAGTACTACCACCGCACTTATTTCTGATGTCAAGTAGTACCTAATGCATACGCATTACTGTTCCTTTTTTGAAAGGCGTGGTCAACGGTGAAATTACAGGCACGTGAGACATTCCACCTTCACGTCTCAAAGTTACGGGCGCGAATCAATGCGATGCGGTCTTCCCACACTAAGTAGGGGATAAGACGTATGTTTATGTTATGGGCAGAGGTTACCTTTTAACATCAAGTGGGTTATCTCGCTCGTTCGGCAACTTAAATCATATAAAAATCTTATTTCAGTAGTTTCAGCGTCGGGGACGAAAGGAACCTCTTTGAGGCGCACTTAAATCCTTTCACCACACTGGCTGGAGGGAACTAGTCACTTGAATAGTAGCACTAGCGAGGAGTATAAACATCCAAACTTCTTCTTCGAGTCACCGGTTCTGTCGAACCAGTGTGGTGAAAGGATTGTAAGTCCGCCTAAAAGAGGCTCCTTTCGTGCACTCGACACATGTCTTCGAATTTTTAGTCTAGGACATGTCGGTTTCCTCACGATGTTTTTCTTCACCGTTTTGAGAACGTGGTAAATCCAAACTATGCGATGCTAACGCATGTGATATCTCAATATGATATGTAAAAGGTGACATTCTCGCCAAGTGATCTGTTGTAGACGGAATAATGGTGAGTCTATTAATTGTTCCGTTCTATATTATGACTCTACCAATCGTGCTCGTGTGAATAATGTTGAGAATTCTTGAACACATTCACTATTAAACAGTGTGGGTAGTTAAAAACTCAGAGATTGTTTGTCATTGATTGCCCAATAATTAAGTGTAAGCAAGCAGCTATGAAATATGCTTTATTCTGTCAAACATTTAACTAGTCCATTTGACTTCAGAGTAATGAATACACTGCGATTCTCGGAAAGAAGTCAAACTTGAAAAGAAGTTGAAAAGGGCTTGTACGAAAAAGTTATTCTGAAAAAAATATGTATCAGTGAATTCTTACTCAAATAAAAATGGAATTGTTCGTACACTTTTTACACGTACCTTCCTTCTTCATAATTAAATAAAATTGAATTTTGATGTAATAAACATTTTTGAGCGTAAAAACTATTTTGTGCGTGTAATGGTAATGTGTTATTTGGGCATACGTACGTTTTTGTTAATACAGTATCTACTTTTCTATAATTGTATTTAACTTAGTCTAAACGAATATAAACATTAAAATTCGTTTATCCGTTTACATTCGCGTTCATGTATGTCATAACAATACTACATTTAATGATACTATCTCCGTGTACTTAGTTTTTCCAAGCGACATTTTGTTTTTCGTCTGTTGTGTGGTTTGCTTGAAGCTTATGGCCTGTTGTTTCCTGGTGTGAATACTTCACGAATGTATTTATACGTTTAGATGCACAGTCGCATACTCCACGCGCCCTGCTCAAAATAAATAGCGCGTCGCTTGCCGACTTCCGTCGATTCACAGTTGAAACTTTGACCGCATTTCCACGTGACGTGCGTAGACGATATAATATAGATATCAGGTCAATATTCTCTACAATTATTTTTCATTCTTCACACAACGTCTTATCTTATAAGGAAATTATTGTTTATCATTATTGTTTCTACATGTTGTGCATTTTATGACGGTTTTCTCAAAAACACAAGGCTAATTGAGTACAACGAAGATATGTGTAATTCAATGATATGAACCAATGGTTTCGTCATCTAAATGACTAAATCTAAACCTCACATCCTTTCACTTGTATCTTAAATCACACAAACTAAACGCCTCTCCGTCTCATTAAAACATTTCTGTCACATAATTCCGTGGGTTTATGGAAACGTGCGCCCACGCATTTTTTCTGGTAACTTTTTATGTGAACATTGTCCTTTTTCGGCGGCAGACGATGACTTATCAGACATTGGAACACACTGAATGGCGGCCCTTTTGTTTTACTCTGTTATTTAAGCAAGTGCTTGAATTTGGGACTTGAGTGTCTAATTCTCTGAAATTTTATTGACGTGAAATTAGTTTAAAAGGATTAAGGGAGACATACAGCGATCATTCTTTCCTGTCTCTATGTTGTTGGTTTATTTTGGCATGCTCCTGCCAGGAAGAATGTTCTCGCTACTTCCTGGCTAAAAACAAGCTTATATAACTTCAGTATATATATAATGTATCTACTGCTTAACTGATATTACAGTTTGTAATTTTCTATGAGTTCTGTAATCATTTTCGAAACTAGGTAATGCGGTTGAAAACCAGTGCTGCACTCTTTATCAGTGTGTGCAGCGTGCTGAGTCAGAGACCCTTTTTGCCCACTCAACACATTGGTTTTTTGTGTTAGTTGTCAACCGCTATTTTTATATCTTATAATTACATTATGTGTTTTACTATTTATGTGTTTGCGAGTATTGGGTGAAATAAATAATCTTTCTCTCTTACTCTTTACTGTAGCAAATATGTTAACTTTTAAGGGAATCCTAGTGTGGTGGCTAGTGCTTATTCTGGCACTGTTATTCTGATTAAGTATTGAACTATCAATCTATGTTACTATTTAAGAGCTTCGATGTCATATTTTTTGTAACAAATAAGAAAAGTGTATAAAATATCCAAAATTGAAATCATAACAGCAGCATTGTACCGATCAAGACAATATTTTTACTCGTCACAATTCAATGATCGGCAGTGCATTTCCAGTAAATCACTCAACCAATTATAGGGGTATTAGCGAATTGAATAGCCTGTATCAATAGGGGGCATTGTTACAATATGTACGGCGGTGGTACGGGCCATTTAACCTGTGTTATCAATCGCGTCGAGCGCGACCTAGGGTCAACGATCTAGGTGCAACCGTTTTGTTTGGGACCTCCTCGGAAATGAAAATTTATATTTAATTTTGAAGTTAATGGTAGAACGTATTAGAAGTTCACTAGTTGACGTGCTCGCGACTTTTTTTTTTCGTGCGCGTGGTCCGACTAACACCAATTAGTCTGCCGTCACCCTTAGGTTAACTTTTTTTTTTATATTATATTGGTAAGAGCAGTAGAACTCATTCTGCCGCCAAGCAGTTACGCGTTCGCGTTACTATGTTTCGGTTTGAAAGGTGTGGTTTTCAATGAAATTACAGGCACATGAGACATTCCACCTACAAGTCTCAGTTACGGGCGCATACGATGCGACTTAAGTCTTGTACCGAGTAGGGGAGGCCCCAAGTCACATTGCTTGTTATGGGCAGGGATCTTAAACGAGTATAAATCTTTAGAATCGGATAGAAACGCCAAACCTATTTTGTGAACTAGTACAAAGTTATCGTTTCCACTATAACCTTATTTTGGAAATAATGCGAGTTTCCAATATTACTTACTTTACACCAATAAGGAACACACCATCCAAATTTCAAGTGTCAGAAAAGCGGTAGGTTGTGCAAAATATGTCAGCTAGTCAGTCTTATTGTAACATGTTTTATTACATTACACCAACTGATCAGAATAAATGACATGGCTGCGTATGCGCAACCGACTCACGTATAATTTAAACCGAAAAAGAGAATTAAAAGAATTAAGATATAAATGGCAGATAATATACCTACTTATATTAAAGCCACGGCTAAAATAATTTTCAGGAGAAAATGAATTACGTTATGCACAAAATAAATGCAATTTACGGTTTGACCTACACGGCAACGCTCATTTTTACTCATAAATATAACCAGTTGGGTTACCCACTCTCGGTTTTAGTAACTCATGTAACGTTCATAATATCTTGTGATGTCGACTAACAAGTCGGTGATGGTAGAATGAGAATTTCCACTCCCAAAGTTCACAATGTCACGCTTAGACGTACCCATGCAGTTGCAAAACACCGGTTATTGTCTAAACTCTCTAAACAAACAGAATGGATAATATGAATTATGTTGGAGTCGAGACACATAGCTTGTTTCAACTCAAACGTCAAGTAAGCAACCATTTTGTTTTTCGATCGATGATTACACCCATAAGTCTTACTTAATTCTTATTATACTTAATCACTTAACTTAGCTTCGCGTCTACAAGTTTGTTGTCTTCTTATGTACATATCTGTGGAATCTTTTAATTAGCCTTAAGCCTTTAATTTATTAACCTATCCATTAAGCCAGCTGTAACATTTCGTAAAAATGTAAAAATAAATAAACAAAAATTGTTCAATACATGCACATCAGACCGGAGAATACAAAAAATTGACGTTCTCAGCTCGTTTGAATTCACAAGCTTACCATTGTGTTTTATAATTTAAATTAGATATTCATTAGGATACATTTTGAAAATTTTAATATCTGAAAGTAATTCAAGATCCAAATTAAAAGATTAAGATCCAAAATGATCATCCATGTAGTGTGTGACATGCATATGAAAGCAAGTCTTTATTATTTTATCAAATTCTGGTACAATATGGGTAGGTTAAATAATTACTCGCTTGGTAGCTTGTAGGTAATTTGCTAAATAGGCACGCGGCTTTCTGAATTGAACACAGGTATCTACCCATCATGAACTTATAAAACTGACCTAGTTATTTCTTTACTAAGCTATAGTTCAGATGCATTTCCAAATTCAGACAGTCGTGCGAATCAAAATCCATCTCATTAGGCAAGTACAAAAAATGACCACTTTTACTTTACAAAGAAAGTTCACTCCACACAATAGTCTCACGATGACATTCTTATCTTGCGCCGACTCATTCCTAATACAATCCAGCTTAATTATTCTAATTTTTCGTAGTCAAACTAGCCGGTAAAGTGAAAGTATTCTGGATTAATCACACGATCTATGATCGCAAGTTCAATGCCTCGATTATGACTTTTATAATTCTTTTAGTGATGAATGGGCAGGTGGGTGCCGTAACCGTCCGTAACAGCACGTAACTTATAAAACAAGAAAGCTAACTAGCCTGTTCACTATCAGCGTCAAATTGTCATGTGATCCTCTTATCTCAGTTCCGGGTGCAATTAATGATTGCATTAATTGAAATACCTAGTCATGTGTCGTAATTAGTATCGGAAGGTTTGATTTGGTATGATTGGTTAGCATGACATTCCTCACAACTGCCTTTCGCAGTGTAGATCGAGCGTAAGTCAAAAGTCAAAGTCAAATACTTTATTTCCATAGAATTCATAAAGAAATGACTTGATCATCAATAATAATCAAAACATAAGGTCGCGCGTACTTCTCGCTACTCGCGAGAAGTACGCTACGCTACTCTCGCTTTGACGCCTGTTTAAAAACATTCTTTTATAAGTACGTAAATTAGTATCTACATGAATTACAAATAGAATTTACATCAAACAACGAAATATATTTTGTTCCCACTGACGGAAAATTACTTCATTAGTGACATTACCTATTATAAAACGCGCAAGCGCAATGGCGCTAATCTCTCGCGCCGAGAATCTCTTTTTAATGATGAGCGATCAATGAATAAGAAATATTAAGTACCCACCACCAATCAGTTGAATAAATGTCAACATTCATGGTAATTATGTTGCAACAACCATATAATCTTGTTCTCTCTTATCTGTTTCTCTAAATAACGAGAGAAAAGAGAATTTATAATGTCAAACAAGAAATTTGTTAAACATGGCATCCATAGACAATATAACGAAGGACAGTAAACCTTCATGATAAAAAGCCATAAATCAAAAACTCTTTTAATGCTCTTGTGAGAGGTAGAGATGCTTGAACCTAAAAATGAGTTTAGCTTGTTGCTAACAGAATCAGCACCAATATTTTCCGTGCCATCTCGTGTCCAGATTGCATATTCTCCAATAGTCATGATGCGACATGATCACATCACAACAATGTTTCAACGGCAAAGTTCAGTAGGAGCCAGTTCAACTAATAGTTTCTAAGGTTAAATAGTTTATTTTCCTCTATCATAGATACATCAGTAGTTAGTAGAAGGCGTAATAATCTGTGTTGTAATACTTGTAAGTTATCGCCTGTAATTGCCCCCCGTCAACGTGTAATTACACTCGCTCTCTCTACCTACGACACCTGCCCATTTATGTATGGCTCCAAGTTAAAACGTTTCAAGATCTAAGTTTTACGAGGTTTTTGTACAGAAGACCGTAGTTTCTTGAAGTTTCTGGCCTTCGCGCTTCTGGAAACCTGTGTCCATGAAAACATTATTGCGACTTAGAACCCCCTACTTGTTATTAGAAGTGCTCGGGTCCTTAGTTAGTAGACCCTGCGCTTCTGTCATGAATTCTGTGAAAACTGTGAATACTGAGTGCTTTGGTTTGGTTATAGTACTTACTACTACTATATATTCGTCTATAGCAGTAAAATTTTGACAGTCAGCACCAGCAAACATATTTACATGGTATTTCTTTCTATCTTAGGTTGTCTGGTAGAAATCGCCATAAGCGATAAGACCGTCGATTGTACATTCATTTTGTGTTTTGTACCTAAATATTTTGTATTTCCAGTTTTATTAGTGTAATGTGCAATAAAGTATTTATCTATCTAAGAGATTCCTTCCGCCACTGCTTTTGTGGAGAGCAGTAACGGCATCTCCAATACTTATACTAGGAGGAAACAATGTCGGCACTAAATCGTGTATTGGGTTGTATCTCACGGTCCATCGTGATTTATTTACATGCATTCAGTACCAGTGACCGAGATACCCTTAGAGGAATACCAATAACGAGATGGAGGGCTTCTTGTAATCATTTGGTATCCCGTTACATTAGTTATGGACATCCATGACGCGGTAGATTTAGTTGCTAGAATCTGTGGTAATGATACCTACTCCCTTATTCTTTTTTAAGGTTACTTCTGATTCAGTCAGTTTTGGCACAGATAAGAAGTCTTTTAAGAGTATGCGCTTATTATTATTTGCACAGGAAATAATTTAAGTACATATTGGAATGAGGTAACTAAACCAAAATGTATAACAGAAAAGCTGTTTTAATAATTTTGGTGTACCTACCAACCTAGGAATTGATATTTGAGACCTTGCAGTCCACTGATGCGGACTCTGACCTTCAATTCAGGAGTCGCTATTGTACTCTGGTAAGTGTTTCGGTTATTCCCATTCGCAACTACAGATTATAGTTTGTAATTCGCTGAGAGTTTACCAGGAAAAATGTAGATTCAAACACACCGGAGATATAAGCTAGCTAGTTTACGAATAAAACCTTGAGCTCTATCCTTTTTGGTTCTCAAACGATTGGCATAACGGGTTGTGATCAAGCGCCTAGGCAAAGCAATAAAGGCCCGTTTGACCTACTTGGTGATTTCCACAAAAACTCATTTGACAAACCATTCACCAAGGTTACGATGGCATGTCTGATTACCAGAGCCACGTAACGGTTGAGCCCACACCGCGTGCGAGATAACAAGGTTACCGGCGCGGGCACGGGTGCGTCCAGCATACAAACGCAATGCACTAAACTGTTACGATTATTACTAGCCATGATACTTGGATAAAGTCACATTCACTTAAATGTTCTTTCGAAATCCACTGAAGCTGATGACTTCATTACGTGCAACAACCTTGCGAGGGAAATGATGTGAGGTTATGGGTTATGTGTGTGTAACCAAATTATTTAGCCCCCTTATCCTACAATTATTATCAGTATATTTTTGTGGCATATTCGAGTCCATGGTGAGCGGACTTGATAGTCTTTATTGATTATTTAATCTATACATGTCAGATCAGAGACTATCAGACTTTGACAGAGAATAGATTAAGTAAGGATTCAGGATAAAGGCACAAACCCCCTCATTGCATAAAATGATGTCATTAAACAATTATCTGAACGCTACCTAACCTTAGTATGACACATCCGATTTTGAGGCGAGCGATGAACTAAGAATGTCTCTACCTCCAGTTCTTTACCACTCGATGAATGATGAAGCATATTACTGAGATAATTTTGGGTAAATCTGTATTCGTGGAATGAAAAGAACAACACAATAAATGTTCGTATTCATAGAATAGGTACAGATGAGCATGACCTATAAGATTGTTACCTCACACCTGATAATAAACTAAGTAATAATCAGCTCGAGGCTGTAGGTAAGGAAACAAAGACCCGGTTGCATAAGACGGGGGAAGGCATGGACCAGAGTATCCGGTCAACTGCTCGGGGGCTCAGAAGATAAGACCAGTGAAAGTGTACAGGACCAGCGAGTATTGTGACGACGGTCACGCTCCGCTCGTTCGAATGTAAGCACGAACGTACCAGTAATAGAATAATCTCGTTGATTGATAGACTTATTATATGATGATGAGGTTCCAGGAAAGTCTGTATTGTCCACGCTAGCCGCACCCGTTCACAATTTATTAAAGATATGCCCAGTCGATATAGAGTAATTGAAAAATAGCGTTACGTAAGTCGCGACGTAGAGAAATTCTGATGTACGCCTTCAGATGTTAAAAAGCTTCAGGCAATTTTCTTTATTCGGCTGCTAACGTAATATTTTTATGCCGGCCGTCGACCTTTCTAATTTTATGGTCATAGCAATATATTGAGCCGATAATGGTCAAAGGCGTTTTATGTGAAACCATTCAACGCGCTATGAAAAACCGCTCGCAGCATAAATACGAAGCAATTTCGTGGTTCGTGTTGCATCTGTAGTAAAATATCTTCTAATGTTCGATAACATGTTGAGATGAACAATGAGATAAATTAAATAAGCAAAAGTGAAGAATTATTATCTATTCTGTATTGAATCAACCATGAGCTAAGCGCAGAGAATACAAATAGGAATAAGTTTGTAGTTGTTCAATTAGTAACAAATAGCGGCTTCATGTATCGCAGAAACATAGCACTGATTAATCTTGATTACAAGTATTGAAGCGAATATAGAACAACAAAGCTGACGTGTACTAATAACCGTCGCAATTTTCAATAATAGAAGCTTATTAACGTACGCTGTTTTTTAATGTGCGTTACTTTCACTACACTGTGGTTAGCAAAAAAAGTTTGCAATTTATTTCTTTTGTTGGTCCAAATAGCAGTCACGAGCCGCGGTTTGATTGTAGTAGACCAAGGTCGACAAACCGGACGGTATTACAATACATTACCAGTACTTTCGTGCTCGATCGACGAAAGCGAACGCTGCCTCCCGTTTTGGTGACAACTTTCTGTAAATATTCCGAACCACTTTTTTATCCTTTCCAAATCGGATGTCTGACAGAACATCGATGGTGTGTGAGTCGACATTTTCGACAGGTCCACTTTCCATGTTATGTAACCGTTCGATTCTTTGAAGGCTGAGATAAATCAAAGAAAGGGTACTTAATTAGCGCGTAGGTAGGCGTTTATGAGTCCTGTTATTGTATTCACTATCTCGATACGAAACGAATGGCTTGATACACAACGACATACCTACAGCTATTATGCAAGTTGAATTATCTTTGTTTCCTGTCAGATCGATATCAATATTCTGCCCACTCTTTCTCTGATATGGACCTAATCATTGTCCATATCGGGTCAAACTGGCTCTGTTCATATCAATTTATGGAGAAAATAGATTTCGAGGGCCGTTGCTCTGTTTTATTTACAATAATAAATATGTACTTTCATTTAAAACTTTCTTTTAAAATGTTTGTTGTTCGAAGACTATCAACATACAGTGAAAAGAAACAATGTTCGCTGTAGTTTTGTACCTACTTTTAAGTATAATAAAGTAATGCTACACAAAAAATAACCACTTCAGTCATTTATCCACTGGAGATCCATGAAATCAAGAGAGTGAAAGAGTAAATAAAAAATAAGTCGTTTTTTTTTTCTTTTTTTTTTAAGGCGACATATCCTTAGAAGACTTTGGGTCCGGGTCCATATGAGAAGTAACATTTTATTCAGTGCTCTTTAGTCGACATGAAAATACATAAAGTTCCTCTAAGCACTTGATGTTTCTAATGTCAAGCGGTCTCTTCAGATTTTTCAAATAATTAATTGATTAATTGTTATGTATAAGATCGGCCAACGAATAAGGTCCCTACAGAAACTTATATAGAACTGTGGCATTGTTAGTCCCTAGGTAGTAACCTTCGATAACAAAAATCCAAACAAATTCCACAAGAACACACACAAAGGCTACAATAACTACTATTTTAGAATTAGGTCAACCTTTCATCGTTGCGAATAAAATAAAATTGTTTCTAACCTTGACACGATAATAACGTTTATTCTGGCTAAGCAATTAATTTTAACTCGTTGCAGTGGTGAGTGCTGATAGTGTCAATTGAATGACAAATAGATGTGCCTCCGCAAACAAATGATATCGTTGATCAGTTCGGACTGAAGTTGGTTAATGATCCAGAAGTTTCGACCTAGTCAAGCCCAGATTAGGATCAGCAGGTTATTGTTTTGCAAGAGAAGATCTAACACTAGACTTGTTGCAGATTTATCCAGTCGATATATCTTACATATCCCTGATGATTTCGCGCTTAATTTTGGAGATGCTGTTTCTTCATTATCATCAAATTATGACCCTCGCATACATACTACAAAATTTGCACATTGCTGTAAATTTCCTTGGCTTGCTCAATCATGTGTTTGCATTTTGTATTAACCATGTCAAATACCGCAGCGTAAAGTTGCAAAATTGCCATCCTATTTGAGAGAAAGACCTCGCTTTAAGCATGGGAGCTTGTGACTCAAGCTCAATATGATCATACACCGTTATGGTATTTATTGACCATTAATTAATTCGCAGATCACTTTGTATTTATGCAATAAACATAATACAAAAAACAGGACGACCTTAAACTAAAACCCGAGGCTATAAACGATAAAGGCTAACAAAATTTACATCGTGTGCGTCCCAATTCGCGAATCCATGAAACAGATTATGTGGGTGCTCCGATTCGGTCGGTTTTATTGTAATTTTTCGTTCGTCAGTTCGTTAATCGGCGGAGGCAGTCGGCAGCAAGGTTGAGGTCGCCACAACAGTAAATTGAACACTGTCTTGTTGCGTAAAGTTGTCACTCGCTCGGTCTTGACACTCCGCAGTATGCGCGAAAAGATCACTATAGACTGGCCTCACAGCTCAGTTGGTAGTTACCCTTCCATGCTCATAATCGTGGGTTCGATTCCCACCCAGGAAAAATATTTGTGTGACGACGATGTTCGTTCTGTGTCTGGGTGTCAATATGTATTATATAAAAAAAAAGTATCGTTGTCTGGTTCCCATGACACAAGCTATGCTTAGCTTACTTTGGGGCTAGAAGGCGCTGTGTGAAATGTCGACCAATTTTTTTTTTGTCACTCGAATTTTGTATTGTACCGTAAATCACTATTACGCAGTATTTTACCGAATGACACGACATTAATCAAGCCAAATAACGACCTACAGTTTCACTTTTCTTTGTACGAGGGCCGTGCAGATTAAACGCGATTAGAGAAATCATTGTGAACCAATTGTCGAGTGGGCGCACGAATTGGGAGGCACACCAAATAGTTCCAGTTATCTTCAAGGCGATGTTTTTGCCTGTCGTAAGTGCTAAGATGCAGTTTATAACATCAAATGTTTTGTGTGACCTTGTATGAGATGATTTTATTTAATGTCTAGCGGTCAGTTAATGTGTCCACATCCTTATTATTTTTTAATGTTCGTTCCGTAATACAAGGAAGTGATGAATGTACTTCCTCAGAACTTTGGATAGTCTAAAGCTTGCGAACGAACAGGCAAACATATGTGTAGATTCACACAGAAATGACTAATAGACGAAAACATTATTATGAAATGAGTCATTGCGGGATTCGGATATTTTATTGTATTAATATACTTTCTTTTATTCTAGGTGGGTATATTACCATGCGTTACTTGCATAATGAACCTTCGATTAGTATTTTGAATATTGGAAGAGCTTTTATTTTTATTTTATACCCCATTTTTTTATCCTTTTCTTGTTAGGATGTAACAGAATTTAGGGATTTCAAAAATGCTGATGTCATAGTTGTGTTCTCATATATCTACAACCTAATATTGTAATTGTACGCAAAGGAATTACGAAAAGTGCTAAGCAGTTGCTAGCGAATGTCAGTTGGTTCATTGCAAATACAAATATTGAATTAAATTTATAAAGTAAACAGCGAATATTTTGTGCAAACGATCCAACTTAGTTGTATACAATAAGGTCGGTTTGTTCTGACAAGAAACACGTATGTACCTTGTAAGCAAACAATTACTTATACCGTCTTTTACAAAATGAGAACTATAATCTGGAGGTCTTCAAGAGGAGAGTGAATAGGTATTTTCTAGGCGCGCATGCTACATCGTAGACCGCATCGTCACTTAACATCAGGTGAGATTGCGGTCAAATGTGAGCCTATTATATATAAAAAAAAAAAAAAAAAAATTGTATTCCACCTATTAAATATGATATCCAAAGCGGTCAGTTATAAATATTAGTAATGATCATCCATCAAAGTAATGCGCCGTGAAAATCCTGTTCAGAATGAACGGAAAACATATGTAGATGAAATTACAGGCACAAGAGACATTCCACCTGCACGTCAGAGTTACGGGCGCATACGATGCGACTTGGGTCTTGTCGTACCTACTAAGGGAGGACCCAAGTCGCATCGGTTGTTATGAGCAGAGGTTACCACTTAACACCAGGTGGGCCGTCGGCTCGTTCCGTAACTGGACCACATAAAAAAAAAGATACCTTAGACCAAATTTTTTGACGCTTTCATTAGTTTCCAGAAATTAACTGCTCTCATATGTATATCGACGAAGCACAAATGTGGGAACCAAACAAATCAGTTCGTCTGTCTGTGTGTCCCTGCAAATCACCGTTCTTCGGGCGGCAACACCCGAGTCAATATTACCTCTTATAGGGCTGTCAAATATGGTACCGCAAATACGCACACCAATAGGAAATTACAGTTATGGTAAGTGCATAATGCACTGTTACCATAATAGTGCGTTCAACTTAGACCACGCATTTAATATATATTTTTTGCCTCTGATAGTTGGATGTTTTATGTGCAGATAAGTTCGAACAACAGTAGATTTGCCATTAAATAAACACACAAGTTAAAACATTGATAATTACACAGTATTCATAAATATAACTTTTTTTTTTTTATTAATGTGTATAGAACGAGGTGGCGGCCCACCCACCCATAGACAACAACAATACGACTCAAGTCCTCTCCACCAAAGTACAGGATGACTCAAGTCGCATTGCGTTGCGTCTATCACCCCTAGACGGGGATGTTGCGTCTCACGCGCCTGCAATTTCACCGGCACCCACTCCCTCCGGAACACAGCAACACGAGTGCATCACTGTTTGGCGGCAGATTACCAGGTCTTCTTCTTCTTCGAGTCACCGGTTCTGTCGAACCAGTGTGGTGAAAGGATTGTAAGTGCGCCTCAAAGAGGCTCCTTTCGTGCACTCGACACATGTCTTCGAATTTTTAGTTCTAGGACATGTCGGTTTCCTCACGATGTTTTCCTTCACCGTTTTGAGGACGTGGTATTGCGCACATAAATCTTTCAATCGAAAAACTCATAGGTGCACGTCGGGATTTGAACCGGCGACCTTCGGATTGAAACTCGGGGTCAGTACCGCTAGACCACCACGCACCAGGTGTGGTGGCAGTACTTCTCCGGGCGAACCTACTTATATTTAATCGAAAGTCTTAATTAATATGTTCAACAGTCTGCATACTAAGTTGTATTTTGATGTTGTATTACACAACACAATTTCTTTTAAACAAGATTAGACTTTCATTTTGTAATGAACAAGCTACCACATCATTGTTCACCCTAATGAAGTGAGAGGTATTTTAATGCCTGTGTAATTCACGAAACTGATGCAATATACGTACTTACTATATCTAGTATTTAACGTATTAAACTTGTATTGAAATCGCTTCAGCATTCCTCTACTTTAAAAGGTAACTTGTTATACAAAACTTTTATAGCGTGTAGACGTCATTGCTGCATGCACCGCATGATGACGTTTCAGAACAACCATATTGTAAGAGAATTAGATGTGATATTCAATCAGCTCAAACGTCATCATCAGTGATACAAAACTTACCGGCTATTCAACCTATGGATCTGTTCCACATACCGTCTACTACAAGATTCTATATGCGTGGTCATTGATTCAACGTGATTGTATTACTGTTATTTCTCCGTATTCATTAACGTCTGGCTGTATACAAACAAAGATCATTAGAAAACCGGGCGCCGCGCCGCGAGATGAATTCCGTTGATATGGGGAGATATTTTATTACGAATTCAGTTCAGACGTCTAACAGCAAGAATGAAGAAAAATTAAGAATTTGGTGGAAAGTCTATATAAGACGATTGTTATAGACGTCTCTTGTACCTTATTTTACAGTGTGTTCATAAAATTATGTGAAGAAAAATATTCCTATTTGTAAAATAAATCATTTTTTCGACCAAGATCGCGGAACCAGTTATGCTTAAAATAAAAAAAAATGCATTTGTTTTTTCACGTTCGTCCTGGAAGTACTGCCACTATACCCATTTCTGCCTCCAAGCAGTGATGCATTCGCTTTATGGTGTTCTGACCTGAAATGTGTGGTTGCCGTTGAAATTATAGGCACATCAGACCTTCACCTCTCAGAGTTACGGGCGCATACAATGTGACTTGGATTTTATCTTACCTAAGTATGGGGAGGAATGAAACTGTATTGCTTTTTATGTGCAAAGTGCATTTAAAACCAGGTGGGCCGTCTGCTCTCTCCGTAAATTTATTATATTAAAAACAAAAATGTATTCATTTATGAAGTAAATCAAATATTGTCAAATGATATGTCGTCACATAGCACAGATGTCTGTCTTCTTAACTGGATTATTTTATTTCAGATTTCTTCGTTATAAAACATAAAAAAACTCTATTAAGAAATTGTATTATGACTATGATGTAAAAACATACAGGTCGATCCGTGACGGCGATGGTATAACCATGGTGTGGTCGTGAGAACGTGGTATTGCGAACATGCGTGCAAGTTGCAACCGACAATAGGGGAATGAGCACAAGTCAAGTGAGACACAATTACTAGCATTATCTATATCTTTATGCCAATTTATGCAAAAGAAAACTTCGTAAACGCTTGAGCGTAGTATACCGAATGATAAACGCTGATTATGCAAGTTTAATAGCTGAGAAGATTGCTATTCTCGATATTTATTAATTGTATAGTGGAGTCAAAAGAAAGTAAAGCAAAAGCAAGCTGGTGAAAAATAAAATACTGGATGTCAAGTAGTAAACACAATTTTGTGAAATAACAAATGGTACCAATAGTATCTAATGGTGTAATGGAATTTTCTGAACTTACGTTTACGACTAATTTGATTATGAGGATATTAATTTCTTTAAATATTTTACATTTTGTTGTTAGGCATGTTACGAAGCTATAAAAACTGAAGGACTACTGATCATTTAGTATTTTTCTACACCAATTTACTGTGAGCCTAGGAGAAGATAGGCCAAGTCGCTGAACTTTAAATCTTTTACAAAGACAAATCTGAATTATTGATCGTTTTCGTATCATACCTACTTACACATAAAAGTGAAACTCAATCCTCAAGAAAAACAGAAGTAGTCAAAATGTTTGTGCAAATATTGAGGATCCAAGAAAGGTCATGGTTACCTTAAATAATCATACAATCATATGTAAGTGCGAAGGAGTGTTCTATAAATATTTTGACTTCATTCACGCAACTTTTGCTGGTGAACAAATAAACATGTCTTGCAAAATGACTTTATTTTGTTTCACAAGATAACATTGCATACCTACGAGTATAACTCGAGTTATATTTAACCGTGTCCAATTAAATGATCATTGCAGTCGAATTTCGAGGTTGTATCTTCTTTGTTTGAGGAAACAAACGACCTTGAACATTAAGGAAATGATAAATTCCCATAAAACGGATATGTTTACGACATAATTCATTATATTTTAGCTCTAATAAGTTATGAATTATGATGAAGAAGCGTATCCGTTAAAAATCAAAATTGACGCACTTGTACTCTTAAAAAAGCAAAAAGTATGTAATGGCACACATCACATTTCATTATTGCCGGTGTGATTGTGACCCTCCGATCATAACGTCGAGATAACATCTAGAAAATAAAGCAACGACGCGAAAACTGCCTGGGTGGTCACGGCGGACATAAACGTATAAAACCATTATTACAAGACACATCTCTTTTTATGCGAAGAATGTAAAACCATTACTGGATACAAGATGTACGAGACAGAAAGATCTCGATGAACTGGTCAGTGACCACGCGACGCCAAATGACTCCAAACTGTCTCAGCGAAAGTGTGTGAACGTCGGCGTTCTTTGCATAATTTCTTGTAGTTCATCAGAGCATTCTGGCTATGTAATCGCAGTGGGTGGCATAAGTTTGTTTGCGAAGAAATTCTAGACATCCATTGTGTAAAATGAATCGTGCAATAATTCATTTGATATAACCACATTAATTGTTATTTAGCTATAGTATTTCATAGTCACATTTTCTGCAAATGCTCGCTGATACTTGTATTTTGTAAGATTCGAGTTTGTTTTTGCTGGTATTACCTTTCAAGGAATACCAGCAGTACCTACTTGTGGATTAGCTAAGAGATTAGTGGAAGGTTTAATTAGTTACCTAACACCTAACATTCTGACATAATGATTTAATCAGCGTTTACGATCTACTTTAAAGCAAGTTCTAATTAAAAATATTTTGAATTTTTCGATTATTTAGGTGATAAGTTTTTGTTCGAATGGGAATATAAGTCAATTACGTACATCGTAATAGCCATATCATTTTATGTATATTGCTCCTCTCAATAAATCCAGATAGTACATACAATTTTATCGGACCATTTTTATTTTTCCTGCTCAAATCCAATTTTTCTCCACTTCTAATATACATATGTCAGATTTTAGTTTCCGTAAAGCATTATCAGTAGGATCGCTATCACAATCGCCCTACTTTTAGCTTTACATTACCTGTTCTTATCAGCTAGTTGACAGGCTTAACACCCATCTATAGATTTGCTAATGTTTGTTAATTGCTTTCTGGCAGGTAGAAATCGTTGAGCAAGAATCCGCCCCTATTAAGACTTATCTAAAGCTAAGATTGATTTGGGACTCTATTTTGATTTGGTCAATTTGGATTTACACTCAAACAAAATAAAAATATATTCTTACCTTTTATTTTGTCCAAACCTTTTTGTAACAACTATTGTGTGGCTTTTTTATTCTCCCACTTCCTTTTGTAATGGGTTGACCTCGTAGCCTAAAAACCATTTGTTGTGTTGTTCCATCAGGCTAAGCCCTTTGTTTTCATCAATCTTCCACCTCTAGCGAGTAACTATGAGAAGCATGACGGTGTGTGGTCACCTCCGCAAACAGGTTCGGAGCTGCGCTCGCGCACACCGATGCGATGGCGCCCGTAAATAACCCATTCAAATTTTAACGACTCACATAACAAGCTACACCGAGCCCACGGCACTTTTTCATAGATCTTCCAATACAAATCTCACTTTCCTTAGCACCGTAACACAGTGATACAATCTACCCGTTACGTACCATGTCGCAACTAGCATAAAATAATCTGCAGCGACATTTATTTTGTTACAAGTAGCGTATAGAACAGATGTTCTCGTGTAGATAAAGTGTATTCAACTGTCATAACAGTTTGTTATGTTTGTTTGTACCTACCTAACATTACTTTATGACGCCATTTCGTTTCTCCTCTTTCTAAACATGGTAATCTCTATTGAGAAACTTATGAATAGCTATCAAACTGTCATTAATTTTGGACACTTATCATTAATCTTTTAGTTTTTTAATCTGAGCACTATGTAATTACCTATGTAGATTAAGTTAGATTCGACCTTGCTAAATGCTCAAACTATTTTATCTAATGATACACTGAAGATGGATTTATTGACGGTCTGTAAGATTTCCTTGCGATGATTACGTCTATCACGGTCGATGGTGACGGATACAACAATCGCGTTTACCGTGATAAATTCCGTTCGGTAATTGTGGACTATTGATAAAAGATGTATCTGTGGGAATGACAGAAATGCAAATGTTGTCGATACTTCACTCCGACGCGAATGTGGAGGGTACTCGATTCCGAGAGCTTACAAATAATAAGTAGAGATTGACGTTCCTGTCGGTCGGTCACGTGTGATCGGGGGGTCCGAAATGAAAGTGGCAGCGTAGGCGGCGGACACGGCCCGTTGATACCGGCCTCTTGACTATCTTGAGAATGGACATCACAAGTCCTCAAGCTACCGATAACCCCTAACTACCATTAACCAGTTTACAAAAACGTTTATATGAAAAGCTTGTAAAAATTTAAATAAATGAAATGATATTATTACTAGGTACTTCTTCTTACTTATACTTGTGGGCTATATGAAAGAGTTTGCTCGTGACAACAAGTGTAAGGACAAGAAGGTGTGACTAGTCGGCATTAACCTTTTTATTATAAGCGTTGAATATTTTCATTAAAATTGTAATCAAGATTGCAAACTTGTTGCTCGCTACGCAAGGTTATGACCGTGGATTCTAAATCATTAGTTTCAGTCGTGGGCGGTGTAGTTATTGTTTATTCAGTGGTTTTGGTCTTTCCACTTACAATTAGTCAGGAATCTTTCAGTCGCTTTGATATATTTGTAAGATGAAAACATTTCACGGCATACATATTAATGCCGCTTGTTTTAATTCAGCTAGGATTTTGTTCCTTTCTTGAATAATTTAGCATAATGGCGTATACAATTGGTGTTGAATTGCGGCATACGCTAAACTCATCAGGTAGTCTGTCGGCGCGGCGTGTTCTTGACCTCCACTCGATGGTGACTCATGGAGTTATGGCGGACTGACGCGCCTCCATGTGGGAAAGAAAAGGAAGCAATGTGAATTCTTCGCTAGAATTCAACAATAGGAAGACAATGTAATTTCTTTTCAGAAAGCTCTTAATAATTGGGTGAAGTCTCTGTTTCATGATTGGATTAGTTAAGCTTTTTTTTCTAAATTTTATGCAAAGATTTACTTATTTCTCAACTATTAAAAAAACATTTTGGTTAAAAGGTTCCCAAAATAATTTTAATGATGACGCATTTTAGTTTACTCACTGCGTTTTTATAAACAGAAATAAACTTGTCCATAAATACATGACGTTTACAAATGACTAGAATAAACTATTACCGTTTAATTAAAAATATATTTTGATAGATAAACTAACTTTCTCGTAACGAATCGGGAATCTAATTTCTTTTTAATTTCGACCTGTTCAATGCAATGAATAATTACTGTTCATTCATTAAAAATCAACTTATTCGAATACTTCGGAAGGAAAGTCGTTCCGAAACATTTTATTTATTAGCCCTTTAATTTTATTGCCGGCACTTATCAACGGCTCTCCCTCAAATGATCTAAACTCGTGCTTCGATAGATTTTAACTGCTGAGCTCGTAAATTTTTCACTTTCACTAATATGTTTTCGAGACAAAACTAAGATAACATGACCGTTGTTACGGCATATTGATTTGTTAGTTTAGGGAAAATGTTTTCGTTTGGATATTTATTTTAGTTGCATTAGGTAAATACGCCTCAACATACAGATTAGGCATTCATTACCTATTAATTTTCTGTAAAAAAATTGTTCATACAAAATTGAACCTATGTACTATTATAACATGAGTATAAAGTCAGTATATAAGCAAATAAACTGACTAATTCTATGTGTAGATAAGTGCACAAAATCGTCTGTTGTTCTGTTGTGTCTTCCGAACGTGATCAACCAGAGTTTTTTTTACAGATTCATATAAATTACCTTGCTTAAATACTTAGAGAAGTATATTTTAATGAATTATGTGATTAGGGTTTTCTGGTGACCTTACTATTCAGAGGCCAGGACTGTAAGTACTTTTAATAGCATGATCTTGTGAATCGAAATCCAAAACAGGAAATTAATTTATCTAGTCGCTGAGTTCTCGTATATGATTGTGTATGGCCATGTTTCCAGCAGCTTTCTTCGTCACATCTGTATGCGTGACATGGCTCGCGTGATTGTGTAGGTAATGACAAATAGCCAGCCTCGCTTCTTTGTCGGCGCAGCCGCACGACAATCCTCATTGTCTCTTCTTGTCTTCCTCTCGTTTCGTCCCGAGTATAATGTACTTTCAAGACTGGACAACTTAGGTATACTATACACTTATTAGCTTTCATTTAGTTGACAGTAAATGTAGTATGTATTATATATTCCAAAAAAAAAACATTAATTCTTGATAATGTGCTAAAAATAATAAGGACCTAATTTGTGAGGTCTAAGTTATTTACATAAACGAAAACATGAATTTGTATTTAAAATTAGCCCAATTATACCAAAACATATATTTCATATATGTTATACAGCATATATTTTTTTATAATAAAATTAACCATATTTTGACAATTACCGTTACGCATAATGTCAAGCGAATTATATTATATTAGTTGCGGAAATTTATCAAGGGCTCAATACACTTTCAAAATTTAATATACAGGGTGTGGCGTAATGAGTGGATAATAGGGTACCTGCGGGTAGGGGCCATTGTGGCGGTTCAGAAAAATATTTGTTATGCTCAGTAAAAGTGCCTCGGTTTTCGAGATATTCGACATTTTCGAACAAACGAAAGCAAGTAAAATTTTAGTGAAATCTTATTTTAAAAACATAACTGTGCTTGTGTTATAAAAATAATAGTTTCCATTCGATAGCACATCTATCCAAGAATACTATCCAAAAAACAGATAGAAAAAAAAAATTCATTTGCAGTCTGGGCGCCAAAAATAGTGACGAAGGGTGAAATATTTCTTAAATTTCGAAAATGTCGAATATCTCGAAAACCGAGGCACTTTTACTGAGCATAACAAATATTTTTCTGAACCGCCACAATGGCCCCTACCCGCAGGTACCCTATTATCCACTCATTACGCCACACCCTGTATACTTTGACATACCCTTGAAGCTTGAACGAATTTGAAGGTTTCCATTTGACACGAAGAATGAGATATTACCTAAATTTCAATTTATTTATTTTGTTGAAAGTATGTTACATATGATTACAATATTTGCGAGACTGGAAAATACAGTAACAGCAGTACAGTACAGTATGCAGCAACAATGTGTCGCGTGACACAGTTTTTAATTTTGTAAATGCATATCACGTTAAGAAAAAAATTTTTACAATTAGGTAACTTTTATATTTTAATTCATTTTATTTTATAGTTTAGTTACAAAAGCAGTTAACAATCCATATGAAAAATAAACTAGGCAGGTCAATAACTTATTTACTAAGTCTACTGTCCTAATAAATATAAAATGAAAACCTATATCTTTAACCCCGACGTTTCGAATGTGTTGCAAGTAAAAATTGGTGAATATCCAAATAAACATGTATGTCGATCGCGAAAGTTTACGAAATACTAAATTGGGGACGTTCCATAAACCATGTGCTCTGGTGTGTGGTCTCGCTGCAGACGCAGGAAACCGCAGGTTCGCAGAAGCTCAGCGTAAACACTGCGCCGAACGCACTTTAACGTGGCGATATACCGCGAGACATTCCTCAGTACCGCTACACGATTGACAGGCTTTCGACCGGTCAAAGTATTTCCTTTGTCAGCTTTATTTCCATTTTCAAAGCATTTGTGCAAGTAGTGACTGATTCTCAGTTGTTCCTTGAAACTTGTTTCTAACTCTACTACTGGGAATGATTCGTTGGTATGGGGCAGCGCAGTTGGTGCCGCAAAACGTAAAAACTAGCATTTATCAACAGTATTTATGGGGGGTTCAAAGCACCTGTAGTATTTTTTTTATTAATAATTTACAGTGTAACAGACAGCTGAATCTAAACTAATTAGATACCTAATTAAACTAAAATCTTAATACAAGATAAGTAGTATATTATTAAAAGGCAATTAACCACGATGCGACGTGAAAAATGATTGTGTATCAATGTCCTTTATTCTTTACTGTACACAGAAAACAATACAAAAAATTCATAAGTTATACATGTACAAAGGCGAGCTTAACCCTAAAAAGAGTTCGCTTCCAGCAAACCTTTGAGGCTCGAGATAGGCGATTTTATAGAAGTAGGACGTGTACGTAATAAAGATAAATTAAAACTAAGTTTTTAAGTGGCTTAAAAAACCTAATTACTTTAAAGATACATGTAAATACAGTATAAATACAAAATACTATATAATAATGTACATGCATGTTCCGTGCATCAAAAAGTCATTAACATTGAAGGATTATAAAAATAAATTCGCGTTCGCCGGCGGTCGCCACGACACATTCCAAACAGCTGATCAAAGCGGAGGTATTGATGAAGTGATGCAATGCTAATGTACCGAGGAGACGAAACACGGTCGCAACTAGGCCGCACCAAATGAATCTCCGAAAACTGGAAGTAGATTTAACGGTTTCATTTTTGTTGCGACACGTGACGCAGGGCGGTAACAAGGGTTAAGTTCTGTTGAAATGTTTTGTGGCATTCTTGACTGGCCTCATAGCTAAGTTGGTAGTAACCCTGCCTTCTGCGCTGTAGGTCGTGAGTTCGACCACCTTTCTGTCCAGGTACTGGTGTGCCCACCTCCCAACTTCAAGATGAGACTCCATGTTATCATATTAATGCATTTTCATCGAAGCTACTCCAATTTTAGCTCAATCGGTTGGAGAGTCAACTGGTTTAAAATTCAGTTGCAAATTTTGACCTAAACAAACGTACAAACATTGCAAGTTAAACAAATCCTGAATACGGTTCTGCTTCCTCGCGGCGAGTGACATTGTTTGTTCCGGTCACTAAAATGTTTGAACAGACCCAAGAGTATGATGTTAATCGGGCTCATGTGAATTTTATCTCTACTAACCCTGAGACCCTACACGTGGAACAATAACAGGAATTACAAGTTAAGAGTTACGGAAGAAAAACGCTAATGTGATAGAGCATAGAGATTGTGTCAACGGAAGAAAAACTCAAAAAGTCAATAAACATCTGAGGCTAATTTAAAAAGTTATACAACATTCAAGCAGTCAGAGCAAAGTTATCATCATGCAGATACAAAGCACGGCGCATGAGGGCGGATAGCCGGCAAATGCCTGGAAAAATATAATATATTAATTTGAAACAAAATTACCTTGCTTCTTCTGCGGGGTTCCAGGTTAAAACTATGTTATAAACCTTAAAAAAACTTCAGCCTCTTGCGTAGTAGTAAAGTAAAGGAGAATAAAAAAAATACTTTTACTATTAGTTGATCGTGAAATTATGTTTACAATAATCATCGCAAGAGATCTTAGGTGCAATGGCAGTTTAAAAAATATATCGAAAAATTACGAAATGTTCTTCAAGATACATTCGATACTGTACTGTATACATTATCAGCTTTGTTTGCCCTAATAATGTAACCCATATCGACGAATTCGATCAGTTGGAGTTATTAATATTCAAACTTAAAAATTTTCTTCTTAAGATCTACGCGTATGATATACCTACAAGCATCATTTGGAAAGACTAAAATTAAAACACACAGGTAGTTTAGAGTTTAAGAAAACATCGGACACGTCACTGATTTCTTGGCTCAGTGCCGCTCTTTCGAGATATTGAACCAAGGATAGGTAAACGATCCTTACCCACATCCGCCTCAGTTTCGGGAATAACACTAGCTTAGGCGCGTGGTTCCATTCGAGTATATTTTAAACTAATTTTAAGTTTGATTATGTTGAGAGATGTGATGTTCCAGGATAAGTCATTTCAGCTAAATTAACTTTGTAAGAGTTAATGGTTATTTAATAAACTTGTTGGATTTCAACTTTAATTATGTGGCGAAGGTCATTACAAATATTTTTTCAGGTTATTATAAATAAGTTTTTGGGTGATATATTGTTCTTTTAAGTAAGCTATTGCAATAATACAGTTAACTTTACTTTTAAATCTGTTTTCAGCTGGTTGCTGGAAAATCGTTCTAAATATAGTAGGTAGGTTAAGTTACATAATAGCTTCTAACAAATACCGTACAGACGAGACTTACTAAATGGAACACATAGATCTCCGTTTTTTATCAAATCCGCAGACATATAAAGAGGCATATACAGACAGACATACGATCTTACTTTACTTATACACACATTAAATAATTATTAGTTTGTTTTCAATGTTAGCTTTTTACTTTCAACTCCTTTGTAGTTCGAACTAATGGGTGTTTTTAGGAAAGGATTTATTTGTTTTTGTATTTGGCTCATTTTCACATACACTTCAGTTGAAATAGTAGAAGGCAGAGCTTGCTCCGTCGAATCAACATTTGTATTCGCAAATATATTCATGAACATAAATAAATAAAATCAATTTATTTTTCTTGAAATTCCGATTCTGATAAATTCGGATCGCCCTGAAAAGTCGTTATTCTGTTTATAAGTTATTCAAGTAAAGTACGAGTAATGCTGTAGGTTTATTATATTTATATATTATATTATTATTCTATGTGGTGTACAATAAAGAGTTGTCTATCTATCTATCTATCTATCTATCTTTATTAGGTCAAGCTTTTCTCTCTTAACATCGATGATATATAATTGATTTGATAATATGAACAGCAGTAGAACTCACACCAAGTTCGTCCGGGGAAGTACTGCCACCATGCCCTTTTCTGCCGCCAAGCAGTAACGCATTCACGTTACTGTGTTCCGGTTTGAAAGGTATGGTTGCCGGTGAAATTACAGGCACATGAGACATTCCACCTTCACGTCTCACATTTACAGGCGCATACGATGCGACGTGGGTCTTGTCATAACTAGTATGGGAGGACCCAAGTTGCATCGACTGTTATGGGCAGAGGTTACCACTTAACACCAGGTGGGCCGTCGGCTTGTTCCGTAACTGTATCACATAAAAAAAAACTTTTAACCAAATACACAACAATATTTTGTTGCTTTTGGCTGCTGAGACATATAGACATATAGAGCAATAGTCGATGTCACTCAAAAGAAATTAAGGCAAATTCAATATGCGTTAAAAATAATGCAACAGGTGATCAGTAACACCTTCTCAACAGGTGATTGGCATTTCTAGTTCATACCCTGTGTTGTGATATTTCACGGTGATTAGCATTTAGTACGAAAGAGATAGGTTGTGGTAACTTGTAGCGGTATCATATCATATCGCTAGAAAACCAATATTACAGGCTCCGATCGATGAGAAGACTATCGATGTAGGTTTAGAAGTTTTAGGGGATAAAACTACGGAAGCTATTTATAATAACATAATAATATAATAGTAGCAGTAGAACTTGTGCCAAGTTCGCCCGGAGAAGTACTGCCACCACACCTGGTAATCTGCCGCCAAGCAGTGATGCACTCGTGTTGCTGTGTTCCGGAGGGAGTGGGTGCCGGCGAAATTGCAGCCGCATGAGACGTAACATCCCCTTCTCCAAGTGATGGACGCAACGCAATGTGACTTGGGTCATCTCGTACTTTCATGGAGTGGACTTGAGTCGTATTGCTGTTGTGTATGGGCGGCGGTTACTACTTAACATCAGGTGAGTCGTCAGCTCGTTCCATCACCTCAATAACAGAAAAAACGCAACTGGACAGTACTTATTGGAAATTTGCAATTTCATATACCTACATGTATGTATAATGATAATTGTGGTATTAGCCATGGTCTTTCATGTCAAAGATTCGTCAAAAACCATACCGTTTTATATACGTTGCAATTAAATATAGCCTGATTGAATTTTAAAATGATAAAACCTTTTCAATCGTTACCTAGAACTCAGTCATATTAAGTATTTCGTGTCCATGGGAAAATTGATTTAACAAATCGGAACGTTGGTAACGCGACGGCCATATTAAGTCAACGGCTCTACGAGTCGAGGCGAGTTTCTTTAAATAACTACGTCATTCACAGCCACTCTACCGTATAAGCAGATGAAACACGAGGCAGTTACTTGAGCAAACAAACTCATTAGTCATTATCGAGAAAGCACCAATCTGTTATGAAAGTCAAAGACATCGGTGAAAATGATCGATCAACATTCACCACTACTGTTTCTCTACTGAATTGTATTATCAATGATTCAATTATACGCTAACACCTTTCGTTAATCGGAATGAAATTAATTCTAAGAAATTAACCAGAGAATAGACAGTCAACTGTTGAACATTATGTAACGGAATCGATTCATTCCGACGTCTGAGAATTCTCACGAAAATTTAGCGTGTTTGATTGATAGGTTTGTGTAGGCGGCTTTCATTTACAGTTTCTACAGATATCATTCTCTAACGCCAACAGTTTCTTTGCAGTCTTCCCAGTCGAAACATCATTAGCTAGAAGTTAATACTTTTGTTAGGACGCCCAGTCATAATTACTAATAATTACATATTATAGTAGCAGTAGAACTTATGCCAAGGTCGTCCGGTGAAGTACTGCCACCATACCCATTTCACCCCCAAGCAGTAATGCATTCGCGTTACTGTGTTCAGGTGTGGTTGCTGATGAAATTACACTCAATTGAGACATTCCACCTTCAAGTCTCATGCTACGAGCGCATACTGTGTGACTGGGTCTTGTTTTACTTAAGTAGGGGAGGACCCAAATCGTATTACTTGTCATGAGCAGAGGTTACTTAACACCAGGTGGGGTAATCTAAAGGTTGTCTGGAAGAGATTGCTCATTTCAATAACACCGCCCATTGTCATCCACATTTAGTGTACACGAAAATGTTCTTTTTTAATAAGTTTTTCTTTTTGAATTGTGGTTTACAATAAAGAGTTATTGTATTGTAATCTAATCTTTTCATAAATTAATTACATATTTTTTTGCATTTATTTGCAATTATCGTGCATATTACATTAAATATTTTGAAATTAGTGTTACTTAAATTCAGTATGTCCGGCTGTTACGGGTTCTTATTGTACTTACATATATGGAATGCTATTTTAGCCTGCTGAGATCGCAATTTAAACTTTTTTACCTTGTCGTTAACAAGTCTTGGCGTATAATATTAAATAATCAATGTTTCGTAACACCTCTTTCTCCAAACTTGATTCACACTGGAGATCGTTTACATTTCTTGTTATAGAGGTTAATATTTACATCGATTGAACGGGATTGTGAAAACTATTCGAATACTCACTATCTCGTATTTATATTAGAACATATGATGATTCGGGTAAACAATATTTATAAAAAATAAAAAATAAATATTAAAAATTTCTGCGAATAGAAGATAGCGAAAATAGGTTCACGAATTTTCTGAGAAAAGCTAGATCAATTTCAAGTGGAAATTTCATACAGCGCCATCTAGCCCCAAAGTAAGTTAAACATAACCTTGTATCATGGGAACCAGAGAACTGATATAATACTTTTTTTTGTAAATACATACATATAATATATATTGACACCCAGACACACAACAAACATCTATATTCGTCTTACAAATATTTGTCCAGGGTGAGAATCGAGCCCACGACCTATGCATGGAAGGCAGGGTTACTACCAACTGAGCTGTGAGGTCAGTCAGTCAAATTATGGTTACGAAGATCTACAAAATTAGTCGCTTTTCGTCTTTACTTTACATCATTTATTGCGTGAGAGCGTGGGGGTCTAGCGGTACTGACCCCCGAGTTTCAATCCGGAGGTCGCCGGTTCAAATCCCGACGTGCACCTATGAGTTTTTCGATTGAAAGATTTATGTGCGCAATACCACGTTCTCAAAACGGTGACGGAAAACATCGTGAGGAAACCGACATGTCCTAGAACTAAAACTTCGAAGACATGTGTCGAGTGCACGAAAGGAGCCTCTTTGAGGCGCACTTACAATCCTTTCACCACACTGGTTCGACAGAACCGGTGACTCGAAGAAGAAGATCATTTATTGCTATTAAAAGCTATGCTGTGACAGGTTCGATTATGCCGAATTGTCTTTACATTGAACGCTTTTTGCATTCAAATCAACTATGATGTAACGCTAACTATTTTTTTAGACTCCGGATTAAACCATTGTTATTCGAAGTGGAGTTACTTGTCAATTCTATATAAAAAGCGGCGGCACTTCCGTTTGACTGTTGATACGCGCGTGTTTTCGTTTAACGAGTGGTGTATGTGTGATTTCTAATTTATAGAGTCGTTTTAGTCACCGAAATAATGAAGAATTATAAAAGTTTATTAAAATTTATGGTCATTTTCTTTCATGATTATAGTTAAGAAAGTTTTAGGACTAACGAGGTTATATATAAAAAATGCGCGCAACATAAATTAAATTAAATAAATATTGGTGGACATTTCACACAGCGCCATCTAGCCCCAAACTAAGCTAAGCACAGATTGAACTATGGCAACCAGATGACTGATAGAATACTTTTTCTTTTTAAGCTATTGCATAGCTTCTATCGCGGGCCTTGAGCGTGGAGACCGAATCCAGAAATTCCATAACGAAAAAAACCTAACACCCCCCCACTCCGACCGGCACAGCGGTGATACTTTTTAGTTCCATCTATCGATAAATACCAGAACTTTTAATGACTTTTTGAAATATCACGCGCAATAGCTTTACCGCGGCAGTCTCCGAGTGCCACACGTCTTTTTTTTTCAAAATAAATTACATTGACCTACGTTAACCCCTAATCTTCTGTTCTATATAACCAATATTTATTCGATTGCGCGGTGTTTATACTGAATCAGAGGTCAGAGATAATAATTAGTACATATAAATTACCTGTAAGCAAAACAAATAACATTTATAAATTTGTTTACGTGACGAATTCAGGAAATCTGTATTCAGAGAAAAGCAAAATTACAGATAGTTGAAGATCTTCAAAGAAAAATAAAGAGTGAATTAATTCATTGGATTACCCGAAGTCATAATTGAACTGATAGCTACTCTAACATAACTCTAACTAACTAGATTTTAGAGCAGGTAAGTTATACAGGTATTTGTTAGTAGTAACCCTGCCTTCTGCGCTGTAGGTCGTGGGTTTGATTGCCACCCAGGGCAATAATTTTAGTCACAACAGATGTTTGTTCTGTGTCTTGGTGTTAATATATACATATGTCTACAAGAAAAGTATACAAGTATTATTATATCAATTGTTTGGTTCCTTTGATATTTTTATTCCTATGCTTAGCTTTATTTGGGGCTAGACGGTGCTGTGTGAAATGACCACTGACATTTTTTTATACTTCAGTCCTAAGCAATAGGTAATACAATACTATTGAGAATATTATTCATTTGCAGCCTGATTTCATAAAAAAAGTACTGCATCGAATCTTGTCTTTAATGTATAATTTTAACAGACATTTTTACCATTAAAATTTTCTAAAATGTTATTGCTATTGTAAAAAACATGACTTAGCTGAATTATTCGTAGGAATGCAACGAAGTCTATGACCTCATCGCTTACATCACCGAGATTTTCTCGATGTGTGAAATCTAGTAAATGAAGCACCATTGAGACCCTGTAGCGCGAACTGGCCTGACCCTGTACACATGATACAAATAAATAAATAGACATGAATAAAAAAAAAAAGTGAGCCTTCACGGGACGCCTGGCAGATGTGAAACATCGACATTATTTTGTAAGAAACTAAGTACCCATCACTAATAATGTTTATGATTTGTCGTAACCTTGAACGGACCAATCAGCGCTCATGCCGTGGCGACGCGTCGCCAAGCCAGAGATCGGTTTTACGTGCGGCTATAGATGTTTCAGATCAAAAATGCTACGACAATTATAGCTCGATAATGTTTACTTTCTTTACACATTAGGTATATTATTGGCTTTTAAATAACTCTTTACAGTCGTGATTCAGTTAATATTGTATAAATTACTGTGTAATCGAGACCGGCTTAATTTTAATCAATAAAGCATGCGCCCAATTAAGTTGCTCAACTGGATGTATTATTAAACTTTAGGTTATAAATAAATACAAAAAGGTCATTGAACATTATTTTTAAAGCCTATCGAGTTTTGTTTTTCAGGATTTAGTTTAAGTGGATTCAGTAAAAGATGTTCAAAAATGGAGGGATAACAAAACCTGTTAATGTCTTTTATTCCACTACCCACTCTACTCCATTGTAAAGATTTTAGATTTTGACTATTCGTCTTAATTTCTTATTATTTCCATTCACAAATATCATTTAAATACTATCAATATTAACAATTACTTTATCTTGTGATCCTACCTCCTGATTTGAATATTCACACCACAAGTGGTAACGTTAAGTCACCAGCCCTACAACCCTCTTCTTGATAGAGCAATGAGCTAATGCAAAGAGAGACCAAGACACGTATAAAGATGCTTTTAGAAAGATTTTTCATAAGTATTCAAAGGCCCTTTGTGAAATTTGCCGTCATTTGGTGCAACAAGCTGATGGCAAGTTCTCGCGATGACATCCGAGATTCCGTCTGATGATTCACTGCACTATGCAAAAGCTCATTTACATATCAAATTGATGAATACATCGCTCGTAAATTTTATATTTATCATACTAACTTATTTGCGGAAAATTAATACTACCAATGTAATGAATACTACCAAAGTGTTTGTTACATTTTTTGGATAATTTAGGTACAGACATGGATAAGATGGGAGTGAAGTGTATCGAATTCGTGACAATTAATTATTTGAAACTGTGTCAGTGTAAATTAATATGAATATTGGTGGACATTTCACATAGCGCCATCTAGCTCCAAATTAAGCATTGCTTGTACTATGGCTAACATACAACTGATGGTATATTTTAAATACTTTTTTGTAAATGCAAACATACATATAATCGACATTACCTAATACATATTAACACGCTGACACTGAACAATCTTATATGCTCGTCACACAAATGTTTGTCCTGGGTGGAAATCGAACCCACGATCTACAGCGCAGAAGGCAGAGTAACCGAGCTCTGAGGCCAAATCCTTATCAGTCCGGATATCTTCATCACAAAGTTTTCTAAGCCAGGAGGTTCCATATTATGTATCCTACTGTAAATTAAGCAAACAGTGAACGCTGGTTTACGACGTCCGGCCGTCACAGAGTTCAGTGCGCAGAAGCGGTAAAGCAACGGACGCGACATAATCCCAAATTAGCCGCTGCGAATTCTATGCGCGATGGTTAGTAGTAAATAGGTATTGATGGTAAGTAAGTTAAATTAAAGATGTTAATGTGTAAAGATGATAAGTTAAGTTTAAGAAGGTAAGTATTCTTGGTACAGTACAAACTTTTTCTTGTTTTTTTTTAGACTAAAAATTGTATGTCCGAATTGAACAAACTGTTCGAAATTTGTAGCATATTTTTAAGTAATTTTTTTATAAGACAGTTTACAATAAATATTTTCTGATTTCTAAATACGTGTTTAATATCTTTGTATTAGTTAATCATGGCATCGTCGCGGCACGGTGTTAGAGTGCTTAACTATGTGTTGATTGAACCCACGTTGTAAGTTTAAATATTTTAACGTTTAGGAACCATGGATCGATTTTTTAATAATTTTCGAAAATAATATAAATAAAATAGGTTTATATGATTGATATATATAACTTTTTCAATGTGTATAAGTAAACATTTTCAAAACATATAGAAAAAACTTTAGAAAATTAAGAGCAATATGTTTTTCTACATTTTACAGTATACCTATACATAATTATATTGTATCCTTCATAAAGTATACTTATTTACAATATGAGCTTAGTTTAAGTATGCACAAGTTTTTCTTTTTTACGGGTACATTCTTATTATAAGAAGAGCTTTATTTTGCTTTTATTTATTTTATAATTTAATAACTTACTACCTTTTCACGGCTGCACACGTGTATTATTAGAAATTAGCCTATAAGTTATTCTAGGTATCCTGTGTTTAAAATTTCAGTATTTTATAGTAAGTTAGAGTCTATAGTTTTGGCGTGAAAGAGTGTCTAAATTACATCCGTCAATACATCCAATCAAACACACTTTCACATTTACAATACTAGTGTGATAAACTTACCTGCAGATGTTGGAGCGATCGTGCACGCCACATGTGTTAATTGAGGTTTGTTTAAAGTTGAGTCTCATTACACTGATAAGGTTTATTTATTAATTAGTAAGAAAGTAAAAGTACATATTACAATAAGTGAATGGAGGGTGAGGGTGAAGTTACTAAAGCAACGAGATGACTCAAGTTTCGAAGCAGAAAATAGGTTATATGAGAAGGCTTTCACAGATGTAGATGACATTTACAGTCAGCAATGTTTTTGCTTGTTCCATGAAGAAAACCAAGGCTAGATAAGATCTGTTGATTTTTTTCTCGAAGGTTGTAGGTTAGGTTATTTCAAAGGATTATTTATCTTCGTAAATATATGGAAATACCTACGTAATAATGCGAAAAAATTTCACAAATCTGATTTTTGTAATTTAATAGATATAGATAGCTAATAGATATTGGTGGGCATTTCACACAGCGCCATCTACACCCAAAGTAAGTTAGCAAGAATAGCTTGTATCATGGGAACCAGACAACTGTATAATACTTATATACTTCTTTTGTAGATAAATATCAGCACCCAGCCACAGAACAAAAACACCTATATTCATCACACAACCATTTGCCCCAGATGGGAATCGAACCCATGACCTACCGCGCAGAAGGCAGGTGAATACCAACTGAGCTGTGAAGCCAGTCAAAATATAAATCTGCAAAGAACAAACAGTTTGTACAGTTTCACTGAGAATACATTGCGTAGTGAAGAAGTGAGTTTCTACTGCTTCATAACTCGTACCTATACCGTGCTAAAAGCGATGTCAGATCAATCATAGGGTAAGTACTCCGGTACATTGAATACAGTAGGTGTAATTACTATGCTTTTGCTGTCGGCACACGCAGATAATTATAGGCAGATAGACAGGCACTCAAGGCTTGGTGAATAGTGCGTAGACTTTTAGTTAGGAATGTAACTCAAATTTATTTTATACTTTGGTTTATAGTGTGCCTTTCGGCGTTGCATTTTCAATTAAAATAGTCCTTATAACATTTAATATTACCTAATTTTGAAAAAAATTAAATCAGGTAAGGTGAATAGTTAATACTTGCGGTATAGTGTTACAGAAAAAACTACGATGTCTGTAGCTTACAATAAAATGAATTAAGATAATGGTTTTTGTTATGATTAATTTAATAGGTAATTACAATATAAAAAAAAATGCAAAAATCATGCCCCTTCAAATGGTTCAAATTTTAGATGCCCTCTTGTCATGTACTATATTCTATACTTTGTATAATACATATAGAATTCAAACTGATACCAACCTTTCGTTGACAACCGTTATCTAGCCTCAAAGGTTTGGTGAAAAATCAATTTTTAGCTTTTTTTTAATTTATATGTAATTTTTTTTTGTGTAAAATAAAGAATAAAGTATAAGTCAAACCGAAAAACTGAAAAACAAGAAGAAAGTTAGGTCACATGTTTTTACATACTTGAGCGACATATGTCATCATAATTGGAAATCAATATTTATAAACTATGCACCCAAACCTCTAACGTGAAATAATTTACCTACTGTTGAAATCTGCATCAAAATCAGTAGTTTCCGAAATTAGAATTATAATTTTTCAAAATTAGCGTAACTTCATATCCGTCTCCGCAGGGACAATTGACAATTATTGTCACGAAGTTATTATTTATTAATTTATTCAATACATTTACGATGATGGTGACATCATGCAACATGCAAGTGGAGTTAAAATTAATGACTAATAAATAGCTTTCTATGTATATTGGCTCTAATGAGAGCATCTAGTTTTGTTTGGTGATTTATCGAGCCAACACTAGATCGAACCAAGAGTAATACTAATTCATAGACAAGCAAAGTCAAGTGAAAAACAATAGACAGGTAAATAACTTACACGCCTCGGTAAACCGGTCTCAGTGCATAGTTTAGGAGACAAAATCAAGACATATTTTATTAAGATAAGGATTGGGACATGTAGAAACCTATTGAAATGCAAAATAATTCAGACAGGAATGATTAATTTACTAGAATAATTGTCGAGCAACTCCGTTTCGTGTTATTTGGTAACGAATAAACACCTGCATTCAAAAATACGACGGCATTCAATTAAATCCGACTGTCCCATAGACTTTCTTGAATTAACTGTTCTCAAGGTTTTCTCAATTTTAGGATCTTAAATCTCTTATAATTCATATTTGTTAAATAGGTTACTATCTCCGAAATATTGAAGCACCATCTAAAAAGCTCCTAGCCCACTGATATAGCAGGTTCTCAAACAAAAACTTACATGCAAAACTAGGTGTCAAATAAAATTGTCATAAGATTACCGAAATCTAGAATTGAAGGTCATAGAAGCCGTTACAAAGGCTATGCTAATGTCAGTAGTGGGCGATTGCCTGATTCAATTGTTGTGGGTGTTCAGCTGACGCGAAGGCCAAAGCCTCCTGTTCTGGCGCAAATATGGAGCTTCGAAATCTCTAACTTTACCCCGTGTATAAAAATAAGCTCAAAAAGCTATGGAAAAAACTCAAAAAGTTTCCATACAGGGCATAAGAATGTCAAAGTCTCTTTGTGGACGAGAGACATACTTTCATATGATGTTCCGTCAAACCAAATGAGACATGTAAATTATTCCCGATTCTCAAAAATCATTATCACGACCAGTCAAAATTCGGTTGACATTGGTTTGTGAAAAGGTTAGAGCACGATTTCGTGTCGTGCCACAAAGGCATTATGTGAAGCCACGTGCTAGCGATAAAATAATTCAATTCGTTTTTATTCAACGGTTTCGCGTGATATGATTAAATAATTATAGCAATCGGAATCCGATTCGGTGGGTGGTCAAGTTCGGATTGATCTCTCCGAGGCTAAAAGTGATAGGCTATTGTCTCTTATAACTGTTGAATATATGGTAGTTGTGTCACAATAAGTCTCATTTTAGGTGATTACAACTTAGATCTCTTTGTAGTCACCCTGAACTATTCTGGTGCCAGTATAACGTACGATGCTAATATTTCATTGGACGAAATTTGCACAGAAGAACAGTAAATTCACCTGCTTCTATTATATGAGATATTCGGTTTTTGATTACGCTATAACAGGGAATAATTAAATCAAACTGGATTGCACTGCGTCACTCTTTAAAAGAACAAACGATGGAAAGGTTCATTCATGTTTTAGCGCAATCCATCTGAGAAGCCTGTCGAGGCACTAGCACAATTCTTCAAGTTATATGTAATTTTTGGAGTGTGGCATTTATTTTATATTATACTCGGACTGAATACAGTAGAGAGATACTTAATGAGACTAATACTAAGGATAGTAATATAAATACTTAAATAATTGAATCAGCAGTATTTGCAATATTAGACATTTCAATTACAGACCATTGCACTATTTAAACGTAGCCGGAGATGATCAGCGACAATTGTCAATACTCTGACATCTTTCTTACTGAAATCGATATGGACATATTGAAGAAGTTACCAAAAAACCTAATCAGTGCGGTTAAAGTAAGAAACAATGTGAACGTTGACAGTAGCATTTCGTCTCCTCCAGGATAGTTTATTATGATAGTGACTATGTAGCCACTTCAAATATTTATCAAGAGCACTGAAGCTCAGCTTGATCCATTAGTGTGCAATATCGCTATCGTTCTGCAAATTAGATAAGTCTTGTTGGTTTTGTGCAGTGCTCGTGACCGGCGCACTGTTTTTGGGTCAGCTATTTCGAAACCAGGTATTCCAGTGATTCATTCAACTAGAATAGTTTTCAGAGATGTTCGTCATTGGTCTACCGAGCTGCTGCTTACAAGTACAATTCTGGACGACAATATTTTAATGTGAATTATTTGCGGAATGAGCTGTAAGCCCACTAGAAACCCGTCCTCTTCTCTTACATAGATATGGGAATACTCAAGTCGCATTGTATTACGCCTTATCTGAGGCGTGAAGTTGGAATTTCTTATGTGCCAGCATTTCCACGCAACTATACCTTTCTTCATAAAGGTTTACTGACTTTACTTCCCTTGACGAAATTGGTACTAGTTATGTAGAGTACTTTAGAACATTTTATATTATATAGAATAGTTTAATTCAGCAGTCTCTATACTAATTAAATTTGAATGAAGCGTGTGCAAACAGTTATTTCATTTGTAGGTGATAGCTTCAGGTGCCCTGATTCGATAACCGCACAGGAAAACAGGTGTTTACAGGCTTAAATAAAAATGAAATATACCTATTCAAATCGCGAACTTTGGAAAAAACTAAAATACACATCTGTTTGAAAACTTTTTTGCGTCAACATGTCTTGCAATGAGTCACAGCCACGCGTAGGCTCCATCACCATCTATGTCAGTGTAACTGTACCACGAGACCAGTTTTTGTTGTGCCGCTCATACAGATCTAGGATAATGTGGAGTGGCGTACCAGACGTACCGGTAACAACGTAACGAATAACTGATGATTCATTAAGTATATGATACTAAAAAAGTCTCCGGGTTTGTCTTAAGAAGTTCCTCCTCTTTATAATAAAGCTATAATACAAAATTGGATACATATGATGGTACTAGGCGGAATTTATTTATAGATCTACGGTGTTGAGTCATTCGAAACAATGACATGCTAGAATACACGGGCGATTCGGTCTGGGAAATCTCCGGTGGAAATCTTGGAAGACTTTTAAGAGCAGTAGAACTCACGCCAAGTTCAGCCGGGGAAGTATTGCCATGCCCATTTCTGCCGCCAAGCATTAACGCATTGACGTTACTGTGTTCCGGTTTGAAAGGTGTGGTTGCCGGTGAAATTACAGGCACATGAGATATCTCAGCTACACATCTCAGAGTTAAGGGCGCATACGATACGACTTGGGTCTTATCGTACCTAGGCCCAAGAGGTATCGGTTGTTATGGGCAGAGGTTGCCACTTAGACCACGTACAGTTAGTTAATTATTTTGAGGTTATTCATGGCAAAGTATTGGCGCTGATGAGTTCACCACTTGTCACATCCATATTCCCACGATAGCGTTATCTACCCCTCTCAGGAAAAAGTGTGAATATATACAACTTACTCGTAGCTATACTTGAAATAGGTAGTATAACTTTATTGAATATGCAGATCGGTATGTCTGGGATCTCTCAATTTGAGATGCTCTCAGTAGATTTGTGCAAAACGTTGATTCGCTCCGCGATGTCTGATGATGATACCTTTGGAGCCCACTGCTTTTAGATTAACCATCGGTCTTAGGGTTGGAACGTGGGATATTGATATTTGTATGATTGTATTTGTTAATAGAAAACACAAAAATAGTTGTGGTCTTCTTCTCAGCTTATTAAGCTACCAATATAATGATGAAAAAAAAACATCAAAACGAAACGCATATGCAAAGTTTCCGATCAATGGTTTGACGGCAATCAATGTTTGATTTATCTCTTACTCATTGTGAATTTCAAGGAAAGGGTGTGAAATAACAATAATAATAACGAGGAGAGCAGTAGACAACTGCATCTCGAAAATCTCATTAGGTACCTAGAAGTTTAGCGGCGGTGTACTAAATACTGCGTTCTTCCATTTCCAGTACAAAAGAGACCTGTCGTTCACCTAATGTCAACAAGTAAAGATGTATTTATAAGATTCGTGGCAGCCCTAATAGCAGTGGAATGAGTAACGGGCTGGTGCCATATAAGAATAGTTCGGGTCAAATGGAGGTTCGCGGGGATCGGTGTCAGTGTACCACACAAGTACGACTTCACCACGACTCGACCCTTCGGCGGCATCTCTGATGTATACCTGCCATAAGAAGCCATAAGAAGTTCTAACACACGTTTTCATTACCATTAGATAATGACTTGGTACGCTATCTAGATGGGAAAAAGTTTTAGGCTAGTCAAAAGGCTTGGTTTCACGCCATCTTACGTAAAAAAATGCATCCCTGGTGAGTGGAACACGAGGCAGTCGCAACAGCATATCTTTTTTTCGAATTTACTTACAAAAGTCAAAGTCAAAGTCAAAAACTTTATTATCATAAAATTCCTATAGAAATGGCTTGGAAACATCAATAATAACAAAACATAAGGTCACGCGTACTTATCGCTAAGTTTGAAGCCTGTTCAAACCCTATCCGGCCCTCCATGGGCAACAATTAGTAAGTACTTATAAAACATCAAAGATTTAATTTCAAGACACTAAGTACGTAAATCCATTACAGCTTGGCGGCAAAAATAGACATATTGGTCAGTATTATATACCGGATGAACTTAGCACTAAGTGAGTACAGAGCTTTTCTTCCTAGAAAATTCTTCAAATGATAAACGTTGCCAGTGAATAAAGTAGGTACAATCATTACAAAACGTTATAAAGTGCCATCTCTGGAAATCTGTCTAAACCCACCGACAAAGTAAGGCACTGTCATCTAACTCTTTTTAATAGCATAGCGTAGCTAGCACTACTAACTGGATGAGTTTGTAGTTCGAGGACGGCAGCATAGATGGCGTTTATAAATTTAAATTTCTGAGAGGCCTTTGTGGTTTTGGGTACCTCATCATCATTCCAATTTTTTCTAATTTAACTTCCATTAGTTTTATTTAAACAAACTGAACGCGTTATGTGTATTGTGTATAGTTGTAAGTGGATAGCAAATTTATAATATGTAGGTATACTTAGAAAATTATTGTTCTCTTGGTTTGTTATCTGTTACTGTACCTAAACGTAAAAATAAAATAAAATTAAATAAAATTAGATATAAATAAAACAAAAAAAACAGCTGTTTACTCGTAATAACAATATCCATCAATCGAAACATAACCCTATTGTGTTCCTTTACCTATTAATGTAAAAAATAGCTAAATTGAAGGACAAAATGATCATCTGCAGGGACATTCCATTATATATAGGATAGGGTTTATCAGCACCCAGACAATGTGGTTGATAGATGAACGCATCTCGATGTGAATAGACGGCAGATAAATGACCTGCCGACAGGGCGGCCACTGAAGAAGAATATAAAAGAATTTCCTATTTGTGTCCAGTTGAGTGAAAAGATTGATGTGTTAATGAAATAAAGGACATTTAAAGACGGATAGGAAGTAACTTTGCGATTGATAGATACCTACGTTAGGTAGGAGGATTTAAATTTTTGTTTAGAACTGTAAATACTTAGGTACCTGTTACAGTCAAATGTGATGATGTGTTTCTCTGTATGTATGAAAATAATACTTTTTACATTTTTTTATTACATTGTACAAATTCTGTACAATACCTGTTTTTTTATAAATGTGCACAAAATCATAGTCATTTATAAATCAATTTATAAATAAGTCATTAATCTATAAATCAATTCATTTTTCAACCATCCATTTGCAAACGCTAAAATTACAAAACAAAATAACCAGAATGGTAAATGGAATAAATATAGAAATTGTGATTTGCTTATAACTAAGGCAATATTTTTCTGTTCTATTATTGAAAATAAACTACTGTATCAAAGGAAAGTAATTAATATCTTTTTAAATATTTTTTGTTTTCTTTTGGGAAAAGTTCTAAAGTGAGATATCGGTGGGTTTCATCATGTTCTAAAAACTGCCTACTACTACCATTGTGTCCCCACTTTATAGTCTGTAGAATCAGCTCTACTATGGCCTTTTATGGTAACAGCATTTCGGAGCTGTAACATTTGATATCGCCATAAATAAATATACATTTACCGATAAAAATCTACGTATTTTTTGTGGCACAAAAATATACAAGCAGCTAAAACTAATATTTTATTTTTCTGACAAAAATTGCGCTATACGATATTGCATATCGGTCTATAAGCCTAAAATTGCCACAAAGAGATATATGGAACTATCAATATTGATAGGCTTTGCACAAAAAATACACATTGAAATACTTCAACATATATACACTACCAATTTGTAGATATATCAGAGGATACAAAATAATAGTGCATAGGAATTTATTATGCCTGGCGCTTCTGTCTAGTTCCCATGACACAAGCTGTGCTTAGCTTACTTTGGGGCTAGATGGCGCTGTGTGAAATGTCCATCAATTTTATTTTTGTTTATTTATTGTGTCTGCATGCTAAGAAAAAATAGATGTAGATAGGCCAGTAACAGTACAATCATCTCAAGTGACTGGTACAAAGAGATGCTACTTGGGTCTCACCATCGTTTACTGGGGGAGACAGGACCAGAACTGTATCGAAAATTCAGTCGAATGTTATTAACAAAGAAGAAAATTTACAAAGAATAGGTGCCTTTTTTAATTTTCTAGGAGGATAGTCATTCCGGAATGAAAATAACCATTTAAGCTTTCTTATTACACCAACCGCTATGTGTAATACTGAAAATCACTGTAGAATAATCTAATCATTAATTACTCCTTGGAATGACTTGTATATTGTGAATTCATCGATGCAAGGTGAGGTGCGTAATGTATTTTATGTAACACATCTGGTTGGCAAACACTAGAATACTAGAATAATAGTATTTACAATATTATTTTACGTATAGTGTATTGAATGATAACCGTAAAATTGATGTCCGAGTCGTCACTTTTCAAGGTTTTATGCTGAAAATTAGCGTTGACTTATGCTCTGCACACGCTAACTCAACCCCTTTCATAAGGTGCATTGGGACTCAACTTGTTGCTGAAACTTTTGACTTGTGTTAATTAATTTTTAGGTGCCATTTGCATATCAGTACCATTTCCTCCCGCGACAAAGGCTTGCTGTGCAGAGACCACTAGTAATCTACTATTGTAACAATGTGTGAGGTAAATGTAGATATTTGTATTTGCTGTTTTTATCAATCGATCTAGAAATAAATTATAAAATTTCCAAGTCAGTTTGTGAATAGCCACGCAATCATCATCACTTGTGGCGATTATAATAGCAGGCTACGTGACTCGTCGACCGACCGACTCACAATCTCCATAGGCACCCTAATTTACACCCTTCGTAATATCTACGTTATGAAGGTCCGGCCACCCTGCTTAGTTCCTGAGCCCCCTACATTTGTATAAGTAGTGTGTAGTGATATTATATCTTGCCAAAGTAGACCCCGAAAAAGTCAAATATATTTTTACTTATATAGGATGAAACTGCCCTTATTATAAACCTGTTCAGATTTTGTGTGGTTGGTAGTTTTAAATATTGTTGTCGTATCTACGAGCTATTAATTAAAGTGAGTTTTCAAGAAAAGTTTATTCATAAATTTTAAACAAATAAAGTTTCCTTTTTAAATGTGCTTTTTTGGAACGCGTGGATGCGTGAATACCGCGCCCTTTAGTCGCGATATTTGACTTTACACGCGGTATTTGGTTGTAAAGTGTTATTGCTCGCCTCCAGGGAAACGAATGATAACCGTATACACCAAGCTCTGCTATCTTTATTATGGTGTTGTTTGTTGGGGAAATGATTCACATATAACCACTCGCTTTTTCACTCTTGAAATTCAGTGAATAAATTTACATTAACTAGTGAGTTCATTTGTTTAACAAGTTTTTACAAGCGATATAATTATTATTAAGAGGTAAGTGATACTCGCAATATGTAAGGATCCGAAATGTAGAATGAGCTTTTTCTTTCTCTGAAGCCATCGCTCTAATAATAGCAAATATGGTATTTACAATAGCTTCAAATTGAAACTGATTGAAAGAACAATGTCTCATCAACTTCTACCAAGATTGTTTATTTTGACAGAAAATTCGTAGAGTTGGTAATATTTAATAATATAATCATTTATTGATTCAAAATTAGAGCACAAAATTTGCAGGAAATTTGTAATTAAACAATTATAGGATGCTTATACTAATGACTTGAGGGATTTATATTTAGAATAACATATCACACTTCCAAAAATCATTAATTGCTAATTATTTTGCCACTATATACAGTAAATAAAATAAAATAATATGCAAAGGCCCAGAATTACTAAGTGTTTATTATTGGATGAGTAACATAAGTAACATTCTTTGAGCAGCATCCATAGTGAAAATAGAATTAACTAAATTGAAATTAAATCGTTGACAGATGTTCCGACGGATATTAATATGTGGTCCGGATATTACTTTCCGTATACTGTGTACCTACGTATTAGCTGGATTACATCTTCGGTTTCATCACAGAATACCAAAAAAAAATTTTATAGTATACCCATTTTACTTACATAATTATGTGGGATTAAATCATTTTGGAATACGTTAATGTCATACATTTTAGTTAGATGTTAGTTATTCGCTCTGGTAATTCATTGGTTTAATGATTTTTCCTGACTGGCGGCTTCATCAGGTATGATTTACTGGAAGGGATTGTGAGCTGAGTTATTCGTGGTAAAACAATGGTGGTTATGAACTTGAAATTTGTCTCATCTACGTTCCCACGACAGTTTTCATTAGGTAAAAGTGGCCTGTCTTACCCTGCCTACTCAGTTGAGGAAAAGATTTGAATCTATGTATGTCTTACATATTTTATCTGTCGGTTATTACAAAACCTAATGAAAAAAGGCTCGTATCACATGTTATTTTTCGGGGTAACAGGTCTGATCAGATCATTTTGAATTGCGATATTGAAACATCAATCGTACAAACAAATCTCGTGCATGAAGCACAAAGCTGATAAGATTATTTATAGTAATATAATATTCAGAAGTGAGATTAATTCAACTGTATTATCGAGAACGTCGAATCGAATACGTTTGTGGGTTATTTGTACGGCTGAAATAATTTCTGAGTAAATTATTTGCCATTTGTTATTTCTCCAAATATACCCACATACTAGATAATAGGTATTATAAGAGTTATTATGTTGATTTTAGATAAACAAGTAGAGGCAAATTATTGTTTACTAAACTTGTTTAATTGTTGTTATCATGTACTTATCGTACTTATGTAACCTCACGGTGTTAATGGTAAAAGTGTAAACATTAGTGGGACGAATTGCTGAAAATCAAGTGGTACCTACTCCGTCCGATGAATTGTACTCGGAATATTTTCACGATGAGCCATACGAAAATTATTGATGCCATTAGTCTTGTATACACAAGTACGAATTTGTTATCTTTGCCTGCTAACACACAAACACTTCAGCCATTAGACAAATCATTTTTCATATCCCTGGGACAAAACTTCGACACAGCGAGTGTAAATTGGGTGAGTTCTGAACATATGAAAATGTGATAAACCAGGCAAATATGTCCGAAGTCCTGGGAAAGCATATCCTACTGCCATGCATGGTTTCTAATCTTGTGGCTTATGTCCATGCAACCGTTACTAAACTAAAGAAGAAACTTTCGTAGCAGTGAAGCACACAAAAACTAAACAAATGAATCTCTCTGTAGAAGTGGATTATGATTAAGGCCCTAAGTATACCTATAAAAATCAAGCTACTCAATGTTGCAATTTCTTCAACCTTAAAATAAGTGATATCTTTGTCCTCTTATCTTTAATACAAGCCCTAACTTAGCAAACCGCTTTTTAAGCTACTTAAACTTCTTTTTGATAGGGCAGGTGTATAAAAGTCTACTTCACTTGGGGTTTTCAAGTCTGAGGCCTCTGTCCTTATCTTTAATACAGCTCGTTATAAACGCCTTATATCAGTACATTTTGTAAGGGTGCTGATACTTGCGCTGATACCGAAGGCAAATGAGAAATGACTGATAACATGCGACAAGACATCCTCAAAGATCCCATTTCTGTGATATACGAACATATTCCTATGGGGTATTAATATCTAAGCAGTGACGTCAATGTTCGGAGACGGTATTTTTAGACGATTGCTCAAAAGGATAATGATTTTGGTTTTTGAGTGTGTATGAACGTATGTTTTTATGATAAAGTTACGGAACGAGTAAATGGTCCATCTGATGTTTAATGGTAATCTCTTCCCATTGCAAAGTAATATGACTTGGGCCCTACCCTATTTTATGTATGGGAAAAATCAGGGGTAACGTTATCTGTCAGATGTGAGAACGTTTTTTGCTAACACAGAATGAAACGCAAAAAATTCAAATCATGGTAAAATACTTATAATATCTTACGATTTTACATGTAACAAAAGTTTTTTTGGTTGGATCTTACGTCTTTCGTCTAACCTATCGTCTCCTAAACAAGAGAAAGAAAACCTACACAATGTATTAACAACTCTAATTAACCAGGAAAGTGTTCACAAATAAACCTAAACCTACAGTCGCGAAAGCTAAATAATCAAATTCTTGTTAAAATTGGTAGACTTAAAAAAACAATGAAAATAAGAATTATATATAATACATCTAACAACCCTATTTTGTAGGTCTGCCTGGATTTGAAGCAAAGACCTTCAAATTGAAAATAGGGGTCTGTTCGACTAGGCCACCACGCTTCGACAAATCATATCATCGTCGGTAATCATATTTTGGTGCAATTTTAACTCACATTGACATTCCTTACAGATGTGGAACTCTGAAGAACAATATAAAAATACGGTAAACAAAGAGTTTCAGTACCGTTAACGAAGCGAATAGAAATGTCCAAAACTCTTTGAATAAACCGGTAAAGAAATCCAGAGTAGCTTATTAACACCCAGAGACAACCCTGTAGAGGCTCTTAGGTAAAGATAATAATTTCCTTTTATTTTAAACACTCCGAAGGCCTTCGCTCAATTAGATTAAACTAAGTGACTCTCGGCCAATTTTTCGGTTTGAAAAACATTGTTGCGTTCTTTTAATTGTACAAATAAGTAGTGAAAGGGTTTTTTTAATATATTTTTATGGACAGTGTTTATCGTCATTGTTTACTGAGGAGTTTCATTTGAACCTGTCTATTTTACGAGTGTATTTGAGAGTTTATGAGTTTTATAGTATGAGTTGTTCTAGCTTTAGGAACGATATTCTAGGTTAGGAGAGTAATTTTTTTAAGAAAACAGTATGTCATAACTTGTCACATCTGTGTTCCCAGGAAAATATAACCTGAAGTTAAATGAGACCATTGAGGATGTGGCAATATTTTAAGGAAAAATAAGTGTTCACATATGGACATAAGTAATTTGCCTATAACTACTAACTATTATAAGGCTATCAATTTTTTTTTCCTGTATCACACAAGAAATACGCAACCGATTTTGATATTACTTATTATTTTTAAAAGCCTTAAAAAACCATTCCCCAATATGCTATATGAAATAAATGTATAATTTTATTTCGTCATTCTGGGCAGCCGGAGACATGACAATAACGCGGGTGGATTTGCGTGCAAAATCTAGTAGGTACAACATAATTTTATTGCTTAGATATTTTTTCAAACCTTTCATGAATTGTCTCTTATAAAAAGGTCGAGTATTTTCAATTAGGGAAATTTGGAGTAAATTTATTTACTTTCAGGACTTGTTTCTGGAGCCAGTCGCACGTCTCGAGCCATTTACAAACTGAAATTGTACTTTCTTGTTCTAATTTAGGGACTTCTCCTATTGGCGCTCCCATTATTTAGCCCAACAAAACATTTAGAGGGTGGAAATGAAAATATTTTCCTTTTGCGGTCCCCTGCCGGTCAATTACAATAGCAATTAACTTAATTTGAAGCCTTCAGACCTGGTGCTTGGAAGCTTATGGTGAAGTGCGCCGTGAATTGCGGACACCAGAATGTTCACTGGTTGGTATGGATTTCTGTAATGTTTCCTTCGTATCTTGGATACAATTGGGTTCACGTATATTGAGTTTTGTGATAATCATGTGACGAATCAAGTCGTAGCATTAATTGTGTGAGTAAATCAACGTGGAATTAAGGGATATAAATAAATTACAAAATAATAGTGTACATAATATAATGGCACCAGTAGAGTTATGGAAATACCGTTATATTTTACTATTATATATATCAACTGATCACTACGAGTACCAGATAAAATTGTACTTCTAAAACATTAGCGGCATGTTTTTATCTTGTTAGAATGCACAGGTACGCTATCTGCCATACACTTCTGCATGTTAAAGTAAGCAGTTTTCTATTTAAAATCCGCGCTACGTTATACGTCCGTATTACGAGTTGTTAGTTTGCAGAAACTGAACCAAGTATGCATGAATATTTAACGACCAAGGAATCCTGATTGCCACAGAGAAAATGCTGAAGTATTCAGTTTCTACCCGTTCTAGTGTTGGAAGCAAAGTACCACCTAATATTTTAATCAAAGTCATAACTTCGACAGAATGAGATATTGCAATAAACTTATGATTAATTATGTCGAATGGAGCATTGCTCAAGGGCAAATGGGCATCAAATATACATAAAATGGGAGCTTTTGTAGTGTACCTATAGTTTTGTTTCAGTAAAATTTATACAATATTTTCTCATAATTAAATGAGTTACAAGTACAGACGCATTTTAAGGGATATGTAACAAAATGGCAAAATGCTGAACCCTTGTAACTCGTTCTGTCCATGGTGGGTTATCAAATAAAAAAAGAAAAAAACCTGAATTGTGTGTAGTATACGATTATCCTGTAGTTTTTCATCTATGGTATAGTTTTGATGACACAATATATGGGTTTAGTTTTGCTGCATAAATTAATACTGATTTTGAATTATAACATATTTTAATTTTATTTCTTACGGAACTATGATAGAACTTTCTGTAGTCAAATTGCAAGATTGGCCCTGATTTTACTTACCTAATCGTAATTTTAAATGTTTGAAGGCTGAACTATTCCAATCACGACCTGTATACAAAATGTATTCAATAAAAACATCACTATTAACATAAATATTGACAGTTGTATCCATTTTAAGTTTGGTGATGAATTTAGAGATTAATTGTATCATACAAAATTTTCAGTCTCCCATAGTTGAATTAGTTGAGATGGGTAAGACTTAAAAGGTACCATTATCATTTGTCTCAGTGCCAAATATCTCGTATGATACCTAAATTAGGTAGTAATATTTTCAAGGAAGATGCCATTCTTTTTAACTATACAAATAAATAAAATTAGAGTATCTGTTTGTAATATTAAAATAACCGCTTTTTAGTACGTGAATATGGATGTATACACGGTACATATACCAAAAAAACATTTTTTACAATTTTTGTCTGTCTGTCTGTTTGTTCCGGCTAATCTCCGAAACGGCTGGACCTATTTTGACGGGACTTTCACTGGCAGATAACTGATGTAACAAGGAGTAACTTAGGCTACTTTTCCGAGGGGTAAAATAGGGGTGCGTGATAAAACCGATATTCCACGCTGACGAAGTTGCGGGCAACAGCTAGTCTAACATATTACGAGTCGAAACACGAACTCAGCCCAAACTTGTAACGTTGTACGAACATAAGCAGCTCGTCTGTTTTGTTTCGACACAAATTCCACGCATAATGGAAATAATGGACGGGTTTACCTACATTATTCACATGCGTACTCCTTATGTACTTGTCTATACATGCCGACACTCATAACGTAGGGCGTTTGAGACTTTTCATAATAATTCAGGAGAAACACAAGACTTACTATAATAATATAACGGTAAATTCAAAATGATTGAACTTCGTGGAATATATTATAAAACGGTGTAAATACAGGTTAGCCCAAAATAACGTTTCCAAGAGGTTTTCTATGGTATTTCATAAACTTTACACGTGAATTAAATAAAATTAGTAATTATAGAAATACCTAAATGCCCATTTATCTTCAAAATAACCTCCTTTAGCGCGGATACATAGAGACAAACGCTTGGCAAAAATTTCTACTTATTTTACTTTTTAATTTTGTAAAGTTATTTTGGCCCAGACAGAACAAAATATATGTTCGCCACACAAATGAATTGAGCCCACGACCCACAGCGCAGAAGGCAGGATTACCAAGTGAGCTATTAGGCCAGTCAAATTATTTGGTACAGATAAATTATTCAATTAAATCCATTATGAACTTTAGGCAAATACTGGTTACGTCTGAAAATGTTCAGATATCGTCATACATGTGAACAAGCCGTAAAGATATGCTCGCTGCGGTAAAATGGGGTGAACGAATCTAATCTTCATAAACGCGAGTTATGACGTCCCTTCCCCCGTGGCATTAGAATTTATTTCATATTGATTCGTGATGTGGCTGATTCATATTATTGCTGTGATTATGGAAAAATCATGTTTGTAATGACACATTTATGTGAAATGAAATATTTCTAGATATTTTTATTTACGTTATCTCTTAACATTGTGAAACATAAAAAAGTAATTCTGTAGATATGAATATTAAAGTAATTCTAATTCTCTTATCTTCTATTATCTTTTAATTCTCTTATCTTCTAATTAATATTTCATCAGCTGTCGACTAAATAGGATTTAAATTGGGAAAACTAGATAACTCAGTCTCTTTTTGGGGCACAATAAGGCACGGGTTCAGTCGGTCGAGAGGCAGTGTCTTTCCCGTGTTATGAATGAATCCTGTGGTATCATTCATATTAATGAAAACCCTAAAGTAACCGGTCATTTAATTTATCTTTTTTTTATAATATAACGTAAATTGACGCCTTTTCCCGAGAAGGGCAATTTTAACCACGCGAGTTACACTATCGTGGAACTGTAGATGTGGTTAGCTCATCGCTTACATTCTTTCTATTTGCAACAAAATAACTCAGCTAATAGAAGTATTAGCTGAGTTATTACTTGAAATGAATAATTTTTATAACTTTTTTTATTAAAAAAATGGCTTACTGCTTTAAGCTCATCACTACGTAAGTCCAATGTCACAATAATATAATTATAAGTAAGCCACTTAGTCTGTTTGGGTTGGTTTGGGCATGATTCTATGTATGTATGTGTTCTGTGTTCCTCTAACTCCAGTTACATGGAGAGAGCTATTAAGTTAGTGGCTGAAATGTGGTTACCTTAACGCCGATTGGTTTCTGATTGTGCGCCAGCTTGTGTGTATTGAATATTCTGCAAGACATTGTAATCAAGGAAACTAGTGAAGATATGGTTGGTTGCCACTTTTAGTAGTTGAAAACAATCTACAGCCCGCGGTTTTGCCTGCGTGCTACAGGGATTAAAAACCAATGTGTTCATCCAGGTCATCATCATCATCATCATGAAATGTGGCATAATACATGGGGTCCTGAGAGACAAATATCTGTCCGATAAATATAATTTTCTTCAAAACATAAAGTTATTTTTGTGTATTTTTTTTATGAAAATGTACTTGAATTCCTTTCGTGCACTAAAGCTTGAGACATTCAAGGTAATACTAAGATTAGTAGTCCACGATGAAACGAATCCACATGTTAAACGTAAAAAGACATACGTATGAACGTGACTTGTTTGAAAGTTTTGCGAACAATTATATTTTTATCTTAAGCCTTATATATCTCCTCTACGTATGAGCACTGTTATATTCTAAGATAATAATAAACTAATATAAGAAAAAAATATAAATTAACTTATATAATTAATAATCATTATCCTAACATAGTGATAAAGTTAAAATTTAATCCATTTTTCCCAGAAACTTACGCATTATTTACATTATTTACGCTTCCTACGATCTATAGATATCTCAACTGATCCATTTCGCTGCCAGGCGGAATTGTGACCAAAACAAAGGCACTGCCTCGCTGGACGACAATTTTCAATGCTTGAGCTGGAAGGTATGAGATCACTTATGAGGGTCACTTATCGCTTCGACAGAGGCTCTCAGAAAGACAAAATAGAAATATACATAGGGTAACCAGCTGTACCTTGGATAGTACTTTTATATATTTATTTTTGTAAATGGGTTATCTATCTATCATTCTTATTAAAAATTCTATTAAATGCTTAGTTACAACAGGCTTTGATTAGCAATATAGAGAAACATTATTTCATATCGGAGCATAAATGGAACACCTTCCACCACTGTGAAAACAAACGACTTATATCCTTAGACTGCGTAGGATTTCTCTGCTAAGAAAACAAAGTACAGGACGGCAATTTTTTGACGTGTTTGATTTATACAGCGTTTTATTGACAATGATAAAGGTCTTGTATTGGAGCCGACGTTTCGTAAATGTGAGGATGAAAAATGGCGCGTTCTCAGCGATACGCTGTCGTATTAGATCGTTTGCTGTTGACGGGATTATTATATGATATTACTAAACGTATGAAAAACTATCACACTTGTATTAGAATTGAAATGGTATCTGCTATACTTAGCTCACTTTGGAGCTAGATGGCGCTGTGTGAATTATCATCCAATATATATTACTATTATTATAATATGTCAATTAAATAGTTTTGCCCGCAGAGTACAAAATAAGTAAGTATATGTTTTGCGTATCTGATGTAGAACATATATTTTTCCAGTGATTCACGCACAGCCGATGTCTTGTTATCACGTGTCGACGACTATAAGTATATAGGTATTCACTTCAATTCGGGGTTTCTTGTCTCTTCTTCCCCATGGAGGGTCAGATAGGGTTTGAACAGGCGTCAAACTTAGCGATAAGTGCGCGTGACCTTATGTTTTGAATATTATTGACGTTTCCAAGGCATTTCTTTATGAATTCTATGGAAATAAAGTTTTTGATTTTGACTTTGACACTTGCATAACGGGTAAGACCTCGTTTTTCAGGTAAACCAACGAGCTCTCACATGCAATCTAAGTAATCCACTGGTAGTAATTAAGTATGCAAATTAACCATATTTCAGGCACCTGAGCTAAATTCAGATATGAAGTTTGTCCTGTGAAAATTCGTTGTAGTAATCTGAATATGCAACGCGAGATACGTAGCGTGAAAGGTAGTAACAAGCTCGTGTTAAATTGCGAATAAATTGTTGCAAAGCTGTAATTATCCTTGCTAATTATATTTGTTATTACATAACAATTATAATATATTTGTTATAATAACAAATAGTCGAAAAACAAGGTCTTGGAAAGGCATGTTACAAAATTGTAAGTAGTGTGTAGTGAGTAATGTGGACGCCATTTTTAAATTCATTGAAATAGTGTTTCTTTTAGGCAGTGACATTTTTCAAGTATTGGACGATAAGCATATAGCAGCAGAACTTTCACCAAGGTCGTCTGGGGAAGTACTGCTGCTATTCCTATATTGGTTACTGTGTTCTGGTTTGAAAGGTGTGGTTACCGATGAAGTGATTCCACCTTCACATCTCAGGTTTACGGGCGCATACGATGCGACATGTTTTTTTTTTATTTTATCTCGGTGATAGAACGAGCTGACGGCCCACCTGATGTTAAGTGATAACCGCCGCCCATATATATATAAAATCTCTCTTTCCTAGTATTTGCTTGCACCCCATAAGGAATACGACCGTAGTCCAAATTTCGAATTTACGATCAGGAATTTAGGCTGTGCGTTGTTCATATGTCAGTCAGTCAGGACTGAAGAATCTGCTATAACTTATGCGAAAGTCTAATATCTCCAAATGCGATTTCCAGCATCGTCCATCAATGCATTTGAATGCACAGAACTCCACTCAAATGCCGTTGCTTTGTGTCCGCGTAATGCAAATCAAAGAACGATTGCCCCCTTTTGCTCCTCACTGCTCGCATTCACACTTTAATAAAGACTTGCTGAATGCGATGAAAAATTCAATTAGATTTTTTTTTCTTATTTTCTCTCTTAGATGAACACAATAGGACTTGCTGTTTCATAATAATACCTTGTATCACTTCTTTTAGTTTCACCGTTGTTTGTTACTAAATGTAATAAATAACAATGTGTTAAACTATGAATTGATTACAAAACGATTCAAATAGATGATTCGATCTAGCCTCGTGTGACAAGAAATTCAGAAAAATCAGATTAATATTAGTGTTAATTGATTAATTAGTAAATATTAGGTAATATTTAGATTCTTTTTTTTTATATTCTTTTCTTTTTTTTATATGTCTATGTCTTAAGCAGTGAACTGCAATCCTCCATCAATTTTATAATCCATTATTATTGCATACAATGTCATGGCAAATTTTGTGATTCTATTTTATTTAACTATAATATCTGGTACATACCACCAGACTTTAGGCAAATAAATGATTTGAATTTGAACTGAAGTTTTTAAACTATTATTTGAAGGATTCAATGGAAAGGAAAGGTTTTTGACTAGGACTCGGAATAAAATAAAACACAAACTAGGGAAAAGGGATAACGAAGAAAAATAAACCAAGTAGTTTTATGGTATTTTTTTCAAATAACACTAGTTAATAAAAGACTATATAGAAAAAAAGAAAGAAAGAAGCATTTATTCATACAAACTTAAAAACATATTAATTTCGAGCGTTAAAGTGAGCACATTGGTCCGTAGAGCACAGTTTCTCTTGAACTGTAACTTAGTATTTATTTATCCTTCTTTTTTCTTCATACATATTTTTGCTGTCCTCGGGCGATATTGCGAGGTAAAAGTCCTCATTGTGTCGCAAAGAGGAAAAATAAAAGTATCATTTACACCCACCACTTGGAATTGTCTCTTAATATTGTTTGTGAGAGTGCTTAGTGGCATTGCACCCTTTTCTCATTTGAAACTGTGATTAAACCTGGTTTTATGCGATAACTCATAGACGAAGATTTTTATAATTTTATATTTTTGAAATATTTTTTTCTTTCTAAATAGTACAAAACAAAGTCGATTTATATGTCTTTAAAACTGTTGCGCTTACTTCTTCTAAACCACGCGACGGAAATATAGTGGCTAAACTATAAAGGTGTTTTGCCAAAAAAACTGTTATTTAATATTTCTTTATAAGCGGACTCTTCATTTAATTTGCACCCGTGCGAAGCCTTACTGGTTAAGTTATTTATATAATACTTTAGTCAAAGTCAAAGTCAAAAAGTTATTTCCACAGAACTCATAAAGAAATGGCTTGGAAACGCCATTAATATTCAAAACTTATGTTTTGACCTTATGGTCACGCGTACTTATAGCTGAGTTTGACGCCTGTACAAACCCTATCCGACCCTCCATGGGGAAGAACAGAAAGAAACCCCTAATGGAGGGCTTCCTTCATTTCGCGAGTACGGTCCTTATAAAAATTTGAGTACTTAGATCTATGTTACATTTATGACTATATAAATTACTGAAATAAGATATTATAGGAGTAGGAGTAAAAAATATTGCTGTCACAGCATTTTTCCAGCCTCGCTATTAAGTATCGCTAGTATTATTTAAGTACTTACAGGATATATATATATATACGTTGTGTCTGGTTATATTACTCATATTTGTAATAACAACCACGCCCAGCTCCCCGATCACGCTGCCAGAAGGGAATGAATAAAATCACCCATCAACATTTTCTTCATTCTAATTTGTTTATGTTGACTTGTACTGTACAGTACGAATCCAAAATATCGTAGCGGCTGTTTAGTATTCAAAGATAGTCCGAAGCGTTGCCATTCAAATTGAAATATACGTACAGCACTGAATGGCTGTAGTTGTAAAGCGGTGCTGAAGATGAAAGGATGCTCCAATTCCCAGCTGGAAGGAATGGCAAGAAGGAAAATAAAATTTGCGCAAGCATTCCGAGTCGAAACTGAACTACTTAGAATTATCTTAAATTTGGTTAGCTAGGATAAAATATTCTTACGAAACTGCTGAACTGATATAGCGACTGAAATTACTGAATAGTACAAGTTTTTTGTTTCAAACATTTGATGGTAGTAATCTTCCAATTGGAGAAGTACAAAACTTGAGACTTATGATAAATTTTTGTTCGTAATATGATTTTTTATGTATGATGATTTTTGTTCATTATGTGTATTTGATTATTACTAGGAAAAAAGATTAAGAACAAAATCGCAAATTCCAATAATTTTAATTTTAGTTTTTTTAAAGCTTTTAAAAAAAAGATTTTGCTAGGAAAAAAACACCATCTATAGATAATTTCTAATAAATTGCTTGGAGGTAGCATATAAAAGCGAAATTAATTTCAAACCTACCACGATTTCAACGTAATTTACCATAATTCATTATAATCACTCGTAAATTCCAACTCTTTCTCTCAATTTAAAATAATCACTCGACAAAATGCTAAATAAATTTCCCGTTGAAAAATTGCGTAAATTTTCCTCCTACGTTGCTTAGGTAATATTTTTATGCTCAAGTTCCTGCCCCGAGGAGAGTACTAATGAAGTTTCTTCCAACTTTTTTGTGGTCATTGAATTTGTTTGCCCTCCACTTGCCACTAAGCCACAAAACTTTGATGAAAACTTATATTTTGCTCCTTTGTGTGACTTATCGCCGTTCCAAAGAAGTTTTGGAAACTTTTAAATGTTTGCTCGAAGTTTTGAAATGGAAATCAAAACGATGAAATTGCATTTGATTCGGCTTCTACGACTTTGAGCATGAATACGGAACAATTCGAATGCCTCTTGCCTCTTGCTGTCTCTGTCTCTCTCTCTGAAAACGAATGAAGAAATATAATAATATTTCTATTTATAGATATAAATATATAATATAAAATAATTGCTTCGAAACATATATTAAGCACGTAATTAATGTGTACATGGTTTATAAATAACAATTTTATTTTGAAAGTCTAATTTTCAACCGTAAAAGGAAGAGTGAGAGAAGATTTCATCGTTATTAAGATTAAAGATGAAACAAATGATATAATTTACTGAATCCGCTTTTAGCTGTCTGTTATAATTATTCCGCTTGGTTTTTGTCGCCTCGCATTCATTATTTTTTTGAATGATACCTAAGGACGTGATAAAAAAACGAGTAATACATTTTTAAATTATTTTGCCGAAGTTGTAACGTCTAATCTTAATTTTCAGGTATTTTACTGCGCCCTACTAAGATGAAAGAGTGAAACTTTGACAGCACACCGTAAAAATTACAAAAGAGTTTATATGAGATCCTCGCTCATTTAGGTTTTTGAGTCTTCCTCGACAAACTCAAAGGTTACTAATAAAATACGAGAACATTGTATTCGAATCCTTTTTTATAACAATTGAATTGATTAAGACCTTATTCGTTCGTATTTTCTTGTATTCTATATATAATATATGTTTTCTTTTTTTCTTACACACAAATCTGTGGTACGGAGAGTTACTTTATTACGTGTTATCTTTAACTAGTAGTTAGTAGCTAATGAAGTCGTTAAACAAATTTGTCACTATTCAAAAGGGGTCGTACGAAATTCAAAAACATGAAAGTCAACTCGTCAGTCGATGGAAGCCTAGCCAGCAAACTGTATGTAATTGTAATCATTTTATTAGGTCATTGCATATGAAATTGTTTTTTTTATATGGAAAAGCAAAACTTTCTTGTGAAATTATATATTCAGACAGTCAAAGTATCCATTGTCATCACATACTACACTTTCACCATTTTATGGGTAGTTTATTGATTCCTTTACTTTCCAATATATATCTGTATTTGATATTAAAATTAGGATAAATAACCTAAGTGCTTGCTAAAGTTTGGCTCCTGTTCTCGATACAAAGCTAAAGAACCTAATAGGATTGCTGAATCGTATTAAGAATTCTGAATTGCCTTAAAATTCGTACAATCAGAAGCAAAATGTAATATTAGTCTGACAGAATACTTGTTTTATCGTTTATCATTTCCTGAATGGCCTTGTCAAATGTAAGTGTAGCAATAATATTAAAGTGATGGAGCACCTGGGAGCAATACTCATCTAGTAATATAACTCGGCACTCAGCAATTACGTAAGAGCGTTAAGGCTAGGCGTAGACTGTGCATTAGTCTTAATACTTGTTGTAATACGGTCTCTCATGTGTTCTATATCTATTTTGGAGTTATTGTAAGTTACAATAACTCCAAAATAGATACATTTGTCTTCGGCCTGTCGTAATTGACGCAGCATCGGTGCATTCGCCTTTCATCCGATGTTGATGGATATTTTCTCTTCACAACGTCCACTGAAATTCTACATGACAAAAAAAAAAACAACGTTACACACATGAATGAATAAAATGTGTATTTCAGTTCTGTAGAAAGCAAAGTGTGGACTCAATCTAGGAAATTCCACAGCGTCTGTGATCTAGAATTCCACAGTTAAATTGAGATGAAACACGGACTCTAGGGATAAACTACTTCAGGCTGGAGTTAATTGATCAAACTAACGTGATAGAACTGAACTAATGCCACTGATGATTAAACAGACTAATTAGCGTTTACTAATGCGGGTACATAGGTATCTACTTTTCATGACCTTCGCTAATAATTCTCTAATGAAATCTTGGATTCGATAAAGAAACCATGAAATTTGTATGGTAATCAGAGTGTTTAACAGAAGTATAATTAATTCATAACTGAAATAAATGTCAATTAGAAAAAAAAATTTCGTTAAAAAATCGATTTAAGTCAACTTTAACTATGCATTTGACTTATAACAGTTATTACTAAAACTTATAAGACAATCAAGGCAATGTTTCTGAAAGTCAGATTATGTACACAAGTAAGCAATCTCGGTAATTAATGGGGAATCAAATGGGAATCAACAATATAAACGTGTAGTACGTCATTCCTAATTTCCTAAGGGTTGTGCCCGAGAGTAATAAAACGCCTCCATAAAAATACACGAACCGTGAACTCCGGTGTAGGCGTACACTCAACTCACTTGTATCACTTCGGAAATCTAAACACTTTAGTGATTGGGGTGTATAAACATTTATGTATAAAACTTTCGAAGCCTAGTAACGGATGCAAAGGCTTATTGATTAGTAGCGTTTTTAAAAACAGATAAAAGGTACTAAAGTAGGATACTATTTTATTAGATTTAAGATAATTAGTTCGCTAGTCGTTAATTATATATAGGTACACATTTTACACAGCGCCATCTAGCCCCAAAGTAAGCTAAGCATGGCTTCTATCATGGGACCATACAACTGATATATAAACTTATATACTTTTCTTTTGCAAATACATACATATAACACATATTAACTCCCAGACACAGAACAAACATCAACGTTACAAATGTCACACAAATGATTGTCCTGGGTGGGAATCGAACCCACGACCTACAGCGCAGAAGGCAGGGTTACTACCAAATGAGCTATGAGCCCTGTCATTAATTAGTAATTTTCATTTAGATATTCACAGGACTTTTAACGCTTTGATATTTTCCCAACGTTTAGCATACGTTGCAACATATGTGGTCACAGGAAAACTTCTATCTATTTATGTTATAGTAAAAAAATACGCAATTACTTTGTCACAACTCACTTATCTCTACTCTAAGGTTTTGTAAGAAGGGTTTCTTGGCAACAAAGCTTTTAACGCCCATTAATTTATAGGCATCCGAACTTAAGATAAACCCCGCTTTGTCACGGTGTTAGTATTTAAGTGCTTTACCATAAAATTACAACTATTTTGCTTCTTTATATAATTTAACGTTTTTATTTCCAGTTATATGCCTTCATGAAATTAATAATGACATTTAAATTGCCCAGAATCCATAAAAGACTCGCATTTCAAAAACCTTTATATTTGAACTCGGGGTCGTCTAGACATTTTGAATATTTGACTTTCATGATGAGGTATACAATATCAGATAGCATTCCCATTTTCAACGTGTTCTCTACGATATTTCACTCTACTTAAAAATTCAGAGGTTTACACATAATTCAAATTCATACATCTTTTTCAACGACATACCATTCGAATTTTTAAGGTTTATGTTTCAGTTTTACCCTTCAGGCCCTCAAAATATATTAAAGTACCCTAAACCAGCACCTTAACCTTTTTTGATTGAACGTGAAAGTCATAGATAATAAATTACAAAAATCTATATTTGTTGTCAGGTTCGATTGTTTCATGTGTCAAATTTTCACGTTAAATTAAACGTAAGTTTTTGCCATGGACTAGAATCGTACGAAAGCACGATTTATCTACGGTACTGGGAGTCCACCCAATATCAAATGATTCAAATTTTACTATTCACCCACAGCTATATCCGTAAAGTGATCGCGTTTGTATCATTATTGTAATAGAGAATTATTTGCAAACAATCTGAAATATGAATAACTTATAGCTAAAAATAAACGACCCAATTTTTATATTCATGGAAAGAAAAACTGTTACTTATGTATTTTATTAAAGGACGAAAAAATCTTATGTCAAAAGGCAATCAATTTCCTGTGAAATCTTAAGCCCAAGTGAAATTGATAAAGTCTTCTGAAGTATTATTATAATGTCCATCAATATCTTGACTGAAATAATTTATCTTGATAAGCTTCGATGAATGAAAGGTTTTTTCAAACGATTATTTACTTGGTCGAGCTACCCTGTCATCGTGAGTTTGCCTATGCATATACTATGAATACATTTATCATTTCAGTGTGTTAATATTCTAAAACAATTATGATTTTGACGGTCAAGTCAATGTGAATACTATGATTTTTTGTTATAAAATTCGTTTTTGAATACAGGAGAAAGTGAGTCAGATTTATACTAAATAAAAAATTATTTAAAAGATAATTTAGGATTTTAAGTTTTCATTTATCAAACATATGAGTAATTTGGGAATTTCGTAAAGATTTATACAATGGGCGGCCTTATCGCTAACAGATATTTCTTCCAGGCAGCCTTTTATATAAATTTATAACGTTTTAAACTTGAAAAAATAAGTCTCTCTAAGAGCAGCGTAACTATGAAAACAACATAAGCGAGTTGCATTGCTACACTACGCCCTGGTTACAATTCATCCATTATTTGTCATTCTAGGATATAAATAAATACGACAATTTCCTGTATTGTTTTACGAGTAGAGTCTGTTTTAGGAACACCCATACATCCAGTGCCGCCAAAAATGAAATGCTCGAGTGTAACGGGAAAGAGTTACGAAAATAACACAGCCTCGCACCAAGCTAATCGCACAGAAGCAGGCTTTAACGTTTTAATTACAAAGCTTTGTGGATTTTGCGCGAATAATTTTAATTGACAGGGAGAAGGCCATCAGGACATCAAAGTGTATGTGTTAATTTGGTTTTTCTGAGTTAAGCCATTTTTAAAGTGTATTGACTAGAATGGTTAAAAAATATAAATTACACAATTACAGGCAGATATATTGCTCCCACGGTTATCATTCTTGGTATAGAAAGTTTATGCTGCAGCGATGGAATAAGTTTAAGGCTAGAATGGATAAAAAATAAAAGAATCTAAAAAAGGAACTTTTGATCTTTCATTTTGTCACTCAGTACAATTGACATGAAGCTTTTATTCGTGAAGGTGAAAATGAAAGGCAGCTTACGTCAACGTCAAAGTCAAAAACTATTTAAAATTCTATTCGAAGGAAAGGATTAAGTGCGCCTCAAAGAGGCTCCTTTCGTGCACTTGACACGTCATAGAATTTCTGGTTCTATGACATGTCGGTTTCCTGACGATGTTTTGCTTCACCGTTTCGAGAACGTGGTATTGCCACATACATCTTTCAAGTGAAAAACTCTTAGGTGCCCGTCGGGATTTGAACCGGTGACCTCCAGATTGAGACTAGGGGGTCAGTACCACTAGACCACCACGCCACTATTTAAAATGCTAACAGCTAAGATTCTTCGTAAATCCATACGAATCATAAATACGTATTCCAGATCACGTGGCAGCTTATTCCAACATTGTCGTTCACGTGGAATCCAAAACTGAAAACGTGAGGGAAAATTTCTCGTAAATAAAAGTTCGCTGGTCACTTCATGCCACGTGACACTAACTTTTTGTGTTTCCATTCGAGCTCTGGTTACATAATAAAGCATTTGTTTGGTTTTGTTTAATGGAGCACAATTTACATAAACTTCAAGCTACTAAAGACTCGTACACACTGTGCCGGGCAGCCGCCGCGGCAAGGCCGTCGTCGGGTTGTTGCGTCGACGGACTGTGTGTGCAGCGCGCTAGCTAATGTAGCTTAAGAATCATATAGCACGTTTCGAAACAATTGTACATAGCCATTGTCTCTTTCATTCTAGTGTGCCGATTTATGGTATTGAGGCAACATGAGTGTGTCAATATGAGTCTTAATTCTTCTGGTGAAATGTAAACAGTTCTAAGGAAGCGCACCTCGCCATCTTAAGACACGTCTTCTCTTTCCATCAAGTAGTTTAACGGAAAAACCGTGGACAATATACAAATTTATATGATCACTCAAAATTAAATAGAGCAAAAGAAAGCTGTATAAAAACGAGCATTCATAAGCTAACGTTCAGAAAACGTTGGTATATACATAGAGTTCTTTTGTTCAGAATATCATACAAATTAATTATTATCGCTCAGTAATGCACACATATTGTTAAGTTTAGAAGGGTTAGGAGCACTATAAATCAGACGTAGTGACGTCAGAGACCGATTTGATAGCGACGCCTTCGGTGTGTTGTCTCTTATCGAGATCACAAGATAAAACTGAACAGCCGCGGCCGACCGCCGCCTACGCGCGCCCTGTGTGTGAACCTCCTTAGAGCCGTGTTTTCCTTCTCATGTCTCAGATTAACTAGGGCAATAGCTAAGAATACCTAAGTTTTTTTAAGTGATTGAAGGTATTCATATTCATGGAGTGCGTATTTAAAGTAATGGGTAATCTGGGTATTGATGTTTCATGAAAATAAATTATAATTAAAACAAGTTTTTAAACAGCATGGGAATTTAATCCGTTTCAATCTTAGTTATAATAATAAACATTTTTTCAGAAAAAGCTTTCCATAGAGCACACAGTACAATAAAAATATACAACAGAAAAAAGTTATGAAAGCAAACTTTCATTATTTGATGATAAAAACAATACCTATTTGAAGTTTAGATTCATTAGATACACACACAGTTTAGATACACCACAATATATATGAATCCATTGAAAGCGGTCGTAAATTTCACTGAATTTCGATACAGGAATAAAAATCTAACGTCCACACTATGATACGGGCAATTTTCTCATATTTGTGAACTACGAATACCTCAGCTGGGCGTGAAAACCATCAAAAAACAGTGAAATTGATCCTCTTTGAACACTTTATTGTAAAATCTTTTTCATGTAACCTATCACGTATGTTATGGTATAAAACGGAATTTTCAAGTACGACTAAGTAAAAAATTTAGAACGAAGTATTGAGTCTTAAATATTGTCCTAACCTTGCGAATTTAACTGTGTCGCAGTTAACAGTTGTTTTCAATGTGATGGGTTTTCCCACACTGGTCCATCCAAGTCGTATTGAGTTTGTTATGGGCAGAGGTACCAGCTAAGATCAGGTCAATGGCTGCTTGTTCTGTCACATAAATAAATGAACGATTTAATACATACGTTGATGGGTGGCCATTTACTAGCTGGTTGACGTCTATAGCAAGACTGAAATCCCAAAGATTACCAAAAGGTCCTGTCTTGAGGCATCTTCATCTCCGCGCGTCAGGGATCAGGGAATATGTGTGTCCTTATTGTTAGAATCATTAACATAAAAAAACAAAGCGCAATGATTTTCATTTATAAGAAATTCCAATAGCAATTCACAGCTCGACTTCTAATCCTGGGATTTAGTTTATGGAGTGAATTGCGGGATTCCTTTCGTCGTCTCGCGCTGCTTTGTCCGGGGATCCTAGATGCAAATCTATTGAGTAACCCTCGCCCGGATCACAGCTTAATGGGCATAGCTGTACACTCATATTGCTGTGGAGATTTTACATCAAACGACTACATGTATTTCAAACCCACGGCCCACAGATCGTAAGGCAGCTGAGCTATCATCGCTACAAAATATTTTTCATGGCTGTCAGATTACTAAGGAATGAATTACCTAAAGTAAGTGTTGCTGAATTATTTGTGGCAAAAAATGTGTAGTGTATGTGCATCACTCAACACTTGTCATGTCTGCGCTTTCACCATAGTTTAAACCATGAAGTTACAATGTATGCATGACGCTCTATCCCTTCAGTGTAAAGGGGGAGAATTTATGTATGTACGTAATATATATTTATATCGAAGATTGGAGGTATCGAAATAAATGGGACACCCAATGAATCCGAACAGGACCAGCCATTCAGTTCCGGATACAAGTTTGAAGAAATCATTACACCCACTTAGACTTATAATTGATAGAAATATATATCGACTGCTAGCTCAGTTGGTGCTGTAGTTCGTGGGTTCGATTCCCACCCAGAACAAACATTTATGTGACGAACATTGATGTTTGTTCTGTCTGGGTGTTAATATGTACAATTTATACGAATATGAATACTAATACAAAACAATATATAAGTATTCTATCCACGTATTGGTTCCCATAGTACAAGCTACGTTTACCTTAGTTTGGGGCTACATGGCACTGTGTGATATGTACACCAATATATACAAATATGTTTAAAATATACTTGTATTTTCTCTTTATCTGTATTCTAAGCTGTCAGTTGACGATGCATATGTCACCTTAGTTTTAACTCATTTACTAAAATATTTTTACCATCGCTTTATTCAGAGGTAAATCCACTCATAACAAAACCATAAAGTGTGCAAGCCGTTATCTTTATAGACTGTTCCACTTCATAAAGCGATCGCACGAATACCAAAGATCCTTGCACTTTCTTGGGGAAAAGAATTGCAGCGACCCGGCGAAATGTTTTATGGAAATGTAAGTCGGATAAGTTTTGAATGACTAGTTTGTGAGAGGCAACCGTGTGTGTATATTAGTATGAAAAAACTAACCCGAAAAATACCTTTTTTTTCTGTGTTTGGGCTCGAACAAACACAGATACACCACAAAAACATTCAAGAACTGAGTAAAATTTTTATCGCACTGTCTAACCCGTCTGGGGATAGAACTCAGGACTTTTGAAGGCAGGGCTACTTACCAACTAGGCCATCTTACGTATGCTAGTGATATATAAAAACAAAACAGTACATTTTTGTAGGAGATCGCTATGACGGACGATTAGTGGTGCAGCCCCGATTTCCAATCCGAAGGTCACTGGTTTCGCTTTCTGAAATAGGTTTCTGAAGTAAAAGATTGCTGAGGAAATTGGCATGTCCTGTAACTGAAAATTTGAAGCTACCCTGCTAGACTGAAGCCGATTCCTTCTCTCATTTGAGAGTAGCCCCATCTAGAAAGCTATATAAGGTTATAGTAATTTCCTACAACATGTGACAATTAAAAAGTGGATGCATGAAAGCAGTAACCAAGTGCAGTTCATCCTAGATTAAATATATTTTGATTACAAAAATACTCAAACATCGGCTCCATAATTTTTTCATATTTTCTTATTCAAATACAAAGTGAAGGCTCAAACATATTGTTGCGCTATCATGTCAATAACTCAAGATTTTTTTGTTTTCTATGACAGAAATAGTCGAAGGAAAATATAAAAATGAACTTTTTTTTTTTCAAAATAATTAAAATTATATGTAAGAACGCCAGCAATGTGTCTAAAAAGTATCTACGCCATAAAGAATTTTAATTTTAAATTTTCTACCCCACATTCAAGATAATCAATTTCAAAATCTTTCTATTTTGAATACCGACGAAATTGAAACGAAGCTCGTCGACCCTTTGTAGCGGGCTTCCGTCAAAACAGCTCTGGTATGTAATCTCCTTGACGGGAAATTTCATCAGGTAGGTATGCACATCTAGCGGACAGCTGGTGTACTAGTGCATAGTCTGCAAGCGGCAGCGGCGTCAGCGATGGCGGACTTAAGGGGATTAAGCTCTAATATTATATCCCATTCTCAAGGTTGGTTTTTTTCTACTTCAGACTTGGTGGCATAGTAGTCTAAACACCCTAATTAAAAGTGATATTGGTCGAAGTGTCACAAAGAACATCATGTTTTGTACAATTTACTTGTATTTTGATATGCACTTACAGGAAATTCTAGTGTGTTGTACCTATAAGTCTGGTTTAGAATTTATTTTAACGAGTTCTTCTCTAAAAGATGATGAAACTTAGCATAAGCTATCTGTACTGTATATAGTTTATGTATGATTACTTGAAAAAAATATCAGAGTTATTCGTGGGATAGCAATGGCACTATGAGTTCATCCCGTTTCATTTATGTCTACTTTACGATATGAAATGTAGCCCATTGTTAGTCAGCTTACGGTTTCGGGGATAAGAAGAAGAAAATAAAACGTGAAAAGTATGCGCTAATCAAACAATCCATCTGCGACATATATATCATACGTCCGCTAAATGGACACCAACCAACGCCTTACAGTCTGGAATAATTTATCAAATTGCGACGAGATTGCACATGCAGAGCTCAGCTGGGCTCGGTCAGAATCGCAGGCAATTTTTTATCTACCCTATCCCGCCGTCAACGGTCCTAGTTCCTTGGGGGACATATCTGCGGGGATAGGGGAATACCCATTGTGGCAAGGAACCAATTTCGGTTGAGATATTTGATGATAAGCGAATATAAATTGGTTGTAACGTTTGGATGCAAATGGGATTGGGACGTCTGGGGAGCAACAGTTGAACACTGCCTTTACATTTATACTTCTGATTACTGAAAGTTATGGGTACGGGATTTTTTGGATAGTTTGCGTTGCTTATTCTCTTCTACTTAAATATAGCTTTCATAAGTGTATAAAAAAAACTTGAGATGTATCCTGAGAATAAGTAATTTATAAATTATATAAAAATTAATTAATTTACCGATTCATCACGAAATCTAAGTAACTACAAGGCCTGTGAGTGTAGACTTTACATGGGGAATATTTTCATGCCGTAGATGCTCGCTATCACTAATGGGGTTTTCGGAAATTCTAACCCGAAATAGTTTTCTAGCAGGAGGACAATAAATATTGGTGTACATTTCACACAGCGCCATCATTACTTGTACCGCGGCAACCAGATAGCCAAATAATAGTATATAAAAATTGAATATATTTAAATTTTTGTAAACAGATATATATAAAATATACAAGAACCCCTAGATAACCTGCATTTGTTACATAATAACTTCAGACTTGCTATGTGGTTTATGGTAATTGCATATATGTCTAAAAAGCTTATTTAAATTTTATTTTAAATTGTATACCCAAGGAATACGATTGAGCCTTAAATACGTCTGCTTATCAATCATTTCATCAATCCACTCCCGGTGGACAAAATAATGTACGTGAAACTTTCATCAGATCATCCCTGATGTGATGGCACGCTCGATGATATAACGTTTAATTTGTTTTTAATTACTTAGTCACATCGTAATTTGTAAAGTAATTAACACAAATTCAGCGTCGAGAGTCCCAAGGCAACACCTATAATTAATGTACTATGAAAGGCCGGCGTACACCGTAGTGAAAAAAAAAAGCTCCACTTTTTTCCTTCTATCGTATATGTTCAAGTAAAAAACGAATGACTTTTAAGCGATCCGAGCGCTTCGGTCGATGCAGTATTGGTAATTAATTAGTACGACCTGATTCCACGCCCATATCTTGATTATTTCTATACACTCACTGCATTCCTAATTACATTTCCTAATTGAAACTACCAACTAATTGGTGCGACGGATTTGTAGATTCAGACGTTCTGGAGTTGCTAGTGAAGCCGAAAACAATTGTAGATATTTATCCGACTGCCCACGGGGAGTTCTTTTGCGTATATGTATGTATGTATGAATGTGTTAATAATGTTGCCTAATGCCTAATGTTGGCATTAATTAATTGCCTACTGAGTAGATTAATACTAGGTACTTAAGATCTTCGATTTTATCATAGGGATTTATTTTTAAATAATAAATATTGGCTATTTCATCATTTCAATGAAGCTAGTTTCCGACTTGAATATAAGCCTCTATGAGTTAAATGGAGCTTAATAAAAATTATCAGAACTGATTTCATTGAATATTTGACTTAAATATTTACTAGTGAACCACTTGTTAGCATGTTGAAAGTTATAAATAAATTGGTCTCTGTTGAAGTCTGTCAGAAGACCCTAAATAATATCAAATACGGTGGTAACTGTGTACGGTCGAATAATCAGTAATAAACATCGTTCAATGTCTGAGGTTAATACTAGTCTATTTTGTATTATTAATTAACATGTGATTAATTACTAAACATTTCCCAGTGTATGGATATTATTAAAATGAAATTATCAAGATATAATAGCTATGTCTGGCATCAGATTTATACGGTTTTGGACAATCAGCTAACATAAGCAAAATTTCTTACCACGAATTTTTGCCTGGTAAAAATAAATTCTCTCTCAATTCAGTATAAAATTTATGATATTGATATGGGCACGTGACTTAAGAAATGCTTACAAGCTACGTGTCTTCCTAAACAGCGTTGTATTAGACAGATATTCGCAAGTTAACCTTCATATATATATTTTTTGGATTAGTTATTAACTGACAATCCCTCCCTACGTGAACTTTCATTTGGTGTTCCGTCTGCAATTGTGAAAAAGGCTCCTATCGATTTTGTTCGTTGGGTGACTTTTATCTGAAAGTCGTGGAAGTAATGGGTCGAATGGAATAGCTTTTTGATCCTAGCTGCCGGTTTAAACTTAAGTATTTGAAACTAACGACAGTGGCGCGGAAGCTGTATTTGTTTATTTAAAAAAGTTGTTTGTTCTTGATTACCTGCTTTTTCTCTAACTTGCTGAAAGAATTTTGCATTGTGCTCAGGAAATTTTTGATCGTACTGATACAAATTAATACTTGGTATCCGACATGTCCAACTGAAAAATCGAAGACAATATCAAGTGCACGAAAAGAGTCTCTTTGAGGCGCACTTCAAATCCTTTCACCACACCGGTTCTATAGAACCAGTGACTCGAATAGATAGAGATAGATAGATAGACTTGGTAGCCAAGGCGAGTTTCAATATAGAAGTAGCTTGGTTTAAAATCACGACATGCGTCTTTCAGAGTTAAAGCGAAACTCCTTATTTTGAAGTTTTGTATTTATTAAAAATTGAAGCACATTGCAGATATGTGTAGAAACACTTTGGCTGGAAAGGAAAATATTACATACACAGACTAACGCTATTTCCCTGACGAGCCTTTTCGCCTGGCGGATTTCACTATGTTGGGATGTAAACGTGATCAGTTGTGAGCTCATTTCCGCTATTATTTCACGAACAACTCGCTTAACACTTTTTTCCAGAATATGTAAACCTAATATCCGAGACCTACGTCATGTACCAATGAAATAAAAAGAAGACAGGACCGGAAAAAATGTGTGAATTTTATTGACTGTGGGCTTTTTGTATGGAAGATACTTATATTAAAATGAAAATTATAACTGATTTACTATGTATGAAGTTTTGTATTTGATCAGGGATGGAAATGGCCTAGTCCTAGTTTTGTTTAAAATCTCAACAAAAGCAAAATTTGAATTACCTTTGGTTTTGGATATATTAAGTTTCCCACTCTAACCTTAAATTTATTATCACGAAATTTAATTTGTTCACAGACACAGTCGCAACAAAACAGCTCATGCAAAACGCATAGACATTGATGCGTCAAGCATAGTTAAGCATTCTCTCCTGTACATCTTTAGCAGAACAAAAACTACCCAGTACATCTAGTTTTTGACAGTCACAAGCATATGTATGAGTGAATATTATGTTAATAATATACAGGGTTATTGGTAATATGCTAACAACCGCTAAATGGTAGGTAACCTCCGTACATCAAAACAACAACATTTGTTACCCCTTTTTTCTTATTTAGATATATTGACTATTCATTCTGAAAGACTGAACATCTAATATAAGATACCTGAGTGCAATTGCTTGATATCCACTTGGCATAAGCTCTACTGCTAAACCCCAGTATAGTGTGATGATTGTCGGGGATAGAAGAGTTTTACGATGCCAGAGGAGTGTAGCAGCTGTTCTGCTTATCTGTGGCTTTTTACCGACGGAGTCAACTCGCAGTGGACCCCAATAAATCCTTCCTGACCTGTGTCCATTAATTTGCCCCTGTCAGGTCGATATCTGAAATTGTTGATGTTTTGCAAGTGTTTCAGTCCAAAATTTATTGGTTCAATCATTCGAGGGCCCCAAAGTTGAGGGATACACATAATTGGTTTTGAATTGTTTGATACGTAAAATGATATAGGTTAATTGAGTTAAATAAAAAAATGGGATAAAGACTGAACTAACATCTGTGTTATGCAGCTATGCATATTTTCGGGGAACCTGATAACTCAGTCATTTCTTGAGGCGTGATGGAGGCACGGAGCGAGATGATGAGTCTGGCACAGACTATAATATAGTCTGTGGCAGACGTAGTTTTTTATTTTTTTTATTACATATTATGTAATAAATAAATAAAAAAACTACGTCTCAAAATAGTATTATAATGTGATAATGAGACAGACCTCACAGCTCAGTTGGTACAAACACTGCCTTTTTCATTGTAGGTCGTGGGTTCGATTCTCACCCAGGAGAAACATTTGTGTGACGATATAAATGTTTGTTCTGTGTCTGGGTGTTAATAAGAATTATATGTAAGTATTTACAAAAAAGTATACAAGTATTATATCAGTTGTCTGGTTGTCATGATACAAGCCATGCTTAGCTTACTTTGGGGCTAGATGGCGCTGTGTGAAATGTCCACCAATAATATGTTATTATTATTAAGAAATCCTCTACTCATGGATCCTTAGCAGGTGTTTTGATGAGAGAAAGAAGAACATTTTAACTATGTATTTTGTTTCCATGACGCTATAAAACTCCATTGAAGGTTTGTTGGAATTTCCTTGGTTAAATAAGCAAAACAATAAATACTGACTATTTGCTGAGGGCAAAGATCTACGACCGTCAAGGTCAAATAAGTAATACTGGAATCGCCCTCCTCCTTACTCACCGATAAATAAGGTTTTACTGAGGTTTTATTACTCCTGTCCCAAGTTCCCCAGATATGCAGCTAAGATACGAACATTTTACGAAAGGTCAAAGAATAATCACGTGGTTTTATCGTAATCACGTTTATAAATATTTGTGCTACTGTCTGGGTACACAAAAGTTTCTAATAGATATTAATCGTATGTATACATCGTGCAATCATTAAACAATTAATCAAACATTAATCATGTAAACAAATTCAAACACAAAAATAAGCACAAACATAATACTCATACAAGTGTACTAGGTATCTCTGTGTCGTAGGTGGCATACTCACATAAAATAATAGACAACCAGTACCCCAGAACAGATATGTGCTCCCCACACAAAGGTATTCCGGTATCAGTATTTGTTGGCGCTAGTTAGGTACGTTAATTAAAACAGTTTTTTGTATACGTTCAACGTCTTTGACGTCATATTTTTTATAAGTTATATTCATTGATACTTTGGTAAGATTTAAGCTGTGTTCAGCTAGTGTTCGACTGATAAGGTGTAAAGTTCTTCGAACTACTGATATTAGCTGCAAAGCAATTTTGTGACATTTAAATATTGACGTGGAAACTGTCAGTTAAAACTATGCCTGTACTCGATAAATATACTTACATTAGAAACCTTTTTCTCCTAAGGGATAGGCAGAGCCTCATTAGGACGCTTATTACCTTGTCGGTTACAATATCGGAACACAGGTGTGATAGGTATGTGATAAATTCATCGCCGCCATTAATTTCCCAAGATAAATCAACTGACACTTCCTTCCGGTATTCAATCATTGGCCAGGACAAATCTTATAACAAATAAATAATAAAATAGTTGGTCTGACTTGAAAAATTATCAGTTTATATCAAACGAAGGGACATCCATATTTTGTGAAATGTTTAAACGATATATTTATTAGGTTTCTGTTTTTTATAGAAAGTCAGCTTATAGTTATATGACGGGTGCAACGCGACGCAACTTGGGTCTTTCCATACTCACTGTCATGGGTATAAATTTTATATCATAGTAGCGGACATTGTCGTGGAATCCGATCGCAGCTCCACCTATCACCTTTTTTGACGAAGTAAATGTTTATATATTTGGTAGTTTGGGATAAAGATAACCCAATCAGTCACATGAAACTTCAATATTGATTTCTTTATCAGTTTTTTAGCCAAGTTTTGGGCTTTTACCTAACCCAAATAACAAACAACCGAATTAAAAATGATAACTCTGCAACTTTGACAATTCAAATTCATTTGAAACAAACCAGAATAATAGATTTCCGTCCAGGGGTACACAATATATAAATAAATTAAATAAACTTAGGCCATAAGAAATAAAAGCGAAACGAATAAATAATCCGGTATTTTTCATAGAGCGCCACTCGGAAAGTATTTTCAGAGAAATCAGGAAGTGGAGCCCCGAAAATTCATCGCAGGTTTCACTCAGAAATATAATAACAAACGCAATAAAAACTTTTCGGGGAAAAAATATTAGTTTTTCGGACCATCGGAGTTTTTTTTTTTTTTTTTTTTTTTTTTTTATGTAATTGAAGGCAAACAAGCAGACGGCCCACCTGATGTTAAGTGGTTACCGTCGCCTATAGACATTTGCGTCCCCGGGGATGCCAATGCTTTGCCTACCCTGTAGATACCTCTTTACATTTTTTTTGAAGTTGCCCATATTGTACCTCGGCGGAAAAACCTCAGGAGGAAGCTCATTCCAAAGTTGACAAGTGTTGGGCAGGAAGGTGCGGCCATAGCGAGTTGTACGGCAGGCCCACTTGTCAACAATGTGTGGATGAGCTTTTTTTCTGTGTCGAGAGGTGTGGTGGTAGAATCTCGATGCAGGAATTAGATCGAAAAGCTCCTCAGAGCATTCCCCGTTATAGATCCGATAGAACACACTGAGTGAGCCAACGTCTCTCCGCTGACTCAGTGACTCCAAAGGATCGGTAAGTTTGGGATCGTTGACGATTCTAACGGCTCTTCGCTGTAAGGAGTCAAAGCGAAGCAGCTGGTATTTGGGTGCACCGTTCCAAAGATGTGAGCAGTATTCCATGTGCGGCCGGACTTGTGCTTTATAAAGCAATAGCCGCTGGATTGAGGTGAAATATTGCTTGGAACGGTTTAGCACTCCAAGTTTTTTTGAGGTCAATACAGCTTTAGCTTCAAGATGACTCCCAAACTGGACCTCGCTAGAAACATCCACACCTAAGATCCCTAAACTTGGCGAGATCGTGAGAGGAATGCCTTGAAATCGAGGAGCGACCGAAAATGGTACCTTTTTTGTGGTAAATGCACAGGCCTGTGTCTTGGTTGGATTGAAAGTTACAAGATTAAGGTTTCCCCAATCTGTGACATGCTCTAAAAAGTTCTCAACCTCAGACACAAGCCTGGATCTATTTGTTACCACAGCACTATGAGAGACACCGCCAGTGCCAGTGTAAGAAGTGTCACCCGTACTATCATCCGCGTAACAATGAAGACCACTACTCTGGAGCATATCATTGACGTGCATGATGAATAGTGTGGGTGACAACACCGAACCCTGGGGCACACCAGCATTAATGGGCATAGATTCTGAGCATGAGCCATCAACGACAGCTTTAATGCTTCGCCCGGATAGGAAACTGGCCACCCAATTGCACAGTCTCTCAGGAAGGCCGAAAGATGGAAGCTTGGAAAGTAGCCCCCTGTGCCAAACCCGATCGAACGCCTTTGCCACGTCCAAACTTACGGCAAGGGCCTCACCTCTACTCTCAATAGCTTCTGCCCAACGGTGAGTTAGATAAACTAGAAGGTCACCAGCTGATCTACTGTGACGGAAACCATATTGGCGGTCACTGATCAGCTGGTGCTCCTCTAGATACCCGAGAAGACGAGTGTTTAATACACGTTCCATCACCTTGCAGAGTAGAGATGTGATGGCAATAGGCCTGTAATTGGAAGGATTGCTTCGATCCCCTTTTTTAGGGATAGGGTGGACATGGGCCACTTTCCAAGCGGACGGCACTAAACCAGTAGTGTATGATAATTTGAACAGGCGACACAATACAGAGCACAGCTCAGGAGCACACATTTTGAGAACTAAAGCTGGAATGCCGTCAGGCCCACTCGATTTTTTTGTATCAAGAGATGTTAGTTTCTTCCGAACCGTTTTGTTATCAAAACGTACATCTGGCATGGAACTAGAGCACCGTGGGATAACAGGAGGAGAGGCATTCCCCTCCAACAAAGTCGAGTTTGAGGCAAAAAGAGATCCTAGCAAATCGGCTTTCTCTTTAGGACTATGAGCCATTGAGCCATCCAGCTTCAGAAGAGGTGGAAAAGACGACTGGCAGAAGTTGCCCTGGGCAGCCTTGGCAAGAGACCAGAAGGCTCGACTTCCTGACGGGTAACCAGCCAGTCTGTCACCAATTTTACTGATGTGCTTTCTCCTAGCTGCCGCCATAGCCTTCTTACAAGATCTCGAAGCGGCATTGAGTTTTTTCTTCAGTTCGGAAGCTGAGGGATCTTTGCACTGATGCGCATTAGTCCAGGCCTTGTAAGCAGTCAGTTTTTCACTGATAAATTCAGCACATGACTTATCAAACCACGGACGGCTCCGACCGCCAACGCAAACCACCGAGCCAGGAATAAAACATTCCATACCTTGAAGGATCACGTCGGTGACGGAGTCGGCGCAGGTGCTAGGATCATTGGACGAAAAGCAAAGCTGGTTCCATGGGTATGAAGCGTAAAATTCTCGCAACCCATCCCAATCTGCTGAACCGAAATGCCAGACCTTACGTTTTCCCGGTTGAGTATAGGAAACTGGACGAACCGAAGGCATCAACGTAGAGATCAGGCAATGGTCGGATCCGCCAAGAGGAGCTCCAACAGTGACCCGATAACCAGTCGGGTGTGAAGCCAGCACGAGATCAAGCAAGGATGGTAGATGATCTGCTATATCAGGGATTCTAGTTGGGCTCGAAACCAACTGAGTCAGACCATATGTTAATGAAAGGTCAAGGGCAGCACGCCCAGCACAATCAGTTCTTTGAGAACCTAACCACTCGGTATGGTGGCCGTTAAAGTCCCCAAGAACGACTAACTCAGCATTGGGGTACTGCCCCAACGTCCAGTCGATCCCTTCAGCGATATGTTCGAACAGGTGTGAGGTGTCAGCATCTCTGCAGTGAGACCTGTACAAGCAGGCAAATATGCGGGTTTTACCACCACAGTCCACACGTATCCAGAGGTAAGAAAAATCCCTGGTTTCTAGACCGTTGAGGCGACGATAGCAAATATCCTCCCTGATATATACACACACTCCTGCTTTTGGCAGAAAGGAAAATTCAAGTGTGTAGCCAGGATAGTGAAGATAGGAGGGGTCAGCAGGACAGGATATCTGGGTCTCAGTCAGAAAGAGCAGGGCAGGCTTTGCTGTCTCAAGGTGGTGGTGTACAGCGTTTAAGTTAGAATGCAGCCCCCGAATGTTGCAAAGGTCAACTTTAAATGTGGAGTTTGTATCCGCTGACAATAAATGCTTGCTCTTGGTTGTATTTGACATAATGTGTTGGAAAAAGTTAAGGAGGTATAAACACATGAAGCATTCCAAAAATATGGAATGAGGACAAAGATAGCTCAAAAAAAGGGTTTCAATAGGGTATCGGTATGGATGGCTGGTACAGTGTACGGAAGGGCCCCCGATCCGACCCGTAAGTAAATGCCGGGATCCACTCCGGTCTCCTAATCCGGCACGGCAATCACCTATAGGGCTTTTTTCGTGAATTGGCGGGACAGCCTCCTAAGGCGGAGTTTAAAAGTGATCCTTAGGTTCGGGTCCCCTACTGACTCACGGGCGGCCAGCGGACAGCCGTTTCACCGGGTCTCCCTGGACACTGTGCCAACCCTCCAAAATAACCCAAGAGAATCCCCAAAAATAATGAGCTGACGGTCCTCTTATTTAAATGGAATGCTTCCTGCATGGAGGGGACTGGAACTCTCACAATAGTTTCGGAACACGCCGATACTCGTGGCATCGTGTTTAGCGGAACGTTCTAGTGAGAGGGTGGTCGCTAGCCAGACGAACCGAAGTTCTACCACCGCGATTGACCAGGTTAGTCGCCTTTTACGACACGCTGCCTGGCGGCGAGAGAGATAAAAGTATTCTTTCTCCGTCTCTCCACGGATAAAGTTTACTGAAAGACAACAAAAAATGATACTTACTTCATTTATTCCAAGCTTTTAAAGAAGAATAACTTTTTTTCTTGTTATGATCGACGTTCTATTTACACGGAAACGACGGATTTCTTGTAGGAGGAGGTTTTCGTTTTATTATTCCCTGAAAGAAGATATCATTTTCCTATTTATTGATAAACTTAGATGGGACATATTTTTGTAACACAAAATAATAAAAATATTTTGACTGCTATGTTATGAAGCTGTCGTTGTGCCCTTAGGCAAGTTAAGAGCATGACATAATCAACTCAGTATGTAAAAATAAGATTCTGTCACTGTCTGACTTCTTTAACTTTAACTTTTATAAAGTAAAAGTAGTATCTTTACAGAAGTCTACATCTCTTTCTGATTCAACTATTTCTTTGTCACATTTCCTTACTTTGATCTTAACTAGACTGGCTTCGCAGCTCAGTTGGTAGCCTGCCTTCTGTAGGTCGTGGGTTCGATTCCCACTCAGACAAACATTTGTGTGACGAACACAGATGTTTGTTTTCTATTTTGGTGATTGATATGTATTATATTATGTATGTATTTACTAAAACTACGTATATACAACTTTGTCGATTTAATATACTTTAATTCCTTTGATTTTAAACTGAATTTTAACAAATAATATTTCGAACACGTTTTATAATATATAGAAGGTGTCCTTGTTATCGATGCTCGTGGCGATAGCAATTTTGTCGGGACACCACCTAAGTTAAAAGGGCTCGCTATATCGAAAACACATTGAAGTAATTTGAGGCGAGTAGAGCGACATTCTCGCTTAAGCGATTCAATCCGAACCCGACCGCGTTAGGAACTATACCACGATTTAAATTGAAGCGATTTTATGTAACACCCATTTACAATGTAGTGAACATAGTTGTTCAACGAGCGATTCTGATATATTACGATTACTATTTCTGTTGGCAGAAATGCTTGAAAATTTTGAAGAAACTCTAAACTATTTTTGAAAAGTCTGAATCAATTTCAAGTTAAGTGAAGCAAATGAGAACAAAAACAATAGTAGAAAAATATCAATGGGTCTGTAGAAAGGCTGAACATTTTAGCTTAGACCTTTTTAAGAGCACGGCAAATTTTCTTACATCAGATCGATATCGTGCTATCATCAGCCTTATCCACTGATCTTTGTTATCAGCCTCACCCTACCAGGTAATATTAGTCGTGTCACTAGCTAGCTCTAGCCAGTGTAGTGAAAGGATCAAAGTGCACCTCAAAGAGGCTCCTTTCTTGCAGTTGACACATGTTTTAAATTTTTTGGTTCTAGGTCTTGCCGGTTCCATCATTATGTTTTACTTAAATTTCAAAAAAGTTGTAATTTTAAATTATTTTAGAAGTGATAAAACTTGTTTATGCACAAATTTGAACCAGCGACCTTGAGATCGAGTTCGAGGTCTGTACCACAGTAAATATGGGTCACGAAACCCAATATTCGGCTTCCGACATAATTTATTCTGTCATTGTTTCTCTGTCAGTTATATCCCATTGCCATCCTGGGCTACTGTTGGATACTGTAGGCCACAGCTTCTCGCACTGCTGATGCCTATAATCATCCAGGGGCTTTAGTTACTCCTCATTCGTCAGTGCCTCATTTGTTTATTAGCTGGGTGCATCCCTTGCAAGTGAGTTTGTAAACTGGAGGGCAGTATAGATTGCGCTCCCTTATATGGTGCGATGTAAGTAATTAAACCCTTGCTTTTTCTTAACATACGTATATAAGAAAAAGTTTTGAACTGTTTGAGAGGGTTATCGTATTGCTTATTCAAAAATGTCAGTGAGATTAAATTGTTAGCCTTAAATCCATAAATTACATTTAAAAAATTAATATCTACAATAGTCTATACAAACATATTCGCGGTTTCATAAGAGTAATCTTAGGCCTTTATTTATGCATATAATGCGCTCGGCGTTGTGTAAATGCAGTTAGTTCGACTGCCGCCATTCAAGCCATACCAGCTTAACTATTGCTACCATAATACTCCGCCTACTAATGTAGACGTGTATTTAGATGTTTAACGTGTATTGTGCAAGAGAGGATATATTTAGCTATCTCTGGATACCAATGTCACTGGATATCTGAAATGTGACATTACTATTACTATTCGAGTCACTGATTCTGTTGAAACAGCGTGGTGAAAGAATTTGAAGTGCGTCTCAATGAGGCTCCTTTCGTGCACTTGACACTGGTCTTAAAATTTTTGCTTGTAAAGTATGACAGTTTCCTCACGAAGTTTTCACCCCGTTTTGAGAACGTGGTATTGCAAATAAATTTATTAAGCGAAAAATCTCATTGATACACGTCGGGATTTGAACCAGTGACTCTAAAAGTTTTTTTATTTTCACTACAGTTTAGTTTTTTCAGGAGCTTTACAAAAACACTACACAATTCTTGCACCAGAGCGCAGAACGGAGTGCAAATCAGCCGTGGCCCAATCAGCGGAATTTATGGAAAATATTCGAGGATTTTTTCGTTGATTTACAGAACGATTGAAGAGAGAAAACCAATTGCGTGAACTAATATACCTCCGGTTGTACTTAGGGCTGCCGTGAACTGACCTGGAAAGAAAAACCGGTCTATGCCCTCTGCCTACGAAACCGGTTTTCATTTCGATTTTCTGCTGGAAAACTTGCAAGCTATGTGGTCTTGCCTTTCGAAGAAAGAGTTGGTGGAAAGTAGAACCATTTATTTAAAAGCATATTAGATAAGGAATAATAGTAAGTCTTATTTAGACAACAATAAAATTTAAGGGGTTTTTGAAAAATTTTGCCCAATAAGATGAGTTTTGTACCAGTCAAATCAAAGTAGCGACTTTTATAGTTTTTATATGGTCCCTACTTATTTAATATACTTATTTAATATAATTTATATATTTATTTTTTTCACCTTTCGTTGACAAACGTTTTCCAGCCTCATTTTTTTTTTAATATATATATATGATGATAATTTTCAGTCAAGTTTCGAGCTTTCGGGGTTGTACTGCAAGACACACTGCACACATTATTACTAATTAAATACTTGTATAGGTATTTCTATACTACAATAACAAATTATATCCTTGTTGTTGACAGGTAAGACAAAGTGATAAGTCTCAATATGGTATGCCGACGGACTAATAGCAACCCTACCTCATTCCTTGTGAAAAATGGAATCACGGCAATGTATCATTTGTCATTTTAATGTTTTCATGTCCGCAACCGTGCCACTATGGATAGACGATTTATAACGCACGTCATACGAGTATGCTCAGTGTGAGGCGAGAATATCTAGCTGTGAGTAAAGATGGTGCAATTTGTTGTGCTGCTACGTTATTAGGGATTATGTAGACTTAAGTTACACAGCGGGAGTAAGAAACTGTTAAGGATTTACATTAGGAAATGGCCATGACCTAACACGGTTACAACGTGGCTAAATATAAAGTGGTTTTATAAATGTTGCACTGTGTTGCCGATTCTAAAGCAACTTTTTTCTTGTTTTATAGAAAATTTTCTTCACTTCAGCGGGGAACAACCTTCAATTGACAAGTTTATAGTGATACCTACATTTCATAGGAGTTTGCCAAATCTGTAGGGTTCGTACCAGCCCTACGAGAGTAGGCCTCGTTCCAATCGAGATTTAATAGTAGTACGTAGTAATAGACTGAATATTATAATTTACCTACCATGGTGCCAAATCCGGAATGCTAGATGTCACATTTTTTGGTACTAGTAAATGCCGGTTTTCTCACTATTTTTCCTTCGCCGTTTTGAGAACGTAGTATTGCTAATTTTTGAACCAGCGCCCTCTGGATTGAATCGCGGCGTTTGTGTCTCTGGGTCACTCCAAAAATTGTATATAGGTGAAGTATGATCAAATACTAAAACGGAAATGCAAAATACAGCCGAGTAGGCACCGGTATTCCCACGATCAACTTGGCCCTTTCCTGGGAAGGCAATCGTTTACTTTTACGAGAACCCGGGTCAATAATTATGTCCCAGTAATTTTTCCCAGTTCCAATTTGCGCCTATCTCGGTATTGATTTGATACGTAGGTATGCCCAAAATTGGCTCTTTCCTTCACGATCTTTCTATGTCGGTATTTGCCTTCAACCCTGTAGGTTTTGAATTCACATCCAGGACAAATACTTGTGTAATGAACAGATTATTCCGTTCCGTCAAATAGGTATCTGACGAGATATTAAGAACTAATTGAGATCTAATTAAGACCTAACGCGAATATCTTGTACCTTGATCTATCTTGAAGTATGTATAAATATGTATGTATGGAGATCCTAAGTCGTGTTTCTGTTATTTTTAGGCAGATGATCTCCTCGGCCCATTGGAAAACAAATAAGGTTTTTCTTGGAGCATAATATAAAACTTTCTATTGATCCTTCTGAGGCAATGTAGGTAATATATACATATCCTTTTTATCGGGTCAGTTGAAAAAGTTATGTGGGAGTCAGACGGTTCAAAACGTGTCGTCTACTATCTGAGTCACGTCATGTCACCGTGTTACGAGATAACTTCGCCGGCGAAATGTTTGACACAAAAACCAATTACCAAGTTAAAAAGTAAAATATAACTATGTAACGAAGTTCTGTGATGGAATCGTCTTCTTATGATTATTGATGCTGTTTCCATCTAAAACGGAATTATATTTGGTGTGTTGCTAGAACACGCTAGAAACTTATCGCCTTCTTGCAATTTGCATGGTGGGAGTAAAATTATTATGATGTACCGCAGTAATGTAATAACTGTACCCTCTTTGTAAACTCTTGTTAGATTTTAGTACACCTCACACCACTCTTCAACTATTAAATACGCTTTCCATCCCAAGGTTGTCTGGAAGAGATCGCTTCATAGCGATAAGACCGCCCATTGTACCTCTAAGTTCTATGCTTTATTAATTGTTAATTATAATGTTCTTTGGTGTACAAATAAATATTTTAGAACATACATAAAAATGAAACCAATTTTTTTTTTTTTATGTGATACAGTTTCGGAACGAGCCGACGGCCCACCTGGTGTTAAGTGGTAACCTCTGCCCATAACAACCGATGCGACTTGGGTCCTCCCTTACTAGGTACGACAAGACCCAAGTCGCATAGTATGCGCCCGTAACTCTGAGACGTGTAGGTGGAATGTCTCTTGTGCCTGTAATTTCACCGGCAACCACACCTTTCAAACCGGAACACAGTAACGCGAACGCGTTACTGCTTGGCAGCAGAAATGGGCATGGTGGCTGTACTTCCCCGGACGAACTTGGCGAGAGTTCTACTGCTCTGTTTCTAGCCTGCACGACAGCTGTGATGGTGTATCACAATAATATAATTCCACCTATATTATCACAGTTGGGATGCTAGCCATATCTCCACTTGGGAAAATGATCGCTATAAGATAGATACTAAACGCATTGGTACGGTTTTTAATAGACATCCCAAGTTCGATTCCCAACTTATTAATATACGCCTATATTGGATGTTAATCAGGGACCATACGAAATTAACATCAGCCCCCGAGGAAAAGTATACCTAATATTGTATTCAAAATTTTCACGAGTTTTTTTAAATAATGCTTCAGTTTTATTAGATTTTCATTACAAATTTTCCTGTGATAGAAATACAAATAATACTGTTCCGATGATAACCTCTTGATTATTTCTGCAATCGTAATAGCTAGTATGTCAAATGTCATTTCTAGATATTTATATTCAAAGACAAAAGATAACTAGATTTAACTAAAAAAAATTGTAATAAAAAAAATACACAAAAAGTTACTTTCTTCCTTTTTACTTTCTTTACTGTTTAATACAGTGTAGGTAATTACTGTAAAGAGATCCAGTCGGATAGCCCGCAGCGGGTAAACAACGCTTTGGATGTACCCTCCAAGGCATTGGAAAGTGCGCCGAGCAATGAGCGACGGCATAACTTGAGCAGTGGTTTGAAATTAGTTACAAAATATGCAAGCTGCCAACTTTCTGGTTCAGAGATTGAGCTTTACAATCGAGGGAGGCAAATCCGCCAGTTTTCTTAACACAATTCAACATAAAAGTGAATTGTATCATGTGAGCTATCGGTAGATCGGCGGAAAGGTTCTTAAAATAGCCCAGTTAGTTTCATTGTATTTCGTTAATATTATGTACATATTTTTTTTTTTCTAAATTTATTCACAAAAGCTTATACATACTAAAAAAATTCATTATTCATATCTCATTAATCACCAAACACAAATTGGAACTTTATTAATTTACCTAACTATTGTGAACTTTACTTCTTCTGCCTTCTTATTTTATTTGCTATATCAACGAGTGTTATCATTATAGCATATTTGTGTTATCAGTAGGTGCAATAAACAATTAACTTTCTATTTTTGTGACGAGACCATGACAGCCGCTTGTCTCTCGGCACGCTTGCTGGCTCAGTTCTACCCTCTATAATTGAATAACAGCCCCCGCTGATTCAGCGGATGCTCAGAAAAATAATTCTATTATCATCCTCCTTTCTTTCGTTATCACTTAGCATGCAATATTTTACGCGATACCTGTTTTAATGAAATATTTATTAACTTTACAGTGGAAAACTTTATTTTCATTATAATTTCGTGTAACAAAGTACTGTTTTTGGGGAAATGTTTATTAACAAAAATGTAAATGAACGTAACTTAAATATAAAGAGCTGAATATAAAATCAAAAATATATCAGTTAATTTGTTAATATTCAAGAGTTTCCATAAGATTGTGCCGTAATAAATCACAGTCGTATGTATCTTGGTCCCAAGCTACATTGAATATGTGTAGGTAGAGATATCCGACATTTCTAGAAATATTAATCCCAAACCAAATTACAGCGAGCGCTACCCCTAATTTTCTTAGCCCCTTCATCGCCTATTTAGCGCACAAAAATGTGCTGACATGAAAATTCTCGCGCGTACGTACGACGTACGTAAATTTTTTATTTGGGGCCTTATTCTCAACAAGTGAAATTTCATTTCCAACGGGAACACTTTCTTTGATGTTTAAGAAAGTGATTTAAAAAAAGATGTTTTTTTATTAAACTCTTGTGTTACCTATAATTGAAAATTTATTTAAAAATGATTACTCTGACGTGTTTTTACATTTGCATGCTCCAGTAGTACGAATGTGTAGTGCAGTATCCATCTACGAAAAAAACAAAAAGCTATCAAGTGATTCATATGTCGTTCACCTATATTCTGGCAAATCAATACGATTATAATAACTATGATGAGCGTTCTCTGCCATAATTAACCTTTAAAAAGTACTATAATTGCTTTGGCAAATACATGAATCATACTTCCGGGAAAAAGTCTGGGAAAATCTCTGCTACCAAGTAGTACTCAGTTCTACCATTACGTTCGTTAAATGTCATTCGTCTGACATCTCATATCACCTCTTCAGTTGAGAATAAAGCTCCTAAGGGCGAAAACTGTAAGGCACTCATGATATATAAATTTAATTATGAAAGGTGAAACTTGGCTTACTGTTGAAATAAAATTGCGACCAATTAAGGAAAACAAGGTGGCCGTGCCTTCAGATTAATAACCTTAATTAACGGGTGAGGAGCGAGGGAGGATCGTTAAGGCGAACTACCGACAGTAAAGCACGGTCATCAAGGTTTTACTGCGATCTGAAACGCCTTGTGACAGCCTTACAATACCTGTTTAAGAGCAGTAGAACTCTCGCCAAGTTCGTCCGGGGAAGTACTGCCACCATGCCCATTCCTGCTGCCAAGCAGTAACGCGTTCGCGTTACTGTGTTCTGGTTTGAAAGGTGTGGTTGCCGGTGAAATTACAGGCACAAGAGACATTCCACCTACACGTCTCAGAGTTACGGGCGCATATGATGCGACTTGGGTTTTGTCGTACCTAGTAGGGGAGGACCCAAGTCGCATCGGTTGTTATGGGCACAGGTTACCACTTAACACCAGATGGGCCGACGGCTCGTTCCGTAACTGTATCACATAAAAAAAAAACCTGTGTTAGTTCATTCAGATGCTGCGTAGTATTAACTTAATAATAAAAACAATAATATAACTATTGAGAACATTTCACACAGTGAAAAAAAAACAAAATTACAGGCAAATAAAATATTCTGTAAATCTAAGGAAGAACCGACTTAAAAAGGAGAAAACTAGAGGAGTTATCAATTCGGCCGGTATTTTTTTATATTAGAATACTGGATTTCGAAAGAGTTATTATCCTGTTTTCGTAACTGATTTCGAAACTTCAATTCAAATGTGGGAAAGGGAATATAGGTTGTTATTTAATTATGTTCTTCCCAGATGGAAATATTATTTTTTTCGATACGGGTTGAGTTGCTAAAGCCAGTCCATAAAAGGGCGAAAAGTTGGCATATGTGCGAAAAAACCAACTGATAATTCAGTAGTCAAAATTATATAACAATATTTTTAAATCCTTTACTGCCTTTCAGCTAATGAATTCAGACCGGATCACGTCCCGAACCCTAATACGTGCTACAAATCGCATTTTACAAACGGCCACCGTCGGATATCGAAAAGCATTTTTGTCATTTATTCGCAGTATACTGAATGCCCGCGACTTGACTTGCGCAGGCTTTTTTATTTGGCTTCGCTCTTGCATTGCCCTCTTGAATTTCATTAAGTGACGGGTCTCGCAGGGATATGTTAAGCGATTTGTCTAACATCAGTAAGATTTGAGATATGTCGTCTGCGCTCCCGATTTCATGACTTTGTATCTCGTTCTAACCAATGACGTTTATGAGCGACAGAAAAGAACATAGTACGCAGAATTCCGGTATCAAGCGGTCAGATTTGGTCTAACTCTCCGTGGAATTGGGAATCACACTACCAGCATTGGCTAACCGCGGCGCCAGACACAGCAGCAACATTTGAACACTTATTTGAACACATGTTTGGCGCGGGTATTTTAGATTTCAATGTTTGATTGAATATTTGTAATTTGCCATTCGGTGTTGGTTTTTAAGCGCACATCAAAGCGTTCAAACGTCACATTTGCGTACCCTGTCACACTTCCGCAAAGTTCATTTGCTATTGCATCACCGAGCGAGACGGTTGCGTGATTCAAACATGTGTTCAAATGTGTGTACAAATATTTGTCTGTGTCTAACGGGGTAAGTATCTATTGTCTTGTCTAACAGTCAGTCAGTCAGTCAAGCATCAGTTTTTCTCACTTCCATTCACAATAATCCAATATGGAAGCGAGCGCGTGATCTCATTGACACTAAGCTACGTCGCGGGTCGCGCTCCATAATTCATGGTGTCCACCCGACGTGAATAATATTTAATGCGGTTTTGAAATAGCAACGTTAGATGTTTTCGATTTCATATAGGATGTTTGGTTCATTACAGAACACATTTACGAAACTAATGTGAACGATTTTGATACTGGCTTTATATTATTTGGTTTCATTTCCGTGGTATAAGCATTCTTATTTAGGACTCATTTTATGAAAGAGAATGTTAGTTGAGGTATAGTTGCCGGCAAACAACTTGGACATGAGTTAATGTCCCTCACTTCGCGCATGTTGTACAATTGTACGAAAAATGAGTTCTGCGCATCGAATTACATTTTTCAAGTAAATTTTTATATTACCGAAATAAAATCAAATAGTATAAAAAATGTCCGTGGGAAAGCTACGGCTGCAATGAGCTAAGGGCTTGGTAGTCCATGTTTCAGTCGTTGCGGCTCTGCCTACCCCTTCGGGGAGAGAGACGTATATATACTATATTTATATTTTGCAAATGAGACAAAAATTATAGCGTGATTTTATCCTCATAGATTATTTTCGGTTGTTGCGGCATCTTATTACGACATCTTAACTCCATTAAACATACATTACTGCTTATCGGCAGAAATAGGAATATGTAAAAGCAGTATTGAATTGTGCTGCCATAAGCATTGTTGTGCTTAAAAGGGTTAGAGAAAATGCATAATCAAAAGTGTGCAAAACAAAGTAAATACTGAAGAAAAAATTAACACCCTGAAAGCCCTACTTAAATAAAACTAATTCTAATCTGTATGGTAGGACGAAACTAGAAGGTTCTAGTAGGATACGCTCCCTCTCGATTTCTGGTTTTTCTCCCTTCTGGGTTTCAAGTCACCTTGAAATAAAATAAAATATCAGCGTACGAAAACATATTTAAAATACGTGATCTTCGACTGGATCCATTTTACCTGAACGATGAAAAGTATCATATTCAAGTTGCGAAAGTTGAATTAAAAATTCACAAAGTTATATAGAGGTAAATATATAATTTTGTGCTGAAGTATATTTATTTTGTCTTATTTCATATTTTTTGTACGCTGCCAATCTTTGCACTCATTAAGTTTAGATTATGGTCGTATTGATTTTATTTTTAATGTCAGAAGTGTGTTTTATACTCATCGAGTTCAATTTCATGACACGCTTTGAAATGTATTCTGTCTAGTACAGCTTATGTTGTGGTTTTGCGTGGGTGCTTTGACAAATGCGACAGTTGTAAAGGAATATAGTCAACAAATACCCGATTATTATGACTTGTAACATATATTTAAGTTATTGTGCTTCTATTGCAGTTCAATTTCAGAGTACTTTGAACTTGCAAGTGGGTGGTCTATAGATAATTTTCTAATAAAGATTATATGATCTGTCCGCCTAATGTAGTAGCTATTCGTAGATTAAAGACCAGCGAAATGTAATAATAACTATACGAAGAACATATCAAGTACAAATTAATTCCAAGTGCCTTATTTTCAAAATGAAAATAAGGCACTTTTTTTCCCTACCATCTCAAACGTGATAGTAGAGGTTTTCTACTAGTTCAAATATTTATATATTCAGCTTTGGAATGTATTTGTGTTCACCATAACCCAAAAAGTAGCTAATGAATTGATTTGAATTTTTTACATAACGTTTCAATTGTACATAACAGAGTTTTATATACTTTTTATTCTAAAGTTCCAGAGCTAGAACAAAGCCTATCCGGGTTTAGCTAGTAGCTTTAATAATCCAAATTTATTTAAATATGATCTTTTTGTGAGTTCACAATATAATAATATTATAAAATGAATCCTGTAATAATATAAAAAAATTGATAATAATGTTTGTTGGTTTGTTTTTCTTTCACGCGACAATGGAACAACGGATTGATGTAATTTTTTTCACAGCAATACTAAAGTATGCAGCTTATGGGTTGGGGAGTGAGAAAGGCTTATCAAAGGTCAAAGGATTATCTTGAAGAACAAAGAGAGCAAAGCCGAGTTAAATATCCTGAAAACAAAATTATTTAAATGTAGACATTTTTAGATAAATAAAGGATACTAGGTCGTCAAATGTGGCCACTAAACAATTTGACCCGTGCCATCTATTAGCAGAACATCTTGATAATGTCTCAGCTCAGTTGCCCCAGTTGCCTGGAATCTCCCGTTTAAAGGACAGGTTAATCTGAGATTAGGGGTGGTTCGGACGTTAGTTGTGGTCAGCTTGACTGACGGGCTCAGTGGCTGAGCTCACAGTTATTCTACGACGAAATCTGGCTGATTTAATGTGGTAGGTACATTTTGCTCGCAAAACAACGTATCATGTTTTTATGGAAGAAAAAAGGGGTTGCTACGTAAAATGAGAAAATAATTGAAGATCATAAAGTGAACTTTTTGCGAGAACATTTTCCTAGAATGTGTGGGAAGATCACAATATGCCTCGTTTCAGTGCGGTGGGAACAAAGACCTAGCAAGTAGTGAGTTCAGTGACGCCAATTTCCGAAATTTAGTGCGCTCATAGTTTTATTTTAGAACCACGTAAACACAACACAGCAAAAATCACTTAAATGACAGAATTAATTCGGAAACTAAGTACGATCCCTTTTTAGATGAACTTTTAGATGAACAAGCATTTACGTATGATAATCCTAATTCGTATCAAAATTGTGAAGGTGAATCTGTCAGCCTGTCTCCTATCTGGATGTTTTTTTTGTCACAATACAAGTACCCTACCAATTTCGATGAATATTTGCATAAAGATAGTTTTACCCAGGTATGAACATAGGATTTTTAATCAATATACGAAAAAATACAATAATATTTATTAATACTAAGTAAGTGTACAAATAACTATTGAATCTCTGCCTCCTGTTTTAGTTTACAGAAACTGTGTTACAGGAAGTAGTGACTTCCCAAATATAGGACCATACATAATCACTCTTACGTTGACGAGAAGAAAATAAGAAAAAAAACACTTAAACACTCAACTTTATTCAACAAAATGATGTAATGAAATGTCCCAGGACCAAAAGTTCAAAAATTAAGTGCACGAAGGAGCCTCTTTGCGGTGCATTTTTCATCACACTGGTCCTAGGGTCAGTATCACGATTAGTAGTATAGAACGAATGGCAACATCCTGGCCTTTTTTTCATCCGTTTGATCCACACCGCAAACACGGGTTTCAGCTAGAAACAAAACATAAACCATCCTCTTGGCTTTGCCGTAGTCGAGTAAAAAATGGTCCCCTTTCAGTCGGAGCCAGACATAAAATGTTCCTTCACATAATATTGGCATGTCATACGGATTTAACTTCAATTCATCCACGAACAAACTCCACCCAGCTTCTTAGAAATCTAGTTAACAAGAACCTTTACGGATTGTGTAGGTGCTCCATTCAAAGTCTCATAAAAGTAAATTACTTTACATCGATTCGTTGTCCAAGCATTCCTAAATATCTTGGGGTCTTATTTTACGACCAACAAAAATTTAATCAAGCTGTATCCCATTGATGTTAGAAAAATATATTTTCCGGGTCGTCTAAACACAAAACAGATGTTCTATTGAAATCCTTAGAGGGTTCTTCTTGAATTGGAATTTTGGGAGTTCTTTTCAGCAGTAGAACTTGTGCCAAGTTCATCTGGAGAAGAACTGCCAACATACCGTTTGGTTCCGCAAAGAGATAAAGCTTTTGTTGCTGGTGAAATCACAGGTATATACAGATATAACCCACATTCCAGTCTCAGGGCTACGGGTGGAATACCACGCAACTAAGGTCATCCCATAGCTAAGTGACCATCGTTTTGTTCTTTTTGGTGACAGATTACCGCTTAATATCAAGGGAGACATCTGTTCCTTCCTGAAAGAGATTTAAATTCAATTTATTATTTAGAAATTTTTGGGCCTTAATTTTATAACTAAAATATATTGTTTAATAGACTGGTTATAAGATGGTGTTTTGTGGTTGATAATTTTTATGTATTAAATTAATCTCATCTATTCATTAATGGTTACATATCCATACATCCATTTATGTATTTTTTACTTACCCTACATGATTTAAATCAAGCTTATGATAAAGGCCCGGCCTAGTTTAGGCATTAGAGATTTTGTGTGTAACTGTCAATATATTTTATCTATCTTAACATAAATAAAAACTATCACATGTCAAAGGTTAGAAGTAGCCGGTAGTGCCAAACAGATCACTTGGTGTTAACGGCAAAGTTAGTCAACTCCAAACGAAGTTGGCCTTTGCTTGCAACTGAATTCTAAGGACAAGAGAGATAAAGTAATATTGCCGACTGGACTCACAGCTCAGTTGATAGTAACTCCTAGCCTTGGTGTAGCCTTCTACCTATAGAAGGCTACACCGGTGGGTCGGTACACAGGTGGGAATCGAACCCATGACCTATCATGGGATCGATTTCCTCCCAGGACAAACATTTATATGACGAATGATTGTTCTGTGTCCGTTAGTTAGTATGTATTCTTACGTATTTAAGAAAAGTATATAGTTATTCTATCCGTTGTCTGGTTTTCATAGTACAAGCTATGCTTAGTTTGGGGTTAGATGGCGCTGTGTGAATTGTCCACCAATATTATTATTATTATTATGATTAAAGTTACATTTTCATAATCTCATTTGAATAAGAGTGATCTTGGCCGTTAAAAACATAAATAAACAAATTAACATTTATGTTCGTCACACAAATGTTTTTCCTGGGTGGGAATCGAACCCACGGCCTACAGCGCAGAAGGCAGGGTTTCTACCAACTGAGCTATGAGGCCAGTCATCAGTCATCACAGCACACATCATGAAGTAGAAACTAATACCAAGTACATACGTATAGACAAGTAATGCCACCGACCTCTCACTGTCGCCATACTCTATTACTGGCACTACTAGTAATGACATGCACATGAGTTTCAGTTTACGTGCAAAAAACACTACAGACTTAACGTCACTTGTGCCCAAGCCCCAGCGTGTCCCCTACTCTGAGGTAATACCGCCATATTGCGTGCTTGCACATGCCCGTGCATAGTAATTAATCATTTGTTAGTTCATTACTAACTAACTATTACCCGCATGAAAGAGGGCGTGCTCGACAACGATATGGTAATTAGAAATGCTCGGTCGTTATTAAAATTGCCGTAGTTTAGTGGGATGGTGATTTTGACGGAACGGAGAGGTCCTCTTTCTACTCATGCCTCTCTTAACTCAAGGGCACACAGCATACAGCACGCAGCACGCAGCATACAGCACGCAGCACGCAGCACACAGCATACTTGTAAAACATATAATTACATATAAACACCCAGACAGACAATTCTATTTTCTTCATAAATGTATGTTCTGGGTGAGAATTGGTTACACGACCTACAGCGCAGAAATCAGAGTCACTGCCATAGTCAATACTGAGCTGTGCAGTCGATGTAAGATCTGAGAAAAAATAATACTAAGTTTAAATGTTAATTTTGGAATCTCATACTTTTTTTACATATTTCTTAAAAACTATACCTAAATTTTATAAATCTTAAGATCATTTTCTAACAAAATTTCTCCTAGAATTCTTTGCCATTAAAAGAGGGTATATTTACAAATTATAAAAAATATTCATACTCCGCAAAGTACCTCAACTAATTAAGCATCTAACAGAATTCTTAGTAACAGACTCATGGGAGCACAGTATTAAGCTCGGTTTATCGTGGAATTGATGAAACAGGTAGTTATTATTAAATAATTACTTACTCGTAATTTTCAAATTCTCATCCATATTTGATTCTGAAATTTGACCGGACCTTCAAACACTACAATTTCGTGGCAATTATGTTTAATCAAAAACCTCTAACGACTAAGCTACTAGTAATTACAAACAATATACTCGTAAGTAGACATTAATACAAGTCCTTCCTAGCTCGTCAGTGCCTGGTTTGAAACTTGGCTTAACATGTTTATACACTGTAAATTATACTTGCATGTGCGATTTTCCGCATCGATTTCTTTTTACCGCTTACACAACAGGGGCTATTTCTGCTTGGCACTCGTAGTTTGGGGGTGCAACTACAAAATGGCAAGTGCGAACAAGTGGAGCTAACTGTCATTGTCATGCTTGGCCTTTGTACTGGAAACAGGGCTAACTTAATCCCCGGCTCGCTCATGTTCTGCGCAATTGACTTAGCCGAACCAATTTATATTTAAGCCCCGTTTCGAATGGAAAAATGTGTCGCCTTCGATAAGTTTCACGAGGTGCGTTTCGGATGATAGACCAGTTACTTGGAAATTTAAACAAAATTGCAGACATTTTGAAAGCAGTCTTGAGCAAGATAGGTGTCTTTGAATACATGAGTAGCAAGATTTATCCGTTAAATTTGGCTACATATATCAATAAATATTGTCAATTGGACTCACCAAGATTCTATGATATAATAACAATACAAAAACTCACTAACGAAATCACGCAAGCAACGTGTCCAAGGAGAAAAATTTGACCTCCGTGTCCAGTAGAAAAATTATAAAAGAATGACGGTGTCTGGTAACTGTTAAGTTGGCAGCTTTCGATAAAACAAACAATTTCACGGTTACGCCAAATTAATTCTCCACTAAAAAGTAGCAGCGTTTTCAACAAGCATAATCCCCGGGAAGCCTGGTGTAATCCTAAAATCCACGTAAAATAACGATCTGCAGCTAACGAAAAAACTATACAAGTGGATTTACCATTTTTAAAAAGTTTTGGCTCACGTTAGCAATGCGTATTTAAAGCTAGCAAAATTTATAATCAAGCAATTTATTACCAGTCTCAAAATTATATCTTAAACTTTTTGTTTCATTACTTTTTGTTGAGTTTTTGTGGCTAAACCTGCTATTAAATCATTCGAATGTTTATATACCATCTAAGTGCTTTCCACGACAAAAATACACAAATAAATGAAATAACCGCAAGAAGGTGTGTATCACAAGTGATGAACGAGCCCCATATATTTCCATTAGACGCCGACAATCGCTATGTCATAAGAATGTGACATAAAAAATCCCGAATGTGGATCACCGTCATATACAACATACAAACCACGGAAGATATATTACGGAATATATCTAAAATTAGACCACTATGTCCGCGAACATAAAAAGGGTTCACAATATTTATCTAGGGCGCGTTATAGCGGCTACATTCAAATAACAAATGACCACGTTGGCCCACAATATCCCGAATATATCACGGGAAACACTAGACGGGCCAATTTCCGAGGGGCCGGATCGTAACGCCAAGTATTGGCTAGTTGAAAATGGTTAAGTTATTGCGACACCGTACAGGTACACCTGACTAAAGTGTTCTGTAGAAAGATGGTAAGGTCTTGTAAAGCAAAAGCATCTTGGATAACCCTAGGCTGGGCCAAGCAAGATGTATTTTGTAGCTGACATGGCACACGCCGGCAATGATTGCTGTCGATGTTCAGTTTCCGCATCTATAAAATAAGCAAACTAAGTTATTTTCAATTCAAAGTCAGTCAGTCAGTTGTTATTGACTATATTGGCAGGTTACAGAGATGTAGCTTGCACAGGCTCATTGCGGTTTGGTGAGTTGGTAAGTCAGAGATATCTCTGCGCTGTAGGTCGTAGGATCGATTCCCACCCAGGACGAACATTTGTGTGACGAATATAGATGTTTGTTCTGTATCTGGGTGTTAATATGGATTATATGTATGTATTTACAACAAACATATGTATGTACAAAAAAAATATTCTTTCCGTTGTCTGGTTCCCATAGTATAAGTTATGCTTAGTTTGGGGCTAGATGGCGCTGTGTGAATTGTCCACCAATATTATTATTATTATTATTTATATATTTATAATTTTTAAACAATTATGAATTAATTAATGCTTCATTCCAAATCCACCGCCCACAGTACACAGTGGTTCTGAAATGAAGCGGTGAATTATCTATGAATAACTAGTAACAAATTGATTTTGTAAATCGAAATATAAGTTTTTCCAACCCTATTCCGAGCTCTGGCCACGTAGGACCAGTCACATTTAATAATAAATGTTTTTTTAACAATGTGATATTATTTTAATTGTGTGGTCACTACGAAATATACACAGATAAAAAAAAAATCGGGCTATCTGTTACCTACCTTCGTAAGCAACATTGCATGTATTTCGTGGTAGTAGTAGAATTAGATAAATGAGTTCGGGTATAATTGAGTAACAAACATCCATCCATCCAAAGTTTGTCATTTATAATAGTAGTAAAATTGACGCAAAAATTCTTCGCCCGAACAGAAGGTACCAAAATGTTACATTAAAATGTTTTCCTGGTAGCTCGTCATGAACTAATTTATCTTACCCTTGCTGAAATGACTGACCTTCAGTAATTTTGGTGAAACTCCAATTTTTTCTCATGATAGATTACTGTGAGAAGTGAATTTTCGCAATTCAGCAAGTAAGTAAAGAAATATAATTTCTAGGAACGTTGATAAAAGTATTTTATCACTACAGGTACAGAAATTGAGAATGAAAAACATTTATTTGCACAAATTATGGAATCAAAAGGATATAATTAATTTGATGTAAAAAACCTTATTTTAAGCTGTTTCTGTTAGTGGGTACTTAATAAGCTGAGCTTTCTTAGCTGACTGTGGTCTCACCAGTTCAACATTTTGTGAGTGTGTGCAACGTGAAATTCAATTAGCAGTAGAACTTATTCAAAGTTCGTTCGGAAACTGCCACCATAACCATTTCTGTGCCAAGCAGTAATGCTTCGCGTTGCTGTGTTCTGGTAAGAAAAGCGTGGATGCTGGTGAAATTACAGGCACATGAGACATTCCACGTTTACATCTCTGAGCTATGGGTGCACCTGATGCAGATTGCGACTTTTCGTTTTCTAACATTGACAAATAAAACAAAAACAAAGACGTGTAATCAATCTGGCAGAGAACGTAGGTAGTCATAGAATATCCACTCAAAAATCAAGGAAAAACGGCTATTTGATTAACAATACCGTTGAAAAATACCTGCGACGTGCCGAACGAATGAGTCCAACAGGATGAAGTCTGATCAACAAAATTGATTTTACTTGGATATGCGGAAAGTACAGCGTTTATATACACATCACCGCAACGGGTCCGAGACGGCTTCACAACAAAAGGTGGTCATTGAAACTTTTGAAGAATAGTTTTTTCGAATTTCTCGTTGGCGCCCTGCACCTAGTGGATTATGTATTTCCATTCTGAATGAAAGGAGCCACTACCAAATTTCAAAAATTCACACAGCGTCATCTAGCCCCAAAGTAAGGCTAAGCACAGCTTGTATCATGGGTAGCAGACGACTGATATAATACTTATGTACTTTTATTTGTAAATACATACTGACAACCAAACACAGAATAAACATCTATATTCGTCACACAAACGTTTGCCTCGGTGGGAATCGAACCCACGACCTACAGAGCAGAAGGCAGAGTTACCACCAACTCAGCTGTGAGGCCTGATTGACCTGTTTTTTTTTCCTTTTACTTTTCTTTTCTTAGCTGTTATTTTTACTTTGTTCAGACTAAGTGACTAGTCTATAGTCTTAGTAGACAGTCTCAAATTTTTGACTAAGTAATGTACAGTATTATTTATACTCAGGTACTCTTCGGTCTGAAGCATTCCGGCGTAAGCTAAACAATCCTTAACTCGATTAAAAGAGTACGCTCGCATGCCACTGATGGTAATACAACTACAGACCATGTGATGGAACCCAGTAAAAAAGTAATTTACAGCGTATTTTTTCAGTACACGGCGAAACAGAGTTTAATTTTTAATCAGTGTGTGAGATGAATGAGTTCTAAAGCGGAAACCACTTCAATAAAGGGTAGGTAGCTCTACATTCAGAGCACAATGACTTTTTATTAAAGGTAAAAAATAATTATGCCTTAATTTTCTACTCCGTTTAAGAAATTCACTGTGGAAATTAAATTGGGAGCAGTTACCTACTTCATCTACCCCAAATCTCGTTCAAATCTTGAAGTAATCTGTCATTACAATTGTTTCAAAATACGAAAAAATATGAACCTTCGCCTCAACCGGCAGCAAGAGTTGAGACTATCTGGTCAGCTGAGCGACTGCAACCCACATCATGTCTGGAAGCATAATGCAATCGCATTGCCATGTTATGGTATCAAGGGTGTGTGTGCCGGTGAAATTACAACCATTTGAGAAGTGTTTCATTCATTGGGGTGACGGTTCAAATATGATTCTGATCCTCCAATACCTTAGTCTTAGGCTGAAGAGGATTGTTGCTATGAGCGGAGGAGGCCGATTAAATTAGTTGCAGGAGGTTTTTTTTATCTGTGTTCACGTGGCTTAATATACTTTTTTGTCTGTCCTAGTAGCCCGTGTACGAAATAACTATAAAATGCAGCTGAGTCTAGGAAATGACAACCTCATTTGCTCATTCGGTCATTAACATAAATAAAACATTGCATACCTAAGTTAATTCACAGCTAGTAGTGGGAATAGTCGAGGCAAAATGGTTCTTTATATAGTATGGTTTTATAAGAATATGTTCTTTCACCAGAAGCTCAAAACTCACTTGAAGCTGACGTCACCTAGAAAATCTTTCAATTAGACAAATAGTTTAACTTATTCATATTTTATCTATATCTATACATTAATTAATCTATATCTAGGTAAATAAAAATAAAATAAATAATGGTGGACATTTCACACAGCGCCATCTAGCCCCAAAGTAAGCTAAGCATAGCTTGTATCATGGGAACCAGACAACTGATATATTACATATATACTTTTCTTTTGTAAATGCATACATATAATACATATTAACACCCAGACACAGAACAAACATCAATGTTACAAATGTCACATAAATGTTTGTCCTGAGTGGGGATCGAACCCACGGCGCAGAAGGTAGGGTTACTAACCAACTGAGCTATAAGGCCAGTCAGTCAGGTCGAGCATTTCATAAAATATAATTCTGTGATTGAAGTAGAATACTGCCATATAAACGAAAACTAAAATATTGTACGGTTTCGTTTTTGGTGCGCGTTCGCATACGTCCCAACAAAGGCCGGGTGCACAAAGAAGAGTAAACCTGTGACGACGACTCGTTAAATTTTAATCCTCTTCGATATAAATCTGATTGAAAATGCACTCGAAACGGCTCGTTACGTAGACATGCCAGTCCAAACAATATCTTTGTAACACACGCCAGATATTCCATTTTCATAACAATTGGTTGGTTATATTTTTAGTTTGCATTTTCCTCGGAGCTTTGGCAGTATTGTTACGAGTTTTTTAAAATTCTATTGCGAGTTATTGATACTGTATGTATATCCAAGTAATTTCTGTTTATTTTTCGTTTCGTTCAGTCGCACTAATTGACCACCAAGTGTATTTCCGCTAACCCTGAAAGCAAAACTACCCACAAGTGGAAACTTTGCCAATCATAATGTTTAATTGCCCTCACCTAGACTATAATATATAATCTACCACAAGACCCCATTTAAAATTGGTAGATGATACGGCATATCTGTAATTACGAAAAAATGTTGGATTAACAATTGTCACAATGGCTGAAACAAGATAGCGAATTTAACAAATGGCCAAAGCAGATACTCGTACAGTTTGAACCTAGAGCGATACGACTCCAAATTCCAGACAGAACGTGTAGAGATTCAGGCTGCATTCGCAGTGCTACGAAGACTTCAAACATTAGGATACTCTCAGATAGTAAAACTTCTCAACTCTAAATGTGACAAACTGAAGAATCGTCAGCATTGTCAAGGTTATTGCTCACTTAATAAACACCTGTTGAAACTATGTCTTACATACAGTCCTTTATATACAGGTGCCTCAAAGCAGACGAGAATGCCGTGCATGCTAGAGTGCAGACAGACTCAAAAAACAACCTATCCCGGGAGATGTCCCGTACAACCTGGAATCAAAGAGCACCTGGCCTTTCTGGAAGACCTTGAGCTGTTAGATTAACTGCTTCCACTCTTCATGCAAAGAGGGTCCACTGGCTGTTTATCTGAGGAGAGAAACCCGCTCAACAAATAACAAGTAGGTAAATCAAGTAAGTCTTCATTTGTTAACCCGCCTAGTCATAACGAAGAGTCGTACTCTTAAAAATATTATACAAACAAGTCATTATAGAATATACTGCCTGTTTGATGTAACGCCTTCTTCGAATCCGATCAGTGACCTTCGGATTAAAAGTCCGGGCCTTGATGCCAATCCTCTACCCTCTTATTTTTTATTCTTATTCTTATCTACTGCCAAAAATGTACATCATATGCGAAAAGTTTTTCTCGGATTAGATCTACAATTTAAATGTCCCGTCGACCTTTAGATTCCATTCCATTTAGCCACTCTTTTACTTCAAATATTATCCGAAAAGGTCAGTTCGATAGGGATGCACGATATCATTATATTTCATTACCTCCTTAATGTCGGTCTGATCTCTACAAAGGGTAGTTCGATGAAATTGCGCATACGATTCAATGAGGTCTGAGGGTATCCGGTGCAGACAGTAATATGACTTGTCATGTTTCGTGCGGGAGTTGGGGATCGCTTTTATTGCGATAAGCGTCAGGACATTTTTGTTTTCTTTATCACAGTGCAAGAAAAAATGATTATGCAATCGTTTCTTTGTGTAAATCTCGTTTTTTTTTATATAGGATATAAAAACTTGTTTCTTGACTAATAAGCGCTTGTAATATTGTGCCTTGTTTTAGTTATACTTTTGTTGCCAATATAATGAAAATGATAAAAGAGTAATATAAGTTTTAATTTAGTCAATATTTAAGCTTTTTACAAAATTGCTACTGTCGTGCAACCGAATAAATGTTCAAAATCAGTTATAAAATGTAAGGCATTGTAATAATGAAACCGGAAACCGTTCCGGTTATGAAAAGTAAGAAGAGGAAAACAATATGTGCTAAAAACAAATATTAGAAGAACTGTATTACGAAAGGAACCTCTTTGAGGCGCACTTTATTCCTTTTATCACATTAGTTCAGTGACGTGAATTGTAGTAGTAGCAGTAATATTAACGTAATAAGGTTCCAAAGTAACGTTCTTCTTCTTCTTCGAGTCACCGGTTCTGTCGAACCAGTGTAGTGAAAGGATTGTAAGTGCGCATCAAAGAGGCTCCTTTCGTGCACTCGACACATGTCTTCGAATTTTTAGTTCTAGGACATGTCGGTTTCCTCACGATGTTTTCCTTCACCGTTTTGAGAACGTGGTATTGCGCACATAAATCTTTCAATCGAAAAACTCATAGGTGCACGTCGGGATTTGAACCGGCGACCTCCGGATTGAAACTCGGGGGTCAGCTAGACCACCACGCTCTCACGTAAAGTAACGTTTATACACTGTAATACAGGAAATACACGGTGGTTTTTCTTGTATATAAAACTCAACAAGGTATAACTGACAGCGTTTAGCAACAACAAAATATCCCAGCATCCCTCCTCAGCCAATTGATAAATTACTGAAGCACGGATAAAAAGGATTAGTAAATCGAGTGGATTATCGGAGCCCGCTTCGGATACATAATCCCCTTCAAGTAACTATTGAGCGTAAAAATTGTATCCCGTCATGCTGTCACGATATTTCCCTCGGTGCTTTTATTTTTCTTGTGTTTTTTTGTAATTTACCATCTTATCAAAGATTATTTTGCGCTTTGAAACCTGGAGAGACAGAACGTTGATGTTAATTACTACGTGAGAGTGATCAATGGGGGGCGGATTAGTATGCCACATTTAATGTTATAATATTGGTGGACAATTCACACAGCGCCCCTAGCTTATCTAGCCCCAAACTAAGCATAGCTTGTACTATGGGAACCAGACAAGTGATATGACATTTTTACTTTTTGTAAATACATATAATAAATATTAACACCCAGACACAGAACAAACATCTGTATTCGTCAAATGTTTGTCCTGGGTGGGAATCGAACCCACGACCTACAGCGCAAAAGGCAGAGTACCAACTGAGCTATGAGGCGGATACGACCTACAATTTTTTTTGAGTCATGATAATGTGGAGTGTGTCATTGTTGTTGATGTGTTCATTAGTAGTTTTAGCGTGTTTCATTATCGTTAGCTTCCTCATAAAGGTAGAAATAGAAGAAAAAACTTTTATATTTTTATACACAGTTTTATGTAAAATGCTTCGAAATCACCAGTCGAGATTTCACACGATCGTGAACTAAACACATGAATATTCGTAGTACAGCTGACGAAGCTTTAAACACATTTGTAGCTATTTGTTAAAATAATAAAATAAATTTTGATACCTTATATTATTTCAGACTTCATGTATTATTTAAGTATATAAGGTCAAGTTGAAAGAAGCCCACAGTTGTAATACCAGACAGCAGAGTCGATAACTGCTCCTTATAAATGTAAGGAGCAATAATCCATCCATAGATCAGACGTCTCACTAAAGTCTCAAAAACTCCAATCATATTATAACAAGTTGCCAAAAAATGTCTGACATGAAACGATTTACTGAGAAAACCTATTAAAAAATTGATGAAGCTTTTGCAGATACAAATATTTTTTCTCTTAACTTCGACGTTAAGTCGTATTATTGTAAATAAATAAGTGGTTGATTGTTTGGTTTGTATTTATTTGTACATTACTGCCCAAAAAAAGAGTGTATTTTTTTTAGGTTCATGTATGTATGAGTTTTTTTATTCAACCATAACTTTTAAATGCTTGAATAGATTTGGATGTATGGGGATGTATTTAACAGTATTTCATAGTGCTCGACAGTACAGGAACCGTTTTATGACTTTAATCATAAGGTACGGGCGTCAGCAATTATAATACAATTTTATTCATCTGTTTAGTTAGCGAGTAAACAGTGCCTTTTCGCTTTTGAAATACAGATTAACTAATACAGCTTGTTTTTTTTAACGTTTTTTTGGCAGGGCAGTTTTTTTATCTATTTAATTGTTTATTTTAGTAATTGAGTTACCGCGAGATTTATAATATTTTGACTTTGACATTGTCAGATTTGACCTTGTGGACGAAAAATCTCATAAACCAAGAACCACACTCACTCGTTTTATTATAATGAGTCAGTCATTATAAACTGTTTTATGTCGGAACCATTACAATAGTAAATTTTACATTAATACATAAATATCCGCTACGGTAAATTAACTTTGGAGAACATAATTTATTATTTACCATAACAATTTGCAAGCAAATTACGCAGTTTTAAATCGTATTAGTTCATTAGTGTAACCAAGCGGTTTTAATTACGTGGACGCGAACAAGGCTGAAAAGGAGGCAGAGTATTCAGCTGCTAAAGATTTACCAGGTACTAATAACATGAGACTACATTTTAGACTCCACCATTAGGGGTTTCTTGGCTGTTCTTCCCCATGGAGGGTCGGATAGGGTTTGAACAGGCATCAAACTTATCGATAAGTATGCGTGACCTTATGTTTTGAATATTATTGACGTTTCCAAGCCATTTCTTTATGAATTCTAAGGAACTAAAGTTTTTGACTTTGACTTTGACTTTTGACGGCCATGTTTGTAACTTGACAGATTCTATCAACAGACTCCGCTGCTTTGTTGAAGGTTAGAAAGAAAGTGAAATGTCAATGTCAATACCTTGACATTATTCTAAATTGAGAAACGTTTCAAACGAATTCGTATTGAGGAAATCATAGTAGGTACAAATAAATTTTTACAAACAATGAAACAAGTCATGTATAATTTTTAATTTTCTATTAAGTAATTTTCATATTAAATTTTCTATGATCATACATTATTAAATCATACATACATGAACACGCTGGGTGTTCCGGTATTGTTGCCAGTGAAGTTACAGGCACTTGAGACATTACACCTTCACGTTTCAGAATCACAGGCGCATACGATGCGACGTGGGTCTTGTCGTACTTTAATAGGGGAGGACCCAAGTAGTTTTGCTTGTAGGCAGAGGTTTTCACTTAACAACCGATTATATAAAAGGGGCCATCTGTGTTTTCCGTAACTTTATCACATAAAAAATGTAGTACAAGTTTTTCCTTAATAAAAAGCTGTACCGTCCAATTCATTTTTAGTACCCGTAATAATCTAACAAATCGGGAGAAAACATGCGGAGAGCTTTTGAGATTTAATTAAGTGGGCAAGATTTTCTGCAGTTATTACTGAATGGTATCGTAATCTAAGTGTACTCTATTATTATGCACATTAAGCGGACATGCCGCTAAACTGTTTTTTTTTTCAATATGATCAATATGATGAATGTATTTTATGAACAATTTCTTTGTATTGTGATATGTATTTGTTTGTTTTGCAGTTGATACACATGACTCAGAAAAGCCTGATATAGGACTTAGATATCCAAACATTGTTCATATTTTTCTTTAATTATAAAACATCATCGTCCTATCTATCGATATTAGAAAAAATATGTATTTGCGTGAATTTCTGTACTTTATACATATAATAAACATATATAAATCGGCTTAAATACCGGTCTCGATGTTATGAAGAATAGGAACTCTATTCTCAGTTCATGTCAAACATAAATGTTTGTAAAATTTACGGATAATAATAACAGATTTCCGCATTATTACCATGGCAATAAATGAAAGACTTAACATCTATTGTATTTGTTCATTTTCTTAATATAACACAAATAATTTACATTTATCTGAATTTTATTAATTTGACTGAAATTGACGCTTTCATTATTACGCGATGAAGTTCGTTCCTCTCGGTAGCGGCAGCCGCTTCCTGTCCTCTTCATATACATAGAACTTAAATAATGAAAATGGGATTTTGCGAGAAACAGGATCGCTTTTATATACCTAAATTATACATAAAAATACGGCTATTTTTCAATCAAAGTAGACGCCGGAGGTCGGGTTATAATTTATTACTAACGATTTAATTGAAGTAGACACAAGAACCGCCTATATTACGAATTACATTTTGTTTGTGATATGTGGGAAAGAATACTTTTGGGGTTCGATTCGAAATCCTGGGATTACATTGCTTGCTATAATTTATTATCTACTACTTTGAAGATTCTTTTGGAACCATAGGATTTTTATATATGTTGGATGATGTGAAATTATGTTTTTTTAAAGCTATTATTTGAAGATATAAGGATTTTTTTTTGCTTTGCTTAGGTGTTGACTTTTTTATTATCTACCAATTTTGTCCATAATAATGCACAATTATGCTGCTGTTTTAATGATGGTGAGACGAATTTCACTGAAAACTCCTTCTTGAAAATTCCATGAGTATTTTTCCAGGAAAAAGCTTTCTTCATTAAATGTAATTAAATTATTCAGAAGCCAAAACACACTAATTAGTATTTTTCAAGACGTCTACACCCCTTCAAGGTTTTTCATTTCTGACTCCATTGCTGCGTCTCAACAAATCGAATGAACGAGAGCAGGAAGGTGATAAAATAGTTGTATACAAGTTCTTATAAAACTTCATTTTCTTGCTTTAAGTTTTGACGAACATCATTTTTATTGTGGAGTGACATGGTTTAGGTCTTATTACAACACATATAGCTTTGTATTATTTGTATATTATATTTTCAACAAAATAATTGTTATTTGCCATGAAATCTAGAGTTTTAATTCAAAACTACGAAATAACAGCATAAATCAATCAAAAAATGCTTGTGAATTGTTCTTATTTTATATATATCATACGGAATTTAAAAAATTTACTAAAACTAACGTTCAATTGGTCTGGTTCAGCGTTTGAATTAAAAGCAATTAGTAAAATATTAAGTTCCTTATTATCAAAAGATTAACTCTAATTATGACTGTTAGGGATCGTGAATAACTCAAAGTAAGAGCTTTATTTTGAGATTGCTATAATTAGAGCTCATGGTTTTAAACTCAATTTAATTAACATAATAAAAGATTCATATGATATAATTTTCACATATACAGTTTTCGTATTATTGTTAATTTAACTTTAGTAACTGATCCTTGTGTAAAATTTTGGTGTATTATATTTTACGTATTGCTTGGAGTCTGGTTTCTAACTACATAAAATATAATTTCCAATATTTTACGTAGTTAGAAACCAGACTACAACGCCAGTTATTTTCGTTTACCAGTAACAGATTAGGACCATGGTTAAAACTATAATTTTCATCCAATCCTTTCAGCACACTGGTTCCAGAGAACCAGTGACTAATAGAATAGAATAGAATAGCTTCATTCCCAAATTATCTGAATGCAGAAAATTTTTGCCCAAATACCAAAAGGGGATATTTACGTTAAAAATATGCTACGCGGCTACGCTGAATACAGTTTTCGTGAAATGTACTATTGCAGACCTTATTTCAAAATTGTTAGACTTAAAGTGCTGTGGGATTATTATTTTTGTAAAGTTTTCAGTCACTTACTCATCCTAAGTGAGGTTTTTTAACGACGCAAGTCAAAATTTATTTCTATAAAACTGTCTGGTGTTCCTTAGTGATATTCAGTGGAGATTTTTTAAAACAGACATTATCATTAGCATGTACATTTTTCTGCAGATTTTAATGTAAATTTGGATCTTATTTTTTGGGTGCGATATGTTAGGATTGTCGAACTGTCCTTCGTCTACCTTGACTGACGGTTTGCTGATTAATTCAATTTTTAACGGTCTAAAAAAAATCCTAATACAGAAGGAAAAATCTTTAAGATTATGCTCACAGGCACTGTAAATGCTATTGTACAAAAAATTGCATGGCCCTCTTCTATGGGAGCCCTAAAGAGGTTTTAATCTGTATTTATAACAATTCAAATTAAAAGTAGCCTACGGTTTTCTTCCCACATTACCAAAAATATTTAAATCAAGCAAGCATTTAAAATTTAAATATTACGTTGAAATCCATATTTAACTTAATTTAACATTTAAGGGATTCAAATGTTCAGGGCACGAATGTTCTACGTACCTACATACAACTGTAAAATTCAATGATTTTTATGTACAATTAAGGACTGCTCGCCCCCCATATTTCCTTATATTAGACTCATGGACAATATAGAGAATACAGGATGTTCATTATGCCACTCACATTCTATTCGGAAAGTATTTTCTTTACATATATTATCTTTGTTGATCTTTAGTAAATATTTTCCGGTTATATTTAGAAAAGCAACGTACTTTGTATCTGTATTCTGCTGTTACGGTTCTAGTAGCGTAGTTGCATAGTTTGGAAACAGGTACACGAATTATTTTTACTTTTCTGTGAACAACGGGAGCAATACAATGCAACATTGGTATTCCCATACTTAAGTAAGATAGAAATGAAATTGTATTGCTTTTACTATGGACAGAGTACCATAAGTATGTACATAATAACCACTTAACATAATGAAGGCCATCAGCTTGTTCTTGGACTTATTCTCATTAAAAGCTTGTAAAACATAATTCTCTTACAATTCGACATAATCAGAGCTTAATATGTCACAATGATACCGAGTCGGTATGTAAGACGAGCGAACCGTGGTGTGATCCAATTATCCACCGCCTACTTCTACAATATCCAATTAACAATATTGATTTGAATGATGATAAAATTCTAGGGAAGCTCCGTTTCAGTCATGTGTTCAGTCATGATTCTCATTAGACCTCTGTTTGTTTTTCGGATAAAAAGGTTTTTTTCCTACGAAATTATTTTATGCGTTTTTATAAGCTAAAAGTAACCTATGCACTATTGAACACTATAATCTATCTCTGTGCCAAATTTCATCCAGATTCGTTCAGCCGTTCTGGCGTGATTGAGTAACAAACATCCATCCATACAAACTTTCGCATTTATAATAGTAGTAAGATAACCTGAGTAACAATCTTTTTTCTGCTTACAAAAACTGGAGATAAAACTTAAAATTGTCTACCTCTGAACGACACATATATTTTGGATAAAATGTCCCCTTTTAAGGTATCACACAAATGTTGGGACCTTGTTAATATTGATGGAATGTTTAGTCAAATGTTGAATGAATCTTCAGCGACACAGGAAATTACAATCCTAATCAGATTATTCCGTGCTACTGCCGACAAGTGAAGCGATTGTGACGTGTGGGATTTAAGTTTGAAATAGGTAAGTATTACCATTTATTCAAGTATTTATTCCTTAGCTATTTTGCTTCAATTAAAGCTTGAAAAAATTCAACCTCGCGTTATTGACCGATCTGTATATATGTTTATAGATGATATACCAACTTGACGAAGTGCGTAGTAACAAAAATACTCTGTTGTAACTGAGAAAATAAATATAGATTCAGACGAAAAAGGGATGATTACAAGAAATCAATAGGATATCAGCGGTCACATAGAAAATAGATACAGCATCTTTGACCGGAACAACAAAGGAATGGCCTCAACTAAATTGTTTCAAAGGGCTCACATTTTATTAGAAATGAGTACAAGTATCTTAGTTACCTACTTTCCTAAATACTATGGAGTTCCTGAAAGAAAGAAAGACAAAGTGAGTTAAGCTATTTGCCAAAACAAAAAAGATGTGAGTCAAGATTTACGACATCACTAAACTAGAGATGAGAATACATGCTTTGATTAGTCCGAAATAAAAAAACCTTAAGTTAACACAAAGCTGATGAAGAGAGGAGCAATTGGTTTTTAGATACACTTGCAAACTTTGTCCCTGAGCTTCATTTATCGACTCGTGCTTCTTTCAATGATCCGCTATTGTGTGTTTTTCCCTGCATAATGGTGTCTGGACCACTTAGACTAGGACCACTTTTAAACATTTGCTTTTTTTCTGTTCCCATAGAGCAACACGGGACTTCAGTAGATTCAGTAGATGTAATTGGTTTATCCGTATTTATTGAATTAAAATAAATAAATAAATAAATAAATAAATTCAGCTGGTTATGTTGAGGCCAAAATCAGTAATATGTGTACACGAGAACCAAAATACAAACTTTTTATAATGTGCTTCATGTAAATATATCATAAACTCATTTTGATTTAGGTATTAGTCCACACAGAACATTGAGGTAAGATTGAGGGGCTCTAAAGTGGCTTTCATATAGTCCTACAATTTAGAAAAGTAAATGAATGATACATCTCTAACCCCGGGAACTTCGCTCGACTCAGCGTATCTGTACAAAAGTGTTACTATATTTTCATTTAGGCTCAGCTTGAAAGGTAACCGGAGTGGATTTTTATGACTATAACTTACTAGTGGCAGAAAGCTCACCTGGCATCAGGTGAATTCCGTTATAGGAAACTTTTTTTATGTGATACAGTTACGGAACGAGCCGACGGCCCACCTGGTGTTAAGTGGTAACCTCTGCCCATAACAACCGATGTGACTTGGGTCCTCTCTTACTAGGTACGAAAAGACGCAAGTCGCATCGTATGCCCCCCTAACTATGAATGTCTCATGTGCCTGTAATTTAACCGTCAATCACACGTTTCAAACCAGAACATAGTAACGCGAATGCGTTACTGCTTGGCGGCAAAAATGAGCATGGTGGCAGCACTTCCCCGGTCGAACTTGGCGTGAGTTCTACTGCTCCTAAAACATACAAGTATTTTAATATCAAAACTAGGTTTTACCAGCGTGGCTTTGCCAAGTAAGTAAATGTAGTGGAAGAAGCTAAAACTACCTGCTACAGTTTTTGAATAATTATTCTAGTTTATGATATAGGTAAGTTTTGGATCATCTGTCTATATGTACCTACCTAATGTTTATAGTAAAAACAAATTCGTATTTCATTGCATATTATATCATAGCCCAATACAATTAACAGCGTTAAATATGTATGATGGTACTGAATTCCATTTTAATTAATAACACCCAAAATCCAGCTTAATCTACATAGGGATCGTGCAAGAATGCCAGCTACACACATGGGCTCATTTCAAAGTTCATAAAGTTAGCCCCTACCCCACAGTCACTGTTTGTAACTCACTGGCAATTGTTTAGTAATTATTAACATGCTACACATAACACATGACCCAGTTCCACCCATTCAATTGTGGCGTAGATTATATATTAGATGAGATATTTACCCCCTTTTACCCACTGTGGTCAAGATACAGATTGTGGACAAAAAGAGCAATTTTAAAACACTTTAATCATTTCACTACTTTTGTTCACACAAGTGGTAATTGTACTGCCTAGTCAGCTTTTCAACTGACCCTAATCTACCCTCCAAATACAAATCAATGCTCTCCAGTAAATGAATAGAACCAACTGTATAAGAACGTGCGTTTCTTTATAAAATCAAATAGTGAAAGGTGAAGTAACCATTTTTAAATTTTGTTTGGATATTTGTTATTCAATGTTAATATTGCATGAGACGTAACATCCCCGTCTCGAGGTGATGGACGCAACGCAGTGTGACTTGAGTCATCTCGTATTGTCGAGAGGACTTGAGTAATATTGCTGTGGTCCATGGGCGGCGGTTACCAGTTAACATCAGGTGGGCCGTCAGCTCGTTCCGTCACTTCAATAATATAAAAAAAAAACTTTATTCCACGGAACGAGCAATGTTTTATTCTGTGCTAATGTCACAGTTCCGTGACTGGTCTTGGTGTTTAGTGCGCTATTTTCGAGGTGTGAAATGGAACTTACATGTTCGGCGGACGTGATATCATCGGTGTTAGGGGCTGCTCACACGAATCGAGTAAGTATTAACTGACGTAGTATTTATAACCCACATTCAGCCACAAAGTATTAAACTATTACCTCAGGCGCCCATAAATATCGCCCTCAGAATGCAAAGATTTTGAAATTAGTGTTCTTTTTCTTTGTGTATAAATTATGGAACGAGTAAGATGTTAAGCAGAATCTTTGCCTATAACGTTAAGCAATACATGTATTTAAGAGCAGTAGAACTCACGCCAAATTTATCCGAAGAAGTACTGCCACCATGCCCATTTCTACCGCCAAGCAGTAACGCATTCACGTTACTGAGTTCAGGTTTGAAAGGTGTGGTTGCCGGTGAAATTACAGGTACATGAGACATTCCACCTACACGTCTCAGAGTTACGGGCGCATACGATGCGACTTTGGTCAGGTCGTACCTAGTAGGGGAGGACCCAAGTCGCATCGGTTGTTATATACCTTTCTAGCTGCACCCCGCTGTGTTACCCGCGGTGAATAAGTCATCCCACGGGAACACTGCACTTTTCCAGGATCAAAGTAGCCTACGTGTTAATCCAGGATATAAGCTGTCTTGGCACCAAACTTCATCCAAATCCATTCAGCTGTTTGAGTGTGAAAGAGTAACAAACATCCATACATACAAACTTTCACGATAATAATATTATTAGGAAGATTAAATAAATTAAACCTTCATTTTCCTTTTTTAAGCCTGCTTTCTTACCAGTGTGAAGCTGGGGCGTTACGCTATTTATTATAAAGTTTCAGTAGTCATTTAAGTAGTTATACAATTCTAGGACGATCATACGATTCGTGCAAGCGAAGCCTAGAAGTGTGCTTTGTGTGACCGTTTCGGCTCGTGTCCGAGTAACAGCGATGTATACATCATCTGTGGTAATAGCAACGACAGCGCAGCGTGTTGCTATTTTGAACGGCGAGGCGAGTTGAAACGAGTTTATGATGTTACATTCGAACGAGTCACCTCGTTTGGCGCAGAATTTAAACGATTATTGGGGATATATGCAACGTTTGCATTGAGCTTTCAGGTAAGATACGTAGACATATTCACTGACAGTGTTTCCAAGTTCTTTAGCCTGGCCACATCTTTTATCAATTTGAATAACCAGTTTTAATGATTATTGTTATTTATTGCCTAAAATGTGTATTTGTAGTTTTTAATTTGACATTTCTTTACTATTTATTTAATTAATCTATATCTGATATTTTACTTGCTGTGATTGTTTGTGAATTTGTTATTTTTTTTTATGTATAATTTACTATGACAACCTAACGTTTGGGCGCTTTGGATGACGTCTGTAAGCTCATTATGTTATTTTAATAAATAAATAAATAAGATGTTCTCATTAGGAAATTTGAGATTGTAAGCAAGTAGCGATCGCATAACTAAGAGGTTTAAGTCGCTTAGCTATTTTAGCAGGCAAATTACGAATGCATGGTATACCGAATACGTGCATTATATGTTTTGCCACCTATTATTCGGATGAAGGCTGTGGATAGTTCAACAGATTTTTTTATATTAATACATAACTTTGTGTAGGTAGGTACCTACTCCTCATGTAAATAATTTACACAGGAAGTATAATGTAGTTGTAAAGGTTCCTACTATAATGTACCTACCTACTGCTACTCATTCCTGCAACCAAGGAATAGTCCACTTTCACTGCGTTTAATTTGAAAGGGATAAGTAATTTCAACGGCAACTACACCTTTCAAATGGGAACGCAGTAACGCGAATGCATTACTGCTCTGCGGCAGAAATGGAGGCAGGACGTCCCGACACTAACTTGGCATAAGCTCTACTGCTACTAAGATATTATTCGTGTTTAAGTAGTAAGTAATAAAGTGAGTCCACTTAGTTGCTCTCTCATAAACCATTGAATAATTGAATACTCATTTATGACACTCATCCCACGCAAGCACCCAGTAGGAAAGTACATCCAAAGGTGCCATCCCCTGAATTATAAGGACCGTCATTTTCTAGTCAAATATTATGCATGACCGTAAAAGCATGACTCACCTGTCCTGTATGAATTAAGCAAATTGAAGGACCGACGCCGTTAAATCCTTTACGGTATAATTCGGATGGAGATATGACGTGAAAAGCCGGTAAAAATCCGAATTAATTGGCGAATGCTTTCTATTATAAAGATGATTAAGTTATATTGGTAAATAAGTTAAGTTACACAAAGACAAGTACAAGTTCTATGCTTGTGTTGCCAAGACAAAAGTAGTTTAAGACACCGTTGTTTTGAAAGAATCTTTCTAACAAACTGTATACCTACCGTCATTTATTTGTAAAAATGTTGAAATCAGAAATTAAAATACTGTACTGCAAAATCATTAAACTACTGTGTAATATAAATAAGTGATAGTATAGTCATATTTAGCGTAAGTATGCAATGTTACTTAAGTTTATATACGTAATAAATTTATTCTTAATCAGTTACCGAAGATAGTTTTTAAAATTCATGTTAAATGTATGTTTTATGTACATTAGTGCTGTTATACCTATAATATCAGTAGATCCAACTGCATCAAACAAATCCGCATTTCCATACCGTGTAATAACGAATTCAAAAATGTCGCCCAGTTTGAAGTTACATGAAATGGTATTTCCTATTTTAACTCTCCATAATTTATGCCTTGGATACTCACTGAAAGAAATGTAATTTATTTTGTTGCGGCGACTGAAGCTTTCATTCAAATATAATTTGGCTAATGTCATTGCTGCGAGATGATTCCATTTCAGAATAAGGAATGTTTAATGCAACGAATTTATTTATAACATTTTTGTGACGGAAATAAGCACCTACATATGTATCATTATCGGTTGTAAGATCTTTTACAATATAAATAAATATAAATGTCGATGGAGATTTCACAGAGCGCATCTAGCTACAAAATAAGCTAAGAATTTTGTAATGGGAACCAGACAACTGATATAATACTAATATACTTTTTGTAAATACATACACAGAAAAAACATCTATGTTCGTCACACAAATGTTTGTCCTGGGTGGGAATCGAACCCACGACTAGAACGACGAATTCTCATTTCTCTGTTTCGGTTTAAAAGAAGAGAGAATTCCAGTCACATCGCTTTTGTTTCGGGCAGAGGTTAGTGCTTTACATCAGGTGGGCTGTCTGCTTGTCTTAGTCACATTAAAAAATCATCATGGGTAATGTTTTTGTGGTTATAAACTGTCTGCTTACTAATTGAAACACATATAGAAATATGGAGTGCATTTCATACTTCATTTTGAAACTGCATTGTTTAATTAACCTTTCAGTTCAACAGAAATGCGACAACTATAGCTATTTCAGGTTATTTATGCGCACAGTTAGCTGGAAGCCAGTTAACTTATTGTTAGTCACGGACAATGGTCCGGCTTAGTTCCAAACGGCTTGGATGATATTACACACAATAATTACTTTAGCGAATCTCCCACGGTTACCACTGACCCGAATGTAGAACGCTCTAATTATACATACAAATTCTGTAACTGAATAAACGATAATGCAGAATGTATCCTTTCAAATCTACCGAGTAGTAAATATTTATGCTTTGCAGTTTCAGATATTTGTTCATACGTTTTTATAGCTATTTAACATGTATTATTCTGTAGGGATCCATAAAAAATATATTAAGCTGCTAGTTATGGCATATTTCAAAACAGAAACAGTAAATACCTTTACTTAAAGCTTGAACTATGCTTGATCGACTTCAATATTTCATTGATTTTGTATGCTCAGATACATAGTGTACTTAGCAATAAATGGAGTCACTGAATAAAGTTCATTTTTGTCGAATAATTCGACTACTAGAAATTAACTTTATCCGCCGTTTGACGGCCAGATAGCACGTTATCCAAGAAATAATTGTGTTTATTTTTAAGTATGAAATATTAAGTAACTCTCCTTCAACACAGTTCCATATATTCTTTGACCGTTTAGGATTATAATCCAATGGTAGGGCCATAAACCTAGGGCATAACGCATATTAAAAAAAACCATCACTATATAATATATTTCAACTAAAGATTTCAACCATAAGATCCCGTGTTGCCGGGCGGGCGAGGTGTCATTTGTTATTCTATTATAACCCTTATTTAATACCCTTGTGATAAATATTGCCTCGTTTCTTGGGTAGGATTAAACACGGAAAGAGTTTTCCCCCGAGAATGTTATGAAAGCTACATTACAATACTTTCGGATGATTTTGCTGCGTAAATAAATACGATGTATATTTATAGATTATAATTTATTAATGGTAATCAAGAGAATGTTCTACAAATAAATTTATAAGTTTGAGCTTTTAGAGAAATGTAGAACAAAACCTAAAATAATTAGTAATACTAGATAAATCTTTGAAATATATTCTGACGTAGATTTCAACTTTCTCCATTCAATTAACATATCTTATTTTTACAAGATATTAGAAACCTCTCTTCACATTTCCACGGAAATTCAACGAAGAGAAGTTTACAACAAATGTAGGATATATTTAACAGTATCGTTTGTCGTCTTCATTAATAATTTTATTTAAAAAAGATACCTCATTGCAGCAGAGTCATCTTTAATCAAAACAAAAAGGAAATTTTTCCCCGACAATAAGCAGAATCATGAACAATAATCATAATTCAAAAACAATATTCGCGGAATATATAATTCAGTAAAACTTTGTCCCGCCTACGGTTGTCGTCCTTTGCAAGACATTTCTAAACTTCTGATCAATTGGGTTTGCAACACGTATCGATAATACATAACAAGATTTTTATGTCACGCTTACTGTAAAAGTAGGGCTGTCCATTGCAATGACAGAAAGGGCAGATGGCCCACCATATATTAAGCGGTGTCCTCTGTCCATAGTATGTATATGAATTAAGTCTTCACCTATTTGAGTATGGCAGGACTCAAGTAGCACCGCTCTGAGAGACAGCCACCCTAAGAGATGAAGATTGATCGTCTCATATATCTGTGCTTTCAACGGTACCCACAACCTTCAAACCTGAACTAAAGAATTTTGACTGGCCTCATAGCTTACTTGATATTAACCCGTTGTTTAATTTAATATATACTTTTTTGTAAATACATATAATACAGTACACCCAGACATAGAAGAAACATCTGTATTCGTCATAAAAATATTTGTCCTGGGTGGGAATCGAACTCATGACCTACAGCGCAGAAGGCAGGGTTACTACCAACTGAGCTGTAAAACCAGTCCAGATATGAATCCTAAAAGAACAAAACTGTTGAGAGGTATACAAAGCATCTGGAAAAAAAATGTGGAAAAAGACTCAACGAACACATTAGAACTGTTCGTAACAGGGCGGCCTTTATACTGGGTCGCCTCAATAACCTCGTATGCAAGAAGAGTAAAATGTCCCTTGGCAACAAGGTGAGACTTTACAAAGCTTGCATACGCCCCATCATGACATACGCCTCCGTGGCTTTCGCTCATGCTCAAACCCGCCCCCTACAGCTTATTCAAAATCGTTTCCTACGGAAAGCCACGGGCGTTCCCTGGTACGTACGCAATCGCTCCCTCCACCGAGACGCGCGTCTCGAGTCTATAGCCCGCTTCATGAAACTCGCCTCCCAGCGATATTATGATTCGGTCGAGTCCCACCCGAACCACCTGGTTCGCACCATACCCGACTACTCGGTTGTCCCCCCTGCTAGGCGCTCTCTCCGTAGACCAAGACACGTACTTGGTGACCCCCCTGACGAGATAACGTCCGCCTATCCGGAGTTATTCCTATCGTCAGCCCCCCACAGAGAAAACACTCAACCTTCGCACCGACCCCGCCGGCGGGGTCGAAGTATCTCCGTAAATGCCCGCGCGGGGCGCATTTTCTCCAATTCCTCCCGACTCGCAACGCCCCAAGCCGAGGTCCGAACCTAAGTGGTGCCCTTGGTGACGTTGTGTATAATTTTAAGTTTTTACCGGTTGAGAGCCGTCTGCTCTCACCAAAAGCCCGTGTAAACGCTGTCAAGGCCATCTGCGGCCAACAGCAAATTGTCCAGTCATAAAAAAAAAAAAAAGTGGAAAAAGACTATGCGCTATTAATTCTGTCACAGCAAAATTGCGTAGGCTTCTTTAAGCTTCGCAATGAGGGTGGCAGCCCTGTGCGATGCGTATCAATCGCGGGAAACAAACACCCCTAGGGCAGGCTATGTAGTGGAAGAGATAAAGCCCCTCATACCTTGAGTGATAACGAAGGATTTTGTATTTTGTTGTAATACTGTAGCAGAAACGTTGGATAATGTTTTGAAACAACCGAAAGTATGTATTTTTACTCGCTTTAAGTCATAAGATTGTGTTACTGGTATAATAGGTTACTTAAAGGCAAGCACATTGTAAACCGCATCGTCACTTAGCCTATAGTAAATAAAAAAGGTGCTTGTTAATTGCGAAAATATGCGCATACATTATCAGTATCGAGTTAGTGATTCGCATAGAAACCACCAATCGAACCTATTTAATTTTCTGGCAGTAGAACTTGTGCGAAGCTCGGCTGGAGAAATACTGCCACCATACCTATTTATTATTTTAGGTTACTGGTACGATGTGACTTGGTTCTTCTATACCAAAGTGGGGAAGCTCATATTGTTTTTTATGGGCAGAGGTTGCCGCTTCGGGTGGGCCATACGCTCGTTTCGTAACGTATTCACGTTAAAAAGAGAAACCATGCAAACAATTTGTCTCGAGTATTTCTCCTAGCAGTACAAACGGCCAAATCGATAAGCTAATTTGATTTGATTCACTACACAAGATGTAACGGACACTAGCGGTCTGCCGAGGCCTTTAGTTTTCAAACGAATTTCCATTTTATAATGTAATTTAATTCAATTTAGTGGGAAAATGTTCGTTAGAGCGAATTTATGCTCATCCCCAAAGTGCTTAACATTTAATTTGATGGTTCTAGTAAAGACATTATGCCTGAAATGGGTGTTTCAGAACTTTAAAGGCGGCCTAAGTGAATTCTGTTTGGGAAATATATAGCCTTAAATTGTTTAAAATAAGGTAAGTTAAGAAGACGCTTAACAATGCCCCGGTGTTGATGCCTGCGGCTTAACTGCAAAATAGGGATAAAAATAAGCCTGAGCAAGTACAGATCTGGCGAAGATGTGGTTTACCTGTGTTTAAGATTTCAGCTAAATCGGTTCTATTCTTTTGGCGTCGGTGAGAATTTGAATTATTTGTAAAGAAGAAACTGACAAGTCAGAAAAATAACTGTTATTTTTTTTTATCGTGTAGCAATAATTCTCCTGTAAATCTGAGCTATGAAGGAATTCAGTTGCCTGAAATTTCAGCGGCTACGATACCTTTTAAATTAGATATACACAGAAATAAGTATGGAGGCCGTACTTCCCCGGCGAGTCATCAAATCATCAAATTCTACTTGCTAAAAGAAATCAGATTTTTGATTCTGATCGCGTCCATTATTGTAATCTCCGTTTACGCAATCTCCGGCTCAGGTCCAGGACCACCGACCGAACGCGATTGCAGTGGATTACGTCGAAAAATCCCAGAACAACACAATTTAATTGTATAGAAACGTTATTTGGATGGCCTGTGTACATTTGTGCTAGCTACTTGCTTTATTCTCTTTTTCGAATCGATGAAATGTTAACTAGATATGTATGTCTTTGATAATTAGATCTCTCAAAATATAAAACTTACAAACATAGCCTTTGTATTTACTGTGTATTTGGGAGAGTCAAAACAGTCATGGTCGCCAGTGGATTTGGGAGAGCGAAAAAACGTACTATCAGTCTCCTGTTACTCAGTCTATAACTATATAATCAAATCAACGTATATATGTATTTAATTGAATTTAATTAATCTTATTACTTTTAATGTTTATTTACCGAAAAACATTTCTCATGTATGGAAAAGCACAATCAACATTCAAACGAGCCAAATTAAAATGACACGATAAAATGAAATGAGTTACAAATCCAGTGACTAACGTAATTTAATATAAAAAATAATCTGCTAGATGAAAAAAGCCGGGGGTGGACCGTGTCACGAAATGGTTGTACAAAATTGAGATGTTTTAGGTTGGCCGTAGATTTTATTCGGGCCAGATGTACAGAACAGTGTTTCAAAGAGTACATGGTTATCTGTCATATTGGGAATGGCTTAATCTTGTTGTCTGATATGAACTTTATGAACATTATAACCATTTTCGGAGAATTCATTTTTATCAAGATTTGATTTCACTATTTTTAATTTTTGTTTTTTATACTTATTAGGTACTGAGAATTTAACTCAATCTGTTTTATCATCGTTCAAATACGAATAATGAATGTCACTCTACAAAAGACAAAAACGATATGACATAAATAGTTTGGTGTATTTCGAGTTAATCATTTGCAATTTTATTCCCAGCTGTTGACCTTATATTAAAGTAGTAGGTACCATCCCACCCCCGCCGCTGCTATCATTGATTTTCGAATAGAACTCTTCTTCATTAGAATAAATAGTCTATAGTAAAACTATACCAGGGAAATTGTATCTATTACAAATTTTCAAAATAGCATTACTACCTCTAGCCACGAGATTATCTCCTACATCCAAACTTGCAAATATTACTGCTTTATAATATTAGTATAGATAGCAATACAACTAATATATCAAGTGGTTGATCCTATAAATATGATAGCAGTACAGCTACAATGGTTTCCAATCTTCTCGAAATGTTTGAGGGTATTCATCACTCGTACGAATTGAAAATTTCTCGAAAGATCTGTTTCGCTATTATTGTTTTAGATTATACCGGTAAATTCTGTTTGATTATTTATTGTTTGATATTATTTATGTATAAATAATACCAATAAGTTACAAGACAGCTAACAGTAGGTGTATGTGACATTGATCTGGCCTAATGCAAACTCCTTTTTAGCTCAAGATCCGAAGAAAAGAAACGTAGCTTTTTACAAAAAAAAACTTACCTTACCAAGGAGTTGTTATGAGAGTTCAGTTTTTATTCAACTACTTTCTTTCTTGAACCCATATTTGAAAATAAATAAACGCTAAGGTATGCCTGTACAACGATACATTGTTTCGTTTCGGAAGAATTCTGTTACGTTAATAGTCTTATTATATCTTACTTCCACTGCCACAGTAGATAAGTTCTGTCATAAAATACATAGTGAGATTTTAGGGTCGTCAAAACCGACCTTGTATAATAAAAGTGGATGGGGAGCAGGAGCGTAACCGCGGTATGACAGGGGGGGGAGGCTATTAGACCTCTTGCCGAGATAAACAAAATATCATTTATGGGTCGTCGTTTAATTTAATTTTAATTTCAATCTGGATATCTTCAAGAGGAGAGTGAATAGGTTCCTTATAGGCAAGCATGCTTCAAGCATGCATCATAGACCACATCGTCACTTCACATCAGATGAGAAAAAGAATGAAATGGCCTTTTAAATAAATTGATATTTATTGTAAAAAATGTTGTATTTTAAAAGCCTATATAGATGTATATGTAGATCTAAGCAGCATTCGTATTTGAAAGAGAATCTCATTACTGTGTTAGGAAAACTAGTTTTTCTTCTACCATGTAGAGATAAAAAGTCATGTTATGATTATGACACTACTTTCTTTTATCATTAAAAGAAAGAAGAATGTAATTAAAATGTTGTTTCGTAAGGCGAAGTTTCAGTTTTAACTCATTTTACCTGAATGAAATTTATGTTGAAAAACTGTGAGTAATCAAATAACTAAATGCTGCTTTTTTAATAAAAAAATTATGATTAAATCGTGTTTTAGTTACAGACGTTACATCTAAAAGGTGCTTTATTTCGTCTTGACGCAAAATGCTTAGCCAAGGGCTTAGCTATCTCCTCAACCTAAAACATCGATATATTCACTTGTTACAAATTATCGCGGATATAAAGGAAATTTTAGTGCTATTTTCTTTTCAAAAGTCCTGATTACGTCCACGACGGGAGCTCACCAAATATTCACACTTTCGTCGATACGATGCCGTCGAAAGCACCGATAAAGATTTACGACCTAATAATACTTTGATTATTTCACAGATTCGGGGAAGTTGAATTTTATGAGGCACACGAGTCCTTATTTAGGCAATAATGTGTCGTTACTGCCGCCCCGTGATTCTCTCAAGATCAATATTCTCTGATTTGTTCAGTTAAAAGTATTTGGATGACCTTGTACCGCGGAGTAGCTGACCAAGACCAATGAATGGACTCGGGTACTCTCTTATGCTCTCTCACCATACATTCTAATAAAAATAATTATTAACGGTACCTACTATTAGCGGCGTTTCATACTGACTATGCCATACTATTTATACTATACTATATTTGCCAAGCACTTCCTTACAAGTCATACTCCGAATATGGTTCGCATTTGTTCCTGTCGTTCGTCGCAACTTTGTAAAACCGTTATCTACATGGTTATTCAAGAAATTCTAGTGTGATGCATTTTCCTTTTGAAATTTACTTAACGAAAATAAACAAAATCTTCATCCCTCAGTCAATAATACTATCCAGATCTACATAAAGCACATTTGAACGGATGTATTTTAAAGAAGGTAGATATCTCTAGCTTGTTTCGTCACATCATGAACGGGGTAGTTACGTACGGTCACTAAAATGTGTAGTAATTTGTTAGGCAGTACGATTTTGAGAAACGAAATATATCTTAGATATAAAATAGAATTTAAAGCAAGTAAGAATAAGGACCATACAAAAAGCAAAATTGCAAAAAGTATTATCCTTTAAAAGTATCAATGTTGAACGGTTTGGTTACAAAGGCTTTTAAATTAAATAGAAATAAAGCAGTTTTAACAAGTATCACTCAGAGACATGCGTGCTGAAGGGTGTAATTTAACGTCGAAATTGAATTATCATACGTATAATTTGAGTACGCACTACATTTTATAGGGCTTTTATGAGTTCTGTCTAGATTAATTGCCCGTAACAAATTATTCCCCCATGTAACATTGTAAACTTGAAACAGTGATTAATGTGTTACCATAATATATGAGAGCGTGGTGGCTCAGTGGTACTGACCCCGAGATTCAATTCTAAGGTCACTGCTACAAATACTGACGAACACCTGAAATACAGTAGCTTCTAAAAACGACCGATTTATTGCAGAGCCTTACTTATTCCAGTAAATTATTAAGCTTACTCCTTATCATATAACAATGGCTCCTTATCATTAACAGCATGACAATGCAGCGAATGGCCTATACAATAGCTTAAACAGCCATGTTGTTAGTCGGGGTTCTAAGGCGGGCGGTGTAAACACAGCTTTACAATAATATTCGAAGGTGTGATATAAATGGAAAGGGTACTTCAAAAACAAAAATGTTCTTCATAGCACCTTTATATTTTAAAAATTCTAAGTTACATATACGACGGATGGGAAATGATTTGAGAATGGAATAAATGCGTTATCAATTTTGTATATACCTTGTATGTATTAATATGGTTTCATGCATGCTGTGGTGAAGTTTTAAGATCAATTATCTTATCAGTTTGAATGTAATTTACACATTTAATAATTGATCATGTCTTGGATGTTTTATTATTGTGTCATGCCTCCTTCGAAATAGAGAGTGCGGGTGTGGTATCACTGTGTAAGAATTTATGTTATTTAATTTTCTAATTATTATAACTGTTGTCCTATTTTTAGTAGTATACTATTATTATTATTATTTTTTATGTAATACAGTGATGGAACGAGCCGACGGCCCACCTGGTGTTAAGTGGTAACCTCGGCCCATAACAACTGATGCGACTTCGGTCCTCCCCTACTAGGTACGACAAGACCCAAGTCGCATCGTATGCGCCCGTAACTGTGAGACGTGTAGGTGGAATGTCTCATGTGCCTGTAATTTCACCGGAAACCACACCTTTCAAACCGAAACACAGTAACACAAATGCTTCACTGCTTGGCGGCAGAAATGGGCATGGTGGCAGTACTTCCCCGGACGAACTTGGCGAGAGTTCTACTGCTCTTTACTTGCGTAGTAAAAATACTACTGTATTGTATATATCTAGTATATTACTTGCAGTATAGGACCAACCCGACACGAGTTCAACTGTTGCTGAAATTAGAAACACTACAAAATTTAGTGTAAATGATAAACAGATAGATTAATTTATAGATAGTTTCTCCGTAACTAAGGCTTAACTTAAATGTATTTATTTGATATAATATCAATTCCATTCAATATTTTCCAACTAATGTGTCCAGTGTTAAAAAATCCACATAATATAAAGTCAAAGTCAAAGTCAAAAACTTTATTTCCATAGAATTCACAAAGAAATGGCTTGGAAACGTCAATATTCAAAACATAAGGTCACGCGTACTTATCGATAAGTTTGATGCCTGTTCAAACCCTATCCGACCCTCCATGGGAAGAACAGACAAGAAACCCCTAATGAAGGGATTCCTTTTTTTTCGTGAGCAAATATATATTAACGTATCTAGAGGATTGTATTCTGTGTTCGGCCGCTGTGTCCAGTAATTGATGACGTGCAATAACTCATCGTTTGTGTGGATTCTGCACGTACACCTAATGCTGGTCGATTATAGAACAAACCTACGATTTATCTTGTTCTTGTTGGGAAATGCGAGAATTCACTCTTGAGAATTTAATTTTAATAGCTGCTTTATAAGTGCATACCTTTTTCATGACGAAACACAAATTAGCTAATGTAAAATTAGCTACTAGTTTATGATTGATTATTATTATTATTATTTAGGCCCTTATTATTATTTAATAATGATGTAAAAAACAGCTTGTTGTACCAATTTCAATAATACGAACAAGTAGGCCATTTGCCTGACTTTCGTCTGACAAAAAACACATCTAATATTACATTACAACTTGTTTCACAATGCTGCCTTTAATTTAACAAAGAAAATGTAAACAAATACCTAGAAAGTTGCTGAAAGTGGACAATATAAATAGGATTTACCTGAATATCGTAACTAAATCCCATAAATATTAACCAGACTTCTAAATTACGACGCTACTGTTTTAAACTGATTTTTGGGACCATGGTTATGTGGTTTGGAACTTTTCTCTCTCGAGCAATCTTTAATTATTTTTGGACAATAAGTTTAAATATTAAAATAGTTTTTTTTTTTTTTTAACTAAGTTAGTTTATTCTATTATGTTGAAGTTATCCCCCAGCTCTCAAAGTTCTAGAGTCTGGAGAAATGCATTTTATTGTTTACTTTTCTACAGATGCATTATATTAAACGAGTTTTGAGTTTAGTGAACGTCTGTGTTGTTCAATATTACATATTAATGACACTATGGGTTCTATTAATATTCCTAGTCTCGTAAGTGATATAAAATTAGATATTCTTTAGAAACAACTGTATCTGAGGTTAAAGTTTCTTTTATGACATAATTTTCATTCAGCATGATAAAGAAAATGAAAACTTCAGAATATATTTTATTTTCAAAAGGTTTTGAAGCATTGAAAAACGTCTCACTTGTCTGATTATTTTTATGAATATGGATTTAAATCGCGTAATTTGTTCACCCATTAACCAAAAAACGCTGGAAAAATATTAAAAGCTGATGAAAATCAATAAATATCCGAGAAATCATGTACTTATGTCATACCTACTCTAGAGTTTTCACTGGATTAACATAAATAAATCGTGATTAATTAAAAATTAATAGTAATAGTTAAATTATTTCTTTATCTCTATTTCTCTAGTCTGGTCTATTTCACAAATTTTACTTTCACCATATTATTTTTTAGAGATCAACATATATGTAATTAGTTAAAGTACCTCAGTGTATCAATATCACCCCTTAAAAAAAACGAAAGCTCACAAGCTCCACTAACTATTTCGTATCACATGTCAAACCTTACAAGTTAGGCACAGTACATTGACCCTCCCAAAATCGAAATGCCAACTTCTATTTCCGTGACATGTTCGCTAACCGTAAGGCTCGGAATAAACGGGTAGTTTTTACGGCTAACGAAGGAGTTAGATGCACGGACCGCTGAAGCAGTCTCAAATTTCTAAGCAGTTTTAGTGGATATTGATTAAAGTATTATAATTTGACCCGCTTCGTTAAAATGTAGTTCTTTTATTGTTTTGTTCAACTTTACTGAATATAAAACATGTTTGCATTTTGTTATAATTTAATTATTTTGGACAATTATTGTCATGGTAGCTTCTTTAAGATTTTTGGGTAATTTTAGTACCGATTAGTTTACTATTTTTATGAAATAACTACTAATCTACTACTACTGACTACTACTAACTACTAATCGTTGAATCCAAGCAGAGAACGGTTAGGTAAGCAATGGTAAAAACATAAACGTTTCAAATTAGATTAGAGGTCGCTACCTCTTTTTTCTATTTTTTTCTTTTTCCATAGGACTAATTCCGAAATTAACTACTGCTATACGTATTAATCAAGTGATTTTAACTTAAAATTTTTATCTGCAAGGTAGCAAATTTAATTCATTAACGAACCTTTTCCTTCCTAATTTGAGAGACCTATTTCATAAGAGTACATTACAGTCCGATATGACACGCTCCGGTTACGACTGCTGAAATACTCCGTCAGTTGGCAGCTTGAACGTACGGAACCAACATGGCTGCACTTACCCCCGGGACACTTGACATGAATTAAAAATGCACGCTGCATTAGTGCGCCAATAGTGGCTTCCCGCGGCGCAGCCAAATGGAACGGTTGAGAATATTGCAGGAAAGCCTGTGAGGTAGTATTCAAATGAAATGTAACCGCCTATACATTTCATAAATTTAGTTATAATAATAATAATGGTGGACATTTCACACAGCGCCATCTAGCCCCAAAGTAAGCTAAGCATAGCTTGTATCATGGGAACCAGACAACTGATATAATACTAATATACTTTTCTTTTGTAAATTCATACATATAATACATATTAACACCCAGACACAGAACAAACATCAATGTTACAAATGTCACATAAATGTTTGTCCTGAGTGGGGATCGAAACCACGACCTATAGCGCAGAAGGTAGGGTTACTAACCAACTGAGCTATGAGGCCAGTCATTTTTTCAGTTTGTAAGGTAATTCACAACTGTCAGCTTCCAATGGCTACATTTTTTTTGTTAACCCTACCTTACCCTAAATCTGATTACAATAATATAGAAAAAATATAAAAAATGCAAATATATAGTCCATTACTTTTGTTTGTTTTTGATATTTGATACTATTCTGTAATAGCCAATGCACCATGTGAGAGCAATAAGCTATTATGTATTGAGGTATATAGTATTTTGATATCATCATTTTCACTGATATAGTAGGGCACAAATTGAAACAAAAAGTCCTGGAATAAAATTCGTAACAATATATTAGTTTTGTGTTCAATACAAAACCAAAAACATCTCGGTGAACAAAATCCATCAAGCCGTTTAGGCTAAAGGATCTCTCCAAGGTACCCACATACACCCGAAAATGTAAATCTCTTCTTCTGGGCATCGAAAAAATACGATAAAAATCTACCGATAAATGATAACTCGCTCTACCAGGATGCACTATTTATAGTTTTTAAAATATATTCGTATTCAGCACACTACCTAAAAAAAAAAACAATTCATTTTTGCTTCAGTGTGGATTCCAGTAATTTTTCGAATATATGCTTTAAATAAACACGCTCTTGTAAATCTATACAAATAAATAAAATTGGAGTGTCTGTTTGTAATATTAAAATAACCGCTTTTTACTTAGTGCATACGGATGTATACACGGCACATATACCAAGACAACATTTTTTTAAATTTTTGTCTGTTTGTCTTTCTGTCTGTCTGTCTGTTTGTTTTGGCTAATCTCTGAAATGGCTGGACCGATTTTGACGGGACTTTTACTGGCAGATAGCTGATGTAACAAGGATTAGGCTACTTTTCTGAGGGGGTAAAATAGGGGTGCGTGATAAAACCAAATTCCACGCGGACGAAGTCGCGGGCAACAGCTAGTATGAAATAAAAAATATACTTAAATATATGGTAGGAAAAAGATTGCTGGGTTCTGCTCGTAATGCAATATCTGTGACACCAGCAATGTATAGGCAGGTTTAAGAATTATGTATATGTGTGAATTGCTGGGAAAAATATCTGTACATAACCGTTTTATGAATAAACGCTAACAAAATGACAAGAAAAAAAATTAAGCATTTCGCTAAGCGCGTGGGCCAACAGATAATTTCCTGGTAATAAATTGAAGGAGGCGGTTAATTAGTACCTGGCGCCCGCAGATAGGGAACACTGAGATATACACAGCGTCCGTGCTTACGTGTTGGGTGGATGTTAACGGAGCGAGTCCCTTTTTAATTTCTCGCTTATGAAGTTAAACTGTTTTTATTTGTACGACTTGGCTTGTAAAGCCACGTATAATGTAAGCGATATGGGCATACATTAAGAAAAAGTGGTAGAACATTACTCATATGTGGGTAGGACGCAGTGGATTCCTATGATGCTTCATACGGGTGGAAAATTTGCAAAATATATAGCTTTATTAGACAACTGTGAGTATTTTATAATAAAATATAATAAATAAATTAATATTGGTGGACATTTCACACAGCGCCATCTAACCCTAAATGTTTGTAAATACAAAAAAAGTAAATAAGTATTATATCAGTTGTCTGATTCCCATGATACAAGCTTACTTTGGGGCTAGATGGCGCTGTGTGAAATGTCCACCAATATTATATTACTGTATTAATAAAATTTGAGACATGTAATATTTTAATGGCTCTTTATTATTTTTACTCGGTGGCTTAAGTGAGCAAAAATCCGTGGATAGAGCCGGCGGAGATAAGCCACGGCGCCGCATAATGAAGACTTAAAGGAAATTAGTGCTCGCTCATTAGCGATATGACAGAACTGTTTGGAAACCTGCTGAGTTATTTAGGCGTGAACTTATAAGGTATTTTTCATTCTAGATGTTGTTAAGCGACTACATAGCCGTGGTTACACAAACGCCTGAATTGGAAACTGGCACTCAAGTGAGGTAGCTAGTACATCGAAGATACTTGTCGGCAGATTCTTAGCTTGAGGATGGTGGCTCCAATGTTAATAGACAATAGACCATAGACCACAGGCAGAAACTTTACTTCCATTGGACTTACAAAGACCCATTCTTTCAATCTGTCATATGCAAAAATATAAGATGATGTACATGTATTTACATCATAGGGAGATTCTGAACCACAAAAATTTATAGAGATAAATGCCGAAAGGAAACATTACTTGGTAAGTTTAAAAAAATATATTGTTTGCTACTAATATGTGCATTTTCAGAGCCTGCTACGGCTTCCTCGTGAGGATTCGTTTGGTGTAAGCTCATAGAGAGCTCATTTCATTCTAAAAACTAAAGAAAATTATTTGAAGGTTTTAAATTGAACCCACGACCTGAAATATCGCATGCTGACCCTACCAGGTTAGCTTTACAAGTTTCATACATTTCTAAGACAGTGCACCTAACATACTGAGCAAAAAGAAACTGTCCATTTATTGACAACCCTCGCCGCGAGATTGCATTTTCGTGGTAAAAATACATTTGCAATACAGAATAATCTGGAGCAGCATCTGCATTCACATCTAGATGCACATTCAAGGGCGCTGGGAAATAGGATCGAAGATTGGCTCGACTATCAGGACGTCTGCTGAGAATTTGTTGTGGTGTATACTAATTTCAGCAAATACCTTTCTGATATTGACTTATATCAAAGACTGAGAAAAAAAAGAACAAAAAATTTAATTTCCTGCATAGACTATTCTTACCTAGTAAGGTCAATTACAAATTGAAAAACACCTCAATCATGAAAATTCTTAAAGTCGTTAAGGCTACAGGTGTTATAAAGAAACAGACAAAAACCTATACACCTGAAAAACACTATCCTTCTCTGTCTGGGAGTTGGGTAAAATGAAATGAATGCCATCGATTTTAGGCCTATTGCGCCTCATCGTAAACGTCTGAATTCTACACTGCTCCTGAAAATCAAAATTAAAAATATGTTCTCTGGTCTACAACAGAATACTTGCATTTCAACACAGTCACAGTTTGATAATTATAACTAGTTCAGGTTACTGAAAGTTATCGAAAAAAAGGGAATCCCTCCATTAGGGGTTTCTTGTTTGTTCTTCCCCATGGAGGGTCGGATAGGGTTTGAACAGGCATCAAACTTATCAATAAGTACGCGTGACCTTATGTTTTGAATAATATTGACGTTTCCAAGCCATTTCTTTATGAATTCTATGGAAATAAAAGTTTTGACTTTGACTTTGACTTTGACTTACCAATACTACAGGTTACCAACGATATAATAAAATAGTCTACGGATTGCCAAGCTACACCTCACTGCTATTATTCAGAGATCAATTTTCCGAGCCTGATACAAGACGTGCAATTGAGTCATGAATATCTGAACACCTTCACGTGAGCTTGCAGTAATCTATTGAATGCTTTGTGTAATAAACAACTAAATTGTTTTTCATTTTAAATATACTGAAGTAGAAAAGATACAGAAATTGTCAGTCTTTAAACATATGTTGCAGTTCTGTTAAAGCCCATTCTCTCTCGCAAGGCAAGAGTGGGCCTGTGTGTCCTGCATTGGGAAGGATTATACAGTTCTATTAAAGCCCATTCACTATCGCAACGCAAGAGTGGGCCTGTGTGTCCTGCATTGGGAAGGATTAATCCCAACAGCCTCATCCATGTACAGGTTGGGGTATGGGTATGGGATTTGGGGATATTCTTGCCATGTGATCATACCGGGGTAAGACGGGAATGCGATTTCGTACTAGGTTATACACCTTCGTTAAACTTTTACCTACTGCATTTACCTAAGGTACACGGAAGAGAACTGAATTTTGCGAAATTCATTAGTTAAAAGTTTAGCGGAGGTAAACTAAATATTACATCCACTTTCGGAACAAATTAGTATGAACTTACGCAAAGTCACGCCAGGCTCCTTTCGCAAAAATAATAATACTTTAGGTCATCTTACTCGATTCACATGAAATATTCCACAGCCTTCAATAGCACTTAGAAGTGTTTGACAGGCTGCTATGGTAGCTTTTTAATATGTGATTGACTGTGGAAAAGATTAGGATCCTGGAAAAGACGTACCGATGAGGTTCTATTGAAAAATGTATTTTGCTTAAGTGCCACGTTTTAAAATCGCTGGCTAAACGTGGGCATAGCGTTCATAGGAAAAAAATACATCTCATTATTATATTGTTTTCTGGATTCATAGAAAATATCCTACATTTTCTAACTTACCAGACTATCTTAGACGTATCTACTTTTATTAGTCAAGGAATATAATAACGGGCGGTAATATAAGTTTATTTCGAGGCAGCATTCTGCTTGAATCACCCTAGTATTCTAGGTACGATTTCATTATAAACAAGCTAGTAGCTAGAAATGTTGTACCTGACTTTGCAGCAAAATTAAATTTTTGAGAGATTTTTCTCTGAAATTTTACGAAGTTTTCGCTCAGGAATGTTGTTTATGATCTTCTTTAGGTCGCGTTTTCTGCGCAGTGATGAGCGGAAGTGACCCGGGAGCGATGCTTTCAGACGACATTTCTTGAGGGAAGTGAGTAAAGACAATGATACCTCTATCGCAATAAACTATTATGCATTATACGGTTAAAAATATCTCTATCTCTATCATCGCCATCGCACTATCATCGCCAATCTCATCACTATATCTAAGTGTCACTATTATGTTGGTTATTTTATGAAATTTCTACTCTATCCTAGTTAACTGCTTTTTTGACAAAATCGTATCCTTTGAAGACATTCACGTCGCGTGAGTTACTTGGGTATCCTGCCACACAGCTCGCTCATCGCCTGTCATTGATGGTGGATTAGATTTTTTTGATTTCATTGATTTTTGATGATCCCCTAATAGTGAATCAGACGGGAAACTCCTCGCATTGCGATAAGTCCCTCAGCTCCCTATAAAGGCCAGGTCGACACGGCTTGTCAAAGTTGAGAAGTAGTGAAAAAAAACTTCCTTTATCGTGATGACATACCAACCGAACGCTATAAGTATGGCCTGCATTATTATTATTGTGAAACAGACAATCTTACATTTTAGCCCCATTTCAGTGAAAGTCCGAAGTTCATTTTGAAGGCTTTCGGCGTAGTAGGAATTTTTGGATGCATATGTTTGGAAGCCTAGGTTTTTTAAAATAAAAAGGGTTCATTCATTCAAAGAGGGTGAGTATGTATGACTCACGGCGATATTCCAATTTAACTACCATTCCACGGGCGAATTGGACGCGTACGCTAGATCGAAAAGGCTTGTTGAAAATTTACATATGTTCGAAAAAATAGACAGGTCTCTTTTTCGGTTCATTCCTCTCTGCACCATATTTTTTAAGAAGCAAGGTTGAGTGTTGCTGTCATTTATTTGGTGGCTATTTAGGAATAATGCCCGCACAAAAATAATTACATAATATTTGATTGCCTTCACTGAATTCCAGATTACCAAATCTCAAACAAGAACATATTTGTTATAAATACATACTGAATAATCAGTTCCTGTGTACTTAAAATTAAAATATAATTGCAGCTTACGTTATCAGCTGTAAACACTAAGCACAAAAAAATTTAAAAAGAAAAATCATACGCCACAAAAGTTTCAAAAATGAATTTCCGAATCACAAATGTAATTATTAATCGTGTAACGGTCTTGTGAAGTACACTTTAAAAGCTGTGTGTGTGAAATGTGCACCAATATTTATTCACCATTTATTTTATTAATAAATAATTCCACTATAAATTAGATAGGAAATAATCAGAAAGTGGATACCCAATTTGGAAAATTTAATCGGCATGTAACTTTTAGAGTCATATTAGGAACAAACCACCCCGGATAGAAGCAATCAACCCTCACGCAAACATGGACACTGTCCTGCTGTTTATATACATGTTTTAAAACAAAAAAAACACTGTAATGAACTATTTAAAAATTCTGTCAAAAATTGTCAACACTGTTTGCGCTCTCATCGATACCTGATAAATAAACTGTGATGAGTTTAACTGTTGGCTAGTTTTTATTCGTGTATTTACTCGTATTGAAATACACAATGGATTACATATTGTTTTATTTACAAAGTTATTTTCCGGAATTTTTCATAACTATTTTCGATATAAGATTCGTGTTGTATTGTATCTGTTTATTGAATAATGATTAAGCAGGAAGCAGGGTTTAAGCTGAGCTATAATCTTGGAGAAAAATGGCGGGATGAGATTACCATTTTCTACGTCTCCGTAAATTCAGGAGACCTTAAATAATGATAATTAGGCTACTAGAATGAATAGTTTTGCTACAAAATAAGTCTACACTCGACTATGTCAAAATATTTTAAAGTAATGTATAATTATAATTAATCGTCCATTGTTCCAACCAAGCGAACAGTAACACAAGCTATTTAAAAATTATTACGAACATTTGACTCTCAGAACATAACAAATCGTCGATTGCTCATACCCGTATATTAAGTTGATGAGTGTGGGCCTAGAACGATTGTGTAACTGGACACGAAAATCGAAAATAAAAACAAATTACATGTAATTAATAAACAATCTAAGACTTTTGAAACAGAGTTTTCAGAGTGACTACTCCAATCAGCAGATTAATCGAAAACTTATAATTAGTTTAAAAGCCATATTGTAATACTGCTCTGTAGTCTGTTGCTCTTCTGCCTGCAATGATGCAGAGTTCCGGGTTCGGTCCCTTGGCTATGGCTATAAATGGCTAAGAGACGTTTTCTCCACAATAATATTATGTTAAATTCATACGATTAATAATAAGTTTTTCAAAATACCTTAATATTTTTTCATAATAATGGATTGGTTCATGCATGTCAAATTAAAAACGGCCTTAAATCTCCGTGACGAAATATTCCTAGGCTCACACTAAGCACGCCCTTAACTTTAACGATGCGGCAACGGCTCTGAATAAATTTAAATTGGGTGGCAGCGGTCAGTCCGATGCAACTAAATGTACCTATTCAAACAATAAGCCCCTACGCTGATTGTGTGAGTATTTTAAAATTTACAATGAAGGTAAATAGATGAATTCCTGATGAACTACGAGACGAACTCTTTATTTTATATTAGGATTACTAATTTAATGATTATAAAGTACACAAATAATTGAAAAATGGATACCAAAAAAGTTGGTCTTATTACCTAAAGTGATTGCTTCCAGACAACCTTATTTAGACAATACTGGTAGTAGTAGGTTGATAAGTCATAGGTCACAACCACCTTTACCAGTATGGCCCCCGATGGCTTTTTAAAATAATTTACATATAGAAATATTTAAAATATGTTGATAATCGAGAAATATATTATTACAACAAAGTAGAGTCCATCTCTGCTTATTTGAATATTAAATTCTGGTTTCAATTTAGTCTCAAATTCGCAAAGTCACTTTATATTATATTTTATTTGATACAAGAAGATGAGATAGCACTTAGAATAGAAGGGCTAATTTCAAAATAATAGAGATACTGAACTAAGGGACGGTAATCCCAAATAAACAAGAAACCTTTATAGTCTTGTTAAAAAATTAACCAACCGTTTGGTAATACACCTTTGTTGAGAAAATTGCTTCGAAACTCATTCAATTATTGCGGGTGTTTATTTTCCTCTGGGGGGGCTCCCCCTTTCAGAATGATGACCCTCTATGTGTTTAATCTGTAATAGAATAATAGAATGCTGTAATATTTTGTGGCAATATTGAAGATCTGTGTTTGTATTGGAAGGTGGGGTGGAGTCACGTTAATTTAATTGATTCCCCAAATTAATCGTGAAATCCCAGTACATTCATAGTAGTACCCAGTAAAATGTATTATAGTACCCACTATATCCAATGTTTATATGACGATATCTTTTTTATGATATCTAGGGGGTCAGATGAGCAGACGGCCCACCTGATGTTAAGTGGTAACCGCCGCCCATAGAGAACAGTACTAAGACTCAAGTCCTCTCCACCAAAATACGATGACTCAAGTCGCATTGCGTTGCGTCTATCACCCCGAGACGGGGATGTTACGTCTCATGCGCCTGCAATTTCACCGGCACCCACTCTCTTCCACCGGAACACAGCAATACGGTTGCATCACTGCTGGGCGGCAGATTAATAGGTGTGATGGCAGTACTTCTCCGGGCGAACTTAGCTCAAGTTCTACTGCTACTTTGGGTTGCTCGTTTCGCACCACCCGGGGGGCAAGTGTAGGGATTCAATGGGTTATCACCTACGGATGCGAGCAACGTGGGCCTCCAAAGATTTGTTTGAATTTTGTTATCCGGAAACTTGAAAAGGTTAAATACAATTTTCCCAAAATTTGTGGAGGCACTCCCCAAATTATTCTCTTTAGTTGATATTTAATGCTCTCAGTTACCTACACTTATTATCTGAACATATTGCGACTGATGAATCTAGTGGCAATTTCCTGATAGCCTTCAATCACATAGCAATTCCAATATCAATATCGTCTATCTAGATTTCATTTGAACTGCGATGGTATTTTCATTACAGTAAAACGTCATCCAAAATTAAATTCCAATATGGACTAGTTTGCATCATTGGGTGTTTTTACATAACGCGAGATATCGCATGGCTCTGAATTAAACCAGTCTGAACTGATTATGATCTGTGTCATTTCGTGTAAAAACTGTAGTTATCTTGCTAAAAATGGTAGTAACCCTGTGTATTTGCTCGATATTAGCCATTTATAGAGGGCGCTTCATTTTATCCCATCATCAGACCCGGAATAGTTAATGACTGCTTTATACCTAACTAATAATTACAAAAGAGTGACCTTGATGGCACAGTTATGTTAGCAAGAGCAGTAGAACTCTCGCCAAGTTCGTCCGGGGAAGTACTGCCACCATGCCCTTTTCTGCCGCCAAGCAGTGACGCATTCGCGTTACTGTGTTCCGGTTTGAAAGGTGTGGTTGCCGGTGAAATTACAGGCACATGAGACATTCCACCTTCACGTCTCACATTTACGGGCGCATACGATGTGACTTGGGTCTTGTCATACCTACTTTGGGAGGACCCAAGTCGCATCAACTGTTATGGGCCGAGGTTACCACTTAACACCAGGTGGGCCGTCGGCTCGTTCCGTAAATGTATTAGTTAAAAAAAAAAAAAAAAGCAATCAACTAAGGTGCGTCATGGGTTTGATGTAACGGGTCTCCTTAAGTTCGCGATGTCGTGTCGGTTCGTAAGAAAGATCCCATTTGAGTGTTCCGAATTTTCAATAGAACCACATTTATGTAAGTTGAATAATGTGTCTGGAATTGGATTGTGATGAAAATATTTCCATACGCATTGAAACAATGGCCTGGAATTATTGATTATAAATAATAATATTGTACATAAAATAATTACCCAAAATCCGATTTAAAACTGTGATAGGAGGATTCCGTAGTTTTTAATAACCTGTATATTAAGTAATTAATGGAAACTAGCGCTGTATTGTCTTCATCGCTGAAGCAACAGATTCTGAGTGATAACTTCTTTGATTTATCATTCAAAAAATTTTATGATTATTTTGTACGTATATTTTATTTAGCACTTAATTACTAAAGATTATATATAGCTCGTAGGCCTTTTCATAATGTCAGTATACGATCTTTTACGATACGAATAAGATTTAAAATTTTCTTTATAAAACCAGTGTAAGTTAAAAAGAGTTCAACTCTTTCAATCCATAAATGTTCTACCCAATGTATATTTATCTTCGTAGCCAATGTTTTGTTTATAATATATTAAAAATACATAGTTTTAAAACTAGAATATATGTTGTAAGTTCTTGCATGATAAATTATTCAAAGTAAAACTTTATTCTAACTTTTCACTTTACATGAGCTGAAGTATATGCAAAAATGTTCGCAGTGAGTTTGTGACTTGGCTGGGTCATGGCCCCGCCGTAAGGGTATATACAACAACGCCTTCTATAGTTTTCAAATTTTTATGATTTTATATGACTATGTGATGACTTATGTGAATTTACTTCGTTATGCTACTGTAAACTGTAATGGCCCACTGGCTGCCCATTGAGGCTGTTGGGAAAAGTTGTTCGGTGCTTGGAGGCATTTTTTTATTGTAGCTACTGATTAACTAGCCCGAACATTAGAAAGTGCCATGCCTTGCTACAGTTTTTGGCAGTGTTCTACTATCACAAGTTTTAGTTTTTTTACCTGACCCACACTGCACAATGGCAAATCAGTAAATAACACCTGAGCTGCCATTTTTCTCAATTGAAGGAATTTAGTACAAAAATTATTTAGATACTGATTAATTCGCTTCAACGTTTCCGTTTGGTAGCAGAATTATTTATGGTGACAGGACAGGTCAGGACAGGTTCGATAATATGTACTATATATTTATTATATATTTTCTTGTAGTAGCTATTTTTAAATTACTGTCGTGTATTTGATGTATGTAGAGTCCGAGATCAAACCTTCTTTTTTTTTTATGTAATACAGTTACAGAACGAGCTGACGGCCCACCTTGTGTTAAGTGGTAACCTCAGCCCATAACAAGTGACGCGGCTTGGGTCCTCCCCTACTAGGTACGACCCAAGTCGCAACGTATGCGCCTGTAACTGTGAGACGTGTAGGTGGAATGTCTCGTGTGCCTGTAATTTCACCGGCAACCACACCTTTCAAACCGGAACACAGTAACACGAAAGCGTTACTGCTTGGCGGCAGAAAAGGGCATGGTGGCAGTACTTCCCCGGACGAACTTGGTTAGAGTTCTACTGCTCTTTTGTTTTTGTAACTTGAAAACCTTCAGTAGGGTATGCTTTAAATTGTTATAAATACAAATGATGTGTGGTATAACTTAATTTTTTATATATTTGAGAAAAACACAATTATAATTATGCTTACAATATTTAGTACAATATGATTATTGAGAATAGATGTGGAATCGCCATTTGAGCTTCACATGCGGGTCTGATTATAAACTATCATTTCGAAAAATAAAATGTTTGAGCCATAATTTATCTGCATACAATAGGATATGTTAATAAAAGATTATTTTACTCTATCGCAATACCTTTTTAGACAGTTTTTCCCGCTCCCATTGCGCGAGTTTTCGCAGTGAGCGATACAGTCCAATGTCGTCTTGTGCATATAGACTTAACTAGGGATCTCTACAGAATGCAGGCGTCCTTAGCTCGAAAATTAACAGGCTTTTCTCCCGACCTATTTTAACCAAACTACTACTTACAACTCAACTCCTGTACTCATATATCGCGTACATTTTTAAGATCGCGACCCCGTTAGACTGGTGCCAAATGAGCTGCCTTTGTTTCAGTAGAATATCGTAAAAAAACTTGAAAATATCATACCCATGTTAATACCAAGTTAAGATGACACTTGGGAATGAATAGTAAATGGCGTTTTATGCAGAAATAAATGCAGGATTAATCATAATTTGTTATTCATTGCTAAACTTTTGCTCAAATTTTGCTTTGTTAAATATGGCCCACGAGACTTAAATTAATGCTGTCCTTAATTTATCAAAAACTATAAATATGGACCCACCGTACTTACAAACTGGCTTGTATTTATGAAATGCTATAAGTTTTATCATTAATAAATATCTTATCTACATAAAATGCGGTGTGTGTTGAACTGTTTGAAGTAGATACCTACTTAGAGCAGGAACTGAAAAAAAATGCATTGGCATTGTCCCGAATATTTCAGACATAAATTATTAATTATATTAAAAATCTCGGATTTCAAAATCCGAGATCATCTCAAATAACGACAAATTATCGTGTTTTTGATATACGGTTATTATACGGAAGCAATTTTAAAGTCTTTTCATAAGTTTTACAATATTATAGTAATATATCACCTTTTTACTAGCAGAAAATGCTTACAAAGGTGTAAGATAAAATGCTAGCTCTGGTAATAATATATAACACCATTACTAAGACAAAACAACTTGATAAAAATAATTTTAAAGCAATTCTCCTTGGCAATAAAAAGTCACAAAGAAAATTATTCAACAAAAAGTAAGAGATTGTTCAGTTCAAATATAACCAGTAGGAATTATTTCCATGAATAAGTTGAAAAGAAAACATTGTAACGGAGCGTCAGCCTCGTTACCGTTGGCCCAGTTCTCAAGCTAAATACTAAGGTATACTTTGTGCTTTTCATAATTATACAATTATTCAAACAGAAAATTGTGTTCTAGAATAATTGAAAAGGTTATATTGTGTAAATTACTGTTCATTTTCTGTACAATATTTTTTACAATCACAAAGTCACACATCTGCACGCTACTGCGCCGTTTTATCAAAATTATGCTTACACAATTATTTCGTCTGCAAGTAAGTTCGTACTTGGTGGTCCTGGTAATTAATTTACGAGGTTTATAAGGCGTAAAGAAATAAAAAATTCGTGATATAGTGAATTTGTCTTGTATATTTTCGTTTTTCTCAGAATTTTAATCACGTTTTAGTGAATAAAAAAATTAAAAGTAACCTGAATATCAGGCTGATTGGCACAAATATTTTTATATCCTTGAGTATAGCGACGGAACAAGCAAACACCTTCCCATAAGTTGTTATGGGAAGTTGTTTGATTTGGTTTGGTTTGATTGACATAGGCAGTTGGGCCTACGCCGCATTCCACCCTTCACCCCGAGGCATGAAGGTGTAATGTCAGGTGCCTGTTGTACCAACGATAACCGTTACTTGTAAAACCAGAGCATAATGCGATTATGTAACGCTGGGTAAAGCCGGTAACAGGCAGTCAGACTTGGTCCAATCCCTTACTGCTAGATAGGGTAGTGGTCCACTGGAACAGATAACAATATTCGGATTGAATGTCCCTGGTTCAAACCTGACGAGCACCAATAAGTATTTTACGTTTTCTTTAACTGGAAAGAGAAAACATCGTGACGTAACCAGCATATCCGAGAACTGAAAATTAAATAGAAATTGTCTGGTGCACAAAACGAGCCTCTTTGAGGCGCTCTTTAATCTTCTCACCAATTCAAAGACCACTCCTTACTGCTGCCAAAATAGGTAACGTACTTCCGAGGTCGAACTGTGCGTAGATTTAGACTGGCATCAAAGAAAAGGACTCTCTTCAGTTACACTGGATGCATAAAATGCTTGCTCTAAACCAAGTTCCTTTATCTGTCAACTGAAATATTTAATGTATCCAAGTCTGCAACTGGGTGGTTCGGACCACCAAGACTAATTTACAACATTAATAAGGCGTGACGCGCTGCTCTCACCGCACACGTGGCCCGGACGCTGAATGCGTTATATTTAAACTTGTCGTGTTCTCTTTTTGCATTTCGCGGTAATATTTGGAATTTCGTTATTTTTATTTGTGATCGAGTTCAGTGGCATTTGAGTAGCTTGAGAGGTGTTTGAGAGTGAAAACTTACTGCAGCCTAGATGCCAGACGGTCTGGATCGATAAAATTCGTAATATTATTTTCAAAATTTCATTAGGCTTTCACGTTTGATGTAAATAGATGCATACCTGTGTATGCAAAGTCGTACATAATTTTCATATCGTATGGTACAGTGGCTTTTACCTAAGCATTTCTGTGTAGCATTTTGTTTTGTTGATCAAGTTAATCCGTCTGGCTTTAGCGTAGGGGCTGTGGCGTAACATTTGGCGAAATCGCGTTTTTTTATACTATATTACACAGTCTTGTTTCACTCCCTTAGTTGTAGAGTTTTCCAAATGCTCTAATTATTTATGTCTTTAAAGGAATCCCCATACCTAATTCCAGATTTAAGAGGTTTCATGAAGAGTCGGTAAGTTTATCTCTTCTCTTAGAATTACGCCTTTTTACTTGAAGCTTAAGACAGAGCCTAGTGGGTCTCGTAGAGTCATGGTTTTTAATCTTTATATTATTATTATTTTTCATTATAATACATTGCTGCTGAGCCTCAGAAACGGGTATGATGGCAGTACTTCCGCGGACGAACTTGGAATAAGCTCTACCGCTATTACGTGTACATTAAATATGTCCGCCCGCCCATATGACTGTACCCAATGAAAACTTTGACAATAAACTGCCCGCCACTTTTTTATGCGTCTGGGAACGCTGTTTGGGTGATTGCGGAGTCGTGGTCATCCGTGCACGGACGCTCTGGACCATAATAATGGAGCTGTTATCTGCAGCCGCGCTGGGGCGCCACTGGCAAGCGCCTTTTTTAAACGCAGTACTTATCTACATTACCTAACGCATGCAGTCGCTTGTAACGCATTTATTTGTACATAGGTTTAGTTTTCAGTGTTTTGTTTTGGGTTTTTATGTTAATGAGTTAAAGAGCAGATGATCTCTACCATGTGAAGCGGTAACCTCTGCCCATTACGAGAGTAACAGAATGGGTTATTCCTTTCTTGCTTTTGGTTCTACAACTGTTACAAATGTATTATTTTTCTAAACATTCTAACATTCTCTTGATCTAAATCGAGCCGTGACAACCAGAGAAACTTAACTGCGACATAAATTTGAAATATGGAGATAAATTTATGTTTTTATTTCACATTTTCGCAATGACAACAAAATCAAAATGGAAACTTTACTATTATCTATGTCAAAATCATTTCAACAACTTAAGGCTATCCTAGTTTCGTAAAATCACATTTTAGATTACAAACATCCAAAAAGTAACATGTCAAAATAAGTTTTAGCTACTCTGGTCCTCATCGTCTCAATGATAAGACACAAATTCATTCACTATGGATACAAGAACACAGGTTAGAAGTCGAGAACCTGTAACATCTGGCCCATTACGAGCTGGTAATGTCCAAGTACATACGTGGGGTACGAGTAAAACCGAAAGTCTGTAGCTCTCTCAAGGGTCAGAAACCTTCTCTGTCTACCGAGGTTAGGTGACCTTGGAATAAATCACCTATTTCCGACACATCAATATAACAAACAACCGCCGAAACTGAATGATATTACGTTCAATGGACTGATTACAAAGCGGTTTGTCAGTTTTCTCGCCATGCATTGACCTTATTATGAAAGTTATAGTGAAATCTTAAGTAATTTTTTTTTAATGTGATCCAGTTACCGAACGTGCTGACGGCCCACCTGGTTTAGTGGTAACCTCGGCCCATAACAACCGATGCGACTTAGGTCCTCCCCTTCTAGGTATGAAAAGACCCAAGTCGCATCATATGCGGCCGTAACTCTGAGACGTGTAAGTGGAATGTCTCGTGTGCCTGTAATATCACCGGCAACCACACCTCTCAAACCGAAACACAATAACGCGCGTTACTGCTTGGCGGCAGAAATGGGCATGGTGGCAGAACTTCCCCGGTAGTAGGCGTGAGTTCTTCTGCTCTTAAAAACAACTACTAATCGTGTCACATTAGCTCTCTTGAACCAGTGATGAAGGGATGAAAGTGTGTATTAGTTCAGATTCAATTGAAAGTCAGGTAGGCTCTGTTATCAAATATATTGAAAAATGCTCCAACAATGTCCACTAAAATGCAATATGCATTTAAATACAATATTACAATATCCATTCCACCCGTCAATCAAACGAATTCAACGGCGCAGACCACTTCCGGTAAGTGCCGCTACCGGTATCGACCCCGGACACCGACATTGCCTCCGTTAAACGACGTTAAATCGAAAGATATTAACGGCGATGGCAGTTTTTCAGTTGTTCAATGTAAGAGAAATAATATATGGATATTTTTTTTTTACAAAGAATAACAAGTGATTACTATAATTTGAGAATGACACATGACTCAAGTAAAAAATTACTTTAGTTTTAAATCATTAAATTTAATAGATTTACATATAAATCAAAATATATTGATGCAAATAAAAAAACTGCATTTCTTTTCTCTACACTATGTAGATTGGGCTTCCTGGTATATTAAATAATAATAATAATAATATTGGTGGACATTCTTCTAGCCCCAAACTAAGCATAACTTGTACTATGGGAACCAGACAGCTGATAGAATACATATATACTTTTTTGTAAACACATACATATTCACACCCAGACATAATAAACAACTATATTCGTCACACAAACGTTTGTCCAGGATGGGAATGGAACCCACGAGCTACAGCACCACGAACGCAGAAGGCAGAGTTACTACCAACTGAGCTGTGAGGCCTGTCGAAAGTAAAGCCTATTCATTATCGCATGTGAAGACTGTTTCCCTGAAATAGGAAAATAAATATTACCAATGAAGAAATATCTCCCCGGACTTCTCAACTTTCACTGCCCAAAAAGACAAAGGAGTGGTATTTGGAATTTTTCCAGTTAGTCTCGACTCATGCTTTTATAAAAGACATGTTAATTTGACACATTTGCCCTAAAATTCAGTCATTAGGCAGCGTTTAAGTCTGATGGGTGTTTAATAGGTCAAATGGTGGCCTGCATCGTTTGATGAAGCTCCCGAATGTCACACCTCATTTTCTGTCACTTAGCTTCACATAAAAGTGGAATTGCGTTTTGGGAAAATGTGTTTCATTTCTTAGCAGCTAAGGTTTGATTTACTTTTGTACAATGTAGCGAGATATAATGTCCGGTGTATAACGTCCAAGTCGCCATTTTTGATGAGAACAACCAAAAGAACTGTGTTTAAGGCTAAACGTATGAAAAGTTACAAAGACTTTTAATATTCGAACTGTTATATTTTTCTGGAGTGTCGTTGTCTGAAGGACCGTAAAGATTTTCTGTTCGAGTTACTTTTTATCCAGTTGTAAGGGCTGAAAATGGAGGGAAAAGATTTACGAAATATCGGCCTGGTAGCACTTATCGGTATCGCTTTTTATGAGTTTCTCTCTGTCTATTCATATTTTTTTAAACAGATCAGTTTATGTCGTTCTACCCTTTCAAATAAGAAAGTATTTTTTTGATTACGTGCTCCAGTCACTTGAACAGAATTTCGTTTTAGTTAAGTTTTTTACGCGAATAGTTACAGAACGAGCAGATGGCCCACCTGATGTTAAGTGGTAACTCTGACTATACCAAATAGAGCGACTTGGTTCCTCCTCTACTTAGGAACAAGAAGAGCCAAGTCGCATCTGTGTGCCTGTAACTCTGAGACGTGGAGTTAGAATGTCTCACATCTTTCTAACCGGAACAAAGTAATGAAAAATGATATTGTAAATAAAGTATGGTAAAATGGGTATGGTGGCGAAGAATTTGGCATAAGTTCTACTGCTACGGCTGTTAATTTCTGATCTTACTAGTGGTTAGTTACCATCATTCCATGTTGACTGTACTCGCTAGCTTGCGGTAATGTTACCCATGAGTTTCAATAAGAAGTTTGTTATGGAGCAAGTTTGAAATAAATCCCCTCTACCTGACTCAAGTTTTGGATTGAAGCCTTGAAATTTTATTTTACTTCATTGGTGTACGGGTGTCTGGGGAAAAGAAAACGACACGACTATAGAAAGTTAAGCCAATTGTAAACTAAATATTGTAGCAGTAACATATAGTTTATCTGTAGTCTTTTCGGGCAATACTGCCAACAAAAAGGTCGCTAAAGCAAATGTTCCGATTGGAAGGGATTCCATGAGAAAAAAACAATTCATTACCCGTGTGACGAACTTGTTACCCGTTTAATAACACGGGTAATATATTTGTCCTCTTTTGCGAACTGCTATATAATAGTTGTCTAATGGGAGATCTAAAAGTTTTACTAAAATGTGGGATTTCTATAGCAACATCTAAATAATCCGTAAGGTAAGATAGAACAAATACACCAGTGTTTCCTCAGCCAAAACTTTACGGCTGCTGGTAAAAATCTAAAATTTAAGTGTCGTCCCACATACCATACCTTCCCATACCCATGCATCACAATATTTGATCTGGCGTTGCGCCAGCAATATGCCCAGCTAGGGTTGCCCGGTCTTCTGTTGTTTGGGAAAAGTACGCATTTGGACAACGAATTTTTACAAGCCAGGTAATTATTTACTACTAATAGTAATCGTATCATATATCTCTCATACCAGTGAGGTGATAAGATACGTGCGCTTCAAAAAATGCTATTTTCGTACACTTCGGTTTTAGGAAAATATAATAATAAATATTGATCATCAATTATAATGACTGATTTATACTTATTTTTGTAAATAAATACATATAATACATTAACACCCAGACACAGAACAAACTATGTTCGTCACACAAAAGTTTGGCCTGGGTGGGAATCGAACCCACGACCTACAGCGCTGAAGGCAGGGCTACTACCAACTGAGCTGTGAGGCCTGGCGGTAGTTGAAACATTACTGAACAGTTTTTGAGAGTGACGGGGGTGACTATATACTTCTTGGCTTCCATGCGGTTGAAGTCACGCCTGGGTCCAATTATAGCTAACTTATATCAGCAGCCTCTAGAGCACTAGGGTGTGCTGTCTGCTGGAGAGCTTGACAACTGGAGCATAGGTCGGAATTTGCTCTCTTACTCCCTAGTTGAAGATTACGGAACATAATAAAAAAAAAAATGATGGACGTTTCACACAGTGCCACCTAGCTTCATACTAAGCATAACTTGAATGAGAACTAGATAATAGATAGAATTCTTATACACATTTTTTGTGAAGTTATACATACATACATATGTTTGTCCTGGGTGGTATGTGGGCCACGAAATGCAGATAATAAAAACATTTGTAATTAATATACCTTTATGATACGTTTCAGAAAGATTCAGAAAGTTAACACTTATTTTAAACTCAACATTTTATGATGAAAGCTATTACACAATTCCGCTATAAGACTTTGAATCTTACTCGCCTTTGACTCGCAGCCACTTCGCACAGCAGTTGCCAATTATTTGGGTGGTTTAACGGGAAAGGCTTTGTTTTTGTGTCCGCTAACGAAGGCAGATTAACTCCTATCATTCCACTTTGAAAGGCTTACGCGAGTGAGCCCATCAGAGAGATTATTTTCGAGAGAACCTTCGCTATTTCCGTGGATGCGTACATCAACATTTAGATAACAATATACTCGTTGGTTAAATTAAGGTAAAATGTTGGATCCTTCAAACTTCATTTTGTGAAAAGTATATTCTAAGTATTATATTATAAATGAATTATTATATCAATGAAAGGAAAGATTAGCTATATTTTATTGGTGATATTATGTACTTTTCGATATCTATAGCTTTCTAGAATCGTGCAAACAATTTGAAAAATAAATGTTTTACGCTACTGCTTCTGCAATGGCAGATACAACGAAGAAATATCTCATAAGTATGGCACCCCTACCTGCCTTTTTGGGGCAGAGGATTCGGAATTTCATGAAATAGTCAGGTCTATTGAGGTTATGACTGATGTTTTTTGGCTGAAAATCAGCGTTGAGTAATACATAATACGTGTATTAACAGCATATTATGTCGAGCCATTCCCTTTTTCGGCACGGAGCGCATAGGGGCTCATTTTTACATTGATTTTTCTTGTACTAAATGCCTGACGAAAATGATGAAAATAATGAAATGCCTGATGAAAATAAATTCAAAAAAAACGATATGGGGTAGGGTAATCACGTTTTTCATCTTCTTGATTTAAGAAGCTTTCTATCTTAATTATCCCGAATAACTATTGTATATCCTCATGTCCATATATAGAGGAATTTATTATTGAAAATAAAATAATACTAATTGTATTTGTATCATAGAGGTGTTGATTATATCAGTCTCAATGAAAACAAAATCCATAGTTAATACTATTTAGTATTACTAAGGAATCTTAGTCAAGGTTGATCAGGTTCAGCTTATTAATCGTGAAAAAGCTACGAATAGACAGTGGAGCACAGAAAGTTATAATGTTTATAATTATTACGATATATTATATTACATTCATTATCATTATTATTATCCAAGTCGCTTGTTGTGGGCAGAGATAATACCAGGTGTGACATCAGCTCGTCCCGTAAGTGTATCACATAATAAAAATGAATCATAGTCTATCTTTTAACGAGTTTCATATTGCGTAGGAAGTTCATGATATATGCATAAAGTCTGAAAAAGCAGAGTTTTTGTCTTGTCTGGCTACACTGAAAGTAAGTTACATGATGTTACAATTGTAGAGGCCATTTAGTTTAATTTATATTATAATAAAAATATCAGGTGATAAGTAAGTATAAGGAAGTTCTGCCCGTGACAAAGCAATACCACTGAAATCCTTTCCTACTTTCAATCCTAAGGACCCAAGTCGCATGTGAATTGCGCCCGCCACTGTTAAAATGTAATGTCTCATGTGCCAATAATTCTACCGACCCGCACACATTTCAAGCCGGAACACGGTAACGTAAGTGCACTGGTGTCAGATATAACGGTGGCTACTTCCACGAGAACTCAGCACGAGTTTTGCTCCTGGAGAAATCATAAAGCATGCAATAAAACTCATATAAACCTTACCAAAGCTGTTGCAAAACCAATAATCAATCCTTATGCAGGAATTTGCGGTAATGCAAACAACATGTTCCTGTGTGTGGTTATTTTGAGCAGTTCCTGGAAACGTGTAGCTTAGTAATGCTTAATGCTCGATATATCTTCGGTAGTGCTCAGTGAAAATTTTCTCATAAATGAAGGTATGGTAATTGAGTACTTCAGTGATCGATTTTTAATAGCTCTTGGCCCATTTCTGAATTAATTGTTTTTGTGGAGATTTTATTTTAAAATGTCTGACCGTGTCTGATTCGCGACTTTATGATGTACATATCCTTTCAGCTGAGAACTCTTTGACTTAAGCCGAGCTTATATTTGTTACTTAGACCTAACTGGCGACCTGCACGGGCTTTTCACGGAACGAGGCACGGGACAAAGCGGGAAGAGGTCGCGTCTTTTTTACCGACTCGATTTTTTCGCCTTTATTCATGAATTTGCCAATTTCACCGAAATATTTTTAAATTCTCATAGACTATCCGTCTAACCTTAGTTTATTTAAATTGAATTTATTTAATTTTCTGATGATTTTTGTCCTTTTAAACTAAATTATTGTGTTAATTTAATGGCCTTTGTTGGTTGAATAAATTATGATGATTATTATTAGTGAAATCTGCGATAAATTGCTGACTATGGTTTCTAGATTTGAGATATGTTTTTTATGAATGTAATGATTGGATTAATTAAATAATATTAATATATTAATTTATTAATTATTTATTTACACTGAAACGAGGCGGAGGATTCTAATAATAATGTATGATGATGTGATAATTAGAGTTATGGCTATAGTTTAGACTGATAATAGTCAACTTAGCAATTTACTGACTTGATTATAATATTTTTACGTTCCTTAATGCGGATAAAGCAAAAAATATCGAAGATGGTTTAACGGAAGATTAGCGGTATTCTCTGTCAATGAAAAGAGCAATAAGGTTAAGATGTCCTCCAAGGTTAGGCAATTTGTGGGCTTGATTACCGTATATTAAGTGGTATCTGCTGTTCTTCATAAAAGCAATGTGACCTAGGTCCTCCCTTACGTAAGTATGGGAAGAACTAATTTTCGACGCCTAGTACCCGTACCCTGGGAGATTAAGATGAAACGTCGTATGTATGTTTAACAGCTAGCTGATATTATCTTCGATAGCACCAAATATTTCCGATTAAGTAATAGAAAAATAATATCTCGATCTTATCGCGTTTGGAAAAACATCTCACAATGAAAGGCAACAAAAAGTCGATCAAAAGTCGCCGGGATCAGTGAAACAATTCACATTACAACTTCGGATTGTTGAATTTATTGTTGAAATTCAAACCGTGGCAACGGACAGCTAATGTGAGAATCATCTAATTCTCTTCAAGAAATACATATTAAATAGGCACGAAACTTTTAGATATACCGTATGCTATGTGCTATAAACACGATTAATTAATCCTAAAGTGAAATAAAAAGTGACTTAAGTGAAATATTTTATGTTATCCTAATGATAAAGGAAATTTAATTCTATACATGGGCATAATTTATTTTTAACAAAGGCGCCAATCATTGTTATAAATTAGTTCTTTTGTTACTTACTCTTTGGACCCGTGACATTTTTGAACGTTTAGCGACACATACATACATGACGCGCTATACCTATATATACAGTACTGGTGTAAAAATTAATTCTAAATAAATAGATAAATATAACCGCCTAATTTGACGGCAGAGTGTCTGAGAGATAAAATATCTTTCTTTTGGGTTTTCAGCGACAGACCTTGGATCCATCCATCGAAACATGAGTAGACCCTGATCCAGCCATTCTACGCACTTAAAGTGTTCGTTATTCGCATCTCACCTAATATACCTAAGTCAGATACTCGCAAATGCGAAATTCTGCATTAGATTTTAACTATCCTGTCCTTAGTAATTGTCCTAGTATTTCGACATATGAACGTGTATGGATTGAACCAGCTACACCATTCACTGTATGTGTCGCAGCCCAACGCCCTAGCCGGTGCGGAAAAGCTTGCTCTTTGTGGTACAATTAAAATTTCATGGCAAAGCTTCGGCTTAGCTCCAGTCTTCATAGGTTTCGCAATTAGGACGAATGTTTAATTCAATTTTGAGAATGTTAAATTGTTTTGGAGAGGCTTTTTACTTTGTGCCAGTGATGGAGTGCTCTGAGTGGTTTGGCAATTCCGATTCGTAAGGGTCGTCATATATATGTACCTCTATATGGGTATATTTTTACTTAATTTATTTTGTGTAGATAGTAGCTAGGAAAAAGTTTAACATATTTTTGCCGGATATCAGATATTGTCTAAACAATATACATTACACTTTTTTTTTTGTTTTTATGTAATTCAGTTACGGACAGAGCCGACGGCCCACCTGGTGTTAAGTGGTAACCTCGGCCCATAACAACCGATGTGACTTGGGGCCTCCCCTACTAGGTACGACAAGAGCCAAGTCGCATCGTATGCGTCCGTAACTCTGAGACGTGTAAATGGAATGTCTCATGTGCCTGTAATTTCACCGGCAACCACACACCGGAACACAGTAACGCGAACGCATTACTGCTTGGCGGCAGATATGGGCATGGTAGCAGTACTTCCCCGGATGAACTTGGCGAGAGTTCTACTGCTCAAACATACATTATTAAGTCGTTTTATATGAGCTTTTCAAGTTTATTAAAATGTATTCTTTGGATTTGGCTATCACGAAAGGAGCCTATTTGAGGCGCGCTTGAAATCCTCTCAGCACACTGGTTCGAGAGAAACAGTGACTCGGATAGAATAGAATAGTTGGTTAGCATAGCTAGAACCTCCCGGTTCCATTTCCATCCAGTAAACTTTTGGGTGGAGATATAAAGTTTACTGGGATAAATGGGTGTATGTAGTTATGTTCAATTACACTTACTTATGTCCTTAACCATAGAGGACACAAATATTCTGAAGTATTATCTCATTATCCTTCATATAAGGGTAAAACAGTACGCAATTCTAAATTACAATCATTTGATGTTCGACACGAAATAAAAAGGCCAAAATTCGTTGGTCACGGAACAATTTTTATAAGGAAACTACGTGACTGCATTATTAAGGGACTTTTCCCTGTTGTTCGTAACTAAAAAACTTTTCCATTATGTCTTACAAGTTTTGTCATTCTTATTCACGCGAATATTTTAGGATTTTTCTATGTTCAATATTGGTTGGTTAGGCTTTTAAAAAAGTTGCCTTTTAAAACATGTGTGTAGCCCTGGCTTCGACTACATGAAGCCGTTTTAAAAAGAACTCTTTCGAAATATAATTAAAGGTCATTGCCATGTTTAAAATTTTAAACAAATATGTTGAGAAGTTTAGTCGTGAAATAGTATAATCCATACAAACAGATTAATATTCACTTTTATAACATGAAAGTTATAAATACTTAAATAATGTAATTAAATAAAATCATTCTTTGTTTGATAATTAATTGTATTTGAGGAAATTATATTCACTACACAATTGATGTTATATATGATTCTTATCACTTGAAATGAATATTTAGTGAACTGGTAACATTTTGTTATCTTATTTCTCTCGCTTTATTTTATTTCTGTATATTTATTACATAAATAATAAAAATAAATGTGACTGACCTCAAAGCTCAGTTGATAGTACCTCTGCCTTTTGCGCTGTACGCCGTGGGTTCAATTACCACCTAGGACAAAATATTTGTGAGACGAACATATATGTTTGTTCTATGTTTGGGTGTTAATAAGTAATGTATGTATGTATTTACAAATAAATGTTGTCAGTATTCTATCAGTGTCTGGTACCCATATTACATTATAAGCTTAACAACTTAATTTGGGGCTAGGCAGCATAGTATCAACCAAAAAAAAAATACCTTTTCTTAAAAAATAATAGTTCTTGAAACGGCATACTTATTCTTAATCTTAGAAATTGTCATAATAACAATATATAGAACCGTAAATAATAACTTATTGTAGAAATCACATACCTATCACATACCTAAACATGGTATTGTCGGTTTCCCAGTTAGTAATAATTATCAAAGGAGAATTCAGTGAACTCGTTATTTGCCTTTGTATGTAGGTAGCTCATGAGAGACCCGTTGGTTTTCTCTGTTTTCGAAAAAGTCTGACTAAATTTAGTTTTGTAGTGTGATATCAATTTAGAGGCAACACAATTTAATCGAAATCAGAAATATGAAAGCATGAAATATGTTACTTTACCACTTTGGAAATGTGTTTTCAATCATTTAAATTCTGTATGGACTAAAACGCAAGTTGAAAAATTTGCAGACCACATAATAAGAGACCAATGATGTGAGGTATTTATTCTTTTTTTATTTAAATAAATAATCCCCATAGCGAAGCCCCGGTTATCAGCTGAAATATATAATGCCCTAAATGAGTATAAAAATGTTTAACATTCAATTTTGTCAATTTTTGACATGTTACTATGATTATTAGATTTAAAAATATATTAAATGTTATTGAGTTTTTATTTCATAGATAGATAGATCACACTTTATTACCCACAAAATCAAAATAACAACAATCAGTAACAATAAACAAAACTGAAACAATGAGCGGTCTTATCGCTATAAAGCAGTCTCTTACAGACAACCTTCATGGGGGCTTATAATCGAATACTAAAACTTATTTTCTTGAACTTTTGTGATCCTTTTACGACACAATACAATAACTTGTTATTGCTGCAAATGACTTTTACTTAAAAGGACTTAGTACCTATCAAGTCATCAAGAAAATATAACAGAGTAACAAAAAACGTAAGAAATAACAAATGTTATCATCAAAGAATCCAGCTGTCCTGTACAGGTGGAGTAATATCTTTGTAAACCCGAAACATGTTAATTAGATAAATTGAGGGTGGAAGTTGGTTTTGTTTGGCTACTTTGATGATTGAAATGCAATACCTTGTTTGAAGTTACGATAGTGTTATAGTGGTTATTGTTATAATGAAACAAGGCCTACTCATTCCATAAGTAATCCATCAAAATTGGTAACAAATTAGTGTAAAAATGTAGGAACAATAACCATATAAATGATTATACTAACCTCTAATACGTCATTACAATTGGGAAAATGGTTGTAATTGTGACTTCAGCTTATATTATTTTAATACTTAATTACTTCATGGCGACAAAGTATAATGGTTAAATATAGACGAAATATAAGGAAGATTACAATGTTTTCAATATTAGACTAGGTAACACAGTCCTACCAAATATATACCATGCCAATATTTAAATTTAAAAATGTAACTATTGACAAATGGAAATAATAACACTTTCTAAAACATTCCTAATTTTTTTTTATAACCCAAAGTAATACAGAATTATTGCTCATAGTTTGTCGAGCGCGCTGATCGAACATACGCATTTCAGTCGGTTCATCATACCATTAGGCCACCACAATTTGAAAAATCACTAATTCAAATCATACATTTAATCATACAAAGTACATAGACAGTATTTCACGCTTTATTAATTACAGAAAAAAATTTCTATATGTCAGTTTACATGAAATTAAGTCCTCTTTTTGACAGCAAATAATACGAATCAAGATTTCTTTACAATTTACTCAACAAACAATATACAAACCCACATAAAATAAATGTATTTTATATCCCATACCTAATGATATTTACAGTCGAAACTCCCGCCCGAAAACCGCATCGCAAAATTAATATAACAAAGTAAAGATAACTATGTATAATAGATGAGTTTGTAACAATAAACGCCGCGGGGCCCTTGTTTTTGTTCCCGAATCCTACGAACTTACCTAAATGGGTACAGTTCACAACGAAAGTGTATCACGAAATATTTTGGTTAGATTATTAGTCATTAAACGGGTTTTTATGAGTAATTTAGATATTTTTGTCGCCTAGCATACACTGGTATTTCGGGTTGAATGGGAATTGAAGCCAGGGATATTATAAACATAAGGGGACCATATCTTTATGCTTCAGTCACAAGGCAATACAGCTTAGGATCGTGATCGTACAAAATAAAATGTAATAATAAGTTTTAGTATCAATTCACACAGTATGAAATTTTATCTGTATATTTTTGACAAAACGTTACGGAACGAGGAAACGCCCACTTCTGCCCCCAAAATACATACCATACTCAGGTATGGGACGACCCAAGTCACATCGTATCGCACTTGTAACGCTGAGACATGAAAGTGGAACGTCTCAAGTTTCAACTGGAACATAGTAATGGCGGACGGGCTTGGCACAAGCGCTACTGCGCATTTATTCAGTTTCGAGCTATTTCGGCCAATCCAAAGCATCTCGTTACCTCGCGACTTGGACTAGCTTGCCACTGTTTAAATGCTTCGTGGCTCTTTCATCCAGTACTACACCCGATATACAGTAATATATTTGCCTGTGAAATTAATCCACAAACGAAGGAAACATAAATTGTAGGTCAACATGATAAACAAATATATTGAAATAGCAAGTTTCTGTCTCGATTACATTAAAATACATTCCTAATAGTAAAGTTATATAATTAAAACAATGTATTTGCTTCACCGGTTATCTAAAATTGATTAATACAATTAAATTGATATTGTACGAATATCTAGCCAAGTAGATTATACTGGAAGGAATAAGACTACATTTTCAAGCTCGACAAACTTTCGCCAGTGACTGTACTACGCTACTTGGACTTGGGTAAACATTACTGACTTGGTCCGACCCCCATTCGCTTCGGGCCAAATTAGTTTTTAACACTAACATTGAGGCAATAATAGTGTTATGAACCCTTGTGTTTTCCAATTACTTGGACTTCCAACCTCCTTCTCCGTTGTTTGAGACTTCACCTACGTCATTTTCATTTTTGCAATATACCAAAATAACTTGAAGATGAAGATGGTGAAAGATTTTTATATTTTAATTGTACAATCACAAAGGAGCAAAATTTCGTTAAGAAAGAGACGTTGTTTTCGTGGCAAATGTTATTAAATATTTCTAGAAAGATATTGTAGAACAAAAAAAAATTAAATTTTTTATTGAATGATCGTGCTACATCGAACTCTACATAAACAGCACCATATATTGATAATTATTCTTTATTAGTAAAGTGACTAACCTTAATGAAATATTGTGTGATTTGCAGTAGTAGTGTTGTAGTAGGTGGAGTAAATTACAGTTGCGCGTCGGAGCTGACATGCAACTTTATTTAATTTTGCTTTTGGTTTACAAACCTAGGCATTGGACAGTGGGAAAGACTATGAAGAAATGCACGGGCGATGCATCGGGTTAGCCGTGCGTGTGCGAGCACATCTGATTGGGAAACTGAATTGGAGAATCGAATCAGATGCATGAGGCCGTATGGTTACTAGACACGCTGGAGACGGAATGCTGCCAGCTCTCGTATTAAGCTAAAAATGATTTATTTACTTACTATATTGTTTAATCACAAGGCCTCAAAGACGGAACACAAGTCGTTCACGTCTCAAGGTTATCATTTTTGACATTTCAGTGTATCATGACTTCGTGACCGTAAAAGCCAAATTTTACACTGCTCTAGTTTTTGTCCCGCGGACACATGAAGTGACCTATATAGCATACAGCGATTTGGAAAGGTGCCTCGTGAGACGACATGATTTTGCTGTACTTTGTATTTTTGGCGTGACATGCACGTAAAACGACGCTAGACAAACGGGAGCCAGTGTGACAGTCCTGTCACACGAGCTGATCCATCGGAAGGCGTTTTCTTCAAAGTATTTTCGACCCTTGTACAGAACCCCAGCTAATTTTGTGTCATAGCTGCAGGTCATGGATTAGTCTTTCACGCAGCACCCTGCATAGACGTCGCGATGCCATTAGGTACTCTCGTGCCGCAACCCACAATCTGTAACTACAAGTAAGCATATGAGACAAACTTTGTATGGGATTTTTACAGGACATATTGTAGGCTCTTTGAAACTGGGTTTTGAGAAATTCCACCCCCAAGAGAGGGAGAAATTCCATGCGAATCAAGTCACGGACACTCAATAGTCTAATAAATAAATATATGTACATTATCTTACAGTAAATAAATCAGCTGTTGTGTCACCAGCATTACGCTAGCCATGTGTACGGTATGTCCAAATCCCAACGCGGTATATTGATATTAATTGGACGACACAGAAACCGTCCTACGGGAACGAATAACAGATTAATAAAGGCCAATCTCGATTGTAGGAATTCCCTTTGTGAGTTTGGGGGATAAATCCGCTGAAGATTTTATGGATATATCTACTTTTCCCGATAGATACATATTTGCTTCGGTGAATCGAATCTTGAGTTATCATTCGTTTTGTATAAACAAAGAGAATTGCCGTTTTATTTGTCCTTTGTAATCATATATGCTACAACTATTGCTTTACTTAATGTAATTAAAGTTTATCTATTGTATATATTGTTAATTGTTCCCACTGCAGTTACTTAAGTCTGTTCTTAACGTGGAAGTTTTTAAATCTTTAATGTTTTGTCATGTACTTTTTTGTAAAATTTGTCTGCAACAAAAAACAACTGTAAAATCTATCAACTTGAATTGGGTTCCCGTAGTAGACAAAACCTTTTTCATATCAAGACTAGGCTATAAACATTATATAATTCCAACTGCAGTAACACAGGGCCAAAAATATTTGTCTAATAGTTTATGTAGACTAATAGACAAAAGAGTAAGCCTATGTTGCTATAGCTGGTAGGTATAATAAAGACAAAATTTCATTTCCATTGAATTCTTAAGGAAAGGGCTTGGAAATGTCAACTGATTGATCAACTTGAATAGGTATGTTAGAAGTTACCACTCGTACTTAATGCTAAGTTTGGTCCTGGTCCAAACCTATCCGAGCGTCTATGGAGAAAAACAAACACAATTGTGGATCTTACAAGAATTTTCCATTTATCTTAATATTAGCTGAAGTTTTCTTTACATTGCAGGGAGAATATAATGCATTTATGTATATTTCTTCAGCAAAGTAAAAGATTGTTTACTGCGAACCAGTCTATATTATATATTCATAGAAATATAGTTTTTTTTTATTTGGATGTGTTAACTTTGATTTAAAGAGAAATGTCTGAAGCTCTGTATCACATAAAACTTATCTCAAGATTCAAATGTGTGCTTGTACTCTACCTTGTAGAGTACAGGGAGCAGGGCGCAACTTATACCAGTGACTGAAAAAAGTTTCGTTAAATAATGGACTTTTTTAAAGCAGCTGTATCATACTTCCGCATAATTTGATTAAAAATTTCTGTCTTATTTAGCAATTAACAATTAACCCATTGTGAGGCAAAGAGCCCCAATGAAAGGCGAAATTTTATACTCATCGATGGCTCTTTGTGGTAAAATATAGCGTTCAAAAGACTGAGAACAAATTGCAGCAAACAAAAATAAATAAAAGATGTTAGCATTGTGGGGAACTGCAGGATTTTTTTGTTATGAGGGTTCGAAGAATAACCCGCTCTGCCAAATTTGAATAAAGAATTTTTGGAAATTGGTTGTATAATGAGATTAGAGTAACTTGTAATTTTATTAAATTATTAGGTATTAGGTATCTGTTGACTAAATAAAATATTCCATTTGCAGTTGCGTCACTCAAAGCCACGATTGGGAGCTGTCTCAAGGAGCTACCGGAACTCAACATTATTTGCTTGGCGGCAGATTTTTAAACTGAAGGTGGTAGTTAGCCCTTCCACTATGATTTCCTCACGATGTTATTCCGTAGAATGGTATGCCAACGTCACCACTAATCCATCATCATTTCAAATTTTCCAATGAAACGGGCCAATTGAGCCCCTAGTCCAGGGATATCGAACCAATGGCACCTGTGTCATCGCTGGTACGTCGCAAAAAATATTTTTCATCGATCACGGCTAACGGTTTTGCATTTTGGTTCAAAGTTCGTTATGTAGTATTGACAGACCTCACAGCTTAGTTGGTAGTAACTCTGCCTTCTGCGCTATAGGTCGTGGGTTCAATTCCCAGCCACGACAAACATTTGTGTGACGAATATAGTTGTTTGTTCGGTTTCTGGGTGTTAATATGTAAATATGTACAAAAAATAATTATAAATCCTCAAATATTTTATATTTTTTAATATTTTGTGTGAAGGAAAAATAACACAAAGAAATCATTTTTCTCGATTTATTTAATAAAAATCTCTTCTGACTTGAACACGATCACTAAATTACAAACAAAGAAATGTTTCCATGCAACATTGAGATTATTATGTAATTATCAGTCAAACATCTTACAACATTAATAGTTTAACCATTGCACCTGACTGATAGTTCAAATTTATCTTTTACTTGTATCTAACAGTATTTACAGTTTACGCAATAGTTGATTTCAGTAACCAATCGAAATAATATAAAATCATTATAAAAATTTCAAACTACGGCATTGAGAGGACACATTAAGAGGACTGCCTTTAAAATTACGAGTACTTTTTATGAACATGTATTCATTAGAATGCAATTTACAAATAAATACATCAATAATTTTTATAAAAAAAAAGAAGTCTGATAGATAATTAAACAGCAGCAATTTTTATTATTATTTATTATCTAACGTATATTTATTTACCTTAATATTCATTTTTGTTTACATTAAACAAAATAATTAAATGCAGTGACAGTAGGTATACATACATTATGTACCTATGTACAAGAGTATCTAAAAGTGCACCATTTTTAATTATTATTTACAATATATACACCTATTAGCTACGTCTGCGAATGAAAAAATAAATACATATTTTAATTTGTCGATTTTTGATAATGTTCCTGAAACTATCATGTAATTAAGTTCTCTAATGATATCATTATTATAGTTTAAAAAAAATGCTTCGTTTTGAATATGAAATGTCTCAGCACTTGTAGTACTATCGGGAAATCCTAGACATTTCGGAGTGACCACTCTTTATACTCAATGAAATACATAGAATAATGACTATTGTATGTTGTATTTTAATTCAGCAAGAATTACGAATAAGAGCAGATTCGAAACTGGATCATCGTGAAACTTAAAATGACATTATCTCGTTTAGCTCTACTGATTCAGATTACACGCACTACATTGTGTGAAATCATAAAATGAATTATTATGAACAATATTCTTAGGTTTGAACCGTAGACACTCAGAATACCAAGTTATGAGAAAATAAAATAATTGTGGGTTTTGTTTTATTATAAATATAAAGGAACTTTAATGGGGGTGCCGCGTAAAATTGATTGGGTATTGTTTTTATATCTTCACTGGAGACACATTGGAAAGCTCTGCGTCAAGATACTTCAGAGAAAATGTGCGAAATGCTTTACTTTCCAGAGAAGGTTTACTAAATGCTTGATATTACAAAATGTATTATACTTCTTTGAAGAGAGTCGTGATACAATATAAATGTTATTTCGTGAATGTTGTAGAATAATTTTAATTACAAAATGAATATACATATTAAGTTACATATAATACAGGTATTGAGACAATCTAAGAGAAATGAAAACAATAAGAAAGCGTCTACTAAAAGCTTTCCAGTGAGGCAAAGCCATCACAATTTTATTTAATAAAAATTCCAAAAACTGTTATAAAATCATCACTAAAATGGCAGCGTTAATTTCATACAAAATCTGATCAAGACTTGAAATCAGCCTTGTCGTAACATTATAACTACGAAAAATTGATAAGTAACAATTAATTACAGTACCCGCCACTATCATGCGCGTAAGGTGCTGCTATGAATACACCTAACAAAACACGTGGTCTGGATATATTTTTAGTATTGCGAAGAGATCTAAGTCACACTCAAGACCACCTCAAATAAACCCTCGTACCTACGAAATCACATTACATAAAGTGGGTTCTACTTTTAAGGCAGTATATTCTTGTTTTCTCAATCGAGTGATTTTCCAAGACAACTGTTTATTTGAGAATAAATCACTTTAGCGTTCTTCACTTTTACACATTCAAAATGCGCGTTCAAATATATCCTAAATCAAGCTCGTTTGGGAATGTCTACGTGGCAAGTACTGTATTCGTTACGTTTCTATGAAACGGCAGCCAGAACAATACAATTAACTCATCTTTTCTATCACTTCGACGTATACGCTATTCAATGAATTTTTGACTATATTTACATACAACAAGCACTGCACCTAAAGTCGTCTTTGAGACTTGCCAATCATCTGGAATGTTTTTCCACAGGTTTTTACAGCCCTATCAGTAACAAGGTAAACTTAATCGGATTGAAAATACGGTCTTAATATAATGCATAACGAAACTTGTTGATAAAATTACATTCGTTTTTAATATTTATTTTACAAAATTATATAATCAACGTTTAAAAAATAGGCATACTAATATTTTTCTTAATATTTTCGAATTGATACATAAGGTTGTGAGTTTTTCAAAATATTGAAAGATACTTAAAGTTTTAGTACGAATCTTAACTTATTTAGTGATTGAAAGCGTATACACACCCCTCCGAATCAATGGCAAATTAGAGAAGGTAGTAGCGAGGGTAAAATAGGTGTCTTCTAACCATGCGTCCACTAGACGGTACATAAAATATAGCGTATAGTATCAGCCCTGTAATATTCCTTCGTGCATTTATATACAAAAGGAAGAAATATTTGGTCGACCTGGATGACAAAACGTAAATCGAAAGATATAAATTTGATAAGTACTGGGTCCAGATGTGAAGTACTTTTTAGAATAGATATTGTTAGTGAGCTACTCCAGATGATCACACCATTAAATTCATCCGAGAACAAGATATGCTGTGAGGACCAAGGAAGATTGTCTTCCCTTTTCTTATTGTATCTAATAAGTAGATACTTTTAGACATGTCCAGCTCAAACTCGTAAGCAAATTAGCCCAAAAATCCCCGACCAGATATCGCAGGACGTCCCAATTTTACAGTTAGGGGAATAACAATAATTATTGCACCAATTTGCCTACTCACTATAAGATGTAGGAAGCAATCAGTGTTCCTCCCCACAGCCCCGATATTGGCACCTTTATAGCAGAGAGGTGTGTAAAGCGCTTTAGAAACATTTTTTCGATAAAAATGACAATGGGATGTCTTAGAAAAAAAGCATAATTCCAGTATAAAGTGGTCAACCACTTTTATGATTAAAGTTATGGACAATTTCGTCAAACATTTTTGGTAAGGCTGTGGATCGTCGCTTCTTTTCCTTCACTGGTTACTTTTATTGAGGAGTCCCTCCAAGGAGATCGAAGCGGGTATGATGAGGGGTTTCGGCCCCTCAGCTCTGTGCTAGGGAATCCAACGGCACCACCAGTTTTCCGTTGGAGTAGCTATAACAAAGGAAAAATAATATTAATATCGTGTACTTAACTTTCTACTAGCACAATTTTACAGCGTAAGCGAATATATATTAGTATATTAAGTATATAAAGGCAACCTCCAAACGTTTTTTTTTTATATGGAAGTTTTGTTCGACACTAGTTTAAAATATAGGGTTAACAGATCTAACGACTTTAAGTTGTATCTAAAGGTTTATTTCATTTGATCACGAGGAAATTATGTTTGGGTAATTTCCTGATGGAACTGAAGAACAAGCAAGACAATTCAGGTGCATTTCAGTGCGTTACTACGGTCATTGATTTGATTTCTAGAAAAGTAATCGGAGCAGTTGCCTTTATACACCCTTGCTTTAAAAAAAAGTTAACCTGTATGGCATAGTAGCGGTTCTGGATTTAGCTCGGCTTGGCCTACAGGAATCATCTGCAACCAAGACAATTCAAAATTGAAACTACTTGGCAAATTTGCCGACTTATTTTAAAATCTATTTGAAATAACGCTCTCAAAAAATGTGACAGTAAATACTATATTCTATAAAATATCATTTTCATTGATATTCCATAATAGTAACAACGAAATTGTATAGCGTATTTAATTTCTTACTGATACTGCTAGTGTAGAAACGATCAAGGGCGAAAAGGTGTCGCAAAAGTAGTTTTGATGAGATTGAATATTTTAAGAATTATGTTTCAAATGATAACATAACCCTTACAAAAACCTGGTGTTAATGCGAATATCTAAACCTTAAACTTGTATCCTTTTTGCTAATTCTCTCATGGCAACCGTATGTATGCAAAGTGTCTTGGATTAATCTCAAGTTGGTCGGCAAGATATTGTTGTCCTATCGACTTTGTTTAATTAAGTGGTAGCGCACGCTATTGTCTCAACTTTGCGGAACAATACTTATCTTACGGTGAAGTTGCAGAAGTAATATCTACCGATACCTTAATGAGAGAACTTGGTATCGACTTTATCGATTCTAACACAGCCGCGTCGATGCTCATTATCTTCAAACAAAAGTGCGTTAAAATTAACCGTCATAAGCGTGATTTATGATTTTTTATGAAGTTAGCAAATAAAAGGAAATAAAAAGTTGGAAAATCCTCAACAAGGAAACTTTCAGGAAAAAAAATTATGGACGCGCATTTGCCAACTGTATTTCAAAAATAAAAACAAATCTAACTGGTAGAAAGCAGGGGAGGCAAACAGAGTGCCATTTGATTAAACATTCAAGATGACACCTTGTTCTTCTATCTTCTTTGTTTTAAATTTATTTGTACTTTCTGGCAGTAATGTGTGAAGTGTGGACCCTTACCATAGTGCGGCTAGCACCGTTGTGAGAGGCACGCATCGCATTTGACGGGCTCGGCACGCCGGTTGCCCTGAGAGCCCTGCGAGCCGGACTTACGTCGGAAAGTGTACCTAACGAGCAGACCTGCAATGCAAAACGCCGCACCGTTAACAAAACAAACAAACCAAAATGAAAACGAAAAACATTGAGCGACGCGCGCGCGTCCATCTGAAAATCGCCAACGGGCGGACGAAAGCGGGCGAAAAAAAAAATGCTCTCAGGGTTTTCATGACTTGATACTACTCGGATTCATTCGCGTTTTATGTGAGAATGAAACTTTATCGTGCGTAAAATTTCGTATATTTTTATGTGGCGTTGTGTAATGGAATTGTCGTGGGCCTAGTCACGTAAAAGGAGTTTTGTTTGAGCTAAATACAGAAGTTATAAAACAACTTAATAAAGCGGAGCTGGCATTGACTCTAATGAAAGACATGCATTAAACGTTAATCAGCTCACCTGTAAGTCCAGCTTTGTTAATGCTGTTGGAGCTAGAAAACCCGGAAATTTTCTTCCAAGCCTTTTTATTCCAAAACCCCGTAGTCTTGGCATCTCCACAGCTTGAGCTACGTGGAGACGTTGCATCTCTTGAGCACCGGGCGGCCGCACATTCTTCCGCGCCAAGAATCCTGACTCCAGCGCCCCGTGTCCCATATGCGACCGCAGGCAAGTGAGGAACCGATCCTGTTGGTTTCCGACGCAAGCTGCCAACATAGCTTGCCCCACTGCTGCTTCCACTAAAGCCACTATCCAAATCTGGGGGGTTGCAGCTCGCCGGAGAAAGCAACTCGTCTGTTGGACCCACTCGAAGCAATTCCTCAATATTGTCTTTATCTTCAGCTCGCTCCGAATCTGGAGATTCGCATTCAGGCATCAACATGGCTTCCACGCTAAGATTAAGTTCTCCGAGAATCCTCTTGTGCCTAGACTCTACCCTTCGCACTTCCTCTTCTACTACACTCCTGTCTAACGAAACTAGCGATTGCCTCGGGACGTATCGGTGTTTCGGACACGTTCTAGAACCATCCGTGATTTCTTCATAAATGTTCTCTTCAGTTCCGTACCGTGTGACGTAATTGTGGCGAGCTGCCCGATCCCGCGGTAAACCACCTCGCCCTCGGTGACGATTTCCTTTTCTCGACGACGAAGGCATCGATAAATGGTGATCGTAGTAAGCGTATGCGTAGGGATCCACGGGCTCGAACCGTTCCATTGTGGCCGCAATATTACTCCTGTTCCACGTCTGCGCCGTCTGTTCCCTTGATAAATTAACGGCTGCAAGTCTAGCTGGTAGGATTTCGTCTAAATCTCTAGCACATCTTTCGTCGAGTGATTGAGCTTCGTCATCTTCTTCCCGTCTGTGTTTTCTGTGTGGTCGACGTGAAGTTTGGGAGCGATGGGCTCGATCGCAATCTAAACCATGGTCGTGATAATCGGGCGTGTGACTTCGGTTATAATCGACTGCGGGTCTGTGCTTACAGTCCAAATTGTGATGGTAATCTGGGGTGTGCCTGAGACTGTAATTTAAAGCTCCTTCGTAGTCGGAGCGATCATAAGAAGGGCTGTCATCCGCATTGCTGCTGTGTGGGTGCGGGCAGTCGGCCGCTATTCCTGATTCCGAAGAAGGGTAATCATGGATTTCGGCAGTGGTCAGCGTGCGGTCGTCGGTTCTTGCCGGCTCTGACGTGGCATGTCGATGGTGAGGCCGAGGCCTGGTAGTTTCTCGGCAGCTGGCGAAGGCCCTCTGCAGCGATGGTTGGTGCGTATAGCGTCCGCGGGAGTCGAACACCGCCTCCCCCGGCTCGTCGGGGCTTGGCGGCGCGCTGCGTGATTCCATTTCTCATCCTCTAATACCCATTCAGTACCTGGAAAGAAAACAAAATCATTTTAAAGAAGTAAAAGAATGTACAAATTCCGCTCTCGGGGTCAATGAATCCGAAATTACATGCTCCGTGATAAGGGTAGGGTAAGTGACGATCAACACAGCAGCCGACGTCAATATATCATCATCAGTCGCCGGGTAATAAATCGGGAACGGCTTCGTGTTTACATTTTATATTACGGTGAATTTCGAATTTTGTTGGTTTTGGGTGCAATACTGTTAGAGGGCCTGGCTAAATAATCAGTAATAGACATTTTAAGAAAATACGGCTAGTAATGAGCAGTTTTGTCTATTAAAATGATTGTTTTACTTTTGTGACGAAAAAACTATGGATAGTAGATATAATATATGTTATATATTGTTGACAAGTAAGTCTGCCGTACAACTCGCTTTAGTCGCACCTTCCTGCCTAGCACTTGTCAACTTTGGAATGAGCTTCTTCCTGAAGTTATTCCGCTGAGACACGAGACCTGGGCCATTTTATAAGAAATGCGAAATACAGGGTAGACAACGTATTGGCATCACCGAGGATGCAAGTTCAATAGGCGACGGTTAACCACCTAACATCAGGTGGGATATCTGCTTGTATGCCTAACTTTCACATAAAAAAAGACAGCAATAATAAGATATATTTTATGCTTGTTTTAATTATAGAAGTGCAAGGCAGTTTATAATCATCTAGTACCTACTATTATTTTTGAAAAATGTATATATTAATTATTTTCATTTCATTAATCAGTCATTTGAAAGTAAGCAGGCAATACACGTTTGTATGAAACAGAACTGTTATAAATTATTCGGAAACTAAAATCTAGCTCGCCGTACGTAATAGTTACTTAAACTTAATTGACAGAGATTATGTAAATACAAAGCACTACATTATAACTCATCACATCACTAAAAGAATCTACATCAACATTTTTATTGGTTTTTCGCCAGTTATTGCGAGTTCCAGACCAATTTATTACGATAACGATAAGTGTCCGTGAACTAGTGTCACGAGGCGAGGGCGCGGCGGGTACCCTCGCCGTTGCTAGGCAACGCACCGCAGAATATTCAGAGGGTAAGACATCGTCAGAACATGCTGTCTGATTACCTCTCTATTTTTGTTACATGTTCCACAATTTCTGATCGCATGTTCTTGCATGGATCTCTCTTGGTTCGCTTAGGTTTGAAAATGCCCTGATTTAGTTTTTATTATGAATTTTTTTCTGAAATTGGAAGAAGGAAGAATGGTTTTTCTATATAAAGCACTTAAATCAATCTAAGTTAAAATATTGTTTAATGTAGCTACTATAAAGTATTCAATTCGCCTATATATCCAGTGCAAATTTGTACCTACTGTCTCGCTCTCTCCCTAGACCAAGACACGTACTTGGTGACCCCCCTGACAAGATAACGGCCGCCTATCCGGAGTTATTCCTATCGTCATCCCCCCACAGAGAAAACACTCAACCTTCGCACCGACCCCGCCTGCGGGGTCGAAGTATCCCCGTAAACGCCCGCGGGCTCATTTTCTCCCATTCCTCCCGACTCGCAACGCCCCAAGCCGAGGTCCGAACCTAAGTGGTGCCCTTGGTGACGTTGTGTATAATTTTAAGTTTTACCGGTTGAGAGCCGTCCGCTCTCACCAAAAGCCCATGTAAACGCTGTCAAGGCCATCTGCGGCCAACAGCAAATTGTTCGTTCCTTAAAAAAAATCTACTGTCTTTCTCTGCAGTCTCTGGAACAAACATTGTGGGAGCGAAACTACGCAATGAACATAAAGATTGCAGAACTGTTTTACAGGATCTGACCTCAACAAACAACTCATAATACAAGCCGGTCAGAAACCCGTGACAATCTGGGTTCCGCGGTGATGCCGTAGGGCCACAAATTGCCGCGTCCGGACGGTCAAGGGGATTTTACGAGGCGCTTCCCACCGTTGATGATGATTTAGGGGCAATAGGGACAGACCCACTGAAAGGGTCGACTGAGAAATTGATGTATGGCGTAAAATACAACATTAAGTTTTGTCGGTTTTTAGCTAGTTGCTGTGGAAACTACAATTTATAAGCAAATCAAATTGTTTGCGAATTCAGCTTGTTGTAATGGATAATATGTTAAGTAACTACAGCCTATCCAACTCTATCTTTTGCTTATTAGTGGCGCAAAAGAATCATATTTATTCGTCTCAAAAATAATTCAAAAAGATATGAAAATACGGAATGAAATCAAACCCTTTAGGTACTTTTAAAATAACAGACAAAATAGAGGGAAATAGATATTTTCATTGCTTTAGCTGGTAGAATATTTCTTAGATATGAAATATATTCTAATGAAAAAAATACTTTCAATTTTCTCTGAGAGAACGAATCATTGCATTAATAGTGTTTTATGGGCATTGTGTTTATAATGCGTTTTTTTCTCATGATATCAGCATTTTTTGCTTCCATAGTGTCCCCTAATGCCAAGTTACGAATATATCACATGGTGTGAGTGTTAAATAAACGAAGTCATTTAGAAGTGAAACTCTATGCGTCCTAAAACAATAAAAATTCGTAACTTCGTGATTTTAATTTCTCATGCTATAATTTTTTGTCTTCAAAGCAAGGAAGGATTGGGGAAAAGTTCATATGTATAATATTTTTAACTTGAATAGCACTCCAAGTTATCAGTCGTAAAGTTAATGACCATATCGACCCAATTCCAAAGATGTGGTAATTTCAATGACATGGTATTACATTTTGTTGGATGTGCAGCGCCATTTCAGTAACAAGAAAAATATTTTGTTTGTTATTTCATTATGAAAGTGGCTATCGTAAAAATCACGAAAGTTAGTTATACATAATTTTATGGGCACTTTTATATCAAAAACGACAGCAGGGAGAATTTCAGATTGTCTATAAAACAATTAATAAAATCAGTTACATCTTTGAACATGTTATACGGGTACCTATTATCTTTTAAATTAATTCGTCTACTAAGAAATGTTAGTAAGCAAAAAACAAAGTTATTCGCTTCTAGTATACATTAAGTCTTAAACGGGGGTTATAAATTTGGGGTGAAAAACATGCAACGGTGGTAATGGGATCGTAATTGTAATAAAAAGAAGAGACGTTGAATTTGTGACGTGAATTTTTATGTCCGCCATGATGGTCCATTAAACTGCAGAAGTAACAATTTTTAACGGACTATTCTTTACCCACGATTTTGTGAAAATATTGTTACTTCCGGCTCCCGTCACTTTAGCGAGGTAAAATTAAAAATTATGTGTTTCTTAATATAAAGAAGATAACTTATACACTTAACAAATCTATCAGTTATGTTGTTCCCATGGTACAAGTTATGCTTAGTTAGGAGGTACTGAGTGATATTTTTACCATTACTTAAAAAAAATATACTCGGTTATACCCATAACCGAGTATAAAACCAAAAAGAACTTTAGAATACCTTACCTACATCAAAGACCACAGGGTTTGTTCAACGACTTTTAAAAATCAGAAGCTGTTTCGAACTTTTGAGCTTTTATTCAGTTGAAAATATGCTGTTTCATGGGTAATAAGGCCTTCAGAGAGTACTTATTGAGCTGGAACAATAATTTTTTTTTATTTTTGTTTTTTCTTGTTGTTTTTTATTATTTCAAATGTAATTTTGTAATGCAGGATCAATTTATTAATTAATGTGTTAAATTCTTATTATTATTATTTTTTCCCTTTTCATTTATTATTAATTATTTATGACCTGTTATACATACAAATTTTATTTTATTTTGACATTTTTAAGTGAGTGGATTATGGAGTGTGAAATATTATTATTATTAAGTTATTACTAACATAGGTTTAAATTATAGTTGCATTAAGTACTAACAAAATGGATGGATATCTGAATTTTTAAAATAAATTAAATTAAATTAAATTAAATAAATCTGAAGGCAACATAATAATTTAGTAAGGAAATATTAACGAGGAAGAACCAGCTTATCTGCGAGAAATTACAACTTCATTGAAACAAATTGCGATATTCTAGAACTGAAAATTGGTAGCTGACTTTGGTAGCTGACTACTGACTCTATGAGGCGCTTGAACAAACAAACATACAGACAACAGTATCTTCATAATAATAACGCGCCGTTACTCCGAACGTTATTTCTTTAAATGGAGAGATTTAAGGGAGGCCAAAGAGGCGACTATTGCCGAAGAGATAGTAACTAATAACAATAATAATAATAATAATAAATAATCTTTATTGGAAACTACTATTGGTACTTAATAATAAGAGTACATTTGCAGTGTATCCAAAAGGCGGTCTTATCGTAGCCGATCTCTTCCAGACTACCTTAAACTAAAACTAAAAAAGAAAAGTAACTTATACTAATGAAAGAAACTATGCTCTTGAGCAAGGGGGTAGACAATTGGAGGTATACACTGGCCCCCAAAAATATAAATTAAACTAAATTTAAAAATAAGGTTCTGTAGGTTTTGATATATTTTTGTATGTATTATTAGGCAGTAGAAATAAAGGTTTTTTTATTTTACTATTTCTTTAAGCATTCATTAACATAAGTTGCAAAACCGTGTTCTAAATATACATCAACATCTGCAAGTCCTTAACGAACCATTTTCAATGTTCCTTCCTCAATCCGGATTATTTATTAATCAGTCTTGCACATGTGTGTCCGACAAAAAACCTATTACACATAATGGAGGGGCTTCGTGGGGTGCATAGTAAATGAAAACGCTTATTATTTTATCACCTAATGATGGATGATGATTGCTGTAATGACGGAAGAATTCCCCTACATTAATTGGTGTGAAATTAATTTTGAATTGATAACGATTCATTAAGTGGACGATAGGCCAAGTGTTTCATTACATATCTCATTACAAACATCTTTTTGTTATTTAAGCAGTTCATTTCGAAAGATATGCAGTTTTGTGTATCTGGATAAGAAATGATGAATCAAGTTTACACAGTCGTATGGATAACGGCTCCATGGTTCAGATGATAAACCCTGAGAGATAAATGGTTCGAACCAGAACCTTTCTGTTCTGTTCTTTTATAAAATTGTATGTCAACCTATTCTTCTATAGTGAAGTTTCTCTGCGCAAGGACATATATTATATAAAAAATATATTATTATAAAAAAAGTCTAAAATAAAATATTTATCAACATATTTCACTTTAAGTTCAAGTTTTTTTTTATATTTTTTTTTTTTTTATGTTTTTTTGTTGTGTGTATATTCATGCACTATAGTTAAGTTATAATCTGTATAATACTACTCTGATGGCCAATGGCTATGTGGTATTCAAACTTTTAAAATTTATTTTTTATGGCAACTGTTGGCAATAAATATATCATTACGCCACGCCGCCCGCCGGCGCCTTTAATCGTTTTTCTAAATTATTTATGTTAATTTTTACTATTGCGACTATCACAACTGATACAATCTAGTTTTGCTGGCATTTATTGAACAAAGAATAATAAATACTAATTTATACGTTATGAACTCTATTAGCTTCAAAATAAAGTCGTAATTCCTTGTGTTATTGCTCTGGGTCAAAATCTTTATGCGAGAAGGTAGGGAACCCAATAAATCCGATCGCATCGATCCGCATCCAACGTAGTTTTAGTAATATCTGTTAGATGCAAAATAACAGAAAAAAAGGGTTTTAAATCAATCTTTTCATTCCACAATCTTGTCTTCGGACAAATTCGATGCTAATAAAATATTTACTTACTCAAACACGCAATCCGTTGTAGACGCAATGCAGATGACCGTTGTAAAATAAAAATGCTTTTTTGTGACAAACTTACTATTATACTTACTATTATTACTATTATTGACTGGCCTCATAGCTCAGTTGGTAGTAACCCTGCCTTCTGCGCTGTAGGTCGTGGGTTCGATTCCCACCCAGGACAAACATTTGTGTGACGAAAATAGATGTTTGTTCTATGTCTGGTTAATATGTCTTATATGTATGTATTTACAAAAAAAAGAATATAGGTATTATATCAGTTGTCTGGTTCCCATAACACAAGCTATGCTTAGCTTACTTTGTGGCTAGATTGCGCTGTGTGAAATGCCCCCAAGATTTATTTATTATTGGAAACCACGCAGCCTTGTGAATTTGAACATGTTTATCAAAGCACCGCCTCGTACACACGCATAAATGTTGATTTATGCTGAGTTACGTTAGACATTCACAATTACTCAAGACAATCAAGCAAGTCAAAACTTTGAGAATTGGTTGTTCGCACCACCCGCCGGCCACCACCCGCGCCGCGCTACGCCGCCTTAGCATAAAATCAGGAGATTTCTGACGATCATTTAAATTAAATAAAGCTTAGAACACATAGAGCTAAGGTTGCCCTTCCAAAATACAATAATAATAAATATTGGTGGACATTTCACACAACACCATCTAGCCACAAAGTAAGCTAAGCATAGCTTGTATCATGGGAACCAGACAACAGATACTTATAAACTTTTCTTTTGTAAGTACATACATATTAATACCCAGACACAACAAACATCAATGTTACAAATGTCACATAAATATTTGTCCTGGGTTTGGCAGGGTTACTACCAACTGAGCTATGAGGCCAGTCAACAATACACTGTTTGTTGCTAAAACAAAATATTGCATAGCACATACATACTCGAAGGCTTACAGCGATAGTCATATTGGTACGACATACCCATATAGAATAAAAATAGATATCAGTATGATGTAAATGTCATGGACCAAGTGAATAATCAGTGTATTATAATATAATATATATAATATATTATACAGGTAATATATATTATAATGCCCGGGAAATATAAAAATGACAATCGGGCTAAGTAATTAACGCTTATTTAAATTGCATTGCCGACTTCATAGCCGATCTCTTAACTAGTCGCGTGTATTTTGAAGGTTTACTACACAGAGTAGGAATTGGCAATAAATGTGGCCTCCATACAGAAAAATGGCGTTATTAAAATAATTACCCCCATATACATTTCAGTGGCTTACAAACTTCTTTCTTATTAAAGGTAGACGAGACGTATGATGTTGGCACTTTTGTCATAAATTTAATTCAGTCAATTAAATTTCTTCGATAGTTTTTATCATATTATCTAATCATATTGGGTAATTTTCGAAATGTATGGATAATGATAATAAATCACTTAATTCATAATATATATTAAATTTAAAATATTGATGGTTGCTTTAATGATTTGTTGTTATTAGTTAAATCCTTATTTTTTTAATTTATTTGTTTGACACAACATGATAAGAAAACACACCAATACATACATTTTGATAAACTCTCTTAAAAGGTTATCTGTAATCTATCATCGAGCTTATACTTTCAGGCAGCCTTGAAGTATTACAATAAATCGTCACATAATGTCAATATTAAATTACGAACATAAACACGATTTTACAGCTATACATATCGAACGATTCGTCACTGTACAAAGCATCGGAAGTGCTTTCTACTTTCATTAATTTCGGTCGTTTTTTTTATTTAAAGGAGTTTGTAAAAAAAAAAAAAAAATTTTTAATGACTACGGATGCACGCTTATTTATGCTTATATATTTATAATATTATCAAACATTATTTAGTGAAAAAATTAAAAATTTAAAGGTTGAGGCTAACCCGTGATTGGTGGAAATATTTGACGTCGTTTAGTAATAACTTATAAAACATTACAAGAAACCAAAATTTAAAAAACATAACATACACTTCTCATCATGTTGGTTGACTTTCGTTCGTTGGAAGTCTTCAAGACGAGTCTTGTGATCGCTTTTAATTTAAGTCATTTTAGTAATTTCCCACCTCTATATCAAATCTTAATTATTCCTGTTCACCATTTCTTTATGAATTCAATGGAAATAAAGTTTGTGACTTTGACTTTGATTTTGACATCACTTGATTCTTTTAAACATTGACGAGCTAATTTACTACCCGTTTCACAATAAAAGTATTCGACAATCATATCAAAAATATTTCAGTCCGTTCAGTTCCTTTCGGTTATTGTAGACCCAGCATAATAATATGAAGTGATCCGCTCATTTTATGATCGAGATTTTCCGAAGGTACGCGTGACTTTACCGCCTTTAATATCGGTCTTGACTCCAATAACACATTTTTAAGGATTTGTGTCAGGATCGTTTTATCCAAAAGGGAAAATATTTTCGTACGTGAACGACCAAATTAGGATTTAGGAATCTCCCTTTTCATCTTTAGCGACAAATTGCTTTTTAGGAACAGGACCCTGGGAGGGTGGCGACTACGTTTCGGTCACGGCTGAGAGGTGATTTTGAAAGATACGAGTAAACAAAGTATTCACTGATATTTGTGCTGACTAAATAGATGAAACTTCAATGATTTATTTACCAAATATGGATAATGGAACTGACTATGTCACAGATTTAATGAAATGATATTATGTTGTGTATAGATTAAGAGATTATTATCAAAAATAATCTCTTCAGATAACCACGGGTCCAAATATTTCTTTTATCTTTTTTAAAAACAGTAACGTTAGTAGGATTGTTACAAAAAATGGAAGATGCAAACTCCCGTCGTTTGCTAAGAAATTTTAAAACTTGATAAAGAAGCCTCGAGTCACGTAACTGAATGATTCTGTTACCCTGCATGAAAAACTAGGAGTCTCGGGGTCGATAACCAACAGAGTGGAACATTCGTATCATAAGCAAAAAAACTCTCGGGTCAAATTGTTTTGAGTCTGTGCCCTTTGTTCTTTATAGAATAATGAAAAAACCATTTTAATTTCATCAACTAGCCAGACAGCGTCAAACAAACTTTAAGTTCAAAATAGCTCATGCTAAAAGCCCTCCCATAAAACATACTCCGTATGTGCTAAACAAAACATTGTTCAGTCATCACAAGGCTATAAAAATTTAACAGTTAACCTAACCAACTTCCATATAATGTTTATGAAGTGACTAAGGACATCTCACTAAAAGCCCGACCCAAATAACTCGATGTTTCTGTAAACGTGTATCCAATAGAATGATACTAAAATTGCAAGTATCTCTAAGTGAAAGTTTACGTCTTTCGACTGGAGTGCAATGAGATGAAGTACCGCCTAAACACGTAGGTGAAAAGGAAAACTTAAGGAAAAGTTTTTGAAATTATATAACAGATACTTTTACTTGGAAGTAAATGTGTTCTTAACCTTGAACTTGACGGCTCTGTTTCTAAATTGGTAGTAATCCGGCCTGCAAAATGGAGGGTCCCTGGTTAGAACTCTAGCCTGCAATACAGTATGTTCCAGGTTTCCATCCATCCATCATTTACATCCAGGTTTGCAGCTATGAAAGAGAAGAAAACTCCCCATTTTTTTCCAACACTTAGAATCTTTAATCACTATGTCTGCCCAAGTTTTAAATCAGTACTTGAATTATTCACCTTTGCTCTTTTACATTACTGGGCCACCGTGGTATCAATATTGAGAAATAACTGTTTAATACAGTATAAAAATGATATTGGTAATGTTTCATCAGAGTGCTAGTCCACGCTCAGAAAACGACCCGGCGAATTGGATACCAGCTTATAAAACGTAATGTCAGATTCATTTGCAATTCAAGGGTCTATGCCTGTATTATGCCTAATAAAATTTACATATTTAAATTAAACTGAGAAATAACAAGATACTGAGGCCGTCATGGCGTTTAGATTGGATGGACGGGCGGAGTCATGAAACTGTAACGCCGTTAAGCGTTTACGTCGATGTAGCGACAGCGGTTTAACCATTGCGTTATTGTATTGTTCAACAACAAGTTTATTACTCAGCTTGTTTACATGACATTTGCTACTTAAGTAAGTGTACTGTTTACAAAAATACAAATACCGAAAAGACCCACACTGACCCCAGAATATGATGCCCTGGATCTTGGTAGTGGGAAACTTACAGCATTATGATATCCCAAAATCACATATTAGGTATTTCTTAAACTTTGGCTGTCCTTTCACGCACTATCCTCATGTAATATGGCGTTTATTTGTGAGAATTTTGCAATTGTAGTATATTATAATTGTAGTATAGTACCATTCTGTTACTTCCTACAGGGTTCCTTTTAACTACATATCACCTGATTTAAATAGTCGATGGGGGTCGCCACTTAACATCTGAATTGCGAACTGGCTCTCAAGTGAGGTTGCCGGAACAGAGGTTATGTATTTGGCGGCACATTTTTAAATTGAGGATGGTAGCTACCTTGGCGTTTCCCTACCACGCTACGGTTAGTTATAATGTATATTTACCGAAGCATAGTATAAAATTAAATAATAATTATGAAGAAATAATTAATTAATTAATTAATTACCACTTAACACCAGGTGGGCCGTCACGTCGGCTCATCCGTAAATGTATTACATAAAAAAAAAATAAGGTCCATAATTATAAGTCGCTAGCGAACCTAAAATTAAAATTTGCCTCAATTTGTTTTTTTTTTGATAAGATTTTATAAATAACTTGGCATTATACCTAACAATAATAAAATTCCCTTTAAAACTATCAAGAACACAAAAAATGACAGATACAAGGCTAATGCAGCCACAAATATGTGTAAAACTAACAGGAAACTGTATCTAGTGAATGATTTTGTGTAGGCTAAGTTATATCTGTAAGTGTGTATTTATAACCAGAATATTTTTACGATTAATACAACATTATTCCGTCTCATTCATAATATTTGATAGTGCTGTATTTATGATAGGCAATGATGGTACACCGGAAGCTAACTGAAAGCGCAGAAGTCAAGATTTCGGATTTCCCCACTTTGAATATTAAATGTGAGTACCCGAATTATGAAGCCATGAAAGTCCCATTACAAAAGGTACAGCCAGTGGGCGAATAAAAAAGCCATGAAGCAAGCTACTAAAACTGGGTACAATAATTTTACAGAGTTTTATGGTCCAATTACGAAATGGTGTGATGAGGGACCCAATTTTATTGCAGCCATCGAAGATACATTCAATCAGTATATTATAACTCGAGAGCTAGTGGTATTTTTCTGACGGCATATGCTGAAGAATTCCGTGTGGAATATAGATTGTGTTGAGGTGGTCATACCGTGACAAGTAAAAAGCCATTGCATGCAGCAATAATATATTACTTTTTGTTGCGTGCAATGTTAGATTGATACGTAAAAAAAAGAAAAATTAACAAGCAAATGTACCTACGTATATTTGATGTTTAAAGTTGTTATTTAGTTATAGGAATTTAGAATTTTGAATTGGATTTTTTGAAATCGACCAAATGATATTGTGGTTCATTGTCGGTTCCAGCGTTAGCAGCTGATAACAGACGTCAGAATGAAAAATGTAGCAATGACTTTACTCTTTTAGTATGATTTAAAATATTGATCTTCGAGTGATACCATACAATACAATAACTAATTATTGTAAACCACAATACAAAAGAATACTTATAAAAAAATTGTGTACACCAAATGCGGTATAACAAGGGGCGGTATTATTGCAATGAGCAATCTCTTCCAGACAACCTTTGGATGGTTCCGAATTATTGGGTACGATATAGACAGTGGCCTACAAATAAGTGATGTGTAAAACAACGCCAATATCTCCTGGGCTAGTGATATAAGTACCTATGACATAACAGTTACATCATGTTATGACGTATATATTATGTACCTGTTCTGTGAAATCCAATAATGCAATTAACCAAAGTCAAAGTGATTAATGGTATATGTCTATACTTGTATGGAAGCTTGGTGCTTTGCTTATCCAGACACACTGGATTCCTTTAAAAAGCATTATATTATCAGGGTCAACCCGACTTCTATCATTTTCTAGAATTTTCTTTTACCATTTATGAGAGTTACAAGTGTACCCCGCTCTTTCTTTTAACTTTCTTGTGAAAATACATAGAAAATAGATAATAAAGTGAAAATTCACAGAGGCTGTATTCACTCATTAAAATAAAATTTTATTAATTATACGAGATTTTTTATGTTAATTTACAACCATTTACAGATACTGGGCCCCGAAATGGGTCGATTTGGGCAGTTTAAACGTTTATGGCGGCAATAAACGGAACAAACAAATAAAATCCTCGGTCTAACCGTAATTAGAGTAATGTAGTCGATCGAACTTATCTAACATTAGTAGTGAAGCAGTAACCAACTTTTTCATAAGCTCATTCGTCACTTAGATCCACTAGGCTTCATTTTACTGTGACACACTGTGAATACACTGTCGCATGACCTAAAATTGTTCAACTTATTCATACCTACTTGAATAATAATAAATAATCTCTCTGGAAAAATTTATAAAAAACAGCCAAGATATTATATTAAAGAGTTAAAAGTCGAAGTTCAGGAAGTTACTTATGCACATAGCAGTAATCTGCCATTTTTGCTGTACGTTGTGGGTTCAATTCCCACCCAAGACAGACATCTCTGTGACTAACATGTTTGCTATGTGTTTCAGTGTTATGTTCTCAATTTTTGATACATATATCATAGGTACAATTTGTATTTGCAAAGAAAAATAATGCTATCGATTATATATATGGTTCGCTGTGGTTAGTTTGGGGCTAGACAGCGTTGTTAAATTTCCACCAATATTTATTTCGTTCATTAATAATTATCGAAAACAGTTTTGCTTCTACGAGTATATACATGGAGTTTTAAATGTATCTACTGCATACGGGATTTTCTTTCGTCGGGGATCTACACACATAATATAAAAAGGAGTAAGGTTTGTAAGTTTGAATGTAGATTATTCTCATCCAAACTCATATTCAAATAAAAATCACCAATCATTAGAAAGGACATTGAGGATGGGCATGGGTTAATATTATCCATTTAAAAGAGAAAGGCTTTTCGCGGAGATCAATTTTACAACGTAAGTCAACGAAAAAAAGGTAGAGTGGTTGGTTTCTTACGAACTCTGCCTTAACGGGTAAGCTACATATGAATGTTTTCTATAGAAAACTTGTAGAGCTTAAAAAGGTCTGTAAGAAAACCGCGACGATATATCTAATATGCTTAAGTAATTCACAAATTGATGAAATGTTCCAAACCTCGTATAACTCTATAGTATTGTGTTAGCCTTTTTCGCCTGAGACACAGGATTTCGTCGTGTATCAGTATTATTGTTACCTTTAATAAGATACTAAGTCACAATGTTAATCTTAGCACTAAGTCAATGAATAAATACTTATTTATTCAATCTTATTAGATACAAAATTAATTCCCCGCAGGCAAAGCCACGTCAGTCGTTTATAAAGTAATATTGGTGTAGTAAAGTGACTATTCAGCGGATCTAACTGTAGCTAGTTCAATGTGGGTGCGTGCATTGACATTCGCTCCCGACTGCAAGTCACGTGTGCTAATGAATCCACTCGGGCAAGGCTAGTGGGCAAGCCATTGTAAATAATTCAATCAATCTGTTTGCTTTGACACATTAGTAATTAAGTGGACGGGCAAAAGCGACAGTGTCTGCGTTTTGTAATTATCTCATTGCAGATACGATGAAATATTTTTTAATTTGTTTTCATTACAATTTTTTACAAGGAAATGTGAACATAATACTTATAAAAATAGAGTTATATAAAACTTTATTGGGAACAAAGAAGTAACATGTAAGTTAGCTAAAGACCGTTTACACTGATCAATTTATCTAATTAACTGGTAGAGTTATACCAAAACACTGGCCGAGTTTCCTGGCTGGATGGCAATCTATCTTTGAGCCAGGAAAGTAGTAGCAAGTTCATTGAAATAGCTCAATAACCAGACCGGAATTCTCCATAATATCTATGATAGCTTTGCCATCTAACTTCTCTTCTACCTTTCAATAATAAATACACATACAAACGGGCCTCTTAGTTTTGGCTTTGGCACCACTAACGCCTTCTGAAAGACTGGGCTACGCCCCGAGTTAAAGGCATTAAAATCTACTAACAGTTTTGTATGTAGTGAGCAGAATTTCTAAAAACACCACCTACCTAATATGTTTGTTCTCATATACCGCCACATTCTACACACTTCTACACACTCATTAAAATATTATTACACCGCTTTTGAACTTTTTCCACGAACTCATTTCACTTTAACGTGTGTAAAGGTTGCAAATTCACGCCGTAACTGAAAAAACTAGAAATTTATTACTTTCGTGACTTGCAATGTGGCACAATAGTATTAATGAGCTCCCTTTTAGGAGTGGTTGCCACGAAACAAGGGAATTTGATTCTATGTTTATGAATAGTTTTGCTACTTATAGACAACTGTGCCGACTACTTCGGAGTCGTGGGATGGTAGATACTTAAAATCCAATGTTGATTTTGAATTTAATAATATAATATCTCATAATACATAATCTAATAACTCCTTTGCGTGAAAAATATAATAATAAACACAAAACAAAAAAAAATTGTCCGATTTAATTGCCCTTCCTTGCATTAGCATTAATAAATAAATAAACATTGCTGGACATTACACACAGCGCCATCTAGCCCCAAACTAGACATTAATTATACTATGAGAACCACTTCACAACCAGCAAGCAATTCGAAAAAAAAAAACAAATTTACCGTTGGACAGGTTATGATTAAAATCAAAAAGTTCACCGGGGTTATTCAAATTCAGTAATTTAATGACAACAAAAGAAAAAGGGTGAGGAAAAATAAATGCCTATTGACGTTGACGTGCCTTTTCGGAAAGACGTCTTTTCATCATCGTGACAATGTCTGTCCAAACGATGTTTTATAAACCCGCCGACCGACGGACAGACAAGCTTGACGGACACAGATATATTCTAACATTCTTAACGGGAAGAAAATAAGTATCAGACTTTTAGAAACCTGTTGATTTTATTTAAAGAATTAATGACGGAACATTGATATAAATGATGAGGAAACGCAAAGTTTTGTTGTATTTAGAAAGTAGACATTATTTAATTAAGATTTCGAATTACAAATATTTATAATAATATTAAAGCTAGTGCATCCATAATTTAGTGTGCAGGAATTAATAACATTTAATAACAAATTTGTATAAATAAATAAATTCTTTCTTTCTAACTAAGTAAATTAATAAAGTTTAGTGATACTGCTGGTAAAAAAATACAAAAAGTATAATGACTTTCCGTTTGTTTCAACCCACCCTGGGTTGAAACAAAATACACCTAACATTATTTATCTACATACCATGTATAGTTGCATCTTTTTCAATTACCTACATATACTATTAGTAAGTTGGGGCCAAATAGCTTTAGGGAAGTGGCCGCGGCATCAATCATTTTCTCATCCACTTTGTGTCAACTTCGAATTTTGATACCACCATGATTGATCACCAGTCACCGCTGTCCTATAGAAAACCATTGTAACTACGAATTAAGGTAAGCTTAGTCCATGTTAACAGAAATACTGACCGAAATTAAAAAAAGGTAGCCCTCCATTAGGGGGTTTCTTGTCTGTTCTCCCCATGGAGGGTCAGATAGGGTTTTAACAGGCGTCAAACTTAGCGATAAATACGCGTGACCTTATGTTTTGAATATTATTGACGTTTCCAAGGCAATTTCTTTATGAATTCTATGGAAATAAAGTTTTAGATTTTGACTTTGATTCGTGATATTTGCCATATTATTGCTTGCATTATCTCCGCTAGTTAATGTATCATATTGGAAGCCACATTAGCTAATTTGTTTGCCTAGATGGAAAAACTCGACCAACAAATGCACCTTCTAAGTTCACAACTTTCTCTATCGCACTTTCATCTAATATTTCTTCCAGCGGCATATTGTGAACATTTATTATATAAATACACATAGGTACGTTTTTGTTTTGTATAATACAAAACATAATTTAAGAACAAATCAAATCTACCCCTGTCGCGATCAAGACTATTAACATAAAATCGACGTTCGTAAGTCTCTTTGCAATGTAAAAATAAAAATATTTATCCGTCGACGCTCCCCGGCTGAGGCGACAGTACAAAACGAACAGAATGAAATTTCTTGGGCGTCTGCAGATGCTTAAGCAGAATTGTTTATGTATTGTTCTTTGTGACTGATTATATTTGTGTAATTCAGCAAATTGAGCTAAATCTGTTCTATTCTATTCGAGTCACTGGTTCTCTCAAAACAGTGTCGTGAAAGGGTTTTAAGTGCGCCTCAAAGAGGCTCCTTTCGTGCACTTGACACATGTCTTTGATTTTTTTTAGTTCTAGAATATGTCGGTTTCCTCACCGTTTTCAGAACGTGGTATTACGCACATTAATCTTTCAATCGAAAAACTTATAGGTGCACGTCGGGGTTTGAACCGGTGACCTCCGGATTGAAACGCGGGGTCAGTACCACTAGACCACCACGCTCTAAAATACGTCTTCAGCTGATACTGAAAGTATAATTGTGTTTAAGGCGTTGCCAGAAATGTATGGAAAACGAAGTGAGGATTAAACGTTATAAGGTTTAATACATAATTAAATATTTTATTTTCATAGATCAAGACTAACTTAGAACACAATTTATGAATTTCAGAGATTCCGTTTGAGCTCTATATGTGCCCACAATATTTTTAAGTTCTTTCATGTGGATTGCACGGGGTAAAATGAGAAATTTAGTAATGATAGACTGAGCTACTTCAATTATATTATGTCCCGTAAATTCACGTTTCTCAGCATTATTTTTGTCTGCTTTAGCGAATTTGTGGATTGAAAGCTATTGGCAATCGTTTGAATCGTGAAATTACTCACGAAATGGACGCGAAGTCGCATTGGTCACACGCATCGCTGGAAAAATGATTCTCTCATGAAATTTAATGTAGAAATGCCTTGAAACGACGCCAAACCCCGCTGAATTATTTATGTCCTGCTACTTTAATGGCTTCACTGTTTGTTCATTACAGTAAGAGTGTTTCTTAATTTTGTATTCCAACCCCACTGTTGCAGATTCGCTCTGCCAACTTTCATTATTTATTGCGATTTTATTTCATTTTCTATGATTTACTGCCGAATATAAATTTCATTTTATCCCCATCTTTATTGAACGTGGGTTTTTATAAGTTGTGGAATTTGGAGAGGAATGAAGCCTGTTTTTCTGTTTGAAAAGTCGATGGGAAACAATAAAAACATACACGAAAAATCTTTTACAACCAAAGCACAGGTTATAGTTTATGGTACATTCAGGTTTCTCTGGATATTTCTCCTGTCAGCACCATTTCATAACGTCCCAAGAAAAATTTGCTTGTATAAAATTAAATTTACACAAGTATCGAGACTGTCGCAAATTGAAAAGCGGTTAAGTTAAACTGCGTTTACAGCGGTAATAAAGAAGTAGTCCACTGTATATAGATGCAGTGAAATCACCTTTTGTAGCGCACAATCGTTGGACGTAAATCAAACCTACGCAATAAGCTATGATCCTGATCATAGGTAGTTCTCGTAAACATATCACTGCCAACGAAATAAACTATAACAGTACGAAGGCGTCAGTGCAATAAAATAAATAAGTCTTATCAGAACTGAACACTCGCAAACACAGTGGAGTAAATAACTTTTGTTTCCGTCAGTATATATCGATTTCATTGTCAAATCCATACATTTATAACTGACTTTATCAAAAACTTGTTGTACAAATGAGTTGAAATGCCACGTTAATTATAAAGAAATAAAAGAGTATAATAAATAAATAACAATAATAATTTTCTGTTTATTGAAGTGCTTTTTTAGTTAAAATATTTCATATAAGCAAAAAGTTTCATTAAAAACGAAAAAAAATACAGGAGTTTTTTTGGGCATTAACGTCGCGGGAGTCCCCGGAACACTATCAAAGTTTCGCATAGGTAACAAACATTGATTTTTATTTATATAAATTTACGCAATCTACTCCAAGATGTCAGCCATTCAAGTATTCTGTCGCTAATTTAGAACGCTGTCAAACATTTGCGGAGTTATACACGTGATAGTGCAATGCCCAGTAACTTGTAGAGTCAGCTCTATGTGAGGTAAAAATCACACTGAAATTACTGTTCACAAACATTCAATCAATGTGTCATTGTCTGAACGTATAAAAAGCATGATATTATGTAATAAACCACTAAATTATCCATTCAGATCCCTTTTGTAGTAGTGGGACTTGTGCTATGTTCGTTGGGGGATAGGTACTTATCGCTATGTTCGTTTAAATGGTATGAGTGCTATGTGAAAATATATGTATATGAGAGGTTCTATCTACACGTATCAAAATATTATTCCACGGCACAAAGCAAAAAATTCGGCATCAAAGTGGATAAAACCAGCGCTCTACAAATCCGAGCTCTAAAACAGGTGCTAAAAGTGGAATAAACTGATCGAACACAATTAGAGCAACTTGCGTATTCCACTATTAAGTAGGGGAACACTTGAGTCGTATCGCTTGTTGATGGGCCGAGGATACCGCTTTACTCAAATGGGTAATCTGCTCGTTCAGTCATTCAAGTCACATTTTTTTATTTATTACATAATAAAAGTATATTTCAGATTTTAAAATAACACATCTTTAAAACTTATTTTATCTAAGATGTGAGAAACAAAATACACTTAGGCGTAAAAATAATTTCGTTAATTTTCGTTGTTACTTTGAAGACAAAAGATACTATAACTTCATACTTTACTTAGGAAGGACACCAGATAGTTAGACTTAGAAAAAAAGCTTAAACATTTCATGAAGCTACTGAGGCTGCTTTGCATCTAAAATAATAAACTCAACCCGAGGAAATTCAGTGACACTGGTGACACGAGATGTTCTGTACACGTAACAGGAGCATCAGCTTGTTACTATTTATTCTGTGACTTGGCCATACTGTCTGTAGTTTACTGTGACCTGTCATACTGATTATTATTTATTCTGTACACCGCCCGGGGTCGTCTACTGAATAAATAAGCGAAAGCAAACTCAAAAGCAAATTTATTCACCAAATACAACGATTAATACGCGATCTGCGACAGATTCTGTTTTTCTAGCTTTACGTCTGCTCATTCTGATGGGCTGGTGTTCAGAAACTGTAATTAAACAATGAACTTTGTAACTTTTGTGTGACAAAATTATGAAAAGAGCCGTAGGCCCAAATGATGTTAACTTGGGCCTTCCCCTCTATAGGTATGGAAAGAACCAAGCCGCACCGTGTTTTTTCCGTAATTCAGAGACATGGGGAATTCATGTATTATTTATACGCTTGTATTTTCAGTAGTACCCACAATACCTGCTGATGTCGTTTCATTTATCAGAGAACGTACTGTGCAATGCTGGGATTCTATTAAAAAAATAATATATTATGAGTACTACATAAAAATTAAATAAAAAGATGAGTAATATGCATATTTTCACAAAAAAAAAACAGTTCATATACGAAAGTTCACTAAAAACTAATATTGCTGGTCTTCTATTAGTGCCGTTTAAGTGATTCCAAGGAAACAAAAAAAAACCCATGAAGATTTTATATATCTCATTATCTTTGAATTATAAAAGTATGATCTTTAATAGAAAAATATGGACTTCGCAGCAGATGTGGCAAGATCAGTTGTACAAACGTTGTTTTTTTTTTTATTATTAAAGTACCACTTCCATTTAAACAACTATTATGAATAAAACATTCTGAAATGAAAACCTACCTTGAATAGAAACAAAAGTTAGGTAACGGTTGTTTACAAACCCAAGTTAATAGGAAACTACAGCGCAACTTTATTTGTTCACAGAAGAATAACAAATTCCCACAACAGCGACCACATTCGGATAAGCATAGCTCAAAACGGAAAGGCTGATTAACTACTGAACTATCCATACTGTACACATAATCTATTCGTGGTTCAGTTATTTTAACTAAAAGTGAGAATCCATTTACGCCTTGAAAATATTAGTTGTTATATAGGTATGGACAGGTTTATACTAATAAAACGAAATGAATTTGATACATAAATTCATATTGACTACCTCTCTACCTGAAAGTGAAATACCAAATATTGGGAACCCAAATTAATAACAACAAAGATGTGACTTATGCTACATGCATTGGATATTACTCGTATGTATTAAAAAATTGAGTTTTACTGTGTTCAAAAATTATATGTTTATAACAAAATAAATACGTTCTAACATTAACTAAACTCGTAAACAATGCTGCCATCTATATTTTTCTTGATGAATCACTATGGCTTATTTAATGATTTATATGCATAAAGTGAATCAACTGTTTTGATGTTGAGCTTTGTTTTAGCTGGGGGATGTTATCGTTGGGGCTAAGGCAAACAAATTTTAAGGCGGCAGACCGACATGTGTTATTTTTATTAAAATTTTGAATAACAACAAAACAGAAAATTCCGTGAATACAAATTCATGGTTCACACGTGTTTCGACCATATTCGAAGGACATCGGTAACAAAATGTTTGGCAGTAGATAACCATTTATTTACCAATATACTAGTATTTAGTCAATACGACGTTTCCTATTCTATCTATTTATATCTAGTTACTATTCTCTATATATATATAGAGACTAAGATATCCTATATGTGACTTTAATCTGTAAGTTGTTCGTGCTGAGAACTTATTAATATTCTTTTTTTGAAGAAATAATTCCTTTATAATTCAACGAATGCCAGTAGTAACAGTTTCAGAAAATAAATACCTGTTTTTTCTGATTTACGTAAAGTCAACATTATTCCGGCAAGGTAAAATGTAAGTTAAAAGACACCCCCACAGTCTCATTATTGTTACTTTAATTCTATTTTAGTTTCCTTAATAGGCAAAACAAGTAAATATCTTGTTTAGGCTAAAACAAAAGAAAAGTAAATATATACAATGAATCTGCTAATGTTAACAGAAGAGGAAATTACAGGAATATTATATATTTATAAAACAAAAAAAAGCGGAAAATGAATTTCTGACAGAAGTTTGTGCTGGCAATTACAGTTTGAGTACAAAAGATAGGTAATATATAGATAACATTACGTTTTGTTCCCCAATTCATATAATGTTATTTAAACCGATAAAGTTAAGAAACGACCAGACGACCCACCTGGTGTTAAGTGGTAACCTCTGTTAGCCTCCCCTACTTAGCCTTACCCTACTTACAACAGACCCAAGTAGCGTCGTATGCGCCCCTAACTGTGAGACATAAGGGTGGAATTTACCTTTCAGATCGGCATACAATGCAATGAGCATATAGGGTAATAAACAAAAATGTTTTAGAGAAATGATTGGTCATCACACGTACCTATAATTGCTAAGTTTAGCGCCTGTTCAAAACCTATCCGACTGCGCTATTCTAAAATTAGTGACGTCGCATCAACCTTAAACAAGAATAAAGACAAAAAGTTCATTATATCCGTGAATTCGCACACAGAATCTGTAAACTAACCTTTTAGGGCATTTCAGCGGTAAATCAGTGCGTTGAAAATGTCAAATTGTAATCGATGGTGAGCTAATGTGGGCTTAATGTGGGCCGCGACGTGTCCCCGCATCGCCCGGCGAGATTACCCAGTAATCCTCTTTCTTTGTATAAGTCACATTGCTCGGATGGGCAGGACTTTTGTTGTGTTTGCTGTGTTTACATATATATTTGTATTGACTGCGTAATAATTAAGTTGACACAGTTAATAATAGTAAAAACTTCTTGGGAACGCGGTTTTGAGTAATTTTGCTGTTTATGAATTATATTATCCACAGGTTTGGGCATAGATTTCTCGCAAACATTGGATTATAAGCAGATATTTTATTAGAGAAAGATTTAGCTGACTTATTCGAGTGAAACAATGGTGGCAATGAGCTACTTATCACATCAAATTTCCCACGAAACTATGACTCACATAGTCCAACCCAGTCAGTTGAGTCGCTGCCTACCCCTTCAGGGAAAAGAGTACCTTTGTATGTTTATGAAAATAGTAAAGCATTTAAGATTCAGTAGTTCAGTGGTTAGAGTATGGAGAAAAGGATAGTTTCTTTTTTATGCATTCATTGACAACTGATATTCATAATGGATGATAAGAATAAACTATTGTATTTTATTATAGAGTTGTAGAAAACAAAGTTATTTCCATTCAAAGTTCTAGTATCCCCTGAAACTAAATGATATAAGCAAAAACGTAGGGTCACGGAATAGGGTTGATAAACGATCTCCGCATTGCTGCTATCTGAAGCAATTCGTCGTGAATTAGCGAAACTAGTCCCAACTTTCTATCCCTGTCACATCAAGTTTACTCTTCAGAACTGAAAGCGCACAGACCAAAACAGATTTGGGACTTGACGGGCTTCGCCTTATATCCAGTCCAAAGCAATGAAAGCGGCTTAGTCCAGAGAAACGGGATTAGAGTATTATCTGTATGGGTTGGCATATGGCGGGGCGCGTGGCAAACTCCGTAGTAGTGTGCAATATGCCTTATGTCTGGTGCAGACGAGCACTAAAGCTGTGCTAGTGATACCTAAAATCTATTATGGTTACTTTATGAATTACTAAAACTTAGTTTTAAGTAAAAAATAATTACCATCCAACTGACAAAAAGCTTCTAAGACCTCACTTGGACACCCTAAGTATGGTATCAGAAACAATAGGAACCATCAGATCACCAAAATTTGTTATGTTTTTGGGTGTTGATACCACGTTCACTGCTAAAAACAATAAGTTTTCATATAACACTGTATTTTTCCGTGGGCGAATCCTTCCATTAGTCAGAAGTCATCGAAACTATAAGTAGTAATATAATAAGTTATAATATATAATAATACACTATAATAAGTTAACGAAACTTAAAGAGTTATGAACGAAATACTTCATATTTTGTTTATATGAGGTTTAGTCTTACGAATCCTTGGCTACGTTGTAGTAACTCTTTCTACGAATCGGTGCGTTTAATTCCCAGCAAGGTTTATGTGATGAGCTTAATGTTCTAATACAAGAGAGATCATCTTAATTTAGAGGCGTCAGCTTTTGATTTTTTCAATTGTTTTCCTAGCAGAATAATGTATAATGCAAAAATAACAATTAGCGACCTAGTATCTGCACTGATGTGCCCTAACAGCGTTAATGTTAAATAAAAAGTTGTAATATCATCAAGTACAATAAATAGTATGAATGTGAGTCAATAAACAAAAGTAACAATTACCTACAGTTCATTACCAGAACGTAATGTTTTTGTAAGCCATCCCCACATTAGGCCTCCCATAACTTGGTCCAAGAAACTTAGGCTCTAGTATCCTTGTTACTTCTAGTTTACATCATGATGCGTGACGTAGATAAGCTTTGCCTTGCTTTATCCCTTGTTTTGGCTTATCTCGCCCGCTAAAACTTCCAGACCGACTGACGAATTATAACCCACACACACACAAAGTCATTTATAATGTTGCCTATGAGACATGTGACTTAAAAGCTGCCAACTTTCTATCTCAGAGATTGAGTACTGCCCTACACTGCCACTGTTTAAGACACAATTCCACCTCTTAGTGAACTGGATCAGTTGAACTATCTGTAGTTCGTTGGAAACGGTTTTTAGATAGCTCAATATTTTTTATAGTTTTTGTAAATGTTATATAGAAACGTATTTTGCAAATTGTTGTAATGTAAATAAAATGCATTAATATGGACTATATATAATATAAATTAATATTTGTTATTTTATTTAACATTTTTAATGGATAGAATATTATGTGTATACATTGCCAAATATTTCTAATAAGTACATATTCGTACACTCGTACAAAATCTACTAATAAGTCTTGTACAAAGATTTCGCGGTGAGTCAGTGGGTAAAAGTAGCCCTCTCTTGTATAATTACCAGTAGACATCTTCGAATTCGACCGCGTGGACTAATTAAAATTTGTCAGTAAATATCCCATCGTCTTCAGTATCCTGTCACTCTCCTCAAAAGTTGTTAATTGTCGACTCTGAAGTTAATCGACTCACTTTATACCCCTTTTTCGGTCGTTATTTTCCAATTTGTTTAAATTAACTGTCAAAAACATTGAACATATCAAGAAGAACTTATTTACGGCTTACATATTTATTTGCCCTGATAAACGACGCAAAACTCTACTTTCTCAGTTTTGGGGTCCAACTTAAACCATACGTTTTTTTTTTAAATTTATTATCCTCCATATCAGCTCCAATATATAGAACCTTAACCGCGTAAATATTCCGAAGTCGCTAAAAACGGCAATCCATAATATCTCTAACCGCTAACCTAATGATAACCGCCACCCTTTTTCCAGGAAATACCGGGGTAGTTCCAAAAATGTTGAAACACGTATTTCTTACCGTAATGTAACGGTTTTTGCTTATATTCGTTAAAAAAAACTAGCTAGGTGAGAATTTTTCAAAATCAATAGCTTTTTACACTATAACTTAATTTTCAATCTTTTATAATGCTAATTTCCAAACTCCCTTGTTTAGTACGCGCTTTTATCAACGCCTCTTCAATATTCAAATGAAGTGGTTCAAGTCTGTACGGTCAGATGTTAAGGCTGTGAATTTTCTATGTCACATTTGAAATCAATATATTTTTTTAAATATCAAAACATACTTTTGATTAATCTACTTTCTACTTATTTGATTACTTATAGTAGTCTACTTCACACACTCTGAAGAGAGCTTTAGACGGAACTTACATTGGAACTGAAAGCTTTGTGAACTTACAATGGAGCTGAGCGTCGGATCGTATTATTTTAGCTGGCTTTTTGAAATGATTGTCTTAGTGTATACGATCCCTGGTGTCAGTGATACCAGACGCTGAAAGCTTTGAAATGAAGATGTGCTTTTCATAGAATTTAATGGTTAAATGCGAAAAGCTCAGCTGTTTGTCCAAATATCACGTCACATATGTTACGATAGTACATTAATTGATTTAAATAAACAGTTTTGATTATGAAAAAGCAGATAAAGCACCTTCATGATAAGTCCCATCAGGATTCCATTTGTATGCATGCCATGGAAATATAAAGTGATATATGCAACACGATCCGCAACGTGATATATGAAGACTCAGAAAAACTATGCTCATCAGACGAAACGTTTGTTTTAGCTAGATTTCGAACCTAGGACTCTTAACTTCTCAGGCTAGGGTAAGCTAATTAGACAATTTCGTTGAAAAATTTGCGGGAGAAACTTCTGCTGCAATATTTGTGCGCGAGAATTCGTCCCTCGATTATATCACTTTCAACTTATCAATGATTTAGTATGCAAAGGCTGTATTTTACCTTATGACATATTGATGATGCTGCTGGTTTACTGTGATCTGAAACAAATGCAAATAAAGTATGAATTATTTTTTTGAATTAAATAAAAAAAAAAGTACCAAAATTTAAATTTCTTCATATTAAATATTTCTTATATAAACCATTAAATATTAGGCATCTTATACATGTTTACATAATGACGTATAAACAGAATAATATCCTAATCCTATAATTTAGAGTAACAGTAGTTTCAATGTCGGATCGATGCAAGTAGATATCCTATTAGGGTCAGAGTACGGCACTAAATTGAAGATGTATAGTAAAAGATATAAATCAATAAATCGTCTATAAAAATGCAATCAACATGGTCAACTCAACAAGGAAGACATTTATCAAATGATTATTTACTGAGTCACTCGTGTGAGTTGGACGTACGGAGGGCGAAATTTAATACAGAGCGCTAGCTCTCACACGCCTAACAGAATAACTCGTATTATATACAATATCGTAATACATAGCTGTCTTTTTTACTCCCTACTAAAGCTAGAATGGGAGAACTAGATGCGTTACTTACTTTTTGTCTGGCAACAACAGTTTTTTTTTTATGAAGAACGTATTTTAATATTGTCTTTTAATTATTAAAAATTATTGTTACTAACAGCGATTTAACAATTAATTAATTAAAAAAATGTGAGCCGTCACTGGACGCCTGGCAGATGTGAAACATCGACATTATTTTGTAAAAGTAATATGCAACGCATGCCGTGGCGACGCGTCGCCACGCCAAAAATCGGTTTTACGTGCGGCTATAGATGTTTCACATCAAAAATAAATAGCTTTTGCCTTTATTACTAATGCCTGCTCTACAAATTGCAATACAAAAGTATCTAACAGGCGCTCTATAGGTTACTATATTTGCTCTGATACTTGACCAAATAGTGACCGCAGCCGAGACGCAATTGACAGATAATAGGACGACACCCATAGGGGTGTATTGACTTACAATAAAAGACACATTTCTCTTAATAGACAAACACGTTGATGGGCGACAATTTGCTGAAGAATATGACTATTAAATTAAGGTAGTGAGGTAACAAACATACATACGAGTACTAAGGAAATAATGACATCGTTTTCATAACAGTCCATTCGCATCTAGGAGCTTCCATTGTTAATTCTTGCATTAGAAAGTTGACCCTTGCTGTTACGTAGATAGTATGAATTTCGCGTCTGAAATGCGGTGCGTGTCGATCTAAAATCAGCGTTTTTTTTAATATGGGCATAAATTATCAATACATTGATATATTACTGACGAAAAATAATGCAAGAACTTCATTTTTTGAAATTCATTCCTTCCGATTCGCAATGGCCTAAGCCGAGGTCCGTACCTGAGTTGTGTCCTTGGTATCGTTGTGTTTAAATAAAACTTGAAATAGCTGTATCCATGCAAAAAATACTTGCTAGTTGAAATAAAATCTAACATATTAAAGCCAAAACCTCTGGTATTAAAAACTTATGACAAATCAAATACAATAATTATTATTATCGTTATCTTTTTCTCGTAATCTAGTTCACAATGGAACTTACTCCTACCTCGTTGCGCATTCTGTCGTCTTACGAAACACAGCCTATATATTTCACTTCAATCATGGCACAACAACAGATTCGCATTTGTTGTTCCATAATTCATCTTACTTCTCATACAAAATGGGACGCCATTAGCATTTTAAATCGAGTTAGGAGTTTGGTGAACTGTGAATACCTGTCGTCACTTCCAATTATCCATTAGCATTGGTTGTTAGAAGTTAACTTCTTTTGTACTTGTGTTTCCACATATTTTATAATTCTAGCTTAAGTTGGCGCTCTTGGGTCACTTATTTTAGATATCTGACAGAAAGTCGACTGAAAGACGACTGCGAAGAGCTGAAGATCGCCCTCATTTTCTGGAAGACGCATATTTTTGGAGGACTGTTGTGGCAACCCATGCTTGTTTAATAAGAGAGGACACAAGGACAAATATACATTAATAACGATGACATCTCACACAGTGCCACCTAGCCCCAAATTACTATGAGTACCCGATAACCGATAGAAATTAATTTATTTTTTGTAATTATATTCAGCAAATACAACCTTACATGGCACAATCATCTATATTGGTCACACAAATGTTTGTTCTGGGTGCTAATCAAACCCGTGACCTAAGAAAGAAGGCAAAGTTACTACCAATTGAGCTGTGAGGCCAGTCAGTACAAGGAGTTCTGGATGTCATGATGTAGTTTCTGATACCCAACTGAATTATTATTTAATCAGAGGATGTATTTTTATGTTTGTCGGTATGTTTGTATATTTATTTTAATCACTGCGAGACATAGCCTGTATGTAAGCCAATGCGCTGACATCTGCCAGATGTATATATTTAATTTGACATGGTTTCCTGTGGGCTGCGTTAATTATTAGATGATCAGCGGATATTATTAAGGGATAGCATTAGCGTCGCCATCAGTAAGCGATTATGGACGTTTAATTGCAATGAATTTAAATTATACCATAATACAGTAGTACACAATTTAAAGGATCTATCAAGTTTTAAAGGTATAATCTAATTATGAAATTCGACTAATATATATTAATTATTCGAATGCCAAAATTTGAAACTGTCATATTTTAAGTGTAAAGGAACAATTTGAGCGTTTGAAAACAAATATTTTTAATAATTCATTACATTCATTTTTCTTTATTTCTAATATTTTACTAAATAAGTAATCGTATAAATAATAGTATAAATAAATAATCTGTACTATTATAATAGATTGAATTAAACCAAAATTTTTAATAAATTAGTTTTTTTTTGCAAATAAGAGAATAAAGACTTCTGGATAAAATATCATAGAAAAACCTATTTAACTATTAAGGAATGGCTTTTTCGATCCTGAATTAAATATCCAAATACATAAACCAATCCCTTGTTATAAAAATACGAGGTGCTTCGAGGTGTGTGTTACTGTACCCAATAATCTATTCCGGTAGGTTTGATTAACAGAAGCATAATTACTATTGACTAAGTTGTTAATAGATAATTCGACATGAAAATCATAATATTAATTTATTCAAAGGGTAAATTAGTTTCTGGATTTCATGTACTGCACAATATTAAGTAGTTCATTGAACATGCACATGTGATTAGAGTGGTTAGATAAAAATGACGACCATTAATAAATGTAACTCTCATATTGACTGTATTTCGTAAAATATGAGACTCTTTTCAAGAAAGGTGATTGGCTGATCTACTGGGTAATCGTGATAACTATTCGGTTTAATCGTTGCTTTCCACCAAATGAGATTTAGCCAAACGCAAACCCGTCTCAAAATAAAAGTAAATAACAAACAGTTTATTTTCACCACACCAATTTCCTATTTCCCAAACGGTACCCACAATTAACTGGCGTGACCCTCAGTCTCAATGGATATAACCAACAACTGCACTTGAATCCCCATCCTAACCAGAATTAGGATTGGATAATTGTTAAGGTTCATTTATCTTGAGCCGTTGTCACCGACAGAACCAGCCACAAAAGGATTCGTTACATGTGAACTTGGCTTGGCCACAATGGCTGACAAAAGGTCTAAAGTTTCACTGACAAAATGGGGTTGCTTTTATTTAGATCTGTTAGGAGAAGCAAAAAAGCTCTGTGAAATTTGTCTTAAACTTGTGTGAGCATTTAGACGAATTAAAATAAGCCTTAGTAACCGGGTATTCTATATTTTCACTTTTAGAAAATACTTCACACTATATCATAAAACTAGGTCGAGTGGAGATAATATGTGCTTAGAAATAAAAATTATTTATTTATTTCAGGCTACTTAGTATTGAATACGTTAGCCCATATACTTTAGCGACTAACATACATATAATACTACAACAAATAAAATGGATTTTATTTCTTGACCGCTAATGGAAGCCTAACGTTTTTACAAATTTGTGTGCATGTCAAACTCATATAAAAAACGACTCCTTTTTTAATCAATCAATCAAGTCAAATCACTGAGCCATACATGGTCATACCTGATTTTCTTAACTTTTTCTGATAAAATTCGTATAAGGAGGGTCGATTTTTCCATGTCCAGTATACAATGAAATAAAATGCCAGTTTTTTGGAAAAATATTTACTAATTTACTTACGGTTTTATACTAGGAGTTAACTATAAACTGGAGGAAATGATTATATTCCTATCTCGTTATCTTATGATAAAAACCAACGAAAAATTTTATAGATTTGAATTAACATAATTTGTATTTTATGCAACCTCTAATCAATTCCGTTTTATTAGGCGAGCCACGAATATTAACGTAAATTAATCTTTTCTCTTGATCTCATACATTTACATCGGCTTAGTCACCGACTATGTGATTCAATTCATCCCATTTGTGTTATCCAAATCAATGGTGTGATAACATTCTAATGCATATTCGTCTTTATTATATACAGGTGGACCATAAATTTATTAGTGAACTGTAGTTTCCTTATATATACAAGTTAAAAATTGAAATTATAAAATATTATATTTAAGGTTACTAAGGTACTAAGAACTCGGCTGTGTGAAAAATGGTTTTAGATTAATAAGTTGATTGTTAACTAGATGGCGCCACTTGTAGATTAGAATGCAGTATCTTTGTTTCGACGACTATTTAGCGTTGAAGCTAAATAGCTAAGCTATACGATGTTTCCCATGCGAGACCTAGACATGGAAATCTTTGTATACCGTTGAAAATTGTGAACTTAGATTTTAAGTTTAAACAAGAACTAAATAAGATGGTGGTGGTGTCAAGATACCTATGATAAAGATAGAGCGTGGTGGAATCCGGAGGTCGCAGATTCAAATCCGGACGTGACGTGTGATTTTATCGATTGAAAGATTGATGTGCGCAATACCCGTTCTCAAATCGGTGAAGGAAAACATCGTGAGGAAACCGACATGAACTAAAAATTCGAAGACATGTGTCAAGTGCACAAGACGAGCCTCTTTGAGGCGCAATTAAAATCCTTTCACTTTTGGTTTGAGAGAACTAGTGACTCAAATAGATAGATAGACCTGAAGGATCAGGAGACAATATGATAATCTAATACCAATTAAAAATAAAATAACAGTCAGGCGGATAGTCTAATATTATTGTATCTAAAAGGACCATAGTATCCGTTTGATGCCAATATTATTAAATTGTACTTTGCATTTCATACAAACACCCTGTATAGTTCGAATTAAAGATTAAAGCTGAGAATGCGTGGGCATGGATTAACCTTTAAATCTAAAAATTCAATTCATATGAAAAAAGAACAAAAGTATTTTAGGGAATATGGCTAAGGGTTCTCACATTTTTTATATATAAAGTTACTCACTAGTTTAATTATGTTTGTGGGTATTGTTTTTAATTTTTACATGCTCATAAATTAAAATAATGTTTGGCAAGTGATAAAAAACACTGAAAGTAATAATAACATAGATTGTCAGACAGTAGTGAAAGAAAATGTAGTCTTTTGAATATAATACAATTAAGATTCCTATAAATCGTGGTTAACGGTATATATAATATTAATTTGGAAACAAATAATTTGCTAAAAATTACCATGTCCATTATTATCTTTCACATTATGGACTTTAAAGTTAAGAAAAATCATTAAAAACTATATTAAATTACCGCTTTCTGTACTAAATATGGACCAAAAATTTGACAGCTTTGCTCAACTTAAATAATAATTATGGGAACTTTAATAAATAAAGCATTAATCGTCCTGTTGAACCCCAAAAAAGTTTATCTTCTCCGGGCGCGTAATTATAATGCTTTAAATCAAGTGACGGCGCTCTTTACATGTAATAAGGCCGTTAAGCAAACAGTTTTAGAGATCTTTATCGAGTTATACTTCGGAATAATAAGCGGGTATTGAGTCGGCGCCTTTTGCTGATCCGTTACTTACTCGCGCATATTTTAACGCTAGCGGCGTAACCAGGCCGGACGTTCTTAACAGATTAAGTAGGCTATGCAATGTTTACTGAGGTATATTGTGATCTTTACTATTAAGTGCTTCAGTTAGCCGACGTTAGCCGCTAAAATGTTAGCCCAGAATTACGGATTTATTATAATCTGACCAGTTTAGTTGATCTAGGAGACCTTATGTTAAGGGGTATCGTCTATCCATTACAACAGCAATGCAACTTTGATATTCACCTAATTAATAAATAATAATAATAAATATTTGATTTCCGTAAACTTAATTTAAGTTACATTTTAAGTTTTAATGACCCTCTTTTAGTGGAGATACCTGTTTTAGAAGGTAACACCTACTTAAGTATGGGAAGAGTTAAAAGACATCGTATTGTGCCCGTTACATATGACATGTAACGGCTCATGTAATCATCACATCCGATACAGTAATTGTTATAATACAACCGGCCACAAAACTCAGTTGAGCTCTGCCTTTTGAACTGCAGGTCGTGGGTTTTCTACCTAAGGCAAACGGTGTAATAGATGTTTGTTCTGTGTCTGGGTGTCAATATGCATTATATGTATGTATTTACAAAAAAAAGTATGCAAATATTATATCAGTTGTCTGGTTCCCATGATACAAGCTATGCTTAGCTTACTTTGGGGCTAGATAGCGCTGTGTTATATGCCCATCAATATTATATTATCACTATTGTATTTTATAGTTAGAAAAAATACCGTTTCATTAAAAACAGATTGCGCAAACCAAGCCAGTAAAAATAAATATCCGGTACAAAACTAAGGCATTATTGATTATCCTATTTTATAAACACGAATTTAGCTTACTAGCTGACCATCACTGCTATCACAGCTTGGAAAACTAGCGTCATGCATCCCCGGCATAACTCAAGCGAACGTTCCACACAAATAAATTGACGGTCACGAAACGGCACTCAGATTCCGTATGGCAATAATAATTGAAATAAAACAGGTGACATACTGCGGTCTGTCACGATCTCACTGATGAAGAGTCGTTGAACTCGGAGGGGATTTTTTTAATGTCATTGATGTGACGGAACGAGCTGACGGCCCACCTGATGTTAAGTGGTAACCGCCGCCCGTGGACAACAGCAATACCACTCAAGTCTCCATAGTACGAGATGATCGCACTGCGTTGCGTCCATCACCTCGAGACGGGGATGTTACGTCTCATGCACTTTAATTTACGATAGTTTCACCGGCACCCACTCCCTTCCACCGGAACACAGCAACACGAGTGCATCACTGCTTGGCGGCAGATTACCAGGTGTGGTGGCAGTACTTCTCCGGGCGAACTTAGCACAAGTTCTACTGCTACCTAAAAGTGCTATACCAATTTTGGCATAAATTTATTGACTATATCAACTAATATAAGATGATGCGCGACTATTTAGTCGCTGAGACGACAACTTACTCTTAAGGTGGTCAGAAAACAAAACGAAATTTATTTTAAGTATATATATATATATAATATATATTATAATATTGAAAACTGTTATGAAGTATGTATGTATGTAAATATGCATATAATAATACTTCATTTAATTTAGTATGATTCGTTTAAACTTAGTAGTTTCTGCAGGGCAGTTAATCTCGATAATAGATATTGAATAGCAAAATCTAATGTCAATCAACGGTCATTTGAGAATTTAAAAGGCAACCAGCGAATTGGGTCTTGTCGTAGGTAGGGGAGGACCCAAGTCGTATTGCTTGTTATGGGCAGGTTACCACTTCACACCAGCTGGGCTATCTGTTCGTACCGTAACTTATAAACATATAAAAAAAACTAGAGGTGAAATTTTGTTTGATTACCATATAATCCACAGATAAAAAGTAGCTATACAAACCCCTTTAGGGATAGAGGCGTGAATCCGTAGATGTGTATTTAATTCATAGTACTCGGCTAAATTCTATATAATATATAATATAAAATCTATTGCTCAGTGTAAATACTAAAAAGTTCATTAATATTATATACTAGCTGTTGTCCACGACTTCGTTCACATTATTATAGAAAAGGCTTCCCACCATCGCGCATCGTAAGGTCGATAATTACCAGTTTTTATGTCTTATTAACTTAATTTTATTTGTTTTTGCGTGCAGTTCGAACAAGAAAACATACAGATTTAATAAAAGTAGAACAAATAAATCGGATTTTTACCTAAACATCAATATTTAAATTTGGTTATGGAAATTTACCTATATTCTTGACCTAATTTCACGATTCGAGTGGGAGACGGAAGAATGAGCTCGGCATGAGCCAATAAGCCAGGCCACTCAGCATCGATGGTACTCCGCCTTTGAAACCCTGCTTCACTGATGACGAAACAAAATGAAAAACGAATTATTTTTATTCCTCACTACAACCTCTGAATAAGAGAGGACCTTTCAAAACGCCCACGGCACGGCGCGGCGGGCCCTTTGTCGCTAAAACAAAATGCTTTACAAAAATCACCTTTTCAAAGCGAGTTTCATATTATGAGATTGAATAATGAATTTACTAACTTATTAACCCGTGGCTGAGGTAACTTGATTGTTAATATTCGACTGATGTGGGTTCTATCAGGTACCATTCAAAGTAATGTAAATTGTTGTAATCAGAAGGATATGAGAAAATTAAGAAGTTATTGAATGTTAATGGTGGGCAAAAGATTAATAAACTTAAGTTTGGTTGCTTAAATAATCACACTTAAGTCTAGTATATCTAATTATAAAATTTTACAATCTAACGAAGTGAGTTTGCCGTGAAGTAATTGTCATTAATAATTCTCTTTTATTAAGCGCCATCTAATATAAATATGAATTGTATTCTTACAATGAAAAACATCGCTTTTTTTTAAACAAATAAACATAATATGTATTCTATGCAGACTTGACAGGCAACCCTCGTAGTGTGTCAAAAAACTGTGCCTATGTGTATTTCCGTTTTCAGTGTATATGCGGATAAAAACATATTTTCCCTACGCCATCTTTTCAGTGACGAAGCTACGCCGCAAATACACATTCGAACAAAATAAGTCAACGCGTCATACGTTTGGTGCCAAACTTGGCAAACTCAAGGCAACAGTCCGCATCAAAGAAAACCATTTGAGAATTCGGCATGAAATTATTATCCGTTCTGAGAAATAAAATTTGGTCCTAGAGATGGCAAACAGTTTCAATTTAATTGCTTATTTACACTACTATTACATTCATAATTTGTGCATTTCCTCGAAGTAACAAATAATAAGCTTTATTATTATATGCGAAAGGCACATAATATCCCTACAATGCTATACCCGATAAGCAAATCGGCAAATTTAAAGTAATCGTTATCTATTAAAAAAACTATCAAGAAACTGTATTTCCATAGCAGACCAAAGCGGTTAAGAAGTTTTTGGGAAGCGTTTGCTATTCTAACTAATTAACTTTGTAATTTATACAATCAAATTATGATAATCTCTATTCCCAAGATCGTAAAGAAGCGATCTTCCTAAAGATCGATTCAAAGTTTCCCCATGAGTATTGTAAGTTATCTCTCCGCTCATTCCAGAAGCGCCTTGGATGTTTTTGTGAACGTTTTTTCTATTCTGACAAACCAACGTAATCTTATTAAGTTATCTAATCATGTTAACGATTCCCAAGAACGTAAAATAGAGTTCTTGGTAAAGAGTTTCATTGGACATCCCTAACCCATTCGATCTCAAGACTCATTTCACAATCTGTTTTGGAGGTTTTCTAATTTTGACAATCTGGCAAATTAATGTTGTCTAAATATGCAATTAAAATAATCGTAATCGATTCCCAAGATCATAGGGCGATCTTGCCAAAGACAAGAAGACAAAACACGAAAAGACGTAGCGCATCTCTATGCGGACCCAATTTATCTCCCAGCTCACGTCCCCTACAATTTGGGGAATACAGAGTTACGTAATGCGTTGGATTCATGCATATTTCTATATTGACATACATACCGTCTCTTTTCTTAGAACGACGGAATACTGTGTAAATATTTTGCCCCTTGTTCGTTCGATGTGGATCTCTCGTGTGTATATTTGTCATTAATAATGTTTGAGCATCGACATGACATTTTAGTAAAGTACTAAACACACTAAGCTATAGACAATAAGCCTGATGAATGTTTTCTAGAATATTCTACAAGTCAGGCGATTTATCATGATCTCTACGAAACTTAGATATATAATTTTGTTTAGAAATAAAGTTTCAAGTACAAAACTTCCTTAACGCGAAACGGGAAACAAAATCCGTTTAATTGTTTAACTTGAAATAAGAAATTTTGATTATAATTTGCTTCCGCCGCAGTTCAGCGAGACACCTAACTCAGTCGAGAAGGGTCAACCGCTGGCGATAAGGGGCGAAGGGGAGTGCTGCCACAGAATAGTCTACATCTTCTATTGAATTAAAGTTACACATACAAACGTTACGAAAAAAATTTAAGTTATATTTAATAATATTATAAGTGATGCATCATATAATGATTTACCCCTATGCATTCCTGCTATTAAGGTTCAAAATAGAGTCTCAAATCAATGATATGGCGTTTATTTTCATGACATGTAATTTCAGAGACAGTAAGAAATGAAAGCGAGTGAATATTTCTCAAAGGTAAGAGTTAAGGCTTTACTACTGGCTTAGCAACAGCAAACCTCGGTTCGATTAATACGTTCAAAAGAAAATGTAAGCTGCTCATGTTAAAATACTTGAAATTCTTGAGCATTCCAAAACTTGTGAAGAATATTTTAATTTATTTATTTTTGCTAATATATATTTAAAGCCACCATGTGTAGCATAGTGAATAAATAATAATAATTAACATTATCAACATACAAAAGGTGATCCAAAAATCGACGTTTAGCCATAAACATGATAAGTCAAGTGACGACAATTATCAGAAAAATATAAAATTCGAAGTCGCAGGCAAAGCTTGTATTTTATCATTGAGGATTAAATGTAATTAATTTAAGAGTATGTAGTCCACTATATGTGAGACTTATTACCGTATCTATACAGCCCTATCTGTTTTCGGTGCATTATTATAAACCTATTAAGGTGGAAGATAAAATCAGAACCGTTACAAAATCGGACATTAGTGGTAATTTAGGGTTACACCTACAACATTGACGTGTAACCGCGATTGACTGAACGATATGAACAAAACGCTTCCTGTGATACCTGAGTGCACACCCTAATTATGATCTACATGCAACGAGTAAAAGCGTTGCCACACTAGACCACATAGCCGTGCAGAAACCGCTGAAGAATTACTTAGTGACGTCCGCAGACGTCAGATACTTGACTCAATTCTCCAGTGAGAGCGTTGTGGTCTAGTGTTACTGACCCCGAATTTCAATCCGGAGGTCGCCGGTTCAAATCCCAAAGTGCACCTATGAGTTTTAGATTGAAAGATATATGTGCGCAATACGGTCTCAGAACGGTGAAGGAAAACATCGTGAGGAAACCGACATGTCCTAGAACTAAAAATTGGAACTTGTGTCAAGTGCACGAAAGGAGCCTCTTTGAGGCGCAATTAGGATCACCAGTAACTCGAATAGAATAATTCTCCAATCCGACGATCTGAACTCCATACATAAATGGTTGGCGTAATCTTCCATACAAATCAACCGCACATTTTTTTTTTAAACTATACGGGTAAATTAGGCGTGTCCGGCGTCTTGCTTTGATAACCGTAGCGGGAAACCTAACGCTATAATCCGATGTGTTAGAGTGATAGCAGGCTTAGCCTGAAATAACATTCGCCGACGGCCGATTCAGCTACCAACTGCGCTGCTCAGTTGTCATCTTTCCCAATATTTCGAGTATTTTAGACGGTTTGGCTTTTATTTGATAAATCCCCATGGTCTGATGTCGCTCTGCTCAACGACACACAAAACATCCTGTAATATCTTATTTCAGTATTTTAGTAATCATAAATGTGACATATATCTAAGTACTTACATTGTTACAAGGATCGTGCTCGCGAAAAAAAGGAAGCCCTCCATTAGGGGTTTCTTCCTGTTCTTCTCCATGGAGGGTCGGATAGGGTTTGAACAGGCGTCAAACTTAGTGATAAGTACGCGTGACCTTATGTTTTGAATATTGACGTTTCCAAGCCATTTGAATTCTATGGAAATAAAGTTTTTGACTTTGACTTTGACGTCATTTAATTCTGCGAGTCGTAGTCTAAGAGTAACGTCGTCTTATGTAGCAGCGCTCTTAGATTGAAGGCAGATTAGACTTGATTAACTACAAGCGTTGTTGGTTTTCGTAACATAACTGTGGTTATCTGGGATGCATTAACATAAGTTATTCCATGTGATATGATCTACGATAATCATTCACGGCTAGGACAGAACTAGTATTAATCGAACCTGCTACCTCATTCAAGACGGTGCAAAGATAAAAAATTGTCGTGCTTGTCTATCAAATTCGGTAAACCAACGAATTTGGTTTGATAGGTTGGTGTAATCAGTCACACTTAACTAAATAATTATGTACTTCATAATTCAGTGTGGGTCCAAAAACAATGGCTATATAACTATTATCTTACAAATTTAACCGTAAATGGGAAAATTTACAAAACACCCCATTCTAACATTTCAAAAATAACAAATGAATCCAGACCGAAGTCATATTTCCCTTTGTTGTTAAATTTAAACATATTTTACCCCGGCGGCGTTATGGTGATGATTAATGAAATAATCCCCCCGAGTCTAGCCTGCCCCTTATGCGATAATAAAACTAAGTTACAATTCACTCCTTGGATAATTTTGGATTATACTCAAGGCCTACAATCTTTCTCTACAAACATTTATTTTGTAAATCCATATAGGAATTTTAGTGGTCGCGGTAGTCTGATTAAATGACTTATAGAGTCATTTAGTCAGATATATAAATGTCAGAGATATTGTAGTAAGCACATTAATTTGTCAATTCAGGTAGTCAAAAATTTTTAAGCTAGCAAAGTGTGAAAATTGATACAGAGTCTTCGAACTGACCATGCATACAGTTTCTCAAACGATTTTATTTGTTAGTATTTATAATGGCTTATAAAAACAAAATCTTTATAATAATACACAAAGTAAACATATGCTTTCATCGACCATAGTAATATATTAATCCCCGCATTCGCATATCTCGGCAAGTAATATTTTTATCGCGTGCATGCTAAGCATAAGAAAACGCTACCCAAACGCGTCCTCGGTGGCTGTCACCGGGGAAATTGAATACAATTCATCATGCGATACCGCGCTCCATATATTATCATATGTCAACGTTTCCCTATTGCTATATTCGTAGCACTTAGTCCGAGGGAGTATCAAGAATTTTAGTTGCTGAATAGTATTTTAGTACTTGAATTTATCATATCTAGACATACATAAACTTCGGTTTAAAAGGATAGTTGATATATATATGAATTTTATGGGAGCTCCACTACTCTATACTATCGCTTTACAGCAGTATTTTTATTTTGCTAGTTTTTGCTTATGGTGTACAATAAAGATATTATATTCTATTCTATTCTATACTGCATTACAATAACCCCATAAAAAATTGCAATGCCTGAAAAAGGCAACTAAGATATAAGCACCAGATTATCTGTAGAACCTAAATGTAGGATTAGTTGAAAAAAAAATTGTATTTGTATTTTTTTGTAAATCAATCGCTGTCTGGGGTCTCGTAAATTATTGTGGTGATAAGAGATGAAGCAGATGAGGTGAGTAATAAGAGTAATAAATTTGATTTTAAATGACTGATAAATGAATCAGTATATTTTTGTATCAAACAATTAAAATATTTCTTATTTAATTTTGATAAGTAAATGTTACCTATTATTAAAAATATAATTATTTACATTTAATATAGTATGATATAAAATTGATTTACCAAATTAATAACATTCGCTGTCCTACCAGTGATTTATCGGAATCGGATGAGATGTATAAGAACGAGTTACAATAAATAACGGACAAACAAAGAAACATTATTTTTATATTATTACTGGCGGACCTGGCAGACATTTTCCTGGAAACCGATCGCAGCGCCACATCTCGGGTTCAGTTGTGAATGTAAACAATATTAATAAGTTTGTGACGAGTGTCATATATATATATACACCAGTATATATATATATATATACCAGCAGACGAGCTGACTGGCCATCTGATTTAGAGTGAACACCGTCGCCCATAGACATTTGCAGTACCCGGGGCAAAGCTGATAACCTAAACTATATAAAGATATACCTATAAATACTTTGTTGCTTTATAGTTTTCGCATCATTATATTTTTTAAACAGGACGATATTAATCAAATCATGCATAAAATCACAGAAACACACGGCAAATCATGAAAACTTTATTTCAATAGTCAGGTTAAGTTTGTTTGATGTGTGTTACTTTTAAATGTTTGTTACTCGAACACACCATTGGTACTGAACAGATTGGACAAATGTGGAAATAGGTAGATGACGGCCTACAGTAACACACACGTTATTGATGATCAAAGCACGATAACAACCCAACTAGTCCCTACCTTATAATCTTTATCTTTTATCTTTCTTGTGGTCTAAACAATGGGTGCACTGTACAAGTATTTTATAGGAATCCAGCTCAATTGGAATCAAGTCGAATCAAAACCCGCAGCCACAACAAACGCCGACAACAAGCTTAAAATAGCTCAAATATTTCACTTATCGACCAGTTTAATGTCATCGGCACGCATTTTAATAAAAAGCAGGATTAACGACGCTTTTATTTAGATCTCTCAAAATGCCACCACTATCTTAATTTTTATGTGGGTTACCTTTTAGCTATTATCGAACAATATAAAATGTTGGACCTTTATGGGACCACCCATAAACATTAAAAGCTACTATTGACTTTGTAACTACTAAATTCTTGCATAGTTTCGTGTAGTATTCTTATGTCATACTAATTAGCTATTATCAATTGATATTTATGGGTTGTGTTGAATGGTCCATTAAACAGATGTCTAGTGTCAGATGTCTTGTGAAGTCCCTGTTCTAATAAAATACATTGAACTCATAAAATATGGGACACTATTATACTTTCTTTTGAATTGTAGATTAAAAGTAAACCTAAAAAGAAATATAAGAAATAATAAAAAATAATAATAATAAAAAAAAATGAATAAAAAAAAAATGTTAAAAAATAAATAAATAAATGTAATTTCTTAAATAAATGTAAGAAATATCTGTAGTTTAGACGTTCCGTTGCTCACTGGTAACCCGTTTCGTGAAGCTAGCGTCCTGGGTTCAATCCCGGCTGGGGCAGAATTTGCGTAGTGAGCATCTGTTTTTCCATGCCACATGTGACATTGGTAATCGTACAATAGGGTGAGTTTGTAGTTGTTTTAATTCATTGGGGTGGAGTCAAAAATAACTTCAGGATTACCCAAACCCATTTCTACTGGTACTGCTGTGTTCTGATTTGAAGGATGTCAGTGAAAAGACACGTATGAGTCTTGCTTTCTCCTAAGCTGTATGGGCCTAGAATACCGCTTAATAACTTAGTAAAAACCAATTATCAAATGTAACCTGGAAATCAAATGCCTCGTCGGTCTAAAAATCAAATGAATCCTTCAAAAAAAATACGAAAGTTAACCCCAAGTTTTAATTCTAACCATTTATAGTGAACTAAATACTGAAGGATATATATATATTATTTTGTGTAAGTAACACATCATACCCACCTTTCGTTAACAAACGTTTTCTAGCCTCAAAGGTTTGCTGGAAGAAAACTCTTTTTAGGGTTAAGCTCGCCTTTGTACATATTTTTTTTATATAAGTTAATTTATGTTTATTTTTACTGTGTACAATAAAGAATAAAGAAGGACTCCCACCATCAAAATGTTCTCTGTAATAGGAAGACCGTCTAGTAAATCGCTCACGAGTCTACATGAGAACAGATGCCGTAGTATATTTCCCGGGAACAAAATGTTACAACTTAATTTTAACGGACATTCAGTTAGTTCTTCGGTAACAAAGGAATGAAAATGGTACTCTTTTATTAAATGACTCTCTTTTAAGTGTAGCGTGTTTCTGCTGTAGATTCCCACAAATCTTACTATTAATAAAGATGCGAAAGTTTGTCTGTTCGGATGGATGGATGTGGGTACAAGTATGTATAATCGTTATTCTTTCAAGCTCTCTTCTCTTTACTCACCACATGACTATTAAGCATTACACTCTGTCCATAAAAAAGCAACAAATATTGAGTCCTCCTTTACGGTACGGGAAGACCCAAGACACCTCTAACTGATATTCTTAATATCCCGTTTTCAGACTTAAATACAACAGTGTGTTACATTAATAAGCTTATACAATATAGTTATTCTCTTAGAAAGAAAGAAAGAAAAATATTTATATGACATGCCAAAAAGAAAAGGAAAAATAGTGTAGCTGACCTAGTTCTCTCCTACTGTGCCTCTGATAGGCATATATGGCAGAAAAAACCTGAACCTAAGTTATAAGTTACGTCCTTCCTTTACTTTGGTGTATGCCGAAATTTACTTGGAATATCTATTCTCTGGAATTTGTTTAATCGATTTGACTAACGGGAACCAGCGAAGGACAAAATACGGTCAGAAATTTACATATAAATTCGGATCATTTTAATTTAAAACGCATTTGGTTGTTTATTTGCATTTATATGAGGGAACATTACTGTTTCTTTGTCACAACTAATACAGGTTGTTTAAAAGAAATTACATGGTCCGTTTTCTAGGGACGTTTGCCAAAAAGGTCATTGATCTAATTTTTCAAAATTTGAAAAAATGAGTGACGGTTGATTCGTTTTATCAAACCAATTGTCATAAATTAAAAAAAAGCTTAAAATTATCAATGACGAATTAGAAAGACTGTCTAAAAAAAATAATGAATATTGATCAAAATTCAAATATTAATGACCTATTTATTATTTTTTGTTTTAATTTAAATAAAATCTTCATGAAAAATATGGAACACCCTCTATGCGAAACGAGACTGTTTCTTTGTCACTTCTAATAAAGCAGTCGAGTGAGCGCCAACTATACACTGAAAACGAGGGTCGGGGGCAATCGTGATTTACAACCATAGTCAATGAACAATTAAACTTTCCGTCCCACTTTTACATAAAACTTACAAGGTTGCGCAAGCGAGATGAAATACCCTTGATTTTTTTTCCGGTACTAAACGTAACGATATGTGACCGACCACTTAATTAAATTAAACAATTTATTAAGGCTATTTGCGGAGGGTGGACGGCTATTAAGCTAATTCATTAGACAAACTTTGTTGATATTGCTACTCTTTGTTTTGGTTTGCACCTTTGTGTTGGGACCTGTTGAGCTGTTTAGTCAATATTCTAAACATAGTATGTACTACATTTCTCTTTAAATGAACATGATAAGTAGAACTAAATTAATCTTTATCAAAACACTGATACCAAATTGTTTTGTTTTTTATGTAATACAGTTACGGAACGAGCCGACGGCCCACCTGGTGTTAAGTGGTAACCTCGGCCCATAACAACTGATGCGACTTCGGTCCTCCCCTACTAGGTACGACAAGACCCAAGTCGCATCGTATGCGTCCGCAACTCTGAGACGTGAAAGCGGAATGTCTCATGTGCCTGTAATTTCACCGGAAACCACACCTTTCAAACCGGAACACAGTAACGCGAATGCGTTACTGCTTGGCGGCAAAAATGGGCATGGTGGCAGTACTTCCCCGGACGAACTTGGCGAGAGTTCTACTGCTCTTATGTAGTAATGTATGCATGTGTAAAGTATGCAATTACGTCTATGAAGTTTTCTTTTCACTTTTTCTGAACATATGATGCATATTACTCAGTCCCGATTCACTTCACAGGAAATTATAGAATTAAAGGCTAGTAACTATGTTTATAAAATTTTAGTGGGTGATAATGATCGGCGTAAGTTTAATTTCCTCTCATCCCATCGGATTCAATTAACGCATCACAGACAGTCCTAAGCATCAAAGGCCACCAAAATACAAATATTGGATGTGTCATTAATTACTTAGGTTTAATCCTGAGCCGGCATTAAATCCGTCATTTGGTAAAAGACGCCTTTGAGAACATCCGAGGGGAGGAAAGTATTTTGTTTTTGTTGCACTAATGGCTCGTAAATATTTCAGCGCGAGCGGGCGCGGGTAGGACACACATATGCGCCTCTGTACAAATGATCGCTTATAAAATATATGTGAGCCGTCACTTTGAGCATTCCCGTTTGTTACGTTCCCGGCGACTGAAATAACAATACTAACATTGGGCCATTACTTAAGTCCCAGTTTTAGAAAAATTCGTCGGTAACGTTCCGGTGATCCATCACTTTTGGCCAGTTTTTGTAGTGCAGGCGTCCACATTCAAGGGCTTACCTCATAATAAAAAGTGCATGTGCCCTTTTGGACAATGAAAAGTAGATTAACATTTCAACGGTGTCACCTAGCTCATAAATTAATGAAAAGAGTTGTTACAAAGAAGCACTGTGACACACAAAATATCTTGTAATGTCTTATTTCAGTATTTTATATAGTCATTAATCTAATATAGATCTAAGTACTCAGATTACTGTACTCAGGTTGCAAGTATTGTGGCGAAAAAATGGAAGCCATCCTTTAGGGCTTTCCTGTCAGTTCTTCTCCATGGAGGATCGGATAGGGTTTGAACAGGCGTCAAACTTAGCGATAAGTATGCGAGACCTTATGTTTTGTTTAATAATGACGTTTCGAAGCTATTTCTTTATGAATTTTATGGAAAGAAATTTTTTGACTTTGACATTATAATAGATTTTGCTTTATTGTTTTGAAGTTTTGGATGTAATCCAAAAGAGACAAAACACCAAATCCTAACATCCCTAGAATACGCTAAGCAAAGATAGGTATTATCTGGATATATGTGGCTATAAAGCATAATTTACATGCTGTAAACTAAATATTCCCGAACTCCCGCTCTATACAACAGCTGGGAACTATCTAGCTGGTATTTTAACAATACGCGTAATGAACTCAAAGTAACATTAGAGGTGTTCGAGAAATCTTTGTTCACTCAGTTCATTACTGATCGACTTTTGTTGGTTAATTATGAAGTCACGCGGACGAGATAGGTGAATTACTGTTAAGCGAGAACTAACAAGACTTAGTTATTACTTACTTATTATTATTATTACTTATTATTACTTTATTATTACTTACTTTATTACTTACTTACTTACTTAGTTTCTTACTAATAAAACTGAAACTCAAATATATAAAAGGTCCAATGAAAAATAGTGTTTAGTTATTTCAAAGATAAATGCTTATTTGGAATAACATGTTTGGTTTGGACGAAGAAGTATTCACTATATGAGTATCATTATGTGCTTTACAAATATATGAATATGTGCTTAAAACGGTGAATGAAACCGACATGTCCTATAGAACATTTGGCCTTACCTATTCGAACTGGGCATCCTTGGCGTATCAATAGACCATTAATCTCGGGACTCTACTATGGAAATATTAGAAGCTAATACCGTAGGTCTGTATCGTATACGAAAAAACATATTTGCACGTAAAGGAAAAATATATAGGAAACTAGTCATCAAGCAGATAACTTATCTAATTGATATGCACTGTATCTTATTATATACAAATATCTATTACAAACAAACGTTAATATACCGAGGAATAAAGGTTCTCGAATGATGACCCTCCACTTGGTGGAGCAAAGACACAGTTAAAGTACAGTACAGTTAAATATATTTTGATATACCTAAACGCCTAGCAAACAACATTATTCCATGAATAAATGACCTATTAGTAACAGATTAAATTTGCATCAATTTGACAATAGTAGTAGAAGATTTCCTTAATAAAATGCCTTATTAGATAACTACAGGACATCAGGCCTCATTCAAAAGAAAGACAGACAAAAACATCGAGCCAAAGTTTTACGTACCTACTCAACAAAAACAACCAAAGTATTTTATATGAATATTTTAACTGATTTAGTAAAGAACCATTACAAATTTAAATTCGATCTACCTAAGTACCTAGATAATATCGAGGGAGTTTTCTTCTAACTATATACATATTTATAATGCAAAAATATGTTAAACATCATTGGATTATTTATTTAGTATACCCAACAAAATCTAACTCTCCAAAAAAAGATTCAGAAGAAAATATGGGACGAAGTTGCGTGGGCGTATTCCGTTCTTCAATCCGAGAATTCTCTAGAGGCGAGCTCTTCTAACAGATTTTATGGAACCACCTCAGGGATTAAGTACGGGAAGACTTCGGGTATGCCGTCACTGGGATAAAGACGAAAAAACGAGACAGGTCCGATTTTATACGTATAATTAGAAAAAGTTTCTTGCACGAGCAATTTTGCCCCAAACTTCTTGGGAGGACCGAAGTGTTTACAAAACCTGATGAGACAAGGAGTGCAATAAGATATACTAGAGGATAGATGAAAAAAGTTTAACGCACAGGATGATGGGGTAGTTGGACCGGGCTGACCTTGTCGGAAGTACTGTAACTTAATAGACGGTCTTTATAAAAGGCGAGGTCAAAAGTAATTGATATTGAAATAGGTTAAAAATGTAGGTGTAGAATATGTATAAAAAATGACAGGATTTTAGCGCGTTCAAATCCGCTATAATGACAAAAGTATAGCTAGATCGCGTGCAGAATAATAGCTATAGAGGTTTCCAAATCACGTTCCGTTACGCAGACTATGGGAAAAGTTGGCGGAGGGATTTATTTGTCAACTTTCCGCTGATAAAAGTTTGTTTAACATTTGATTGTGAGGTCATGCCCGGCTTCCTTGCAGATAAGTTTTGAGTGCCGTCCCTTTAGCTTTAGATTAATTTCTCTGAATTGACTTGAGGGAACTTTGTTACAGACATTTTCTTTCTGAGTACTAGCGGAGTTAAGTTGAAAAGTGCTTGGAAGTTTTAACACCACACATTATATAAGAACGCTTTGGTCTGTCCTTTTCATATCACACAGATATTTCAATTATGTTCGTAGTACTGGTGTGTATGTTCAAAAGAAGGAATTTTTAGGATTTTTCTTTTGAGTAATTATGTTTTAAAAATACTCGTACCTTTACTTATAAGTAAGTACAGAAATAACGTTTACGACTTACATAATAATATTATAATTATATAAAATTAACTTAAAATTAAGTTTTGTTTACCTTTAATCATACTCTTAGATAGAATTTGCATTTGGTAAATATTTGATAATTACTTAGACAAGTATTTGAAACATTCAGTGCTACCTAATAAAATTATAATAGTAATTTTTGTGTACTAATTAAATGTAAATAAATGTTTGCCTAGTATAAAAATACGGCGATGATTATGATCAAAATAACACTGTTAGCATAAAATAAAAAGCTTAATTCACTATTGTAACTCAGGTTTATTGCATTTTAAATAATAAGGGGCCTGATTTGTCATTAGGAATGAAAAGCTTGCAGCTTTTGTCTCACGTGAAATATTGCCTTTCAGTGACTATCAAAATAACAAATAGTGGCAAAGGAGAGTAAACTAAGAGGCGCCTGAACAAGGTCCCTGATAAATATTTTGTGCTGACTTTGCGTATTGTATGTATGTGTGCCAACTTTACCCTTATGTAAGCCTTGGTAAGTTTACACTTTATTTTTTTACTCAATAGTAAAAGAAATGGTGTAAATAGAAGGAACAGCATTGCACTAGATTCATTTAATCTGAAGCCAGCACGTAAGCACATAACACTTTCATATAAACCTGAATGTTATTGTTTTGTTGTGCATACACTATTACGCTAGCACGGTAAGTAATTATTTGCACGAAACAAGCCAAGAGTACCGAAAAGTTTCTCACTAGTTTTACAAGCTAATGGTGCTTGAACACGATGCTCGCGTATTTCAAGGGCTTGTATACAAAGCACCGTGTTCATAAGAACCGATCAACTTAATAGTTCAATATTATTAGAGCTGTAGTTTTTTTTGAACATTTCACACCGCTATCTAGCCCCAAACTAAGCATATCTTGTACTACCAGACAACTGATGGAATACATGGATACTATTTTTGTAAATACATAAATACATATTAAGACCCAGACACAGAACAAACATCTATATTCGTCATACAAATGTTTGTCCCGGGTGGGAATCGAACCCACGACATACAGCGCAGAACGCTACCAACTGAGCTATGAGGCCAGTCAAATGATCTGATGAGAATGATCATAATGGTTGATAGTTAGTTGTTCCGTGATTGCTTTCAAATATTCTCAAAATTTATTTCGCTGAAATGGACTGGTTTTGAAATTGGTAGGACAACTATATCTTTAAAATGCAATACAAAAGATGTTTTGACACATTTTCCTTCTGAATTTTGAATATAAATAAGCACTTAACTTTTACAAAGGTGTGGCAGATTTAAACCGGCTACACTGAAATGGAATGTCTTTATAATATCTAAATACCTTTCATGAATAAGGTATTTTTTGGAGAGAAGATAAGGAATTGATTTCGATCCGTTTCTGGTTCAAGTTAGAATGAGCAGTAAAACGGCTCGGCTCGTTATTAAATATTTATTTATGGAGTTGTTCGCTTATTAGTACATTATTATATCCAACTTTTTCCAAAAAAGTTTGTAATAATAAAAGTTCGCAGACGAAAGAATCGCCGCTCTTCATAAAATAGTAATGGAATTTCAATAATTTCAGACTTTTTTACTAACCAATTGCGGCTGTCAAAATGCTTATATGAGTAAGTAAATTCGAACTTTCTATTTGATAATAATTGATTAGACAGATAGACAAGACATTTATTTGTTTCGTACATTCTGAATCGCGTACATTTAGTAGACATAGAGAAAGAAAGATACAATACTTGCCTCTAAGAACGTAAAGTACATGTGTGATTACTTTATGCCCTGCTTACATCATTGCTCAGTTACTTAATACTACGCTTGTTCCATAGAAAATTTGTGAGGGTAAATGCTCTCCATTTCTTCACCCTCTAGTTGAAATTCAAGCAATGGTGTATTCCGATAGCCTCACTTGAGTGCCAGTATCCAATCCCGGCGTCGTCTGGCACCATCGACTTCATAGTCACTTAACCAGGTGATATGTAATCAAATGCAAATCTGTCAATTGTAAAACAGGTGTAAATGACGAGCCTCTTGAGACACACCTGCGATGCTTGGGCGGGTCGTTTTATTTTGATACGGTAGTTGTATTTTCAAAATCTTTTTGATAATTATACCTAACGTGTTCGTGTAACCGAGCCTCGTGTGACCCTTTGAAATAAAAATAACTTTATGAGAATCAATGGCTAGCTGATCGACGGTTGATCGCACGCCTTGTTATTATAGAGTTTGATTTCCCCAGACCACCTTTGAGTAAACGATATTTCACAGACAGTTAACGATATATTTACATGCGTTCGGTTTCTTCGTCAAAGGAATGTAAGAGTTCGGAAGTTGACAAATCTCTAAGTTATTTCTGTACTAATTAGGCGGGTGTGGGCGTCTACTGAATGACAAACAGAGAAGGGACGTGGACATGACTTCACACGGACAAATTCATTGATCACATTCATTTGGTAACATAGCTCAGTTGGTAGTAACTCTGCCTTCTGCGCTGTAGGTCGTGGGTTCGATTCCCACCCAGGACAAACATTTGTGTGACGAACGTAGATGGTTGTTCTGTCTGGGCGTTAATATGTATTATATGTATGTATTTACAGAAAAAGAAATATAAAGTATTATATCAGTTGTCTGGTTCCCATGATACAAGCTATGTCACGTGGAATCAAATTAATTATTCTTAGGGACCCAAACTAATAAACCATGTTTTAGTTATTCTAACCACGTCGATAGTATGAGCGAGAATTCAAGAAACGCTAGATTATTTCTAAACGCCTGATTACTTGTCGATAATATGGACTTATTTGGTGGGCGGTGACGATCTTCCGTCCATTATGGAACGGTGATTGGTTGCTGACTCCGACTATTTTTCATGAATATTCATTGCTTTATTAACTGCGTTCATCCGGACCTTTATTAGACAATGGAAGGAGGTTGAACGTGTATAGAAATCTTTATCAAATGTTAATAATAAAGAAAGGAACAAACTAGCAGCTACAAGCGATCGCAAAGTGAAAGTATTAATTTTTACAACAACAAATCTTTTTCATAATTTTATTGTATAATTTTTCCCAAAGACGAAGAAAAACTCAGTTGTACAGGGAAGTTTTAATATAAAGAAAACAAAATTTTGATTATCTATTAGGGAAAATAGACGAGACGCCCTTTCAGGACAAATTTTCATATCAATAAAATCTTCATAACGAATTTCACGGACTTATTTGTAACGGTTTTCGAAATGCAATGTATTTTATCTCACTTTCACAGTAAACTAGACTTTGGACGTGGTTTTTTACTTATTCCCTAAGTTCCACTGGTAATGGATTGACTTACGTTTAGAAACCTCAAAATTTTAAGTCCTAGGAGGAGAGTCAGTCATCAGTAAAGACATCCTTTATGCTTAGCTTAATTTTTTCGAATAAAAACATTTGAAATATCCTTTTTATTTATTATCGTCTGTTCAAATAGATAGACGAGTAAAGTTCTACAGAGATTAGGATCCACTGAAATGGACCAATGAGGAGGATCAAATCCAAAGATAACTACGATATTATTCGATCGTTAAATTGTAACGATAATTCGAAGATTCGTTAACACTACTGCTTACTTCGTAGTCAAGAATCTTCAAAGTATGTTCGAATCAGTTTCTTCTTCTAGACTGTTTTGGATGATAAATAAAACTATTAAATTAAATTTAGCACATTTTATATGGCTACGTTCAGAACCGTATAAATATTTAATTACTTCCAGGTAATTACGCTCGTCAGATGTCAACGAGTGCATATATATTAACCAAACGAAATGTTGAAACTTTACATACAACTGCAGAATGGTAACCTCATAAATAATGTGTTGAAAATTTCGGATTTTTCATAATTAAAGCGTTGATGACGGGCAGTTCATTTTGTGGTATCATTTAAGCTAATTCAGACTTTGCCGTTATTTAGTTTTTAATATTTTTGTTGGTCTGAAGAATTTTGGTGCGAAAACGGTATTTTTTTTCAATATTTACATGGATTGAGGACAAAAACTTTGAGGGTGTGAACAAAATATTTGGCGGAAATTGGATGTGTCGTGTTTTTTGTTGACAAGTATGTCGTTGCTTAGTAAATGTACACATTTACATGGCACATTTGCTTAATAATATCGCTTAAACATTGCAACTATGTCTCTCTCTATTCGCTGTGTCTCATGTGACACTGATAAATATCTACAGATACATATCACAAACATCCAAGGACACGCTTTATGACAATAACGCTGACACTCTCATGTCCTGTAGGAATTACCGTTACCTGTTCTCATGTGGCATACGGGCTGTGCATATTCAAACACTAGCAAAGGGCAAGCTAGCGATAGATAACGGGAATTCTATGATCGAGTTAGGTGTTTACCATTTAACTGATTTCTCATAAACTAAACTAAACAACAAAGTCAACTAAACCATATGTCGCTTAACCAAGATATTCCGATGGTAGATAATTTTTAGTAAGATCCCAAAATATGCCGAACACAGATCGATATATGTTTCTCAAAATGTTCTTTTTAAATTAATTTTCGGATCTTAGTAAAGTTTTTTATGAAGTAAACCGGTAATGTTGCCCCCAAAAGTTTTAAATAGATAATCTTAGTCTGTTTTCTTCTCGTTTAAAATAGCTTATCATTTACAATTTTAGAGAAAATAAGCTCTCATTGTAATCCTAAAATTTGTTAAAGTCTCAAAGCTCAGACATTACCAGAACAAGCACCTTATTACACCGCTATCTACCTTATTAATAACGAAGAAACGGCACATTCCCAAGCGCTCCTATGATTTTGACCTTAACGTTATGGGCATATTAGAGTTGGATTCATTATTTTTATATTTTTCATTTGGTAACAAATATAAAGCAAGGACAAATGAAGAATGTGAAATTACCTAATTATTTTCGGGAATACCATCACTGAAGCCCTTCGAAGCAGAAGCGCTCATTTTAGAAGTATGAACCAGAAAGTCATGTAACATTTCTCTGTCACTGTCTGTGACTGAAGAGAAATGTAAAAAATGAAGAACACATAGACACAATACAACAAGCATTTGACTCAAGAAATTGTAGTAACATTTTATGCCTGCCTCGGCCGGCAGTTCAATCTATGACACCTTTCGTATAAGGCAGGGAATCTACCAACTTAGCTACCGCCTACCAGGTCTTCAGAAGAAAATCATAAGAAATCGTTTCAGTTTGATTAAGTAACAAACCAGTATTAACGAAAATATTCTGAACTTAATACTTTTCTAATACTTTAGTAAACAGTCATGTATAATTACTTATATAGCTTTAAGTTGGATAGTTTTTTAAAAACTTTATTTCTCGCCGCTGCAATGTTTACTCGTATCTATGTAGGTAGAGTTAATTCAAAAGTTAGATCATCAGGATACAGGCTTTACCTGTGTGAAAACCGCAGAATAATGAAAAAGTTATATTGTATGCTGCGCGCAAAAAAAATCTGTCTCATTTCGTTATAAATATAACGGAGTACTTGGGAACGTACCCAAAGCACGCTGATCATTATCTCCCCAACGATAATTGTAAGGCATCCATACTTTAAATTTATTGCCCCGGAAGCTACGTAAATTATATGAAACGAAGCAATTAGAAGGCAATTACTCGTAATACAACCCGATTGAAGACCTTTTTGAAAGAAAATTAAATAGCGAAATGTGGGTTTCAATCAATTATTTGATGTTCTTGATGCGGCCATTCCTTTAGTAATAATACACATATTTGTATAGTGTTATTACACATGAATTTCAATTGACTTGAATAGTCCAAGTTAGCTCGCCTAGGTGTTCCAAAAGGTCCCAAAAGCCATGCTACAGTCGACCAGACATTTTGTTATTCCAAGCGCATCGGATACCCAACGACCGGTTAGCGGTAAATGGTTCTAAGTAATGTGATTCTAATTGAGCTAATTCCCACTTTGCTAATTAACTGCCGCAGTTTTAGAGTCCTTTTTCTGCCAAATGATCTTATTACGTTTGTAACTCATCCCAATAGACAATTTATAGCTTTAAGTTAACACACATTCAGATATTTATATAAATTTTAAAAAGTAATTAAGTAATATACCGCATTAGTGGGTTTCTGTCCAACTCGGCTTCTTGCCATCTCTGTCCAGGCGCACCCATGTCGCAAAAGTGGTCTGAATTATCTGGTTTACCTATAAACGGTTCGAAAATGTTGATAATAGGGTTACCAGCTACCACCAGTCCTAACTCCCAAGACAGATTCGTCAAACCTAAGTTCTTATAACACGGTTGATGTCAAAACATTGGTTTCCGCCTTATAAACTAGTATGACCATTGCGGCACTTACAAATCCTAAAATATGGTTTATCACTTCACACTAAATCGATTACGGCTATTCACAATCAGTGGAACATTGAGCGTCCCGAAATCGTGATCGGGCCGGACCACCCACGACATTGTGAGAAGGCAAATAAAATAAAACGAATATAAATAACAGTGCTCTCGCATAATTGATCACAAATTAAAACTCGCCGCGCGTCCGAAATGTTAAACGAACGCCGAAAGCGAAATTTGTATCCGCATGCGACGCGCACACATACGCTTAACCATGTGTAAGTAAGCTTAGGGCTGGCACGCATGAATATTCGTGCCATTTTTAAGTCACCGTGTCCATTCGGTAATTTGCAGAAATCCCTCCCAAAAAAAAGGCAATGTCTTAAGAACAAAAAAAAAGTTATATTAAAAGAACAAAACTGATAACGCCATGAATAAAAAATATCAAATTTATTTCCAAGCTAAAATTAGGTTTCAAAAATGTTCTAAAGTTTATCCAAACAGCTCAGCTCAGCGTTATAAGATTTATGTCAAGCCACTCAGGATTTTATCGATGCTTGATGACCCTATTTTGCATCATCACACACTTCGCTTAAGCCTTGTTCACACTGACGTATTTCAAGCGAGCCCATTCCTCAAGCGTTCAGATCGCCAGCACGTGGCATTTGCATCGCCCCAGCACCAAGAGCAACCTACTTTTTAGAGTTCCGTACCCAAAGATAACTACCTAAGCCTACACCGCTCGTTCGTCTGTTTGTCTATCCTATTGTAGGATGCGCTGAGTTATTTGAACAGTATATAGCTGGTCAAAATCATTATTTAGTACGTCATAGTATGGTGATTATTCTAAAAATACAAAAAGTAAGAAAATACGGAAGGTAAGACATATTACGGGTTTTAAAATATTTTGCATATATGACACAGAATCAAGAAATATTTTATCCCTGCTGGGTAGCCAGGTCTGAATAGGGCGTTTCACATTGCGGCCTCAACTATTATAGCAACGTAGATGTGTATTGTGGTGAGCCCATCATCTCCACTGTTTTCCCATGAGTAAGTTAGCTAACACTTACCTCCAGCAATTAATTAATTCTCTATATAATCCAACAGCCAGGACACAGCGCAACGAGAAACTACCATCGTTACATTATATTGTGTATATACATTATTTTGAGTTTTGCTTTATTCAAAAAATGTTGAAGTCCGAAAAAGTCAAACCTGACCTAAATATGACGAAAACACTAAAATAAAAACTAATTTAAGTTGGGATTGAATTCACAAAGACCCTTCAATTATTCAGTTCGGAATAAAACTAAAAATAAAATTTTTATTTGTGACCAAATTATCTGCATTAACCCCGTTGTATGTCTGATTTGCACTCGGTCTATTTTTCTTTATGGTGAAGAATAAACAATTAAAAAGCAACAATCCAATTATAAACGTTTTTCTGTCGAAAGGTTTTCCTGGCAGTCGCTGAGCGTTTTTGCAACCGCATGTACCCAGAGTGATTGCGGCGCGGAATAATTGAGCACGTTCAACATGGTCAGTGTAAACGCTACTTTACTATTAAAAAAAATGGGCCGTATTCAGTAATAATAATAATAATAATAATAATAAATTTACTGGCATTAGGTACATCCCTGAACGACTTTGGCACAAGTTCTTAAGCCTGACAAAAGTTATCACATTATTGTTACATTATGTCATACAATATCCTTGACAGACAATAGTAACATTTCACATAAAGCATTATATTTTAACATTAAAAGAAATGTTCAAACCCTGCACTAAGATACCTGTGTCGCAGGTGGACACTAAAAAATAACGTTCACAAAATAAAGTATGCCCCGCCCCAGTTGTGGGCACTATCTAACTAGATATTGATTTTAACATATTTGAGATATGAGAGCAAATGCCCCACTTCGTGTTTAATGCCACTATGGTCACCCATCCAAACCTATCTTAACCGAATCGATTAGAAAGAATGAACAAGCTACGCTGCGACCTTTGTGTGAAGAAATGCTTTGAGTCATCTTGACATTGTGTGTGAGAAAATAAGTACGTACTTACGTAAGTACATACTCCCAAGGTTCTACATTCTTAACAAATATCCATTTCGTTAGTTTACGATAACGGCTTTTTGAAAATGAAATATGCTCGTTTATCTGCCAACTCTTAACCTTAGTGGCTACATTTTAGATATTTAAAAGCTGTGGTCGGCTGACTTCTACTAAACTTTTTTAGTAAAAAAATATGTTTTCTGTTTTTTAGAACGTTTTATTTATATAAATTGGCTTATGCCAAGAAATCGAATAAGATAAAATGTTTGGAAGCCGAATCAAAGTTGAAAATCTTGTCTTATTTTCAACCGACTACCAGAGAGTAAGGTTGTTTTTCATTATTACATTTACGGATTCTTAGGATACCATCACTGCAAAACGAGTCCCGCTTCTATGCCCGGCTTGGGCATATTTCACGTGGTGAGCATTGTGTCATGCTATCTGTTACACAGGAAGTAATAGTGAGTAAGAAAAAATAACACAAGTAGATATTACACGATAGTAAGTAAACGCAATATACATTGATGTGTTGTTTGTAATAGCCAAGATTTTCTTTCAACCTCGTGGTCTCTTCAAGTCTATTTCTAAGACAGGCTAAGGTGACTCGTTTAGAAATAGCTTGTTTTCTTTCTTTTGAGGTCTGGAAGTTTAAAATCGACTGTACCACTGGCAAGGAGCGCTCCTTAGCTGTAGCCATTATAAATGTTAACGCAAACCATTTAATACGAAATGGTACGACAAAGAACAATTTCGTACTTACTTGGTTTGACAAAAAGCAAAAGAAAACGTTGATATCTGGAGCAAAAAACACTAATGGTATTAGACCATAGAGATATTTCATTCCCGAATGTTTTTAGGAGTATATAGAGTTCGTTATTATTTCATGTAACATCACGTTTTAGTGATATTATAAAAAACATCTTTTTCTCCATATTATTACTATCAGTAAGTTATCACAGACTATAATATGTGTTCTGGGAATATCTCAGTAATGTGAGACATGGTCTTTCCGAGAAGGCGTATTTGTTATAATAATTCTTCCGAGAGGAAGATTGTATCTACGATAAAGACACTTGAAACTAGCTTTACTTGAATTACCAAGACTGTATTTTGGAATATCCTAATGCAAAATATTTGCGTTACTGGAAATAAATTAATTATAATAATGTACAAAAGATTATTTTTATGAATGATTTTCATATATTGTTAAGTAAAATCATATTTAAAAATAACAACTGAGCTATCTGAAGACCGTTTCAAATGACCTGTAGATATGTATGTTCACTCAACAATGCTTAACCAGGAAAATACCAGCTATCGAGTCTCACGTTTCTTTGCTTTTCGACCAGGAGCTATGTACAATTATCAAAACGTGGGAGGCCCGGTCTAAATGGGACGTGAAATACTTAACACAGTTAAATTATTCATTTTAAACTTTTTAAGGCGTCATTTTGACTTATACCAAAGAGTCAAAAGAAATAAGAAGATTTAAATGGATGTAGTAATGATGTAGTCTATTAATTTCACCGTAAAACGTGTACAACAAAAGTCAGGAACATTGAAGAGTTTTTTATTTATTTCTTATTATTTATTTATTGAACATACTTTCTATATTTAAAACTTGAAGACTATATAAAATGCGTTGCCCACATAACCTACAAACGATGTACGGGTTAAGTTCAATGAAATGTTCATTTTTAGTGCGAAAAATCGCACAATGATTCACCTTTTGTTCCTCTGGTTGAAAATCACTGGCAGCAATTTCTCTGTGTTAGGAAACATAAGAACCTGGAAACTCGAAGAAAAGTTGCGAAAGTTTTCCGTCTGCGTTCGGCAACGCAAAACCCTTATCGCGTGCAATTTATTCCAGATTGTATTTCTAGGGTGCTTTTAAAGAATTTAAAGCGATTTGTTGGCCGTATATGGTAATTGCGCATGCACAAGCCATTAACTTACCACGAAAAAGCGAAGTGACGAATTGGAAAACAGCCCTCTAATCTGAATATCGCTTGCTTTGCATACAAGATTAAAAATAAGTCCACATTCCTGATAGCGAGGGTGAAAAGCGTTCGCGTCGGCCGCTGCCAATTTGCGTTACGTTGCGTTTTTTTTATGTGAACAGTTACGGAACGAGCTGACGGCCCACCTGGTGTTAAGTGGTAACGTCTGCCCATAACAATAGATGCGACTTGCGTCCTCCCTATAGGTACGACAAGACCCAAGTCGTATGCGCTCGTAACTCTGAGACGTGTAGGTGTAATGTCTCATGTGCGTGTAATCTCACCGGCAACCACACATTGAGTCTCAGTTTTACATTATTAAGTATTATGTAAGAGGTTTAGCTTAAAATGGATTAGTTTCAAATTACATATCATCAAAAATAAATTTACGCACTTCCAATACCAAATTCTAACAATGCAATAAACCGGTTCTTCTACCACATTTATCACATTACGTTAGACAATTTGTTCCCATAAAACGACAATAAGGATATAAGTTCCCCATTTTCCGCGCCATCGCACTACATCAAACTGCCAAATCATTTTATACGAACCAATTTCCTCGGACATTTTCCAATTAAAATTCATTGAAAACTTCTCTAATAAGGCAGGAGGTGATATCATTATTGGACTCTTTCCAATTGGCCGGACATACAATGCTAATGCCTAGCTAACGATTTTATTATGAATTATTTCACAAACTTATTGTCAAGTTCGTAGTCCTTTTTTCATTTCTGAGAATTTCTACATGATCCATTATATTTTGTGTAATTATATTGATCTATTTAGGAATTTGAAAGTGCGTTTTTGTCCTGATTGAAGTCGTTTTATCAGTTGATATAATCACTTCAGTTCAAAACGTCTGACGTCTAAACTACTATTCATGTAACTGGCTCTCTAGAGGTAGAACCAATGTTTGACTGGCCTCACAGCTCAGTTGTTAGTAACCCTGCTTCTGCTCGTGGGTTCGATTCCCACCCAGGACAAACATTTGTGTGACGAATAGGTGTTTGTTCTGTGTCTGGGTGTTAATATGTTTTATATGTATGCATTTACAAAAAAGTATATAAGTATTATATCAGTTGTTTGGTTTCCATGATACAAGCTATGCTTAGATTACTTTGGGGCTAGATGGCGCTGTGTGAAATGTCCACCAATACTTATTTATTTTAATTATAATATTAAAATAGCATTAAGCTTGTTTGTACTAGTGTGGGTTTGGTGCCTGTTTTAGTTAAAGTGATGATAAAAAACTGGAAAATTTCTTCGATTTTCATATTAGAGTGGGGGCAAAAGCATTTGTACTACTAGCCGAGCAAGTCATCACGCTCTGCTCTCCGTCAGACAGCACCAGATGATTAAATCGTCTGGTTTACCTATAAACAGTCATTATCCAAGCTATTGGACTTATCAGCTGCAACAACCAGACGGATATAGATAGCCACAACAACGATGCGTTTTATTTTATTATGTCCTTGCGGCCGAGAGGATCATTCGGCCTCCTATCACGACAGCAAATCAGAACTTACTGGTACTGATATAAAATTATGCAAACAAATTTAAATCTTATTACAAACCGATAACATCGATTTTGCAATGCCACGTTAATAAATAACTACAGAAATTTCTCTATGCAGTGCCCACGTATCAAGCTATGGCAATCTCTGTCTATTTTGTTATTTTTGCAGAAGTCATGTAGATGAAGGAGAAAATATTAAACGTAATGTCTCTGAAGGGTATTTATAGGGAGTGCTGTTACTTTAGTGTTGAAAGTATGATTGATATTTGTATTTACCTCATGAATATTATGGATGGATTAAATTGTAAGGAAAACAAGTTTTTTCGTGCAAGTTATTTTATACTCTAGCTAGTGCCAATTTAGTGGATCCAGATTTTATTCAGTCAGTTCGGCTTCTCTAAGTTATTTATATTAATAACATTGGTGGACAATTTACACAGCGCCATCTAGCTTCAAACTAAGCTTATCTTGTACTATGGGAAGACTACTGATAGAATACATACATACTTTTTTTCAAATACATACATATTAACACCCAGACACGAACAAACATCTATATTCGTCACAAAAATGTTGGTCCTGGATGGGAATTGAACCCACGACCTACAGCGCAGAAGGCAGAGTTACTACCAACTGAGCTGTTAACGAAGTAGTCACTCTTTTATCACATCATAAAGGATTTTCGTTGCAAGTATAATAATATTTTGCCGTTTAAAGACTATTTATGAAAAAATATTCAACCGCACATTGCTTCATATTTCGTATTTTATTAAAATATGACTGATCAACAAATAATTAGGTCACCATTTATCATTATTAACAAACATTCAGGTTCAATTTCACCCGTTTTAATTACAAATTATCGAACGTTCATTGTTTGAACTGTAACAAGTTCGCAACAAATTAATTACAAACATCAGTGATGATATGGGTCAGGTATGGGCTGAATTACGACAAACACATCACTATGCGACGTGTGGCTATGTTTTGGACAACGTAGAAAGTTTGAAATTATAGAAGGTATCGACCGTAGCAATTAACATAGTATGGGAAAAATCGATACTTTAGGGTACAGCCGTTCAAAGTATCAAATATGAATAAAGTGAACTGAACACACTACTTTTTCCATTTAGAAAAACTTTGGTTGATTTTAAAGATTTAATATTTTACGGGGGCATTTATAGTTTTATTCTAAGGCCTTTTATGCAATAAACTGAAAATCGCAAAAATGTACATCCGACAAGGTTTTTTACTACAGTCGGTATGTTACCGCGAGTTTGCACTGCCAAAACTTACTAGAGAACATGTTGAAAATAATGTTTTTCTGCAATCAAATTCATCGAACAGTGCTTACATCTTCAAGCGCTTGTTTGAAATTGTAAATCCTTTATAAATATACGTTTAACAACGTAATTCGAATATAACTAAATGCAAGATTTATGCAAATTGCGAAACAGAAAACACATGTAGACTTTATACCATTAGCGACTATACGTTACAGGTAATATCTATGAATGTATTGATATTAGAAGATACCTATTCAAGACTCATATGTTACTGATTTATAAATGGGTGAAAGAAGGTTGTGTCATCTGGAAAACCCATAAATCATTTTTTCGAATACGCATATTATAACTAAGGAGGTTCAAATTAAAAATGAGATATGCTAGTTTTTTCTAACTTTGAGATGGAATAGGATTAGTTGGGTACGCACAACAAATTTGTAGGTTCTAATGCAAAAATATCCAAAGGGTTGAAATTGTTGTGTTAGGGATATGAAACGTAATACATTCCGCAGAGGCCAAATTCTGTCCTGATGTGTTTAGTTGGTACTTAATTACCAGTAGCATCATAACAATGATTCATATTCGATTATGCATTGCCTGCATTCGATTGAACTGCTATTTAGATTACTCGTACTGCTATATATCATCACTACTTAACTGTTATTTCTGAACCAAACTGAAATGGTCATCCAAAATGGAGTTATGCGTTGAATGCGCCGAATCAAGTGACCGAAATAATTCCATTCGAATTGAATACAGTCGGTGCCATATCGTGTGAATGCGATTATGAAACTGAAAATTTGAATCAGCAAACAGATAGTTTCATATAAGCGTATAATTTTTATAATAAAAAAATAGAAGACATAAAATTAATTGCTAAGAATTTTTTGTTTCTGCTCTATTTTTTATCTGCCGCCAAGCAGTGATGCACTCGTGTTGCTGTGTTCCGGTGGAAGGGAGTGAGTGCCGGTAAAATTGCAGGCGCGTGAGAGTAACATCCCCGTCTCTAGGTGATGGACGCAACGCATTGCGACTTGAGTCGTCTCGTACTTTGGTGAAGAGGATTACAGTCGTATTTCTGTTGTCAATGGGTGGCGGTTATCACTTAACATCAGGTGGGCCGTCAGCTCCTACCTAAAAGACATAAAAATATATTTCATAACGAAGAATTCGTATAAGACTACTGTTCACTATGCTCATTCTCAGATCTTTCTCACTCGATATCATAATATTTAGAACGAGATTGTACAAATATATCAAAACTGACCTCACGACTCCCGACCTCCAATCAGTAGAGATTCGATCTAAAATACCTCGAGCCGCGGGCACTCACCGAATTTTATTTTAAGTATCTCTCATGAAATATGACGTGTTTTACATCCAAAGATAAAACGAATGAGGTATTTTAGTGTTTTGATTAAAATATATTGGACATTGATTATCTGCTGGTCGTGACAGCAATGGATTCTCTTGTCTTGGGAGGTTTCTGGCCTGGTTTTTCTTACTTACTTTCGTACTATTCTAGTTTGAAATATCTTGTGACATTTAGATTATAATTGAATGAAGACGTATTATCGTTATGAAAATATTCTTCTTCATATTGCAATAAAGTATTAACTTAGATCCAAGTATGATTTTCCAAAATACATATAAGCGTTAAATCAAAATTGCTTCCGAACTTCGCATAATGATTTATCATTCCTCACTTCTATTCTCGGTGCCAAAGAGAAAACTTATCCATTGAACAACGAGTGATTTTAACGAGCTTTTTTCTTCGTATTGGAACGTTTTTATGAAACTAATGAATGTCAAAGAGAACTTTAATTACGCCGGACCACTGAGCACGTTTTTGAAATGTCGGATCAAAGTCGTCCTATCTGTCTGTAGATTAGCTCCTTATACCTGAAAATATCGCAAAAACTTGCCCGCGACAGATTATCAAAGATAAAAGTGTTATATTCGTACTCACAGAATTCGTATTAGATGAATCAAATTACCTGTAATAGAAGAATAAATTGGTTAGTACACACAGTCACAAGAATTGAAGATCAAACTATTTATGTAGTGTTTCTTCGAAGAAACAAGTTACTAAATGAGCTTTTGCCAAAGGTATGTTACAGCAATTTATAAGACTGTAAAATTCATCTAAAAACTGATTTAATGAGGATTTTTTGTAAACATTTGCCAAATTCGAAGCAAAATTATGACTTAAACATATTTGGCCTTAAAGAACAGCAGCCGGAAGATTTAAAGATATGTACCTAGTTTACTTAAACAAGTTAAAAGTTTCAAGGAATTATCTTGTTCGAATGCGATAGCTGAATAATTTGATAGAATTCTGTTGATAAGTTAATATTTCTCACGATTGTATCTGCTCGATATTGTTAAAGATAGCTCAGCGTGTGGTGAGCCTATATTTTCGATAACGCGGTAAAATATCTAAACCAATATTCAAAGCATTCTCAAGTTTTTTTGCCGTCTCTTTAAAAGCAGGAAGTTTTTACAAACAAATCACGTTTCCTAAGTACCCCCACGCGTTGATCCGAGACATGATCTAAACTCAATTATAATAGCATTATGTGGCGTCTCGTAAACCGTGCGTTAAAATTTAATTTCGAAATTACGCTTCCGAAAACTGTTGCGCTGTCGGCGCTGAAAAGGTATTATTCAAAGTTATAAGTTGTGATGCGCGTGGGCACATATTTAGTCACGGGCATGCACCATCCCACCGTAACTATAGATGTTTAATAAACGTACAGTCTACCTAGCCAGGTGAAACAAAATAACCCTTAAAAACAAGATCAAAAGGGCGACATTACTTGCTGCCTCGCGGAGGGGTGTACGGAGTTCACACTGGAAACTATTCCTCTTGTATAACCGGTTTTGATACCCAGAGCGGACTCACTCCAACTTGAGCACTTAGGCGTAATGTATATCTAGCGGATATTTGAAGTAGTTGGATCCGCTAGCAGTAACGTAAAATGTTAAGATTTTACAATAATATATCCTATTTTTTTAAAAACGTAACGTCGAAATGCGAACAGAATTATTATGTTCACATATGATATTATCGATACAATAACTGTCATGCTCTCAAAGTATTTTATTATTATTATTTTTAATATAATGCTCCTGTAGCAAAACAGCAGATCCGCATAACTCTCTTACGCAATCCTTTTAATCGACTTGCAGTGGAAACTTACGATTCTAGTACCGTGAAATAATAGCATTATAAAAATGAGGTGAAATGAGTGTTAAAATGTGTTGAAATGAGGTTATACATGGTTTTCAATTGTTTTACATCTTATATAATTGGCTGTCTTTTAAATCGGTCACAAAATCAAAATTTCCTGTAGTGTTTTTAAGTTCTTATTGTATATTATGTGTATATGTTTTTACCTTAATTGTAATTTTATCAGTTCCGCGTATTATGTTATATCTATATTTTAATAAGTATCATTGATAGCCACCCTTTGTCCGCTTATCTACCGCGCCGCGACCGCTATCTCTTAAGCGCTGTGCTACTCCATCTATCGATCTACCGCTACAAGTGCATAGGCTTGAGGACATACCTTTATTTCTTTCACGTTCTTTACGTCGAGAATCGTCAGCCAAGTTAAAAGCTTGTAAGTCTTGTTTTATGTCGTGTAGTCGCTTTATATCGATGTGGCCTTTATTGGGAGACTTCACTTGAGATCGGTTGGATTTGTAACAGTGGCTTTTATAGGCACTAGCGTTTTTTCAATGCAATCTACAATTCTAATCATGGAATATCTAATGATAATATCTTCATGTATAATTGATACAGAAGCATTATCGGGTTGAAATGTAATGGCAATTTGTTTAATACTGTAAACTAAACTCAGTAGTTCAAGTTCACATAATGAGTTTCCAGTGATTTTCATTCCATAATTTATTTTTCTCAGTTTCAATTAAAAATCGGTAAAAAAAATGTAGAATATGTAGATTATACCTTAAAGTTCTTTTGTTTTCTTGATTTCAAATGATGGGCAAGAGTGTATGGGTAATAGAAGAAAATAAAAAATGTGAATAAGCCGATGGACCACCTGTTGTTAAATAATAATCTGTCTTCATGAAAACAGCTAATTGTACCCGCATAAAAACATAGTTCCTGAGAAACAATAGCTGAATTATACAGAATATTTCACGAACCATCCAAACTTAGAAAGCGCTTAGTTATAATCACCTACATGGCACCCATCAAAGTTATAAATTTCTGTACAACTGATTTCTTGCAAGCGACAGCTATCCGAAACGATGAAAACAAAGATACTTTTTCATACATCAACTTTATGGTAGAGTATAATTTTATTTCAATAACTCACAACGTTACCTTCATATCCCAATTACCCAGCTACTCCATCATAATCCAAAACTTTAATTCCACTATAAATTACAATTTGTTCAGCATCTATCATCTTAACCGGAATATCCATTCAAAGCTCAGCCCTGACCATATAAACACGGAGGCAGCTTATTTTAAAGAAGCTGATTCAAGGCTGCTTTAAATGATAATGACACTAAATTGTTATAAGCTCAGAGTGAAAGTACTAAATTCTACAGTTTAAATAAATAAGTTCTTCCGGGGAAGTACTGCGACCATGCCCATTTCTGCCGCCAAGCAGTAACGCATTCGTATATGTTCCGGTTTGAAAGATATGGTTGGTGGTGAAATTATAGGCACAAGAGACATTCCACATACACGTCTCAGAGTTACGGGCGCACACGAAGCGAATTGGGTCTTGTCGTACCTAGTAAGGGAGGACCCAGGTCGCATCAGTTGTTATGGGCAGAGGTTACCACGTCATACCAGGTGGGCCGTCGGTTCGTTCCGTGACACATAAAAAAAACTCATACAGCGCTATCTAGTCCCAAACTAAACATAGTTTGTATTATGGTAACTGGACTGATATAGAAAAACAACAGAACAAACATCTACGTTCGTCACACAAAAGATTGTCTTGGTTGGGAATCGAACCCACGATCACAGCTCAGAAGGCAGAGTTACTAGAGCTTTGAGGTCAGTCAATGAATCATCCGTATGTTGCAGAATCATGATCTCGTCATCAATGTCGTTCGTTAAAAGACATTTAAAAAGAGTTACCATAGAAAATTGGTATTAGCAAATATATAAGCATCCGGAAGTAGGGGTAGTTATTAGAATATTCCACCGGTAAGTCTGCCTTCTGCGGAATATGTATGTGCTCGCAAAAAATATATAAATAATCTATCTTTGATCTAATTCTCATATAGTACAAGCTATGCTTCTTCGGGGCTAGATGACGCGGTGTGAAATATCCATAAATATAATAGTTATTGTATCATAACTTTAAATAGATAGCTCTAAGTTTCAAGTCGCCCGTGACCTATTCAGTTGCAAACTGACGTCTCTACTGTTAAGTTAAGCAATCATTGATATATCTACTATCGTATTAATAAACGAATCACAACAATATTCACAGTAAAACACGAACCAAAGTGTGCAGTTACAAATTTTACGTACAATTTAATGGTTGCACTGAAACGTTGCACCGCTTAAGTGCACCAGCTGTTCAAACCGCTCTGGGTACACATGGTTGCTGTAACCACTTAAAGTCGGCGGCAACCTGTACTTTTATGCAATTAAAATTTATTAATTTCAGTTTAAGCTTTTATTTTTACTCTTTATTAATGCATCAGAGCTTTACCCTTTATGTGGGACTATTGGAAATTCAGTGGCTAAAAAGTAAAGTATGGCAAAGTCGAAAATAATACTATACTTATTGTCTACTTATGTCTTATGTGAATAAATTACCTTTTATCTTTTTTTTTCTTTTATTTGGATTTTGAAGTACTTATCAATAATCTATGTTCAACGGCCCAGTGGCTCAGTTGGTAGCAATTTGCCTACAAAGCAAGGGTCCTAGGTTTTATTACCGGCCGGGATTTTGGGTGACAAAAAAAGGTATTCTATGTATGTCCATGCCACCTGCGAAACAAGGAAAGATTGTGCAGGAAAAAAATTTATAAAAATTAAAAGTAAATAAAATTAAATCAAATAGTAATTGCTATGTTTACTTGTCTATCTGATGACCATTCTGAACCTCAACTGACGGGCAAACGATGCAAAGTGTACGACAATGAAAAAGCGACCCGTGACCCAAATTAATAAATTCTCCTCAGAATCAAAGCAATTACGCGAATCAATGAACGCAAATCGATTGATTCTGTGTGGCCGTTTGCTGTCGAACATTCTAACTTTATGAACTACTCACGGGTAGCGACAGTATATGGACTGATCCGAAGTAATGACTGAAAATATTTCAGGTTATAAACAAAGGGTTACAGGTTATAAATAAATAATAGGAAAATGTTGCATCATACCGTATTTTGTTTGTCATGCCGCGTTTATTGACCGCTTACAAACATTTTAGTTAGTATTATAAAATTTACGTTATTTTTCTACATTTTATCTAGTGTCAGGTTTTGAGAAAAGTATATTTTTAATAATTGAAGTAGACCCTCGTCTCTCACTTTCATTTATATTTTTATCCTTTAAAAACTATGACTGGCCTTACAGCTCAGTTGGTAGTAACCCTACCTTCTGCGCTGTCGTGGGTTCGATTCCCACAATGGACAAACATGTTTGTTCTGTGTCTGGGTGTTGATATGTATGTATTTACAAAAAAGAATATAAGTATTATATAAGTTGTCTGTATCCCATGATACAAAGCTATGCTTAGCTTATTTTGGGGCTAGATGGCGCTGTGTGAAATGTGCATCAATATTTATTTATTATATTAAAAAGCCAGTTCTTTGCACCTAACTTATAATATAACAGTCGCAGAAGTGGAATCAAATTCTATTTGTTAAAACAGTTTGATGCGAACAGAACAGAGTTCCATAACTAAAAGCATCCGCGAAGTACGTCAATAAATGCCAGTTCCTCCTCAGAATCATCGCAATTACTCGAATCAATGAACGCAAATCGATTCAATGCTTCGTTATCCTTTGTTGATACTAAAGTGCGATCCACACGCGAGGCGTAACACAAGACTAGAATGTTCGAACGTCGGTCGTATGAGCTGATCTGTAAATTCTAACCAGCATTTGGTCATCCAGTTTATAGATATTTTGAGGTCTGTGTATGTAAAGTATAATTGTTTTTTGTATAGATTTACGTACAATTATTTTAAACTTTATTAACTCTCTCACATTTTTTCTCCTGTAATAAGAATTAAGTAATCGTATTTGGAAACTCGTGATACAGGCTAGCCCTAGAGCGGGGTCCACAGATTTTTATGGAAAATAAATGATTTTAATTTTGATTTTTAGATTTTATTTAAATCAGTACAATTATAAAGCTTTAACTGTCTGTTCGTATGTTCGAGCATCACCGATGCAATTTTTTGTGATAAAAAGTTTATAATTTGACTTAGAGTGGTATATATTTTATCGCCCTATGATGAAGGGATCTGGGAAATCCTTTTTTATTATAATACCTAAATTTATTTAATGTTGAATAAGGTAAATTACTTTAGAGTTAGCAACTGTGAGGCAAATTGCTGAATAGTATTTAGGATTACTTGAGTATCTATAGTCAAAACAGACCAGTTACGTTAAAATTACACACTTCCAGTAATAATTCAACAGTATCTTAAAATCAGTCTGTCGTCGGATAATGAGATCGACGGGCAACTTGAAGAATGGGTAATTTGTTTAGAATAAAAAACCCGCAAATGGGCTCAAGGCGTATAATAAAACGGAGATATGGCCCGGGTGGGTCGGATCGAGAAATGAATTTAGATTACAGGTTAACGCCGACTAAGTGTGGGTTCAGATCCACCTGTACTGGAAAAAACGCAACGTAAAAAAACAATCTTTTTTGTATTAAGAATGGAAGGATGTAGCATAGTAAAATAAACTCAGTAGCGCAATTAAGAATCAATTTGTCTACGAAATTTTACATTTCTTTAGATTGGCTTTAGTACGTAATAGTATATTATGTAGTCATAAATGTAACATAGACCTAAGTACTCAATTGTTACAAGGATCGTGCTCGCGAAAAAAAAGGAATCCCTCCATTAGGGGTTTCTTGTTTGTTCTTCCTCATGGAGGGTCGGATAGGGTTTGAACAGGCGTCAAACTTATCGATAAGTACGCGTGACCTTATGTTTTGAATATTGACGTTTCCAAGCCATTTCTTTATGAATTCTATGGAAATAAAGTTTTTGACTTTGACTTGACTTTGACTTTGACTTACGGTATATATTAGGTTAATAATAAGTATTGGTTGGAATATAAAATTATAATGGTACACATATTTTGAAACTCTGTCTGAATTGAATGTATTTTATTTTGTATTTATAACATAATCATTAAAAAAAAGACATTGATTCAAATGAATTCAAATGCGCATACTACTGAACTTCAGGACAAATTTACGCCTTTATAAGGTTTTTTCAGTAGTCAAAAAATATCTGCGCTTCAATGATCATTAATAAAATTCATAAAAATGTTTTTACCCTAAAGGTGCTAAATAAAAATAAAAACTATATTTGTAACAGTGTGCGCGATTAGAACCAAAAGATGAACATCTGTAAATTATAAGTTACACTGCAACGGACGGCCCTGCTCTTGAGCTTGTGACGTGAGGACGGACCATTTTAGCCAGACAACTGACATTCTACCGCTTATTAAGAATTTCGTTTCACAAAAACCCTGAGTATTTTTAAGTTGGTAACTGTTCATGTTTTTATAGCCGTCAGAGTACCGGGGTATGAGAAAAGTTTGTTGTAACAGCTTCGGTTCTTGACAATGGCATACGAACAAGCTTGGCCTGTACTTTAATTTAGTTTATGCGTTTTTAAAATTGAAACGACATAACTGTCCTTAATAGTTACTACAGTTTCGACATATTCAATTATGACTGACGGCTCCATAGCTAAGTTGGTAGTAAATCTGTCTGCAAAGCGCAGGTCTCGGGTTCTGGTCCCCATTCGGGATAGAATAAAATTTGGGTGATAAATAATAATTAACAAAATATTTATCATACCTTGGACACCAAGGAGTCAAAAAAATTAAATGTTATTGTATAATTTGTATTGCATAGAAACTCTTTGTCGCACTTTTCGTATTAGCTTGTTAATTCTTTTCAGTATCTACGCAGCCACTTCAACAGAACGTCAGTTTTCTATATTTTGAAGATACCATATCTTTTTAATAGAGATCAATTTCCCACGCTTCTTTTTTTACAAATGCCGTTCAACACAATATCCAGACTCCGAGGAGATGGTATTGTGTGCTATAACTTTGTTGTATAAACTGACGTTTTCATGAATAATTATTATATTATAAGAAAAAATAAAAAAAATCTGATCATGAATAGTTTTTTTTTTATGTGATACAGTTACGGAACGAGCCGACGGCCCACCTGGTGTTAAGTGGTAACCTCTGCCCATAACAACCGATGCGACTTGGGTCCTCCCTTACTAGGTACGACAAGACCCAAGTCGCATCGTATGCGCCCGTAACTCTGAGACGTGTAGGTGGAATGTCTCTTGTGCCTGTAATTTCACCGGCAACCACACCTTTCAAACCGGAACACAGTAACGCGAACACGTTACTGCTTGGCAGCAGAAATGGGCATGGTGGCAGTACTTCCCCGGACGAACTTGGCGAGAGTTCTACTGCTCTTAAAACTTAACTAACTTAGGTATATGAATAGGACATTTAACTTTGTTTTCCACGGGAATTGAATGCACTTCCGCAATTTCTAATTGACTCCGACGGCAGTGCAGGATAACATAATTAAAATAAAGTCAAAAAGCCAAATAACCGAAGTGCAAAAACTATGTATAACTAAACTATTATGTAACTATGTGTAACTATTATGCACATATTTACCTTATCATTTAGGTTAAGATGAAATAAATTTTTGCTAAAACTGTTGTTGATTTCTTTGAATAAAAGTTTGTTCTGGTGTCGGATATGGAATGTACCTATAATTGGAACCTATAAATGGACTATATTACCTAATTTAACCGTGGGATGATCTCCCCATCGTCCAGTAAAGCTAAGATAGTGTACCCGCAAAGACATAACTAGCCAACTGGGTATCTATTTTTTTCTCGGCTCTTCCTGGGGAAGAATGGGTGAATCTAGGTATGTATGAAATTATATTATAAAGTTCTGCGTTTCCAAACGGCAAATGAAGAACGTTCAACACATTTGCAAAGAATGTGTCGATGTTTTTGCATGTTTAGAGAGCTTTGTATGTAGATTTGATAGATATTCAGATAAGGTATTGATATTCAAATGATATTATGAAGCAGATCGCTTTGCCAATACAGTCGAAAACAGCCACTTATTTTGAATAGTATATGTCCAATTTTAATTCGATTTAAATAATATCAAATCTTAATAAACTAATCATATTCTGAAATCGAAAATTATGGTACATGTAGTTTTTAAATGAAATTATAAAGAAGTGATATTTTTTATATCTTTTCGAAGGCTGCATTATCTCTACGTAAGATCCCGATAATTAATATCACTGGTTCTAAACGGGGCTGATATATTTGTTTATTATAGATAAAATAATATAACCACAAATAAATCTTGAATGTTTCTCTCACGCTTTGTGTTACGATGGCTGATGACAGTAAAGTAATTTCACAAATCTGTTTTACGACGTTACATCATCAAATTGTTAGGCGTGTATTATTAATTTATTACTTGATGGCACTTTATAGCGTGATAAAGACAGATTAAGTTTCATATGATGGATCACCAAACCAATATTTACTGAATGTTTACAACATCCTTTCATGTTATGTGTGTAACGTTATTAGATATAGCATATGTTTAAATCATTATCCACACATTATTTAGACTCGAGTCATATGAGATTTGGTTTTGTAAGAGTAATATTGTACCGATGATGCAAAATTGTGGCAATAAAATCAGTAAAAATAAAAAAATTGAGTTTTTTTCCAGGATAATGAATACATACTGTAGCAATTCAATTGTATTTCACCAATTATAATCATAAATCTGTATAATTAAATATTAAATAGCAAAACAAGCGTTTTACATCAGAGACTTTACTTTAAATATTCTGTATCATTAGCAAGATGCTTGCGCAAATATTTTTACAGTTTCTTCCGTCTTTGGCTCGGGCTCAAGCCGTCGTTAAAAGGATTTTGCATTCTTGTGCATGGGGTAAGTAATAAAAAAGCATTCCTTTCTTAAACTAAGGCGGATAAATTGAACGACTTACTGGTAAGCTTTTGAGGTGCATAAAAATGATCAATTAAATGGGATGGTTTCCCTTACAAGTGTGCATATGATGGACTTAATGTACTATTACTATTTTGTTAAGGTCAGTATTCAAATGGAGTTCGAGGATGGTTGTTTTGTGGTAGCACGTGATATGTTTCCAAATAACATATGACTCAAGTATCTCTTTGCCATATTATTACTGAAAACCAGCGCTACGATGCATTATGCATAGCAGACCAGTTGTTATTTATCTTTAAGTTTTTAATGTTTTGTGACGACCTCATTTTATTTTAGTAATAATTTTACTCTAAATTTGCGTTTTATCGTGCATATGTGGCACATAATAATATTGTATGGTCAATTCTAATTAACTGATATTAATGTGACAACCAGAAAAAAGTACCCAATTTATTCAGGAATATAAAGATCTAAAGGCCCCATTCTATATTCCCTAACAAACACTCATGGTAACCTCATAATGAAATATTTCGACCGTCGTAAACTACGTTTGCTTGGTGCCGGAACAACTAGAAAGTGAACACGTGTTCTTAGATCACTATCAAACCACTAAACCATCGAGGTCATTATTTGTACTACACAACAAGCTATAAGATATATGAGTCACCGTGTAAGAGAAATTTGGAATGTTTTTTATGTGGTACAGTTACGGGACGAGCGGCGCACATATAACCTATAATACACAGAAAACGTAATAGAACTACCCAGCAGAACTCTCATGATGTCTATGATAATGCTAAAGCTATGCTGTAGCTATGTGTTAGATAAGTCTATAACTGCTAAGGGTCAAAATCGAATGGCCGTCCCCATATGCCTATATGAAACACGTTATTTTATATTTTAAAGATTGACTACACAAGAATGAAAGAAAGAAAGAATAAAATTTATTAATACAAATACAAAAAATATATATTCTTTTGTATTGTTTTCATTTATTCATCTTTCGACATAAATGTATGCACTTAGATAAGTCTAATACAAAAGTAGAAATATTACACTAGAATTATTTTAAATTATCTGCAATAGCATCGTCTTTCTTTCTTTCTTGTGTAGTCACAAGCAGATGGCCCTTTACGAAGCCGGATCACCTGTCCATAACAACAGTACATTCTTCCTTGCATATGGAAAACATCCATCCCGTCGCATTGCGCCATTGTGAGACTGACCAAATAGTCATTTATCTCCTATTCAAAACCCTACCGAGTAATCCGCCACTTTTAACCCAGGAAGGATTTGATTATAAATAATCGGAGATAGTTTATCCAAATTATAACCCGGTAATATTTCCTAAGTAACCCACATCGAGTCACATGCGTGCGGCACGCAATGTTGAATACGTCTCTTAATTGTCCCAAGTTTATTCGCTACTTTACTTTGAATCGGAATTGATGGTTATTTTCCTGTCCCGGTTTGATACTGTCGTTCACTGTTATTGTATTTTACTGTACATTATGTCGAGAGAGTTGTGGCCTAGTACATGCACCGAGTTTGATTTCTCGCTATATCAAATCTACACTAGAAACAAAAAAAAGAAAATACCAAGATCTCAAAGAGGTGCAGGGAAATGTCTTCAGGAAACTGACATGTCCGAGCATAATTCGAAGACATGTGCCTAGGGCGAATAAGTAGGTATTTTTAGGCATGTTTTACACGAGTAATAGTAGTACTGTTATTTAATGTGTAAACTTTGTAAACTAATTCATAAGTCCGAGCTTTCAAAAGCATTTACTTAAGTTATTAGTCAAGAATGGATGCTATTTTAGTTTTTACTCTATCTTATATATACTCTATCGTATCTTGCTAGTAAAATTTAAGATGTTCTCAGAAAAGAGGAAAAAATAGGAACAATAAAAACGAGATTCCGTTCAGGTTTATAAAGTTCAGTCAAAGGAGACTTATACGCAATACTATCATCAGCGTCCCATTATGGTGAAGGTTTATAAATAATAATAAATAAATCTTTATTTATTGAATTAGTGCAAAGATTAGAATTGTGACTAAGTATCTAATAAAAAGTATCAATGGACCGGCAGTCAGTTGAAGATTGCCGGATCCATTAAGTTTCTCCGTCGATTATCTCTGGTCTGGGTTTGTAAGTAAGCGTACTTGCAACACCTATAGTAAAATTACTGAAACATTTGGTGACGTGACGTCAGAAGGGATTTAAAGCGCCCCAATGAACTACTCATAAAGCCCTTCACATCCTGCTTTTACTTTCGGGCTCCATTAGACTCGTTCCGCGGATGAAAAGAAAAAATTCTTAATCGCTAATTCAAGGTAAAACAAAGCGGTGATACAAAGAACACGAACAACCAATCGCCGTCTACAATCAGTAAAGGGCGTGGCCAATCTGTGCTTTAATATCTACACGGACAAAGCTTCACAATCCGCAAAAGAAAAATAATAATTAAACCATTGTGAGACGGTTCCGTTTGTAAAGGTCTTTATGCCCAAATAAATGATTTCCTACATCCGAAGCTCAGGTTTGTTTGTCAAAGTTAATAAAACCATCTAGAAATAAGGGCTTTTTACTCTTGGCTTCAATTTTAAATGAATTTTAGAGTATTGAACTTGATTCCTTTAGCCATCTTAGGTTGGATTATGTTTTACTTTGACAGAGCAAGCCGTCAAGACACCGATTAAAAAGACATCACAAGGTTTATAAAGACAAGAAAAAAATACATTTATTCAGGTCGAGACAGTTAAACCTTTAAAAGATCATAAGCAATTTGAACTGCCGATAACAGATTTGCAGGGCGAACTAGTAAGCAACCTGGTAAAGGTGTTTCAGTCCGTTCATTATTATGTTCAGTGAATCTTTTCACAAAAATGATAAGACAACGTTTGTTTCTCAGATAAATGATACGATTGAGGATTTAGCAATTTCACGTTTTCCCCGGTTCTCTGATACCAGTTAGGTGAAATAAATATACCAGATAGTATTATTAGTTACACTGGTCACTCTCTTCTGCTACATAGTACCTATACACTCGCAATACAGTGTTCCGGTTAGAATGATACAAAATTTAAAGAAATATATTATATTTAATATTATCATGGTATAAATATACTAATAACCTTTTGGGATTTCATATACTATTTCACTTCCTGTCTTATCTATTCAGGTTTTCAATATCTTATAACATTTACAGCAATCTTATCAAAATATCCGCTCGATAAAAGACGTAATAAGAAATTATTTTACTTATAAGAGAATTACGAAGATAAGCAAGAATTACCATGCAAATAGTAGGATGATTCACGTGTTTATCTTTATAATGGCTACTTGTATGCAATAACCACTCCCCTGCACTTTGAATTAATTCTCCTAGAGGCGACGACCTGAGCTCAGACTATGAATGTGTCAGCTAGCCCAATACTGAGTGCTGAGTATCGGTGCTTAAATCATGCAAATACATGAATTTGAAACAATATAAACGCAACTTTACTCTTACTGATATATAAGTATGTCTTTAAATACTGTTTTTCTTTGCAAGCGTGCGATTATATATTATTTTTGATTTATATAGATTTGATTATATATTATTGTGATATTAATTATTGATATACTGATTGATTGATTGATTGATATATAACTGAAGGGACGTTGTAAAATACAATTCATTAACAAATACTAAATAACAGAGATTCTGCAAAAAAACAATTTTTCCAACATCATTTCAAATTCCATACGTGTCTCATGCAATATTAGTAACAGATTGAAGGCGTCGTGTTCCTAGTCGAGTCGCTAGTTAAAATCCAGATGTACAGCAATGTTTTTCGATTTCATTGGCAGACTGGTGGGCTCATATAGCCTCTGTAGCCATCAATTAAGAAGAAGAAGAAGAAGAAGAGTTTTTCGATTGGCAGTTTAATTTACCACGTTCTCAAAATGATATTTCGGATGTAAGTGACGAAACATCCTGTGACATTTGACACGAATATTAGTCATAGGTACCTTAATAAAACAGCCCCTTTACAACTAATAAATATCATACAACTCTGAACTCGAGCTGCAACTAGTAATACAAAAACGTGAATTTGCCGAGTATCTATTAGCTGTGCTACGGGCAAGCTGTTATTAACTCATAGTATCAAACTCTGATACAATAATGACCACCTAAGACTACAAGCGTATATTTTACATGAAACACTTAAAGTTTAATAAATATTTAATCAAAGCTAAGTGATATTGAGAATATTAAAAAGTTTTTTAATTTAGCATCAACCAGGCGTGACCAATTATCTTCATATTCTGAGTTTCAGTCAAAATGAATTACAGCGTTTATTTGGAATTAACAATACATTGATCAAGAATAATGTTACTGCAATGCAATATTCAGGTATAGGAAATCAGAACTGGGATTGGTATAGCATACATTAGTACGGGAATTCGACTGAAGACAGCAATATGATATACTATTATAATAAAGTGACTATGTGTAAATTTTTTTATTATTATATTTGTTATGTAAATAATCCTTAATCTGTCAGCTGAGTACAAAAAAATATGTTTAATTCTTTCGTACACTGACTCCCTCGATACAGGCTTAATTTATCAAATCATTTTATTTGCATAAAACATGGTAGTATACACACACACACACACACACACAGTATGATATAAGGGTTTTATAAGAATGTAATTTGGTACATACATCTCATGTTTTTGCTCATTAGAGCGTGCAAATATTTCATTTAGGGAAATAATAATGAATTGTACAATTAAAAAATATTTAAAAATACTATCAAGATAACATTAATAACAAATGATTTAGAGTAACGAGGTAGCCAACGTTAAGACTGGATATAGCTCTCAACATAATTTACGAATTTATAAAATTTCAATATATGTTTCATCTATTTAATATCTGGTTCTCTATTACTGCTGTAAAAATATGTTTTTCTTTCTTTCTATAAGTCAGTAGATACTACATATAACATCAGTTTGCATTTTTGTGGGTGCTATTCATTGCTGTTGTAACCCATATACTATAAAACTACTAATTTAGGCAAACTCTTGAATTTAATTCATAATAGATCATTTTCGTGTTGGACTTTATTATAGGTCCATTTATTTCATATAAAAAGTGCAGTTCAGCCTGCAACAATGTCTATTCCGTAGTTGACTCATCCAAAGCAAAGTAGACTAAATATTTCAATTAAAATATCTTAACAGAAACGAAGAGAGGCAAAATTAATTAAGAATCAAGTAATTGACTATAATTGCGCCCGTCAACTATATGACTTTATTGCATTTCGTCTCTTAATTTCATTATTTAAGTAAACAAACCGGGTAATATAATCAAATCGATACCGTTTCTGTACAGTTTTATGCCTTATAAAGAACATTTGAATAGTTTTAAATAGTTTTAACGATACATTTGAAAGAAATGGGCCCATTTACAGTGAATCTCACTGCACGTAATTATCGGTCGTCCCAGAGAACTACAGGTGGTATTTAATCGTCTACCTTTTTGTGAGCATGGTTATCATCATAATATTATATTCTAATGGATTTGGTTGAACATATTTTTGAGTTATAAAAAGATGCTTAAAAGGTGGAGTCGATTACCTACACACCTACTACTTTTTATCTCTAACTGCTTGATATATTTCAATGTGGAATTTCGATAAATAAAATGTCGGTTATTGTTTTCGTATCATTAGAAATATGAATAAAAACTAAAAACTAAAATTTTCTATACCAAATAAAAACTTACAGGTCAAAATAACATGTCAACTTTGATAGGCTAATCAATTTTATAGATTCATTAATTTGATAGCTTCTCATAAAATTTTACGTGCTTAAAAACATTACACTTTTATGTGTTTTACCTAATCAAGCCTAATTCTGGAAGTGGCGTGTTTTGAACCCATATAAATGGAGATTAACCCAAGATAACGCTTTAAGTGTTAACTATAATGTCCACATAATTACTGGCACCTTTTAAAATTGTAACTGTTCATATTAAATACTAGCTTCGCTCTGCTGGGAACTCCTGATGGGAGCAATTAAATAATAAAATTTGCGGATGTAAGAGATCCAGATGATCGCGTGATCTTTATCATTTATCAATCGCGCCTATAGTAATTTATATGTGAATCCACTCGTTCATATGATCGCCTGTCTTCGCATTGACTGCTTGCGCGAGACGACGGACGGCGAGCGACGGCGACGCCGCGCCGACGGGGCGCAAATTTAGAAATCGCGTCGCGTGACCGAATTAACTTAAGCTTAAATAATTTACAGAAGAGCTATAGTATCAAAAGTATATTGATTTATTTGCTACCATATCTGTAAAGTAACAAAAAATGTCAATATCCTTGTAAAGTACCTACCCGCCAGATACAAATGTATCTGTTGAGCTTTTTCAAGATAAATGTATTTTATGTATTTGTTGATAGTTTTTGGTCTAGACTTCAGAAGTTACGTTTCACTGCGCGATATTCTGTTAAATTATTATTATTATTATTTATTATATTCTATTAATTTTTGACCGAGATTTCTCGTCGATACTCAATAAAAATGTATCCTTTCTGATATATAGAATTTGTATTACTTACTACCTAGGAAGTTAGCACAGTTGCTAACCAAATATTAGACTCTAATATTATACTTCCTTATTTTACAATTTGTGCCTTACATTACCTGAGCTTCATAAATTTGCATTCAGCAACAAAGGTCAAAGAATCTGGCTGTTCCAAACCTTAAGTCAGGGGAATACGGTTGAAAATGTTGAGGCTAATCTATAATGCTTAGTCACAACGGAACTTGTTGCCTTTAGGAAATTTTTATTAATGATCTGCGTACGCGGTTCCACTCAGGGGTTGCGTGTAATATAGTCTCGGTCTATTAGGGTATTTATAACCCCCTAACTGTGTATATGCGAACCCCATTAGTTGTATGAAATTGGGTGATTATAGTCATATTTTATAAAAATTTAACGGCTCGTAAAACTTCAAAGGGCTCGTTAATTAAATTGGTAAATTAAGCTTGAGTATTTAATTATTTTTCCGAAAAGTATCGTTAGCTTTTATAAAGTTAAAAAAACCAAATTTTATCAGCGACAAATCTAAAAAATTTCGCATAAGTAACATTGAAAAGATAATTGTTGGATAAATTTCATTGAAAACATAACTTTATAATAATAGCAGCACAGAATAAATGGTGTAGTTAAAGTAAATATTAATTTAGTTGCAATACTATATTAACTGGCTAGACTCATAGCTCAGTTGGTAGTAAACCTGCCTTCTGCACTGTATGTCGTGGGTTCGATTCCCACCCAGGACAAATGTTTGTGTGACGTAGATGTAACAATGTAATTGTACGTATTATATCATTTGTCTGGTTCCCATGATACAAGCTATGATAAGCTTACTTTGGGGCTAGATGGCGCTGTGTGAAAGGTCCACCAGATTGATTTATTTCCTTTACTGTTTTACTATTTACTGCCTTTTTATTAATAACTTAGTTCCATTATTTCGATATTTACTTCCCATATCCACATAACCCTATGATAAATTCTAATAAGCATTACAAAAATCGATTGCCGAACGACCACTATTCTGAAGATTCCCACCGCTTATGACAAAGTCGTCGAACATCTCAATAAATAGTGTCATTACATGTTTTGTCACGGTTGTATTTATGAACAGACAAACCTATTTTGTTTATGATATTAATTCAGTTTTACGACGACTCCTACGCATCTTACGACCGTGCGGTAAAGTATTTTAAGACAGAGACAGATATCTGATACTTCTTGTTCCGATGGCCGCTCTCACACGTTTTAGGTCGCACTATGTTGACTTCAATATTTAATTGCATGTCTATTACAAGGAATAAACATTATAAGCTTGTTAATTCTCATCCGCTGACTCATATTTGGACATAACGCGAGATGGGAATTTTCTTCCGCACTTTATCTTGTCTTGTCTTCATTGGGAGCCCAATTTCCCATCTGCCCAAGCAAGCTAATAATAATAATAATAAAAATGCTTTATTGTACACCATAGAACATTACAAATAGTAATAAAAAAAAAGAAACTTAGACATTAGAAGTACAATGGGCGGTCTTATCGCTATAAAGCGATCTCTTCCAGACAACCTTAGGATGGAAAGAGTATTTAATAGCTAACGAGTGGTTGGGAGTGTACTAAAAGCTAATAGTAGATATTAATCAAAAGGAATAAAATAATAAAAAAATATATAATTTACCTTCTTACTATATATACTAAATAATAACTGTGAATACAGACTAATATATATATAGGTAAATAGGTAATATAAGGTAATAGGTAAAATAAGGTAATTTACTCATGAAGGAACTTACATCGTTATATGTAAATAAAAAGGGTCAATGAACTTGAACAATGGGAACAGGATAGTGTACCTAATGCATTTTATGAAGTACTGAAATTTCTACACAACAATGTACTAAAATGATTTAAATTAAATTAAATAATTACGTAAATGGACACAAATATTTACACAAGTTTTAACAAACTTCGTGAGATGAAAAACTTATACAGTCTCATAGTTTATATAGTAGAAACTATGAGACTTAATCATAAAATCAAAATACAGTGTGGCCTACTGAAAATAGCTAGCAGTAAAGTGAAAACAGACATAAGAAACGAAGAGTGTGCACATGAGTCTGTGATCATTTTGACAATCAAAATTCTTTTTACGCGATTGATTGACATTGCCAAAAGAATCAGTACCATTGCGCATAACATAAAAAAATAATTTAAAACTATTAATAAAAGCTTTAAACGATAATATTATGTACAATGCTACTGAAACCTATGAAATAAACGATCCAATAGTAACTTGAGCATTCTATACATATTTATAAGTCAAAGTCAAAAACTTTATTTCCATAGAATTCATAAAGAAATGGCTTGGAAACGTCAATATTCAAAACAAGGTCACGCGTACTTATCGATAAGTTTGATGCCTGTTCAAACCCTATCCGACCCTCCATGGGGAAGAACAGACAAGAAACCCCTAATGGAGGGAAAATATAGTTGTCTATTTAAATCGCGTATAGTCTATTAACCACAGACTATTCGATTCAGCTAAACTGAAGTGTATTCAGTTGGTCTGATGGGAAGCCACAAATAAACGTTTATTGTCGATCAATGTAAATATGATCTCGAGTATCAAAGCACTGGTCAACTTTGAAGATTCTACGACTAATATTGATCGTGTTACAAGCTTTCGAATCCGTATGGTGAAAGGATTAAAGTGTGCTTTAGTTATTATTTTACGATTAGAAAGGCTCCTATCGTACTAGTTGGCACATTTGTTCAAATTTTTTAACCTTCGTCGTTTTGAGAACGTGGTATTGCGCACATAAATTTATCAAGTAAAAACTGATTGTTGCTTATAAGTTTTGAAACAGCGACATCCAGGCTTAAACTCGGGGTCTGTACTGCCATTCTCTTAAAAGGTCTAAAAAGCATAGACAAACAGAGGTACTAATATAAAACATAGACAAGACTAAATGGCTCTAATATTTCATTCAGCAAGAATATATGGTGAGGATTTTGTGATGCGGGTTCAACCTGTGTGCTTCATTTGCGTCGAATTACAATCAACTTGCATTTACACTACCGTTCAATCCCCTAAGTGCTCGTCCTATGTCCGACGTGCGTCGTGACGGTGTAAATGTGTCGCGAATCTCACACACCATACATAGTAATAATTATATGTGGATAGTTGGGGGTATTTCAGCTTGACTCGGGGGTTGAACGATAGTGTAAATGCAGTTTCAAAGGTTAACAGGAATCTGACAGTCCATCAAACAAATAATATTTGCTTTGGCAGTCTGTCACATTCAACCAGTATGATGCAGGGTACGAAGGGGGTACGCATCTAGTTATTTATCTCTTAAACGTAATAAAAAAGAAACCCTAACATACATAAAATGTTTAAAGAAAGCAAGAAAATAGAACTAGTTAAAAGGATTATATTGACATGCCAACTGAATGATAAAGTAGTCCTTCAAACTATTATTAGCCACGCAGGAGCAACTAGACTATACAATCATAAACTAGTTAAGTCTGTGTAATGTGAAATCGTTATTTATTTCTAAATTATTGACCTCAAATAAATAGTCAAGGCACTTACCATTACTGGATAATAAACGTTACGAAATAGTCGAAAGTCAAGACAAGCTTCATTTCATATTAAGATCAATTCTATCTCGAACGGTGCCTTCCCATTTAAATTTGTAACTGGCCATTGTCCAAATGTTAACGCGTCATTGTCGTGTCACCGTTTTAAAAAAAGGTTTTAGGCAGCCAGTATTTAAATGGTGGTTACAGCCGACGAAACACATGTCGATTGTTCTACTGTTAAAAAACATGTTGTTTGTTTTGCTGATATTATCTGTGGGCCGTTTATTATGATAGGACACTTCCTGTTCGATATTCAAATGGTGCACTTTAAATGTTATCTGTGGTGACAAATGGGCATAGACTAAACTACACGATCGCCTCATGATGGAACGTATGTTAATAATAATTTTCTGCGTAAAATTATAACATTTTAGCTGCGGTATTTTAAAATTTATATTATTTCACGTAAAATATAAAAGGCAATATTGATTCCATAGTCTTATTATTAGGATTCCCTATCTTTGAGGACTATGTCTCCGTTTGCTTAAGTTTAGTTAAACATGCATAGATATTATCTAAACAATATACAAACGAGAATTATATATTTCTTTTTATATATTTAGCTTATAGCTATTAGCTTCACGGTATTAAGGATAGTTAGTCATTGATCAAAAAAATATTATATCAGCTGTTTTTATATGTTAGTGTCTAGCGAGTAAATATTTGAATCCGGGTGTAACCTAGTGTCAGTTTTATACAATTCTGTTAGTTGACCGTAATCTTTACAAATATTTTTTCTATATTTCACGCATAGCTACACCGCCCTAAGCACAGCTTTTACTATGGGAACCAGCTAACCGATTGACTTAATACTAGTTTTAAGTTCATACATTCAATACATACCTATTCACAGCCCAACACAGAACGAACATCCACACAAATGATTGCCCTGGGCGGGAATCGAACCCACATCTAGTAGGCAAAGTTACTATTTACTGAACTGCGAGGCCAGTAATTTTTTCCTGACAAGCCGACGGACACAAGAAAGCTTTCTTCGGTTAGCTATAATGGATGTTAAATATATTTTTCTACTGTTATATTTCCGCACGAAACATGCTAAAATCGCTCGAAAACTTCGCCAAAAAACGGCATTTCGCATTCACCAACCAGTCGCCGCATCTCCGCTGTGAAAAGTTGCGCTTTGAGTGCGGCGAAATTTCAACAGGGGCTGGATCTTTCAGCTACTTTTAACTAAATTGAAGTTGCGGTGAAAGAGTGCAGCCCAACGTTAACCCCAAATGCGCGTGATGTCTGTCCGTTTGTAAGTATGTTTACGTGAGTGGATTGCATCCGTCATGTATTCAATGGTCCGGCCGTTTTCGAGGACGTTAGCGATGTCGCAGTCGATCGGAATGATAAGTATTTGCGGTTGGTGACTCTTGATTTGCGGTTGAGCGAGCTGTTTTCCTTATCGTAAAATTAAACATGTGGTTTTAATGTTTATTTCACAGATTTTTATAAAATAGATGTTAAAAAATTACCTATATACGCTACCTAACCAAATAGTGAAAACTAACTCAATAAAATGAAAAGGCTGCCAGCGATTCTGTTACGTACGAGATATTTGACTGGTCTCACAGCTCAGTTGGTAGTTACCGTGCCTTCTATGCTGTAGATCGTGGGTTCGATTCCCATTTTTTTTTCAGCCCCGATTTAGCCATCTGCTAGTAATAAGAATAGAATTATATTTATTTGCAACACGATAACAGAAAATACGTAGATATAAGGTAACATAATAAAAAGTATATGATTAATTACAAGAAACTACAAAAAAAAAGCTGTGTCGCAAAAAGGCCTTAACTGAGCATTATGCTGGTCAGAAGCCAGCGCAGCCAGCCCGTCTCCGTTAGAACTTTTTTGGTGACATCACAATCAGACAAACCAAGTATAAGATACAAAAAAGAATGAAGACAAAAAGTGAGACGGAAGTGGTAAAAATCACATTTTTGTCATTTCTAGTACGACAACTTATAATTAATGACAAAACCTTTACTTTAAGTTAGCAAAATAACATTCAAGATCGAAAATTATCTAAGGGTAAGGGAAAATAAATTCATGAATTGTCCTCTATTGGTCTTTATATCCATTCTCCATGACGACGGATAAGGTTATCTTTATTAAGGGAAATTATCAGTGAAATAAGTGACACATTTACAAAATTATAAGCTTTAAACTTGGCTAAATATAAAATGCCAAAGACTACAACTATTTCGAACTATGAAGCCTACCCATCAATGTTGTCGTGCTTCGTGTGAGAGCGTGGTCGTCTAGCGGTACTGACCACCGAGTTTCAATCCGGAGGTCGCCGGTTCAAATCCCGACGTGCACCTATGAGTTTTTCGATTGAAAGATTTATGTGTGCAATTCCACGTTCTCAAAACGGTGAAGGAAAACATCGTGAGGAAACCGACATGTCCTAGAACTAAAATTCGAAGACATGTGTCGAGTGCACGAAAGGAGCCTTTTTGAGCAGCACTTACAATCCTTTCACCACACTGATTCGACAGAACCGGTGACTTGAAGAAGAAGAACGTCGTTTTATTTATCATGAGGTGGGACTCGACACAAGTACCCCTAGTATAATTGTTTGCACACAGACCTTTATAAGTAGAGGAAAGATCGATGTCGGAACTCTACTACTAACTTGAAAATGCGATGGGCTGTAACAAGAGGTCCTATAAATATACTTATCGTAACTTATGAATAAAATATTATGTTCAAGTAAATATACTTTTTTCACATAATATTTACAAAATACAATGAAATCAATCAGGCATCTATAGACCGTACCAACAATCTATAGATAGCTTAAGGCCATGTGTTCCCGGTTTTGCCTGTTTTAGAATTTCATTTTTGATAGGCAAATTATAACATTTAAAAACTGAAATAAATATATATTTAGGATACATTCTTTCTCTTTACCATGTACCCGTTCAATACACGATGCAATACAATTTTCTCGATAGAACAAAATACTGAAGTAACTTCGATTTGCAGTTTTTTTTACAAGTAAATTTCATTGTAAACGAGTACTATAATACTCCATATTTTATAAATAATATCAATTTATTGGTAATTCATTTTAGAATCGATTCTACCCGATCGTTTTTTCATTGAACTTATATTATTTTTTTATCGATTATTTCAAGTAAATTTCGATCCACGCGTGATCACGCGTCGCTTCCCAGTGTCCCGCGGGACGTTACCGAGGAGAGACCTGTGCCAAATTTTTGCGCGCGCGCTTCGCTTCTGTTCCGTAAATGATAATAATTCGAACTAAAATAATATTGCACTAATAAATACCATAGTTTAGATTTTGTTTTTTTATTTCTCATTGTGTAAATAGTTTGTAATTTATAATAGTAAAGACAATTTGCCGCAAATCGCACGGCTCGCTTTGCGGCAATCGCGGGCAACTCTTGGTAGCGTTAAATGCCTATTTCGCTTGGTCTACCCGCCCTTAACTGATCCAATTCGCTGCCAGGTGAAATTGTGCCTAAGACACTGGTAGAAATAAAAACATAATAAATAAAAGTCTGAATTTAACTGGTTAATCTATTGTTTGATCTATTAGATAAGATAACATCTAACTCAAACAAGTCTTTAAATAATAATTGTTTGTTAAATTACATTAGAAAAATAGATTTAAATAGATAGAAAAATAGATTTTTAGAGAAATTAATTAGAAAAATAAAAACGTCTTTCTTTTCAACTGTAAAAATTCAATATTAATCAGTGTGGCATAAAATATAAGACTCTTATATTAAGCCATTTCATAAAGAAGATCGTGCAAAAAGTTTTTATTACCATTAATGTGCATATCGCTGAAACTTTGGATCGATTTTACCCTATGATTGTATTTCCCGTACTGACTAAAATGTCTAATTTGGAGGAACTAATTTCAATAGACACGTCACTGCCATTGCCAGACGGGACTGCCAATTGTGTTAATATAATAGAATTTTATAGAATAGACTACGCTAAAGTGTTCAATATAGCCTGAAATGAGTTTCTATAAGTCCCACACGTAATTGTTTCTGGTTGGATAAGCATAGTTATCATTAATTTCAATAATTTTGTTCCGCTTGCAATACGTATTAGGTAATTAGGTATCTTTGTGTACAATTGTGTAACAGTTGTAGCGATTTTAAGGCACTCTGTATTTTTATCTGAGTACTATCAGGAGTTCTTCTGAAAGTTTGTACTAATTTTCTAAACTACCGTTTAAAATAATTTACGCCACCTTAACTACCGGCCCGAACTTGTTGATGATTTCGTTGGTATAAAATTTGTCCTAGCTGTCAGGTTATTGAGAAATCTATTACTGGAAAAAAGTAGCAGAGTTATTCGTGAGAAAACAATGACGGCGACGAACTGACTCCTTGTCACATCTACGTTCCCACATTTGTGTTGCCCACAAGGTGAAAAGTGGCTCACTGAAGTTCTACCTAACCTTTTAGGGATAAATGTGTGAATAAATGTATTTATGTACATTTTATTAATTAACTTTAAAAAGGCATATAATAAATCCAGAAATATGTGTTATCTTTACGATAATTAACTATTTAAACATTAAAACATGATTCCAACGTGGCACGGGTCGCTTTGCGGTAAAATGAATTCTGCTTAGTACAGAGCTAAGGTTGTCGCGTCTTCTGTAAGCCTTTGAAACGGCTTGTGGCCGCCACAGGTCAGGTTTAATGTCTCGTGTGGTTGTAATTTCACTGATATTGCCAGAGGAGATACGCCGGAGTTAATTTCCCTGGGCCGTGTGGTAATGTCTCGGTTTCCGAGAAAGCTAAAGACCTATCATGGCTGTGTGGGAATTAAACATTTGAAACGTGGGGCTTATGAGGTTGTACTTAGTTATGATTTGGAAATGTTAACATATGGTCATTTTCTTTTACATTTCCACTGATTTTCGAATAAAAGCCATCGCTATTTTGCATCCGCTTTCTTCAACTTAATTTATTGGGGAAGAAACACATACATTTCTGATAAAGTATTCAGTTCTAAACTTGATTATTATTATTATTATGCCAAGTTATTCCATAATATGTTTTTAATTTAACTCGATGACACAATTATTCTTCCTGCTACTACTAATCGTGTCTAGAAGATGCCATCCCTTGTCAAGGGTTGTTTGTCGCTTGCAGCTAATTGACAGTTTTAAGTCGCGGAAAATTCCTGCCTTTAACCATTAAATATTTGCAATTATCTAAAAATAAAGTGTCAGTTAAATTGTTATCATTACCACTGGTAAGGCTGCGAGACAACCCTTGGCAAGGGTTGTCTCGTTTGCACCGTACAGCTAATTGACAGCTACACTCAGTGGGCGACGCGAACCACATTCCTAGTGGCATTATAGATTTGTTCAAGCTATTTATGGTCTGCGTGAAAAGTTTATTATCTATACAAATAAATAAAATTGGAGCGTCTGTTTGTAATATTAAAGTAACCGCTTTTTACTAAGTGCATATGACATACACGGTACATATACCAAAACTTTTTTTTTTCAATTTTTGTCGGTCTGTTTGTTCCGGCTAATCTCTGAAATGGCTGGACCGATTTTGACGAGACTTTCACTGGCAGATAACTGATGTAACAAGGAGTAACTTAGGCCACTTTTCCTACGGGTAAAATAGGGGTGCGTGATAAAACCGAATTCCACGCGGACGAAGTCGCGGGCAACAGCTAGTTTTACATATAAATAGATAGACATTTTCACCACTTATTCCTGCTAGCGCCTAACTCAAAATAATCACCAAATCAGCAACGGATTTTTTTCTAATACTAATGATACCGTTAACAATAGATATTCATTTCAAAGTAATGTAAAACAAAGTATGCTGTGATAACATGTGTTAAACAGCGCCCTTTGTTAGATAACGTCCGTATCCGTGACAAGTTTCAAATTTAATTCTTTATTATTAGCATAAAAGTATGAGTAAGAGGGGATTGTGGCAACAGCCGGGGAAAGGCACAGTGACGCTGACGGTTTGAGCCCATGAGACTGCGAAATTAGTAAAGCCATGTTCCCCCCTACCTCCCACACAAGGTGGCGTTAAAGCACCCCGCATGTGAGCTACAAGCCATCACTTGAACGTAAGACATGCTAAGGTAAAATTATATAGGGTGACAAATATTTTTTCCTCGTGTGACAGTTGACATGGTAATAAAGGATTTATTGTTGAAGCTAATAGAAGAGAAAGGAAGAAGAAAACATTTTTTTCCGACTCTACTTAGAATAGATGAAGGGTTGGAAGATGATGAACATTTTTTGTAGTGTGAAAAATTAGGTAGCATAAAGTCACAGTTAGGTTACTAATTATCACATATCATGTGACGTACTTTTTTTTTATGTTATGTAGTTACGGAACGAGCTGACGGCCCACCTGGTGGTAAGTGGTAACCTCGGCCTATAACAACCGATGCGACTTGGGTCCTCCCCTACTAGGTATGACAATATCCAAGTCGCATCGTATGCGCTCGGAACAAGAGACGTGTAGGTGGAATATCTCATGTGCCTGTAATTTCACCGGCAACCACACCTTTCAAACCGGAACACAGTAACGCGAACGCGTTACTGTTTGGCGGCAGAAATGGGCACGGTGGCAGTACTTCCCCGGACGAACTTGGCGAGTTCTACTGCTCTTAAACTTACTTAACGATATATAAGTGTGATACACCTTTACAATATTTTATTAATTGTTATGATTATTGGTAGAATCATTCAACAAAAATGTACAGTATTATTTTCAAAAAATACAGAAGTAACCTCTTTTTCAAATAAGTATTGAACTTTATTGTAAAATTTTTGGGTAGTACAAACCACCCCTTACGTAAAGTACATTAAGGCACACCCTGTATACTGTCTATTTGGCACATCTTCCAGAAATCGTTTCGGAATGCGAGTTAACCGTAAATGTAGCTTTTGTTGATCATATCCAGAGAATTGTGTAATTCTGGTGCCACATACTAATTCGGCGAATTGTTTTGTGAAGACCTTGGTCTCGGTTATATTACGAAACATCGCATTTATCGAAACCTTATACATATTGTTTGTATAAACACAAGTTCTATCTTTTACTTTGCCGTGGGAGGTGCGGCAGTATGTTTGTAGTTTTCCTTCTAATCATTTGTATTACTTATTACGTTTATAGCTTATAATTTTTAGTGTTCATTTTTTTTATTTATTTTATTTTATTCATAAACATGTACATATATCTTTAATGGCACACCCAATGCAAAAAGTACCTTATATTCTAGTCTAGTCTCATATACGTTAATATTAAAATTAGAAATCATTAAATCATGAATCATAATGTGTTAGAAAATTGACTGATTTAGTCAAGTAAAGTAATAGGTTTTACATCTGACTTAAATTTGGGACTAATTTTATTCCAAAGCCTAAAGATGCACCATGGCTTCACGGCCAAAGCCTTCGCAGTAAGTTCACCGTCTTATCTGAGAGCATGTATAATTAAATGCCCTACCTACCTCCATTAAAATACTAACTTTTGCATATAACAAGACCTTGAATATCCAACTACAAACCCAATTTAATACAAAAAAATATGTGAGTGTGAGTACTTAAAAGTAGCTCAGTTATGCTTATCCATGGAACCGTAACTGAGCTACCGATCTCAGTATTTCTGCCTGCTAAGTTAGGGGTTTTGGGTTCGATCCTGGACGGGAGCATAAATTTCAAATAATGGTTGTATGTTTATTTGTGTACGTTACCTCACTCTTATCTTTGTCACCTGCATAAAAAGAACCTTTAGTATTCATAGTTAATTTTTTTTTTAAACACAAAATTTTGAAAATAAGTCGGTAGTATTAGTATGAAATTTAAATTAGGAATAAGCTATATTAGGATAATAAACGTTTTTGTAACTTGGCCGTTTTCCATTAGAGGTAATAATATTCGTCTAGACCAGAATTTGAATAAAACATTCAGTTATTACTTAGTAATCATATTATAATGCTTTAGAAAGTTCTTATATTACTTATATTACATAGTTTTTGCTGTCTTCGCGGTTCGCTCGTTTTTATTTTAACGATAGAGGTATTTTCTGACCTTCGCGACACCAGCCTGCCAGTGTTATACTAAATATAATGTATATTAATGGACATAAGAGAACTACTTTTTAAAAAATTATGAAGTCTTTATCTTTTATACAACTTAAGAAGCAGGTAGATAAACTTGATAGAACTGCCGCCATGCTTACTTCTGTCCCCATGAAGCGTGAGGGTAAACCCCTAAAACAATTTACGTTTGTTGGCACTGCCAATAACAATAACATTTATCAAATTACGTGCGACGACGCATATACTGCTTCGTATTCTGTGAATGAATAACAAAATTGACAGACACTGGAATAAACGAACGTAGAACGGCTTGAATCTGAATAATTTTAGGAAGTTCCGCTCGGCTGGCCGGCTGTAATCGATAGCGTCTCGTCTGACGAAGTCAACTGATACGAATACAGCGGCACTTAGGCCCTGTCGGGTCTATTTTTATCAGTCGCTACATATTTAATATTATCTATTTTGCCTCTGTATTTGACAAAGCATTTTTTTTAATTTCATACAATTACGGAACGAGCCGACGGCCCACCTGGTGTTAAGTGGTAACCTCGGCCCATAACAACCGATGCGACTTCAGTCCTCCCCTACTAGGTACGACAAGACCCAAGTCACATCGTATGCGCTCGTAACTGAGACGTGTAGGTGGAATGTCTCATGTGCCTGTAACTTCACCGGCAACCACACCTTTCAAACCGGAACACAGTAACGCGAATGCGTTACCGCTTGGCGGCGGAAATGGGCATGGTGGCAGTACTTCCCCGGACGAACTTAAAAGCATTTCTCTTATCATTCGTTTTTAACCATAAGCGAGGTTTTGTAAAACTTACGAACGATTCTAAATCCCAATATATTTCAAAGAATGCAACCAAACTACACGTTCTTTGAGATTCAAACACAGTCCCGTTCATTCAACCAAAAATAACTGAAGCCACCATCTTTAACTTAATACGTTTCTGTGTTGGTTTGCAAAAGGCTCGGCTGTTCGCGTGCGGGTACGTGTTTGCATCGGTAATTTGTTTGGCGGCGGTACACGACTGACTACATTAATGGATCTGAATCCAGCACGCGACCACACAATTCAGACGTGCCACTCACTTTGCAGGCAGTGCCAACGCGACGGTGACTGCCTCTTGGTGAAATCTTTCTATTTTATGTGAGATTTGAATTACATTTTGCTGGGATGGTACTTTCTTTCGCAGATGTATTTATGGGAGCTAGTTTTTCGTACGACTCATTATCAGTGTTAGGTATACCTATGGGGTGATTGTCGGCATATTTCAAGTTACGGCAATTGCTCCTCCAAATGAGCTGAATTGCCATTTCTGTGCTTATTGCTGCTACGTGCTATATGCTAAACTGCAAACAGAGACACAATTATGTTTCCCTGGTAGGAGTGTTTTCACAAATACCAATATCTTTAAAAAAAAGTGTTACTACGTACGAAGTTTAACTTATAAACTTGCGCATTTATGACAACTAGATAAATATTATGAAGTTACATTTACCGCCAATACCCAGCCCAGTTTACAGTACTCAGGAAGTAGCTATATTGACAGCATGCCCAACTTTGGGTACCTAGGGGTAGTTGGATAAAAAGCGGTAATTTGTCAGCGAAAAGCAGTAACATTTTATATTTTAGTGGTATCTGAATATCTAAGTTGCACGCGATTTAAAAGTTTTCCTAGTGTTGTATTTTTCACATAATATGAACGATGATTTAGTAGCAATAGAACTAATGCCACGTTAGTCCGTGGAAGTAATGCCACCATACCCATTTCTGCTGCCAAGGAATAATGCATTCGCGTAACTGTGTTCGGGTTTGAGACATTGCCGGTGAAATTACAGACACCTAAGACATTCCATCTTAATCTCTGAGTCGCAGGCACACACGATGCTACTTGGGTCTTCTTGTAACTAAGTACAGGAGGACCCTAGTCATATAGTTAGTTATGGGCAGAGGTTTAACACCAGGCTATTTAACACTAGGTGGGCCATCTGCTCGTTCCGTAACTTAACATAATACCCAGCAGATATAAGTAATTACCATAATTCCAATGAGTCAATACAATATTTCACATGATCGCCCGTTGCCAGATTTAAGCCTGGGATTGCGACAAAAATTACGAGCATGGTACGTTTATAATTAAAGTGTATTGGTTATTTTAAGAACAGGAGAATACCTAAAGAAACTCGGAAAAATGAGGTATTCTTGGGAGAGAAATGGCAGCTATGAGCTCAGCACGTGCCATGTCTATATTCTCACAGTTATGTAATACACAGTGCTTTAGTGTATAGTCACATTCCTAACCCTTGCTTGAATAAATGGCATGAATAATCACACGACATCCATGATCCGATAACATTTGATTATTTAAGCTCACAACACAAAGCTTGCCTCGTCCCGGCAATGAACCTGTTACAGGCAGAGTAACTACCGACTTAGCCACGGCGTTACAACAGAAATACATGAAAATGTCGCTTTTACTAGTCCAGGTTTCGAACGTACGTGACGGAAATCAAAATTTATGCCGTGCCACTGACGGGCGACGAAGGCCGTAATCCTCAAATCCGGTACTAAAAATGGATGCTATTTTGAAATTCCGGATTTTGAACCCAGAATAAACTTGCTGTTTGTTTGACAACGTGATTAGCTCGTGATGAAAGAGTTAACGTGGTATAAAGAAAATTTGACCTTGTGGTTTAAATCAGTTGTCTCCTGAAACTGTTTTTAGTAGCAGTATAACTTATGCCAAGTTCACAGTCAAAGTCAAAGTCAAAAACATTATAACATAGAAATTATAAATAAATCGCTGGGAAAAGTCAGTAATAAGTATTCATAACTTATGTTACGAATACTAAGTACTAAGGTACTAAGGTAAGTAAAGTACGCATGACCTTATGGTCGTGCGTACTTACCTCTAAATTAACACACTACCCCAGTACTATGAATAAATTAAATAAACAATATTAATAAGTGTGAATAAATGTCTTCTTTCTTTCTTTCTTGCTTGCTGGGCAAAGTCCTCCCCCAGATCACTTCACTGATGTTTCCAACCCGCCATCAATGTCTAGACCCACTCAGTTCTCACATACACTAATTAAATAAAAATAATTGGATTAAGGTAATCTCAATTACAAAAATTATAGCCTTTCTTCTCATATTTAAACTCAAATCATTATAAGAGAGCCTCGGCTTTCAAGTAATAACACCTAATAACCGCATAAAGAATATAAATGAGATTTAAGATTACAAAATAGCATTTTACCCTGAGCTACTTTATTCTTCTGCATGAAAAGCGACCTATTCTCTTCCACAAAATACAACTCTACGCTCCAATAGCTCCATATTTCACGATTTTCCTTCAACATTTTCAAATTGTTTGGCTCCCGACCCGAGGTAAAAATATCTTTTCAAACTATGACATGATATAAAGCTACGGATAAGCATGTACCTAGTCTTGTAAAATTGTACGAAGATCCCAATTCTGCCATGAATGCTTAGGCGTTGTGCTTTCTACAAATGTCGAGTTCTAATTCGGATAGTTTCATATACCATTTATATATAAAATAGTATATGAAACGGTATTTTATACATAAAGAATACATATAGATTTAAAATTCTTATAAAGCTTACGTTTGTATTGGGGCAAATCGCTAAGGGGTGTTCGTTTCGCATTGACTTTCATTCCTTTTCCTCGAAGAGATTCGATTGATTATATCATACGAGGATTCAAAAAACGAACATTTCCTTTTTTTTAATATTTAAATGCCTTTGTAATGTGTATTTCATGGTAACGTATTTTCAAAAGTACCTATATCTTAACGTGTGTAAATGAAAAAAGTTTAAGTAATTTAGTCAAATAAAAAAATTATAAGGAAATAATAAATTTACAGAACTCTATAACGTTAATATGTGAGTGATATATTCTATGTTGTATAGTATTCGAATAAACGAAGATCAAACATTGCAATTTGAATGTCAGAATGGTGACAGAAAACCTTTTACTAATGAAAGTTATATATTTAGAAAAACCAGATTGGGCTTTATTTTCCAAGTGAAAAAACTCAATTTCGCTTGAATGCGTAATACATTGAAATGTAAATATAGTAATTAATGAACTTACTATGTTTGACACCTGTTCAGTTCAGACGCTACCAAACTCTGCATGGGGACGAACACACAAGAAAAAATAACATTCCTATTTTCTCAGGCAAACTAATAAGTAGTACAGAATACACGTAGAATGTTTATAAAAACCTTAATATTTTTTGCCATCATAGCCCGTTATACCACTTTGGCTACAGCGAATAAAATTTTCCGTCAGCCCTATAAATAAATCCTACTCAGCTGTGAATTTACAATCAAGTATAAATTACGAGCCCTATACGGGTTATCTTCGCGTCGTGGGGACATGCCGTGCCTAGCCAATTAACCGGGCTTACCTTGGGCACAAAGAATGACTGGTTAGCTTCTGTCACACTAAGCTACGTTCGCCGAGTGTCCATTTCAAGTGGGCTCGGGATATTTGCACGGCTTTCAACAATTAAAGAAGGTAATAAGAAAAGGGTATTTTACCTTATTTCTTTAATAGTACAAACTTTATTTGCAGAATAATTTTAACTCTCAGCATTGTCCAGAAATATGTTAAAACTGTTAAGGTATATAAAAAGCGGTGGACATTTTCGAATAATTATTATGCTTTGTTTAAATTAATATGACTTGTTGACCTGCAAAAGTCATAATTATTGCTTACTTTTCAATCGACTTCAAAATGAGGAGGTCATCAATTCAGTTTTTTTTATGTTTGTTACCTCATATCTCTATCATTTATAAACCGATTTAGAAAATTCCTTTTTTATTTGAAAGGATATACTTTCAGATTGGTCCTATAGAAAATACAAGAAAATCGGTTCAGTAGTTCGGTTTTTAAATCAAAATAACAAAAAAAACACGTTCAAGATAAAGTCGATTTTTTTTCGTTTTGCTGCTTACAATGGATATATACGAAAACACTTTCCCACTATTCATATATGTAAGAATCGTTAAAATTTAAACTTGTTATAAAGTTTTACCAAGACCAAAACTTTGTATCCTTAGGAAATTCGTCATTAAAACTATACATGAAACAGTTTCATGACTCAGTTTTGATCCGCTGATACAATTTGTGAGACTACCACTGTTTGAGAATGAAAAGTGGTATGTGACATGGGAAGGAACAGCGTCACGTGATCTCCACCGAAGATTAAGCACGTTTTGCGCCCTCACTATTCGAAGAAGACAAGGTCGTCCCTTCAAACAAAGTTCACATGTTAAGGTAAAGTCAGACATTCGAGTCACTTTTGGCAATAAAACCCTGCCATACTGTGAGAACACGTCACCACCCATTACCCGTTTAACAACAGGACTGAGTTATCTGGTTCACCTGTAAGCTTTTCAATCAGCGACAACCACGCAACATTATGCATTATGACATTGTGAGTTTTTGGAACTACATATAACATTGGAAACTCTTTGGTCGAACAATCCCACCCCGTTGCAAATTTTTTAACTTTTCTTTTAATCTAAGGTTCACACCCTCAGCTGCAACTTAGTTAAAGCACTTGAACAAAAATAATTATTGTAATATTTTACACGCCTCATAAAATGTTATGAATGGCTCTGAAAACACTAAAACTGGGCCTAATAAAACCATCAGCCGTGGCTTCGTAAGTCAGTTGTCGTGTCGTCGACACGGAACCGCCACCCTACATAAATCCATCAACCGGACTGGACTTTTACAGTCATTGTTACTACTCCCTTCCGGCCACTATCCTTACTGTTTGAACAATATTTTATACTCACATAAAATTATAATTGGAGTTAGCTTGTTACGCCCACACCCACATACTTGCAGACATGTTCGTTTTCTAGAAAAATCGTTTTTAAATCAGATTTGCGTTATGAGCCGATAAAGCCTAAGCCAAAATCGTAAATGTTAAGTTCTTTAAACACATATCATGTTCTAAACACAACAAAATAAATGATGACCCCAAATCATATCTAGTAGGTACCATAAAACAATTGTAAAAGTCACAACCATAAAGGTAACGCATAAGGGCAGCCCTTCCAAGCATAATGTACCAAACCGTAATTAAACAGAACTAATACTATTATTAAAATCCATACTGCCCAAAAATAGCGCAGTCAAAATATTAATTTAATTTCAGGAAGTCCCAACTCACAGATAAGTGGTCTATGCCAACTTTGTCGTTCCGACCCACCTGAAGTCATTATTTATTCAAGAGAAACCTCGGTATTGCGGTATCTCACGTAAGGGAACTTCACACTATCGTTTAATGGGTGTGACTGTAGCAAGCCAGACTATTTTTACTCGAATTTTAAGTGAAAAGTTGAAGGGAAATTTTCTGTGATAAAAAATACAGCTGAGGTAATGTGTTTGTTTTTAAACAGTGGAGTGTCACGCGAGTGTAATCTTTAAAATAATTAGTAATAATATTGTAAGTTTGTTTAGAATAAAATATATATGACAATGTAAAATAATTCAACTTTTTGTTGTGGTGTCATTTTTAATCCAGCAACTAGTACCTAGTACATGTTTTTAAGCTCATCACAAAGTTATCAAACGCTTTGTTAAGTTTTCTCTTTGTATTTAACCCAAGCAATACACTTTATTGGTTGGCAGTTTTTACACTGTAAACACGCAATACATGTTATACAGTGTCAATAACATTTAACGTACCGAAAAAGAATTTCAAATAACCGTGGAATAAAAAGCGCAGAGTATAAAATTTCATAGGCTCTCGCCACGGTTTTTAAGCGCACTCGAAGTGTAAACAAGAATGGATATGTATTAAACTTTGTTAAGTAAAATGTCTTAGAGTATAAAGTTTAAGCGAAAAACGTTTTTATAAAAGACACAGCTAGAAAGACGAAAGAAGCATTTTGTAGCGACCTTACAGAAATGGGTTGTACCCGATATATTATACTATAGTATAGTAGTAATACCTACAGCTACACAGCTAGAATTACATCTACAGGTATAACCAATACGATGTTATGGCTGTCTGTTGTTAAAAATTTATGAGAATATAGGCGACGTAAAAATGTTTCAATTATGGGCACATCATAATATGTAGCACAGTGATTATATGATATTTATCTTAACATTCGGTCTTTTCATTCAAAACGGCTGTCTGTATCTTGATATATTCACCTTCGATGCCTAAGTACAATATCTAAATAGCATAGAACTACTATACGTTATTCATAGAAATGGCACTAGCAAGACTAAATAGCAATAAAACACACCACTTTAATTCCTTTCAAAATATAATTCACACGTCTCAAAACACACGACCTAAAATATTACCAGCCAAAGTTTTGCCCTAAATATATTCCATTTTGAGGAAAGCTCAGGCTGATATTTCAAAAGCTAAGTTGTGACGATTACTCAGCGGGATATAGCCATAATGTACAATTCTGTAAGTGCGACCTTCCACTGAAATCCATTAATGTAGCGAACTGTGACGTAACAACGAGTACTTTCTTGAATACCATTTTGTCAAAATGCTAACAATGTTAAGCTCAACTACGACGTCTTGTCAATTTGTTTTTTTTTCTGTATTTTCAGCAATTATAATATTTTTGACAATGTACGACCTAAAGATTTTGTTCCTGAATGTTGAGTTAGGCGTTGTCTGATAGGGCGTAAAAATTTTTAGTCTTACTATCCTAAGGGATTGAAATGGGGTTATTGTCATGAACTGAAATAACCCTTTAAATTACCACTATAAGTATTTCAGAAGTTCGCGTATAATCAAATATCATTTATAAGTAAGAAACCGGCCAAGTACGAATTATTCAGTTATACTCAGTTCAGGATCCTTACATCTAGTCCGACTCACTTTTGGCAGGTTTTTATTATTTATTTTTACTTTACAGTACACGCTATGATAACTGAAAATTTGCTCTTGCATCTTTTACCGTTTAAACGATAATAGCAGTTTTGCTATTACAAAAGAAGTCAGAAATAAGGTTTCTTCTTCACTGTTTTTATTTTATAAATTATTATGTGTTATGAAATCCGCCTAGTATCACATTTTCTGTGTCTTTCATCCGGCTGTCAATTGTGGTTCAAAAGATATAGATATTAAGAAAACTTTAAGTCAGGACACACAGTTTCGATATGGGAAAAATATTTGTTTTTTGCACTACTAATCGAATCTTCGAATATATCTAACATTCTTATATTTTCCACTTAAATTTTGGAAGACTACAGACCTACCTAGGCCTATGACAGATGGACAGATTTATATGATACACAGACACCGGTGAAATTAATAATTCTTCATATCATATCTAGGTATTTTAGTTGCTAAGAAGTTGTTCACTCAAATTGCTGTGTTCCGGTTTCAAGGGTAATAGGTGCCGGTGACAATGTCACGGGCACATGAGCCATTACTTTTTCATATAATTATCATGAGTTTTTGTTTATACATTGTATATATACATACATGTATAAAGTGTAGTGGAAGGCATATTGTATTCTTGTTATATATATGTTATAGGAAAATTCTTCATTTTAAAATCAAAAAAATCATATGCTTGTTTGAACATTTTAGTCTCCAAAATGAACTTGTGCTATTTTTTGATGTATTAAAAATAGATATAAATAAAATCATTCAGTAAGTATATATAGAGTATATAGGTAGTACCTACTTAACTAGAAACTCATTATCCACGCCAATGTAACCGCGAGAGCCGAATACAACCACAAAATGGATCCACGCAACCATTCTGTCTCAGGCGTGACTAACAATGGTTTTTTAAGTTCCCTTCTCGGACTAAATACATCCATTGTGATGCAACTTGAGCCGCTAAATCTTGACTCAGTCACACAGTTAAAAAATAATATTGGATTTTCTCTATTTATGACTATAAATTACTATAAAACAGTGGCAAACATGAAACTGGGTCTATTCTAAAACGCGTATTTAAATGTTTACCACAAAATTATTCTGGAAGGTTTTGAACTCTGTTGTCCAACGGCTCAAAGACTTTGTTACGCTACTCGAGCAATGTTAACACGATGTCAACTAATTTTTCAGCAGAGTGAGAAAGTATTTTTAAGACAGATAGTAATGCATTATTGTTCATTCAATTCATTCAATGTCCAAGTAAGCAATGAAAAATCATAACACCATGAAAAAACACGATCAAGGGCAAGAGGACCGACTGTTGTAACTTTGCAACATTCAGTCTGAAGTTGGCAAAAGAATTTATATCAGCTGACTAATGTTATTCTGTTCTAAAATATTGGTTAGCTTGATGTGACGTATGTCAAGCCGTCAAGACACAGTGACTTCATACCACATTCTAACCAACAGTATGAGTGGTGCTCAAGCTATTCCTTTGAGGAGTGTGTCTCGACTCAGTTAAATACGGCAATTATTCAAGCACGGCAACTCTCATTGTGCGTGCCTCGCCTCGCCTTGCTATACCACTTTTATAATGCTCACTAAATTTGTATTTTCATGCTTTGTCATCCCACGTTCATCAGCGTTTTAATACGGACACTTTATAATTCATAAAGCATGCGACATTGATAAGTTAACACACAAATCATTCGCTCCCGATCATAGTTCACCTTTTCAAATCCCAATTTCTCACCGACAAATCAAATAAAAAATAATCTGTCCGAATACGAGACGAAATTTGAAAAGATCTCATTAATAGAATTGGATACGGCCCCGCCGATCGATTCAGGAGATAAAGATTCGTAACCAGAGATACGTTTTCCGTCTTAGACCGCGTTCGTGCCAATATTAAACCGAGATGATTCACAAAAAGAGCACAGAGATCTCAGCGATGTTTATCGCATTAATATAATACGGCATTAAGATTACAATGGGTCGGCTCAAGAGAGGTCCAATATAAGGAGCTCAGAGGCCCCGCGCCGCGCCGCGTGCTTTGTTGTGAAGATAACTTTATGCCTCAGAAGGCGGGGACACAGCGGCCGAGCCTTTCAATAAACCAAATGGCCGTTCTAAAAGAGATGTATTCATCCCGTTGTTCATATCCTTTGTGCAATAATGCAATATTATTCTATGAGATTTCACATTGTATCGCCGCGAACTGTCATGCTTCTCCGTTATGGAACATAATACGTACATTAATTTAGAATTTTAGTCGCCTAAACGCTAGCAAAACGCAAGTACGCAAAAGGTACGCTACGGAGCAAAGCAAGGCACAAGTAGATTGCTATCAAACGCCGCCACCCAGCCAGACAATCGCTGCAATCACAAGTGAGTTAAAGCAGACCAAACCGAGATATTTTAAGCTCATTTCCATCTAATCTATTGATTCACGCACACAGCACTGGCCGGCTTAAATGCTCTTTAGTCAAAATGAAATCCAATTTCGCCCCAGACAAGCCAGAGGCACGACATTAATCATTGTTGGAAGTTAACTCCTTAATTTCTCGTACCTTACAAAATTCAGTTCGAAGTTAGTCTTTATTTAGTCGGTGAGTTCGCACGAGTGAAATTGTACGAGAGGTATGAAAAGATCGAATTTATTACTTCATAAGTCATGAGGGTTAAGCAATAATCGTCACAATGGGCTATAAAGAGTTTATAGGCTGTAAAGTTCGATCCGGTCACACGTACTGCGGTACAAAGTATGTAACTGGCTATTCCTTTAGCCCTTCAATTTTGACGTTTTTATCTGTTACTGAAGATTTTTTCATGTCATATTAGTGACAGAACGAGCTGACGGCCCACCTGATGTTAAGTGGTAACCGCCGCCCATAGACAACAGCAATACGACTCGAGTCCTCTCCAAGTCGCATTGCGTTGCGTCCATCACCCCGAGACGGGGATGTTACGTCTCATGCGCCTGCAATTTCGCCGGCACCCACTCCCACCGGAACACAGAACACGAGTGCATCACTGCTTGGCGGCAGATTACCAGGTGTGGTGGCAGTACTTCTCCGGGCACACTTGGCACAAGTTCTACTGCTACTTTGGGTTGCTCCTTACGCACAACCCGAGGGACACGTGTAGGGATTCAAAGGGTTATCTACGGACGCAAGCAACAAGGCTCCCAAAAAAAAGATATTGACTATTATCGATGACTTTCCTTTAAGATGCGGCTAGGCCCCGCAATCTTTGTCGCGTCATGATCTTTTATTATTGCTATCTAATCATCTTTCTGAAGAGTACCAAACTGTAGACCGGTAAAAACCTTTCTATAAACTTGAATCAGACGCTGGTAAACACAGCCGCTCTCAAATTCCCAAGTAGGTATAATACATAGATGCCTTTGTTGTCTTTAAACTACGAGTACTATTGGCCTGCTTCGACCAGAACATTTACTTTCCACTCGACCTATAATAAGCCTTTTCAAAATTATTCATTCATTGGCTTATAGCGGCATTTGTTGATAAATCATATGCTGATTTATATTACTTTTTAGTTGCCGTGTGTTTTTTAGTTAAGACAAGAACTTTTGTAATTTGATGTTAGAAAAGAAACATGAAAGGACGAAAGGACATAAAGAAGGATCTAATAGCATTAACGACAATAATAATTGTATGGCAGTGTCCTTCCGGGGGGTACTGATCACTAACTCATTCCTAGAGCCAAGCAGCGGTGTAAACGTTTTGCCACGTTCCGGGAAGAAGTATTTATTTAGGGCCTGTGAAATTATCAAAAGATAGAGTTTGTTAGATATTCGATGCGATGTAGGTTGTACAGTATTGGTTAAGGATATAGGCATCATGAGACACATCAGGAAGGCTATTAGCTCGTTTCATCATTTAATCACATAAAAACATAATTTTTTTGACAAATAGATATCAAGAAATAAAGAGACATTCTTAATATTTTATTGATGTGTTTAAATTAAAGTACGAGCTTGAAGATCCTGATATAAAGCGGCAACGCCTGCTAATTACAAAAGCAGTACGACTTGGGTCCTTCCCTATTTGTGTACGGTATGGGAAGACGTCGCATTGTATTGCGCCCGTAACGTGAGGTGAAATATCTCACGTGCCTGTAATTACACCGTCAACTTTCAAAATTTCAATCTGGAACACAGTAACACGTATGCATGCCTACTGCTTGGCGCCAGAAATAGGTATGGTGAATATGGTGGCAGTACCCCGGACGAATATGAAACAAGTTCTTATGGTGATATATGGTGGCAGTACTCCGGACGAATATGAAACAAGTTCTACCTGAAACATAACTCGCCATAGTTGTCTTAATGATTTAATATTAGTGTGCCTAAATCAATTATAATTATTCAAATGTGACTAAGTAAATTGAATAATTCGATTTTCTTGTGACTACTAAAGCCACAGTGACGCCATCAAAGTTTACTTTGACAATTTGTTCAGGTTCCCAAAACCAATTGGAAGTCATTTGACGAAACAAATGCAATAACTTTTGAATTTTGGCAAAGACAATCCTCTCGGATCTTCGAGAAGGGAGGATTTCCGTTCGCATGCGATACGACTTGGATCTTTTCATACTTATGTAGGAGAGGACCCAAGTAGGGTTGGGAGGATTTCCGTTCGCGTGCGATACGGCTTGGGTCTTTTCGTACTTTAGTAGGAGAGGACCCAAGTAGGGTTGGGAGGATTTCCGTTCGCGTGCGATACGGCTTGTGTCTTTTCGTACTTTAGTAGGAGAGGACCCAAGTAGGGTTGGGAGGATTTCCGTTCGCGTGCGATACGGCTTGGGTCTTTTCGTACTTTAGTAGGAGAGGACCCAAGTAGGGTTGGGAGGATTTCCGTTCGCGTGCGATACGACTTGGGTCTTTTCGTACTTTAGTAGGAGAGGACCCAAGTAGGGTTGTTTTTCATTCCATAAAAAAATCACAAAAAAAAACTGTTTCAAGTGAGCTACAATTTCTTTTTCATTAAAACTATAACTGCGTTTAATTTAATTGTGTCGACGCGGCTTTGCTCGTAAACTGTGTGTTAACATGACGATTTAATACTTGATTAAGTTCAAATCAACTATTTCGAGAGAGCAATAAAGTACATTTCTAAACGATGTTTGTAAATGAATAATTATTGACGTGACGCTATAAACGCTTTTACCGTTCGTATCTTTTTAACGTTAAAACATAAAATACCATAGTTTAAGTATAAATTACAGAAGACCACAGACAAATTGTGACGCAATGTTTGTGTTTATTTGAGAGGCGTTACTCTGGACGGGCACCAATCAAACGAACGAAAACAAATGTACAGTAATACTACACCATAATAACAACGAACAGAAATACAATGGTTTTGGAACGAGAAAACTCCTCGAATAATTTAGATTGTATGTAAAATGTAAAAGGATACTTTTATTTTAGGCTGAAATATTTTGATTGACTTGACTGTTGTTTCTATTATCAATTGAATTTATTAAGCTATTGCATAGCTTCTATCGCGGGCCTTGAGCGTGGAGACCGAATCCAGAAATTCCGTAACGAAAAAAACCTAACACCCCCCCACTCCGACCGGCACAGCGGTGATACTTTTTAGTTCCATCTATCGATAAATACCAGAACTTTTAATGACTTTTTGAAATATCACGCGCAATAGCTTTACCGCGGCAGTCTCCGAGTGCCACACGTCTTTTTTTTGTCTTTATAATAATAATAATATTGGTGGACAATTCACACAGCGCCATCTAGCGCCAAACTAAGCATAGCTTGTATCATGGGAACTACATGACTGACAGAATACAAATATACTTTTTTTTTGTAAATACTTACGAATAGTACATATTAACACCCAGACACAGAACAAACATCTATTCATCACACAAATGTTTGTCCTGGGTGGGAATCGAACCTACCTACAGCGCAGAAGGCAGAGTTACTACCAACTGAGCTGTGAGGCCAAATACTTGACAAACTGAATAATATAAACGCCCAAACTTGATGAGATATTTTTTTATTCTGCTTCGTTCGTTTGGTCTGTCTGTTGCAACGAGGGTTATTGGTTAACAGGAGATTTACTTATAGGCGATGTAAACATAAATGTAATATATTGTATGATAAAAAAATTCATATATGAATTTATATCGATGTAGCTTCTAGAAACCTTAATCGTAATCGTAAGGAATAGCTTTCATGTTAAACATTATTTTATGTAATATTCGTTGGCAAGACGTTTACATTTCTGCCGCCAAGAAGTAATGCATTCGCGTTAATGTGTTCCGGTTTGAAAGGTGCGGTTGCCGGTGAAATTACAAGCACTTGTGACGTTCCACCTTCAGTGCTCAGAGTTAGGGCCGCATGCCACTTGGGTCCTTGTCGTACCTAAGGGAGGACCCAAGCACTTATGATGAGAGGTTACCACTTACACCAGGCGGGCCATCTACTCGTTCCATACCTAACTATATTACAACAAAATATCTATGGTTAATTTATATGTCAGATAGAGTAGTCTATTCGGGGATATGACAAATGTTGAAATTGCAACTTTTGATTACCACATTATTAAACGTTGCCTCTAATTCTTAAATGCTCATTGGATACAGCCTACATTCAACAAGCTAACGTTTATGGGCTTTTAATCTACCACGGGGGCCAATCCGAAGACAGCAGTCACATTTTGTTCTATAATAGCCATTGAGTTATGTATAGTAAACAGTTCATCCTTTCGTAAAAAGGATGATATGTAGGTGATATATTTGTTATCAGATTACCAAGGTCAATACACCAATATTTATTTATTATTCCTCGTCTTATCTACAAATTCTGAATCCTCTGATAAAAGCTTTTTTAGCTTTTTTTTTAATAGCGATAAGCTTGCATTTGTCCGCAATATAAAAGTGGAAGCAAAACGCTTCGTAAGGATTCTCATTCATACTCATTCATCGTTTAATACCATGTGACCATACCAATATGATCTTAGTGGGTATTAAGTACCGTGAAAGAAGTCTACGACACGTCAGTTAGGTACAACTGGAGAAAACTGCATTATCCGGTTAAGCTTTAGAGACGTCTATACTATGTACATAAGAGCCTCTCATATTTCACGGCTGAAAGAAGTATGATGTCCAAACGCTTCTGTTTACCTTACACTTAACTGTTTATAGTCAAACAAACCACGCCATGAGTTAATAAACAGTGGATTGTATTGCACGGAACATTATATTCACTGTGGTTCAATGTTTAAAATAAACAGATGGGTTGCTGTCATAACTCAGTGTTATGGTTTTATGAAATGCGATTGTCTTTACTTGCGTAACTGTTGAGAAACATTACTAGTTATTGTATGTATAGATTGTGATAGAATATTAATAGGTGTAGTTAGTGAAATTTATAAGGTAAGGCGAAAGGTGTGAATTTGGTTTTCCCATAGTAAGGACCTCTTATATCTGTTGTTATATTAGAGGATACCGCTTAGGTGGGCTATTAACTACCATAAAAATTCACTTCACTACAAATCTCGTCAAATATAAATTTGAAATACTGCCTGAAAACCAGCGCTGCACCTTTTTCATGTGTTCACCCCTTTTCCCACTCAGAACACATATATTTTTATTTTAGTAAAGATTTATTGTGAACTGCTATTTCTATGTTTTACTATTTAAGTAACGTTGTGTGCACGAAAGGAGCCTCTTTGAGGCGCACTTACAATCCTTTCACCACACTGGTTCGACAGAACCGGTGACTCGAAAAAAAAAAAAAAGTAACGTTGTGTCGATGGGGTTAAATAAATACTCCTTCCTTCTCTTCTTTCAAAATGTATGCTGCATAGATCAGTTAATATCAATTAGGTATCAAAATAAAATCATATTCTGTTATAACTAAACGTCACGTAGCTTGTTTTTAGTCAAATATTATAAATAAACAGTTTATCTACAATGATCAATGTATTTCATGAACAACAACATCCAATTTATTGACTCCAACTTACCTAACCAGTCATCAATATTTAAGTAGTTCCCTTTGAATTCTGACCATTATTTGATCAGTTAAAATTATATTCAATGACCAGTTGACTTATTCGGTCATTTCAACTGAGAAACTTCCTAAGTCAGAACTTAAATTATCAAAATCAATACGGTTCCAATTGATTCCCATAATATTTATTCATAAAATCTATTAACTATTTTGAGTGATCCATTATTCATCTTCTCATAGTTTAATTCGATCAATTCATAAAGCTTTTTCAAGCGTCCGTGTTTTGATTCAACCGACCACCGACCATTTGAGCGGAGGCGGCCTTTTGTGACAATGGAATGTATTAACTCTTTTCAAATTATCTACAGCAAGCTTAGTCTATTCCATGTCGAATTTTATTATAGGTAAATAATAAATGGTAGATAGCTTTTATATATTAATACATTAAGTATTATATATTTTTTTTATTTAAGAAACATACCTATTCAAGAAAACTGAAGTAGTTTTTATATATTTTATCTGCAAGTATAGAAAGCTTTCTAGGTGATGTAGGTAATTATCACCACAGATAATATAACAAAAGTCTAATACAAAATAAATCCCATCAAAGAGCTAGGAACAATATTTTCATTTTTTAACCATTTCTAATTCGTTTGATTTGTCTGTTACTTACTTATGACCTGAGAAACATAATAAGATTAATAAGCTCGAAAATGCGCTTTGGCGTTTCACCTTACGCGAGTGCTAATAGTTTAATGTAATTGATAAAAGGGTTCAATAACAAAAAATCCGTCAAAAGATTCTGATTGACATAATGATTCATTATCGAAGAGGAAGCCATTTAATAACTTTAGCAAACGATATATTCAACCAAGACAGCGCTGTTTTATGTTACAGTACCTACCATTAAATTATTAGCAACCCGGTCACGATTTAACTTGACATGAATGGATATTATAATAATGGGCTTTAAATATATTTTGTAATCATGCAGTCACGTTTGAGGATTATTATGATTGATTATTGGGCCGCAATATGTGACTCATACTCAGCGTCTGAACACATCAAGGGCAAAACAAATTATTAGAATACTCGTAGCCGAGACACTACCTACTCAAGTATAAATAGATACATTTTGATGCTGCATAATGCCTCTACGTTGTCATAACAGAAAAGTCAGTTACTTTCCCCTAAAGATAAATCTAGTAGAGTATAATGGATTGTTAAAGCAACATGTTATTTTCAGTTTGCTTTCATTACAAGTTTTTATATCTTCATCGTGTTAATTGTGTAGCTACTTTTTCATTAGTTATGGCGTAATTTTCACACATGTTTTGTGTCTTATATAAAACACTGGTCTTATTGAGGAAACCATCTAAATATAAGCCTGAGCAAACACAATAAACGGGTTACTAGCCGACAAACTCCAGACAGAGTCGAAACCCGTAACAATATGAAATGCAACTTCGCTTCGAGGCATAGTACACACATTTGACCGGGCGTAGAAAAGAAAACAAAGTTTGTATTCCACCAAAACATTGAAAGATGGGCGGTGTGAAAAATCATCCTTTACTAAGCGGTAATAAGATGTAAAATCCTTCACCGGATTGTGCATATTTCATTTTGTAAGGATCGTAAAGATTCGCTTACCTGCTTGTTTGTTGTGAGTAGGAAAGGGCCGGGCCGGGCGCGAAACCTTTTTTTATCATTCAATTTTATGTGTGGGAATTTTAATGCTTTAACGGCACGTTCTGTACCCACAGCTGGGTCACAGTTGGCGTTGATTCTGAGCAAAACACGTGTTAGGTTTGCTCATAAAAGCCGAAACAGCCTGTAGAATGTCATTTTTCGGTAGACGTTTATGAAAACCCCATTATCCACGGTTGTGAAAAATGTATTGTTTTATCGGAAAGCAGCTGCTTTCAATTACCACTGAATGATTGATGTGCGACCTAGTACAGTATATTTCAACACTAAAACGAGTTTTATCGTCGGTTCGTTGCAATCGATATTGAGACCATTATTAATTTTATCAGTGACGGCTCGGATCTCAGCGGCTCGCCCGAGAAATGCAGCGTCATCTATCTCGCACCCGCCTCCGAGCCGAGACCCTTGGAATTACTTCAATCATTTAAAATAAACACCGCTTCTTCGAAATGCAAAGAGAAGCTATTGGTCTGATCACAAAATAACCTTTGATTTATTATTCTTTCGACATATGCGATCCCTTACACCTGCCGATTTTATTTATGGACTGTACGACGCCATTTAATTTTATCACTGGTTTTAAACCCAAATGACCAAGCATGTAGAAAATTTTTTACTTCAACATCAAAATATCGTGTTACACATTAGGTTTTTATGTTTTACAATCTAAATCACAAATAAAAACATAACACGGAGTGAATCTGAGAGATATCAAGCGGCAGACGTGACAAACATACTTGAGAGGATTGTTTTTAGATAAATACTATAAATACCGTTCGCAAAACAAAACCATGACATTTAATTTCTCAAAATTAACAAATAAGAATTAATGTTTGTAACAGCTGGAATTCTAGAAAGAAATCCAACGGGGGCGGCGCGCAGCGGGACACCTCCACAATGGCAACCAAATTAAAAGGAACCGTAAATGTTTCGACTTGAACCTTGCTAAAATTTATTGCTTCGAGTTTTTCCTCTTGTTTCAGTCGCTAATGAGATACGAATGCTGCAGCTGTATTATTTGAGATGTCGAGCGAAGATTAAAAAAATCTGAATGTACCTTCTTATTTACGGCACCGTCGGAAGATGTTCCCCGCAAATTAAAGCCCTTTATTTTCTTGTTTCTGCACCGGTTATTGTAATTTTTCGAATGAGACGAGACCGGTAGCGAATATAGAATATTTTCTCGGTATGCATATTGAAATTTGCGGGGAAGACGCGAGTTGATTGTGGAGCGCCTTATTGCAAAATAGGTGGACCGGTGTGAGCGAGAACTTTGATTTGAAATTCTATCTCTGAGCTATAAAGCCGGTATTGTATCGAGGGCGTATCGACGCGGGTGGTCCTTACATAGTGTTGGCTACTGAAGCGGGAATGCAAATTTTGCCGATGTCTCTAGCCTCTGTCTCGAACTCAGGAACGAATAGATGAATGCTAACGGTAAAGATGAACTTAAAAATTCATTAATTAAGGAAACCGTTATGAATTTTATTGGCGGGCGAAAACACGGCGTGGAGCGTGATACGGCGGTTTACACGGCGTTCAAATCGAATTGTGTATAAATACTTGACACGCTATCGCGAGACCTATCGGAGCGATCAATGTTAAAAAAACAGAACAGCGCGGAACGAATGATGCAATAACTAGATCGATAGTGTGGAGGGCCGCTCTTTTGACAGCCGGAGCTCTAAGTACGGACAAAGGGACAATAGTGAAAGAGCAAGTACCGGAGCGTGGCGATCCAGTGCTTCCGGCATCGTGGGAACGCCTTTTTATTGCTATCGATAATTTCTTTGTCGATATTCGATATTCCGCCCGACCTCTTGAAAGGGTTCGAGTCAAGGGTGACTCTGACTGAGCATTCGACGCAAATATTTGTAGCGGACCGTATTTAAATTGAGCAACACTGGCAAAATGTTTCGCTTTGTGTCTACTACTAGATAGTACTATAAAGCTAACCTGAACAACGGCTACTTCTTTATAGATAAATGAATATTGCTTGCTTTACTGAAAAAACAGACAACATAAAATGGTAAACTATTGAAATTCCCTATTCAATCTTCCAATCCTAGTTTACATAAGTGAACTGAAGAGTCAGCCAGTCTGCAGTATTTTAATTTAATTTTAGTTTTTTATTATTGTATAAAAACTTTTCGCCCGGAGTCGTTTGTAATAATTACTTTGGTTTGAAAGCGTGGGGGCCCAGTGGTATACCCCGCTTCAATTCGGAGGTCACTGGTTCAAATCCCGAAGTGCACCAATCAGTTTATCCACTCTAAAAATTTAAGAGCGCAATAGCATAGTCCCAAACGGTGAAGGATGTCATGGTTAGGAAACCGTCATGTTCTAGAATGAAGCATTCGAAGACAGAAGAAAGGAGCCTCTTTGAGGCGCACTTGAATTCTTTCATCACACTGCTTCGAGAGAGCCTGTGATCACGAATAGACCAAAACATTTCGCGTAGTAGAAATTTTAAGACATCCTGTCTTATTTTGTCGCAGTCAAATCAATGTCTGATTATTTTTCTCAAGCATCAGTTAAATGACATTTTGCATGACCTGGTTTTCCAGTAATATTTTAAGCTTTGTTATGACCCGGTACCACCCACTTTTAAGGCCTGACTGGTTTATTGGTCTTTCATTAGTTTTCAGTGTTGAGAAAATATTACTTCTGATTTCAATAAATAAGTTGTCGCTTGCATAACGATATTTTATACGTGATGTGAAGAACATGGCCTCTAAATTACAAGTTTAGAATCACCGATCCCAAGTTTCCAGCTAAGCGTTGTATCTGCCTGTCAGTTAAAAGTTAGATTATTAGTTCAATAAAATAATTACCGTTTTGAAACCTGTATGGTTTTTAACAAATTGTTTAGAATTCCTATTTGCTATAAAATTGCAAGTCAGCTCAGAAAACAAATCAGTATTTTTTTCTAAAGAGAATAAAATCAGTGTCCACCATTTTCTGAAACGTTGTAATCATCATGATCCATAACAATGGATATTGTCATGAAAAGGCAATTGTTTATGTATATATTCTCATGAAATATGATCTGCATGGTAAGGATTAAATTAATTAGGTACTGTCAGTGATGACTTCATCACAGCATCTAGAGCTATGCAGCATAGCACGACTGACTATTTCCTTTCTTTGAAATTCATTCAGTGATTCTGAATTATATTTTTATTTACATATTAAACAATTAAAATATGCGTTGACACTCTCAAAAACATAATGAATAAAAAAATGGTCATATACTCGTAGTTATGCATTACGAAAGGACTGCTAGTTAAGAGATGTTTATCATTTCTTAATCGGACAAAGAGCAGGCCATTTAAAAACTGACACTTTCATGGTGCCTTTAAAAATAAAAATGATATTTACTGTGATCTTCATATTATATCATATTATTATTATTTCGTTATTTTATCCCGATTTTGTTATTTTAAATATTTAGACGCATACCATTCCATAGAAAAGTTTTTACTAAAACTTTCACATTTATTTTATTTTAACTCTATTTTGGACCATAACACAATTCTAAGATGAATTCCACATTACGATAAAGTAACCCTACCCAATTAAACGTGGACCGTATTACAACTACTGCCGGAATACATTCAAGAAATCCGATAACATCTTTCTTTCATTAGTCGTCTTGTTTTTCTACACTATCGATCGCTATCTCCTTATAAGTGTATCAGACAAACTAATGTGAGGGTTCTGCCAAACACTACCCCCCACACAAAAGCCCCTCTGAAGCGCAAGATTTATTGAGAAAACTTGCACCATTACTCATCTCACCATTCGTTACTCCAATAAAAGAACGTCTTCCGATAAATTTATCGTTACGAGTATGGATTTTTTATTACAGACGGTCTATTTTAGACCGCTCTCCAAGTTATTACTTCATAAATAAAAGATTTGATTTATTGTTGTGTCCACGGTAGGTACATTAAAAGTTTGTCGAGTGTATCAAAACTTACGGATTGTAGTTCCCCTCTTCGTACTTATATGCTTTATGGACATTTCTTGTTTCTCTAACATACCTGGTTATGTCAGGAATGTTTTCTGATAAAAGTTGTTTCATATCTTCTGTATCAAAGTTATCCTAATTGGTACATCTAACTCATTAACTGAAGTTATTTATGGTGTTATTTTAAATTTTAACCGGTTTCTTAACTCAGAGCAGCTGATAAAGAGGCAGGTGAAAATATTTTATCAGAAAGCAAACTGAATGATTAATTATTTATGTGAAAAGGAAGTTAGATATTAATCGTCATTAATAAATAAGTATTCAGATTTTGAAAACTACATTAAACGTATAAAAAGACAGCTAAATATAAAATATCAAAAGAAAGTTTATAAAAAATAACTGACCTTCAAAAGTCTGACCACGAAGCGGGCAAGGGTCCAAGGTACCTCACAAGTGATCAGAAAAAGTTAAATACTCCACTGATACAGTATCAAAACCTCACGGCAAAGCTGTCATGTAACAAGCAAGCGGCACTTAAATCACGATCACGATAAAATGCTGTGTCACTTTTAAACTTTACACTGAGAAAATTAACTTTTCTAACTTCACATTTCACAGTAACGTCCACTGTTTTGGGGGAGGAAAGTTTTGAGTGAAAGAAACACGGCACGGAATTGTTGTCGGTCGTGTAGACACAGCCGGCGGGGAGGGCGCGAGGCGGCGTCGGGTCGTTCGTTCGCCGCGACCGCGCGACTCTCTCTGGCGGTAGAAGCCCCACGGGCGGGCGACGGGGCCGAACACGAAAATGGCTTCACAAGTTAATTTTTTTCTCTTTCCTACTTTAATATTTCGCATATGCCGTGCGCACGCCGCACGGTGCACGCGCATGCGTCTCGCTCGCGTAGGGGTTGTAACGCGCGCGATGCACCCGCACTTTACATAACTTATTGGGCCGTTTATTGGAGGCACCGCTATTTAATACGCTTTCCGTGTCGGCTTTGTGCGTAGCTTCCTATTGGGTAGTGAATATTAATCCTTGTACAAAATCGTTTAATTTTGTCGAAACTGTTCATTAATCTAAATGTAAACGTCAGCCTAAACATGAAATTTCGCAATAGAACTAAGCCGAAATAGTTTGCCGCATCAACCGGCTATTTCGATTACGAAATGAGACCGATTCACAGATATTTCATCGTATACGGAAAATAATCTCATATGCAAATTAAAACGATTTCTTATTTAATTTACATGATTAAGGATTATTTATAAACCTTAAGCTATGAACGGCCGTAGATTACGAGATAGCGTTATCAAACTAACATTTTTAATTCTTTAACAAAAAAAGAATACAGTAATTTTGGCTGTATAAATTATTTATAACATTGGAATTACCTAGTACCATTGGTACTAAGTATACATTTATTTTAAATTGGCTTGGGATTAGCTTCCCATTTCCGAATTGAACAAATATGGAATACTGACTATCATTTCAAAATATTCATATTCTCATTTTTATCTAGAATTAGAGTTTCCTATATAGTTTTAGCTTACATTGGAACAATCTGAGAACAGTTTTAAAATATTTCAGTTTGTCTGCCTAGGTATTTGCTTTAATACTTGTAATAATTACATGTACTTAGTGTACTTAATACTAGAACATAGGAAAAACTAGTTCTGGGTCAGGAATTCCCTTTTCACCCTATTTTTAAGATTTTTTATGTTTTGTATTCTGAGCTTTACTCACAAATTAACAAACTATTAAATTGAAGAGACCGACACAGGTTACGAACTGAATTTCAGTAATGACTAATTCATATTAATGGTTCTTCTATCTTTCCGTTATACCTATTTGAATCGTGATGTTTTACTTTCCTTTCTAGAACTATCTAGGGTGCCTCATGGACGCAGTGTTGTGGACAACAAAAGAGTCTCTTTTCTATCACTAGCGAGAGAAAAAGATAGATGAAACTTAGTTGCCAAATGTTGAACTGAACCCAAGCATATAAACTTTATCATTATTCATGCCAGTACCATCAATGTTGTTTTCATTTCAATAATCTAAGATATGATCTCCGCATAAAAACCAAACATGATAATGAGAGAACCTGATGGTTGGATAAACGGATTTATTTATGGTTTCCTCAAATGTTTTTGCGTTCCACCGTCGATCAACGTAAGGCTTTGTTCCACAGTGTTTCCACGCTTTTGTGCACAAAACAGACGTCCGTGCTCGATGACAGGAGCTGAACCGAAATGGTGGAGGAATTAGCATACAGTTGTTCTCATGCGAGCTGTCAAACGAACTGGCGCACATTCGTAAAACGCAGACAGAAGGATTTTTTTGGTTACCAGATTATAAGAAAAGAAACTGGTTTATGTAGAAATAACGATAGGGTAGTTCAAATAATGATTATAATTGAAGTCAATAAACATGGTGTGAAAATAAATAAATAGAGCAGAAGTTACAGCTTCATGCGAACTCCTAACAGTAAGTAAGAGTAGCGTAAATAAAAAAAAATGTTTTAAGTAACTGAATCAAAATGTTCAAGCAAGCATTGGATAAGTTCTTTAATTTCTTGAATTTCAATCAGAAGCTAAGGCACTAAAACTTGAACTAGTGAAATAGTTAAATAGTGTATCTACTTCGGTAATAAGTACCAAAGGATAAGTTGATTAGACCCAATAAATTATATTAAAATGTTCGAAACAATTTTCGAAAACTTCTTAAATTCATTAGTGTATTGGAAAAAAAGATTACTTAATTTATAGTTTGTTAGACTCTGTTGGAATTTGTAATATGCGATAGCAAAAAACCCTCAAAATATCAAAGTCAAAGTCAAAACTTTTATTTCCATAGAATTCATAAAGAAATGGCTTGGAAACGTCAATATTATTCAAAACATAAGGTCACGCGTACTTATTGATAAGTTTGTTTGCCTGTTCAAACCCTATCCGACCCTCCATGGGGAAGAACAGACAAGAAACCCCTAATGGATGGATTCCTTTTATTTCGCGAGCACGATCCTTGTAACAATTGAGTACTTAGGATCAAATAAATATGTTTATTTTAATGATATTTTTCTATTTAAGTAAAGAAATATTAAATTGTTCCGAATTGATAACGATTTGATTATATAATAAAAAAAATTTTTACCTCAATTTCTCCAACATCTAAACTGAAACATTGATACCGGAACACTAAAATTTTTGCTTTCAATTCCCCCTGAATTCGATATATGATTAATTTAGTTTATTTAAATTTGTAAAAGTACGTGGTTGACATTGAAACTGACACAGATGGCAACAAAAATTAATCAGCCAACTGTAAAATGACCTGATGAGCGCTCTCTGTGTGTATTTTACTCATGCTACTAGTCCGCAAAGCACTTGCGTACTTTCTTTTATCTTGTTACACCAATTTTGGTTCTTTGTTGTGAGATAGTAACTTTAAATGCGAATGGAACTGAGTCAGGTTTCAGTTGTGGAAATAGAATGAATTGGTTTTCGTGTTGAATTAGGCCATATGTCTTTAGGCAAGGCTTATTGTCATATAAACTATTATATAGATATATATATATATATATATTATTAACATAAACTAAAACGAATGATTTAATTTATATGAAGTACAAGAGACAGCAAAATGATTTCAATTAGATGTAAACCATTTTTAAGTGGCTACAGATTTGACAATATTATTATTATTATATATAAGTTTATAGAAGTAGAGTGAAAAATGCAACAATAAATAAAAAAAAAGAAAATATTAAATAAATAAATAAATATTGTTGGAAATTCCACACAGCGCCATCTAGCCCCAAAGTAATAAGCATAGCTTGTATCATGGAACCAGACAACTGATATAATACTTATATACTTTTCTTTTGTATATACATATATATAATACATATTAACACTCAGACACAGAACAAAAATCAATGTTACAAGTGTCACACAAATGTTTGTCCTGAGTGGGGATCGAACCCACAACCTAAAGCGCAGAAGGCAGGGTTACTACCAACTGAGCTATGAGACCAGTCGGTATATTCGACTCAATACTTGCAGATTATATTTATATTATTGAAAATGTTAAAGAAAATGTAATTATAGTTTTAAGTTAGCTACTCACTACCTCAAACGACTCTCTGCTGAGTCCAAATTGAAGTGAATAAATGTAAATGACTTATTCAAAGTTAAATAGTTTCGGAGAACACGGAAGGCGCGTTGGTTTATTCCGTAGGTGCTAAACCCTATTTTTGATATGCATTCATTGCTCACTGATTGTGGGATCGCGTGCCGACTTGATAACTAAAAGCGCATTCTGCAACAAAATATGGACATTACTTACCCATGCTAGTAATAATCGTGAACAGTTTTACAATGATATAATTACACTATAGCGATTTTTTCCCTTTGAACGTTTTTCACTATATACTAGAAGAACATGACCGATTAAATCCTAAATTATATTCACATACTATTCCGGTGAAGTCAACATAACGATTTCATGTTTCTTTTTTTGTTAATTGAATGTACACTGAACCTAGAAGTATGTATTTTATGAAATAAAACAAAATATTCTCAACTCGATAACTTACATTCGTTATAGATACTAAATACATTTTTTTGTTTATAAACTTCTCTTTCTTCTCTTATCTAATAATATTCATATTGACTACTACTTGTCACAAAATGGAAATCGATCTGCGACTAGCACATTGCTCAGTTTGCTGCATATTCATAATATTGTCGTCGATATTGCGAAATCAATTAAATATGAATATCATTTCGATAAGACTAACTAAATACACGTCCATAGAAATACTTTCGCATTAATATTTGTGTGATGTGATTATTTATTTGTGGAATGCCAGTTGACTTATCTGTGTCATGAGTTCCTGCGTTAATTACTGCAAAGATAACCCTGACAGATGCATTACTTATAAATTACTCTAGGTCACTTAATTATACAGCTTTATCGGTTGCTATTTTCGTTAGAGCGAAATTTCAATATATGTAGAGTGATTCTTTAGAGGCGTGTAAGCAGAGGTATAAAGTGTGGTGAACCATTTTCACGTTAAGGTAGAGTCAGTTTTGATGCTAGTTCATTACACTGCTTCGTTAAAGCTGCAACTTAATGTTTGTTTTTCATTCGCTTGAAAGTTGTGGCAGCTTTTAAACCAAGAGTGAAACGTTGAACGAGCCGTCGAGAAAAGTCTAAGCCGTTTAAAAATCCCACAAACTTTATTTCTTTAAGATGCATGTAAATATAAAGATTCTATGTTCATTTTATTTATAAAAAAAACCCATTAAAGCTTATGTTACGTATAAAATTAAGCAGAAATTGTAATTTTAGTACAATTGAACAAATCAACTTAGAACATCGCTACAAACATCATCAAATTTAGTAAATGTTCGTATCCATTCTATTATTTCCCTAAATTTTCCAAGTATTTTATTTCGTCGCCGCCACCGCTTGCACGTCAACAAAACACCATTAAAAACCTGAATACCGTCGCTTTTCACGGCGGCATTGCTTTTTATTTCCATTCCAAAAGATCCGAGCACAGATAAATCATCTATAGAGATATTAATCCTATAAATAATGTTGCAGAATCTAAATGTTTATTATATGCAATAAAAAATCGTCAGCAATCGTATGTACTAGTATTTAATTGTATTTTTAATGGTACTAAAGTACGAAAGCACTCGTAGTAAAAATTAACACATATATTATTCAAGTAGTTTTCCATAGATTTCTCCGTATCGCCTTCTAATGTTCCCAATGAAGGGACACTGACTTATTCTTGACACGTGAGAATAAATAAGCTTTAGTCTACCACTAATCAATCCAGGTTGGGAGATGTTTTTTGTTCCAGTATAATGTTGTATGTATATGGAATGGCAAGATCGTAGGAGATGGAAAACTGTGATTTCTGCCTACCTCTCCGGGAAACAGGCGTGATTTTATGTGTGTATGTATATAATATTTATATGCCGTTTGCTCACGATTACTTTCTCACAATAACGAAAATATGTGTCACTAGGAAAACTATATAATATGTATATATATTAATTACATACATATAACAAAATCGTAGAAATGTCTTGTGTGTACATGAAAAATTTTTCAACTAATAAATTTGGATACGTTAGGAGTAACAGAATGTAAAAATATATATTATTTTATCTTTTTGTCTGTTTGTGCAACACGCTCAAACGGCTGAACGGGTTTAGACGATTAGTACCAGGGTAGCTTATATCCTGTAATAACACAGGTTTGTTTGATCCCGGATAAGTGCAGTGTTCCCGTGGGATGACTTATTCATCGGTAACACCGCGGGAAGCAGCTAGTGATAAAGAAGCAAGATGTCAGCCGTTGAAACAAATCATCACCCATTTTAATTAAACGAAACCTGGTCTTTACGCTGCATTCTACCCATCTCACTTATATTCTCGTCTAATTGATTCCAATCCACTTAGCACTCAATAAAAATAAGTTAGCAACTATACAGCCAATCAACAAGACTACAGACTGCAATTTTCTAGTAAACACTTTATGCGTCCTATAATAACAGGTTAAGACTATCTGCAAACATATCAAGTTGCATAGATTAATCCTATCCCTCTATTTCACACTTGTAACTATGCAGGTATAAGGTGTTAAACTAATCACCTAATTTGATAGTCTAGTCCGGACAGGGTTGGCAAACATTGTCAGTCCTGAGAATCGATTTGGAACCCTTCGATATTAATCTAACCGCAATACTGTGATCTGTCTTCTTCTGTTTGAGTCACCGGCTCTCTCGAACCAGTGTGGTGAAAGCATTTTAAGTGCGCCTCAAAGAGGCTCCTTTCGTGCACTCGACACATGTCGTCGATTTAGTCCAGGACATGTCGGTTTCCTCACGATGTTTTCCTTCACTGTTTTGAGTACGTGGTATTGCGCACACAAATCTTTCAATCGAGAAACTCATAGGTGCACGTCGAGATTTGAACCGGCGACCTCCAGATTGAACTTGGCGTCAGTACCACAAGACCACCACGCTCTCACTGTGCTCTGTGAATCAAAGCGATTGATTACCTGTGTCAACCATCTCCATCTCTCTTATTACGGATGTTCTCTTACGTCTCGTTACGTTCGGATCGAAGGATTCCAAAACGGCCCGGGTGGCATGCGACATCTAATTCTAAAGTTACGTAAATGAAGGCTCTCAGAAATGTCTGTAGAACATTATGTGTATAGATCTCTCGGAAAAGTAACTACTTTGCGTTGTTAACCGACTACAAGAAAAGGAGGAGGTTCTCATTTCGTTTTTTTATGTATACCTAACGGGCATAACTCCGTCATATATGCAATATTATTTTTGTTCGAAAGAGGTTTATTCAGAAATGGACCCGTTTAAATTTCGTAAAAATCGTTTCAATAGTTTGGTTATTAAAACAACATAACTAGAAATGATAAGAAACAAAATAAATATGTCATCCAAGTAGTGGCTCAAGACCGTTCAAAATGGAAATGTTTGGGGGAGGCCTATGTTCAGCAGTGGACTTTTACCGGCTGATAAAAGATGATGATGATCCAAGTAGGAGGCATCATTCTCGTTCATTTGCGATGAAGTGGGTAGAATTTAAATTCTCATGTGCCTGTAAGTTCACCGGCAAAATACCTTTCAAACCGGAATATACCAATGCGAATACATTACCGCTTGGCGGCAGAAATGAACATGCTAGCAGTACTTCCCCGGCGAACTTGGAGAAGTTCTACTGCACAACGGTTCTATTCAACTAACTTCTGTACAAGTTGCGCGCCCCTATCAAATGGGTTTTGATAATCTAGTCGATAATCTAGCTGGAAAACTCGTAACTAACTAGGTTTAGACCAGTCATTACGTAGAAAACAAGATTGCAGTGGAAATAAACTTGGTACCTATATCGTTCTCAGGTGAGTTTCTAGATTTATTTTTGTCGTGAATGAATTATTTAAAACTTCATGGAATTTATTAACGCATGAGAAAAAACCGTATACATATTTAGTATAAAGTGGAAATTTTGAAGCGAACTATATTTAGTTTTATACGCTAATAATTTAAACATTTGGATAGAAACGGAAATGTAACTAATACATAAAAATATCTTAAATTATGTAACGTTAACAGAAAGACAGAATCACAGTTAACAGAATATATAGGCTGCATAATTCCTACGACACATACAGGGTTACAGGAAAAGTCGTGCTAGATCCGTTAAGGGCGTGGAGTACCCATCATTTCTGACTTATTTCACTATGAAACACCCTACCCTAAACTTAACCCTTTTCGAGATATTCGACTTTTAATTTTTTATTGAATAATGCCGATTTTTAGGCTACGAAATTTATTTTTGTTTATTTTGTGTATCTTATTATTATTATTATTGCATTTTTACATGTGTAATAAGATGCTTTAGGACATCAATCATTAAAATAGTGCATAAGTTAATTGAATAGACCGTAGTAGACAAGTGAAAGTAAAAAAATAAAAAATATATTAGCAAGCTTATTTTTCTCTAAGGGATATCTAAAAAAAATATTATGACACTTGTTCGGCAGATATTTTTTAAAATATCTACGTTTCATCAGCTATCTAACGAGGTCTAACAATCTAGGGTTTGTATTACATTTCGTGGAAAAAAGTAGTTGGGACGTTTGTTACGGATACTGCGATTGTGTGTCTGCGCAAGCTCGTAACGAATACATAACTCGCTACCCCGGTCGTCGAGTGCCGGATGTGGCCTGTTTTGACAGAGTTTATCGAAGACTTAAAGAAACTGGCTCTGTTTTGAGACGAAATACAGACATGGGAAGACCACGAATTGACGACGAAGAACAGGACAATGAGATAGTGCAACGCTTTCGAGCGGATCCGACTACTTCCACTAATATTGTTGCCCGTGATCTGGGACTTTCGCAATGGAGAGTGTGGTTTACAGTGCATACTGCTGGCCTATACCCGTACCATTACACGCCGGTACACGTTATTGAAGAAGGAGACCCCGCGAGAAGATTGGACTTTTGCAGATTTATGCTAAATGCTGACGTAGAAGACCCAGATTTTCTAAGAAATATCTTGTGGACGGATGAGTCCAAATTTGATAAAGATGGCATAACCAACTATCACAACGTCCATTACTGGGCCCCAAAAGAACTAAGGAATCCCAATAAGAAAAGAGTGAAAGGGTCCCAACGAAGATTCAGCGTGAATGTGTGGATGGGCATTATCTCTAATCATTTGATTGGACCTTACTTTCTCCCGGATAATCTAAATGGGGAAAGCTACGAAAATTTCCTGAGAGCAGACTTGAGTGATTTGCTGGATGATCTGCCACTCAACCTGATCAGGGACATGTGGTTCCAACACGATGGCTGCCCTGCCCATTTCAGGAGAAGTGTCAGAGACTGGCTGGACACAAATTATCCAAACAAATGGATAGGACGAGGTGGGCCGTTGCCATGGCCAGCAAGAAGTCCGGACCTAACTCCCATGGATTTTCATGTATGGGGGTGCATGAAAAGTCTTGTGTACAGCGAGCCGAATCCAGTTTTGTCTGTGGAAGACTTAAGAGAAAGGATTGTGGATGCAGCAAATAAAATGAGGACCACGTTGACCACTGGAGTAGTGAAGACTGGTCTCCGTAGAAGGATGCGACAATGTTTCAGAAATAGAGGCGGCCATGTTGAACATGAACTGTAGAATAAGAAAAAGTTGTGTGAAAACCTTTAATAAATGACATTTCATGCATACCTAATGTTTTATTTTACTTTTTAGGGCTAAGTATAAATTTTCTTCTCCACTGTCGCCTATGAAACTAATTTTTTTCCAATGCATTTGAATAAAACCCTAGATTATTATACCTCGTTAGATAGCTGATGAAACGTAGATATTTTAAAAAATATCTGCCGAACAAGTGTCATAATATTTTTTTTAGATATCCCTTAGAGAAAAATAAGCTTGCTAATATATTTTTTATTTTTTTACTTTCACTTGTCTACTACGGTCTATTCAATTAACTTATGCACTATTTTAATGATTGATGTCCTAAAGCATCTTATTACACATGTAAAAATGCAATAATAATAATAATAAGATACACAAAATAAACAAAAATAAATTTCGTAGCCTAAAAATCGGCATTATTCAATAAAAAATTAAAAGTCGAATATCTCGAAAAGGGTTAAGTTTAGGGTAGGGTGTTTCATAGTGAAATAAGTCAGAAATGATGGGTACTCCACGCCCTTAACGGATCTAGCACGACTTTTCCTGTAACCCTGTATACACTGGTACCTATCACACAGGTTTTTGCCTAATTTAGGGCCAGTATGATACACTTAAAATTACGTTTAGCAACATTGTAAAATTATTAATATTGTTTTTGTCTTGTATTGTATTGTATTGTTATGAAATAAACGCTTACTAATTTAAAAAAAAAAGAAGAAATCTAGAAAAACCCGATATAACAATCCAACCATAAATTGGAAGGCATGTAAATTACTATACGCATTTTACATGCCTCCAAATTGCTTATCAGCAATATTTTAAACAGGTTGGTTTTATGTTAATAGCCCTATTCACTCTAATTATTCGAAGAAAATTGATCAGACGTTTATACAGAATATTGAAAAATTTTAGAAGACTTCAATGAAATCAGGGTAATTTAATGAATGCTGGTATTCAGAATTGCCTTTCATTTAAGATATACTCGTAATGTATTTCATCAAAGGTGGAATTTCGTGATTAATTGTCAATTCACTGTATTTTATGTTTGGCCTCTTTATTGAATTTTTATATAATTATATAAGGGCAGTATAGGCTTTGGTGCAAATAAATGGAGGGAAGCGTTTTAACCTGAATACAAAAAAAACTTCCACAACCATAGCTTTAGGCACAAACATCCAGGGCTCAAAGACAAAATTCACGCAAATGTTTACAGCGGCTGTGAGTCGAAGCCGGGATGCCTCGCTTCGAAGGTATGATCACTAAAGTAAAACTCTTAATCAAATTAACATTTTAGTTTAGTGATAAGAGAAGTTATAACAACGTCGAGACAGTCAAAAACTATAAATACCCTGTAGAGTACCCTGCTTTCTGCGCTGTAGGTCGTGGGTTCGATTCCCACCCAGGACAAACATTTGTGTGACGAACATAGACGTTTGTTCTGTATCTGGGTCTTTAATATTCATTATATTTTATAATATAGATTTACAAAAAAAATATAAGTATTATATCAGTTGTCTGGTTCCCATAATACAAGCTATTCTTACCTTACATTGGGGCTAGAGGGCGCTGTGTGAAACGTCCACCAATATTATAATGATTATTATTATTATATGATATCGTTTGTTTTCGTTTGCTAACTGAAAACTACCCTCTCATGCGTATATTTTTATTTATAACTTATTTGGGAATATATAAATAGTTGTAAGATTTCCAACTGCTTACAGCTTCGCCTACAAAGCCGGCCATCGGTTTCAAGTCCTCCGTCATAAAAGCGACGCGGCTTGTTGATATTCATGGCGGCCGCGGGCCCGCCATTCAGCCCGACGTCAGCAAAATTGCTTTATAACCATGTCTATACGCAAATAAAACATACTGTCAGATTTTAGCCGGTACGGTATTTTTGGAATAAGAAATAATAGAAATCACACACACACCCACACACACACACACACACACACACACACACACACACACACACACATAGGTGCCACAGAAAACCAGCGCAGAAACAGCCACACCGCCGATACAGAACTTGCCGAGTGGTAGCCTTGTTTGCTGTTACAAGCCACATTTTCTTTCATTTGTATCTAATTTTATTTCTAATGTAACACACATTAAAATATTTCCCTTTCTTTCAAATCCTTATTTCTTATCGAATTGGAGTCTATACCCAAAAATCTTACATCAGCTATAAAAAATATCATCCCTTTGTTACTTAGTAATACTAAGTACTAATACTTATACTAGTACTTAGTCTGGAACGGGAGTGCACAATTGACTTTTTTACTAGAAGAGTTGATTCACTTTACTCGGTAAAGTATTTTACATTAATGCATGTTAAATTTTCCAGACATTACTGATTTATATGGACGTAGAAGAAACCGATACTCATCTTCACTAACTAGAGTCAGGATAGAGCTAAATGTAGATATGTACAGTGTCCGTCCGGGGAAGTTCTGTCATTATATCCATTTCGCTGCCGAGCAGTTTGAAGCAGTATTACTGTATTCCAAGCATCGTTTGAAGGATTAAAGTGAAAGTGAAATTACAAGTATCTTCAATTAATTAGATTTTAATACTGGTACAGGCAGAAAAAGGTAAAAAGAAGTTAACAGTCATTAGGTTACCGGTTTTCATGTAGGAAGAGCTAGATATATATACATAGCAATGATGAATATAATGATGATATAATGAATTAGGATGAAAACACAAAGTATATTACCAGATAGTTAATAAAATTATCACAAAGTCCAATGACCATCTAGCGAAAAACAATGATTACCATTATCAAAAGGTTTTATTGTCTTATACCGAAACGAGGTCTCATACATCATCAATGAGATGAAAAGAAATGTTGGGAAGTACAGTCAAATGCAAAGGTATTTGTAATGAGAAAACGATTATTTTCTTTTGTCTAGTCCAAAAGTGCGACTCTTTGGTTCCACAGCAAATACTGCTATAACGCAGAAAGTAAGGAAATAATAAACTCGCACCCAAGTGACAACTTACTGTGTGAACACCACTTGTGTACCCCATGCATTGACACAAAGTCAAAGTCAAAGTCAAAAACTTTATTTCCATAGAATTCATAAAGAAATGGCTTGGAAACGTCAATATTCAAAACATAAGGTCACGCGTACTTATCGATAAGTTTGATGCCTGTTCAAACCCTATCCGACCCTCCATGGGGAAAAACAGCCAAGAAACCCCTAATGGAGGGATTCACGAATGCGTTACTGCTTGCCACCTTAGGTCTTAGGCGTCTTAGCGTCTTAGGTACGATTAAGTGAATAAAGTAATGATATACGGTTAAGTTGAGCACCGAAAGATATACAGGATAACTTATTATAGATAATAGTAGAACAATATTCTTATTTTTCCACTTGAGTGTACAGTTGGTCACGAATACCATTACTTAATATTGTAAGAATCGTATCGTCTGCGTATTATTTATTGTGGCGATCGTTCATTTCGTCTACTGGAGTAGATAAACTGTGGGCGTATTAAAGGACTCGGAAGGGCGCTCCGAATAGATTCATAAAATATTGAAGAGAAATGAATAATAAAAATAATAATTACGTAGAGCATTCATGCGTGGTGAGGCTTTTATTGTCCAGTTACTTTTATACTCCAAGGAGACAATATTTATTAATTAAGTTGTGATTTGAAGCTAAAATTTGTGTTTTTAATATTTATTTTCGATTTTTTTTTTTTCATCTGACTGGTTGACTGGTAGAAAATACATTAGCATTAGGTCCTCCTTTTGTAAATTGTTTTTCTATGTGCAATAAGGAATAAAATAAAATAAATATATGTTGTTATTACTCCTGTTTCGTATTTCTTCTATTCGTTCTGTTTAATTTAATCGTTTTCTGCCGCCAAGCAGCAATTTGCTAGTATTAAGCGCCTTTATTCTTGGAGGATGTTGGAAGTTGAAAGTGTAGCTTTTAAAGGCTGACATTTTCACTCAAGGGCCTAATTTCGTCATTGAGCTTTGACAAAGCAAAGGATTTCACTCGCCCTATTAAACACTGCAAGAATAACATATCCATTCCATATATCACGACCCGAACGAAATCCAAACTTTGTTACTAATCCACTACATCTTTGAACAAACCGATTGTCGTTACATGCTAGATGTAAGTAGCAATGGTTTACTCACAAAAATAACGAGTGGTTATACTATATCCAATGTTTTATCAAACACATGGAGAAAGTTACTTGGCAGTATGAGAATGTAACATCTTTATAAATTCACCAGTATCGGCCTTAAACAGCGTCATAACAATAAACTTCACTAATGAAACTCATTATCATGGGACCTGAGATCCTATATCATGCCACCTACATAAACACTGAGTACGTCCACGTAAGCTCGTGGTTTTATTTTACCCGAACAGAAAACCATCAGGTGCTCACGCGAACATGCAATCATCGCCCTATATGACTCTCAGAGACACACTCATGAAGCGAACGAAGACGAGCTAGTTAACGCCCCAAATGATCCAGTCCCAGTGATAAATTATGGCGACAGGCCTCACAGCTCAGTTGTTTAGTAACCCTGCCTTCTGTAAGGTCGTGGGCTCGATTCCCACCCAATATATGGACCCTAGATAGATGTTCTTTCTGTCTGGGTGTTTATATGTATTATATGTATTTATTTTAATAAAAATATTATAAGTATCATATCGATCTCTGGTTCCCATTATACAAGCTATGCTTAGCTTACTTTGGGGCTAGATGGCGTAATGTGAAATATCCCCCATTATATATTTATTTATTATTTTATTTATAATGAACGCACTCATATGTAGTTCTAAACCCAATATAAAATTTCCCGTTTCGAGGTTGCGCGTAATTTGGTAATATTATTATAGGTACTTATAGGTAACTTAATGATGACAAAAATCATCGCTATGCTACATATTTAGATATCGGCTTATTTCATCTTTGAATGTTCTAAACCAAAAAAAATCGATATTTAGACTCAGACCTTATTAAGCTCAGAGAGTAATTATTAGCAATAGTGTTTTTACTTTCAAAACGATTACTCTATTTTAACTAATCCAAAAATGAACTTCAATCGCCTTAGATTTTATCAATCAGATTTTCGAATAACTGCCAAGTTACATCCACTGAACCTTCGTTCGTTTTGTTTTGCTTCGCGTGTAACATCAGTGTGAATGCAGCAAATCGACATTCTCGGAAACTCTGCCTAATACGAAAACACGATAAGTGATCTTTCATTATTTCATGATTTAAATTGAGTTAGTTTTTTCTTTGGTCTTTGTTGCCTTTGCTAAGTTGAGTAAGCATGTAAAATGGGTATTTTTAGCTAATTAAAATTTCTTTACTTACATATATCACGCCTTTATCGGCAAAGGGGTAAGCAGAGCCTCAGTGAGCCATTAAACTAAAAGCGGGATACCAAATGCCACCTGCGGCACAGGGAACCTAGTGCAAGGTATGAGTGAAAGAAAACCCTACCCAGTAATGGATTCATGGCGACTGAACTTAATTTGAAATATCATTACGCCTAAGGAAAGCAAATGTCAAAACTTGTTGTTGATCGCACAAACATAAAGGACAAAATAATCATTTAATTAACGCATAATTGTTTAACTTGGAAGGGTCTTCAATAGACAATAACGATTGTGGCCAAAGTTTTAAGACATAAACCAGTCGAGGAGGGCCCACTGAATAAAACTTCAAATGATGAAAACGTCGAGATACCCAACCATTAATATAATTTAGATAGAAACGTAATAGCAGGATTTTAAAGCTGTTGAAATAACAACTATAACGCCTTCTTCTACAACTAAATAAGTAATGCATGTGACATTTAAAAAATTGCGTTTTAGAAAGCCTTGTAAATAGAAAAGACAGCTAACTGATGTAATATTTATCAATATTTTTTTTTTACAAAAAAGCCTGTAACCGATCAAACTGATGTTACTTCGTCGACTGCCTTATATTCTGTATACGGCAGAGCTCATATTATTATCCTCTGCTATCTGCATTGTTCAGTAGTCACTAAATTCATATTTAGAGAAAATGTTACTAGATAGATAGATTGGATAGACTAACTCTTTATTGTATACACCACAAAAACATTTTACAAAAAATAAATAAAAAATACATTAAAATATTAGGCACACAATGGGCGGCATTATCACTAAAAGTGATCTCTTCCGTGCAACCTTTTACTACTTATTTTAAAGGAAATGGCTTGATGAAAATTTTATAATATAAAATATCAATTTATTCTGCTAGGATATCCTGAGTCACAGTTGGCATAGATATGCAAACATAATATATAAACTAACAAAGACACGAGAACAAACTTTATGCTCAGACTAGGGTTTGTTATATTTGCCCCGGTCGAGAACAAACCTGGATACCCTTGCTTTGCAGATTCCTGCTTAATTTACCCTGATATTCGTAGGAGAAGTCAGAAAGAAAAAAATAAAGATTCGCTTCTATACTAATAGTTTCAGTTATAACTTGCCTCCCAAACTTTGAATTAAGTAAATAAACATTAAAACTTTCGTCGCCAATACTCATTGTTGGCTTGGCCCAGTTTATGGCAAACTTGACAACACAGGAAAATTCGTATCGTCTTTAACTTTACTCGTGTATCTGCAGAATAAAAAACGTGCACGAGAAGTTTAATTAAAACGTTGACATAAATATGAATGTTAGATTAATACTCAGAACTCAGAAAATAAATCAATAGTAATAATAATAATGGTGGACATTTCACACAGCGCCATCTAGCCCCAAAGTAAGCTAAGCATAGCTTGTATCATGGGAACCAGACAACTGATATACATACTACTATACTTTTCTTTTGTAAATACATACATATAATACATATTAACACCCAGACACAGAACAAACATCAATGTTACAAATGGGACATAAAATGTTTGTCCTGAGTGGGGATCGAACCCACGACCTACAGCACAGAAGGTAGGGTTACTAACCAACTGCGCTATGAGGCCAGTCAATAAAAAATACACAGTAAATAAATATTGGTAGACATTTCAATCATCGCCATCTAGTCCCAAACTAAGCATAGCTTGTATTAAGGGAACCAGATGGCTGACAGAATACATTTTTTTTTTGTAAATACATATACCCAGACACAGAACAAACATCAATTCTCGTCACATAAGTGTTTGTCCTGGGTGGGAATCGAACCCAACACCTACAGCTCAAAAGGCAGAGTTACTAACTGAGCTGTGAGGCCAGTCAAAAAGTTTAGTATGTCGTGGTTTTTACCAAAAATACACCGTCATTCGATGAGACATCAAAAATGGAATGAGGCAAAAACCAGGCTTCGTGAAACGTCACTCGGAAAAACGTTTACTCATTACAGGCTGACAAGGAAACCTGTCCAAAATGCTGACAGCATTGCCACGTTGCTGATGCGTGATTGCCTGCGTCTTTATCTCCCGAGAACTATAATCTGGAGGTCTTCAAGAGGAGAGTGAATAGGTATCTTCTAGGCAAGCATGCTACATCGTAGACCGCATCGTCACTTAACATCAGGTGAGATTGCGGTCAAATTTTAGCCTATAAAAGAAAACTATTAGCACTGTATGGCAGTGATTATCCGCTGACCAACAGTTTCGACTACTGTTTGGAGTTAAACGGTAACCTTTTCCCATAACAAAAGTAAACCATTTTGGGTGCAACCTAAGTAAGAAGACCCAAGTTGCATTGTATTGCGTACTTTCCGATGTAAATGTGGAATGCCTCATGTAACAGAGTAATTCGTATGCGTTATGCTATACGATGGAGAAATAGGTGGAAATTCTTCCCTGGATAAGACTGGCACAGGTTCAAATTCCTTACATTGTACTTAATTACGCTAAAACGCATTTCAGTAACTGGCAACAAAAACGTATCGTAAGTAGTATTAATCCAAAGCCAGCCGATCAGATAAGTACCCGTTCTACGAGGCATTGTCACAGTTGGCTGCGGGGTCCGGCATTCTTGCCAAATATGTCGGTACAGATAGCGTTCCACTCTGAGTATTGTTGGTGAGAAATTGTAAAAAGCCGGATGGGCCGACCAATCAGTTACAGATTTCTTAGTGTGTAACCAAGTTTTTCTGTCACTATGATGTTTATTCGTATAGATTTATTATATTATAATAAAAAAAAAAATATACCTCTATATCAGATAAGTTCTTGTTATACAAAGGTGGCTTGGGACGAGCACTTTTGCCAGTTACTCGGTCCAGAAAGCGTTTCATTTTCGGCTACTTTTAGAGTAATGTATAGGGATCTTTTTTTTGTTTCTTCTCATACCTAAGACTAGGAAATACCTAATTCATATTGCTTTTCTTGTGATACATTTGTCATTACGAGAAGAACGAAAAATAAAGTGAACACTTGCAAACATGTACCATGATAGAATTTGAAAACATAATTCTATCATTATCAGTTTTATAGCAAATTTATTTATTTACCAGATATCGCACTTTTCTTATCACTTTTTATATTTAAGATTTTTTAATAAAAGTCATAATGTGTTTAACTAACTTATAAATTGGGTCTTTTTTTGCTGTATTGAATAAAAACTATACAAAAAATAAAAGTGACGGACAATGATTTCTGAATAATCCGGCTAAATCGTGCAGTTGTACCAGTCACTGGTTCTTTGAATTTACTGCTGAAATTCTGTCACACTGCACTGCCCCGTCTTGAATAACCTACACAAGCTATTTGTAGAAGTTGGATGGCTGATTTATTTGTTGGCCGATATTACTGAATCTGTTTGAGATTTCATGTTGGAATAATGTTTTTATTGGATTTGAAGTGCAATTTTGTAACATGCTCGGTGTTTTGGCCTCTGTTTACGGTATAAAGATTCAACTAGAAAGTCTCATGTGCTTTAAACTTCAGTTAGATTTAATTGTGGCAGTATTTGACCAGGGAAGTTAAACCATTTTATCCATTACAGATTTAAAAGTAGTTGTGAGCCATTGCTTTGTTTCGCTTTGAATGATTAAGGTGCCAGTGTAGGCACATGAGACATTCCATATTTAAATCTCAAGAGTGACGGGCGATCCGTTACGACTTGGGTCTTCGCATAATTTAGTACGGGAGAGTGTTGCCCGATGAGTGGAGCAAACTCGAATTTCATCCAATGGTAGCTGGTTCAGAACCTGACGCAAAATGCAAAATGTACGTGTGCGAAAAGTAAGTTGGGCCGTTCCGTTACTTATTCAAAACAGATAAAATTAAAAAAAAGTTTTACTTTTTAATAACCTTAATTATCTTTTTTAATTAGTCTTAGAAATATTTTATCACCCTATTATTTCTGGTAAAATCTGCATAAAATGGAACAGATAAATAAATTTTCAACTATTTAAATAATTGCTATTTCTACTTATTCACCAATATTAAAATTAAAAGTCTATTATGTATGTTAATACCAACCACATTACTATCTAATTCCGCTCTGACTACTGGGCTCAATAATATATTACGGCATTCCAAACTTTATAAAATCAGAAAAGGCAAATTCGCTGAAACTGCATCAGCCATTGTTAATAGTTGTGCGGCTGAAAATTCCTAAAACTTTGTTAATTCGTCGTGATGTTTCCCTGCGTTTCTCGCTCCTGAATATGGCGTCCAAACTAATCAAAAGAATTGTTTTTGGCGGCAGGGCAAGGGCTAACAAAAAAAAATCTCTCTAGGCTCTAGCTCTAAGGCTCTAAAGCAATATTTTTGTAAGTTTTGTCCTTATTTTGATTTGTCGGTTAGCTAAATAATGTTTTGAAACCACGACAGCTAAGTGGTGATCTTTTCCGCTAATGGACAGCTAACAAAGAAAAGTACATACTGATGATAGGGTATTTTATAACGCCCTGGAGATGGCAGGCCATCGTCACTCAAGTAAAGAATATCCACGAATTAAAATCTTTATTTTCTTCATACATGAATGTAAAAATATAATGCATAAATAATACCTGTAATATTTTTCCCAAAAGAGTCGGTAGAAGCCAATAGTTCTAATTTCCTTCAAATTAGTAATAGCAAAGTTTTGTTCGCGATATCAGTAGTCTATCAGATATTCTTAGATAAGAGCTAGATGGCTGTGAAATTTTCACTATTATTTATTGCTATTTATGTATTAGGAAACCTTCATTTGTGGATCTGAATTTGATTGCGATTGGTGCGACACGTTATGCGGAGGAGGCACTATCATAACACTTTCCGCTTAACTCCAGAAGTATGGTCGAGTGGAGTGGGCATTAAAGCAGGCCAGCAACGCAGGGTGGTATTACAACTTTTAAGGACATTTTTTTTATGTGATACAGTTCCCGAACGAGCCGACGGCCCACCTGGTGTTAAGTGGTAACCTCTGCCCATAACAACCGATGCGACATGAGTCCACCCCTTCTAGGTACGACAAGACCCAAGCCGCATCATATGCGCCCGTAACTCTGAGACGTGTAGGTGGAATGTCTCATGTGCCTGAAATTTCACCGGCAACCACACCTTTCAAACCGAAACACTGTAACGCGAATGCGTTACTGCTTGGCGGCAGAAATGGGTATGGTGGCAGTACTTCCCCGGATGAATTTGGCGTGAGTGCTACTGCTCTTATATTTATAATAAATTTTGTTATATTTAACTTTTCAAATCCGCATGCAACAATAACAAATCATTTATTATTTTAGTTTAGTTATGCAACGGTGTACCTAATACAGTGCAACAATGTATTACATTGCCTGTCTGGGTGTCCATATAGTATATTATGTGTAGATATATATGTATTTACTAAAAAAAAACATAGTATTCATATCAGATGTCTGGTTCCGATAATACAAGCTACAATTAGCTTCTTTGGGGCTAGATGGCGCTGTGTGAAATATGAACCAATAAAAAAATGTGTCTGTCGACTAATAGATAATATTCCTAACTTCTGTGAGCTTGATATAAATGTGTATGGTTGTAGCAAGATAACTTTAAATTTCTGATTCACCCCTGCATTCAAGGTACTCATGAAACTCGGACCACGTTTCGCAGTAAATTCACGCGTTCGCTCATTATTTTCGCTTCGACTCTTCAAGCTTTCTAAATAAATGTTATTAAAAAATGTAAGAGTAATATTTTAAAAGTCAAGTGTAAACATATTTTTTAATGTGTAGCGTAAACGGCCGGCTTGGAGCCTGTATTTTACGCTGAGACGACACGGACTCGGGCAGACGTTAATTTACTTATCAGCTCAGTCTGAATAAACAAACTATGAAATATCAAATAAAAGTTTTCCTTACGTGTAAAAATTACGGAAATAGCAAATAGTTCACCTGGAGTTAAGTGGTTCTGTCCATTACAATGGAATTTCATTGTCCTCCTAGCTTACCTCCCCTAGTTAGGTAGACGTAAATAATATCGTATGCATTAATATCTCTAAGACGTGAAGGTGTAAGTCTCAGGTGCTGGTAATTTCTCCGGCAATCACACCTTTCAAATCAGAAATGGAAATGGCGGTAGCAGTTTCCCGGATGAATTTGGGACAGTCCTACTGCCAAGTATTTTTCTTAATCCAAAAGCTTCCGAAAATATGTAACAAAAGAGCACACTATAAGAGTTTCAGTACTTTCCAAGCTGTAGCTACTAAAGCTTGGAACAAGTGTTACCCTTAAAAAACCCGTTCAAATGAGTCACAGATGAGTGAACAGATCAATGGTATAATTTTAAAGTGTTTGCTTTGAGACAAGATTCGTTGTACAAGCGCCATATGACTGACATAAAGAATCAGTATAGCAATTCTTAGAGCTGAGAGTTGGCTATGAGCGCATAAGAATTTGTTCGATCTGAACGTAACGGTTGACTAAAATATATTAAACCAAATATAAAAAAATGTGAGCCGTCACGGGACGCCTGGCAGATGTGAAACATCGACATTATTTTGTAAAAGTAATATGCAACGCATGCCGTGGCGACGCGTCGCCACGCCAGAAATCGGTTTTACGTGCGGCTATAGATGTTTCACATCAATAATAATTATATTCATTCACAAATCTTATGCGCAATTAATTCTTATAATTTTGCCAACTAAAATTTTAAATACATAATTAATAATTTCGTTAAGTAATTAAAAATTCATTTATATACCTCAGTCCTTCTCAACCCGTGCCATTGTAAAACTGAGCTAAGGCGCGTGCAATTAAGATCCGCATGTGAGGCTCGCTTCAAATGTGTACGCTTTCAAACGGTGTTTTAGCTTCTGCGTGGAATTTAATCACTTAAAGTTAAAAGTATATTACGCTAACGCTGTACTAAGTCACGGCTGCGGGTTTTAATATTTATCTACGAGCAGTGTTCATTCTATCCGAGTCTAAATTTTAATATCATTATACAAACTCAAAACCAGCGCTTCGCTTCCCGTAGCAAAGCGCTAATTTTGGCTTCTAAATTGAGTGTAATACATCATTCGAAAAGTCTTCGAGGGCACAAGTATCGGAACCAGTATCGGTGAAGAAAACAACTTTTTGTTGTTCACTGCAAAAATAGTACTAAATAAGTGTAAGGAAAAATATATTATACTAATATACATACTTAAGGCAAAGCAAAAAAGGTTTTTACCAAATCAACTAAGTACAAGGATTATTAGACGTGTGATGAGGTTTGAAAACTTTTTTGTAACTACATAACTATTTACGACCTAATAACAAAAAGTATGAAATATTTTATTTATAATATAGTAATTAATAAACCAATTACTTGCCTATTGTACTTTAATATTCATGGTATAAAATTACATAAAACTTTTCATTTGCACATCTTAACGAGAAACGTTTATGAGAGAGTTTCAGTGCAGAGCAACCAGACTTATTGCTCTCTTCCGCATTTTTCTGTATCTTTTTGATGTGATAACGTAAGTTGCATACAAAGTAGTTTAGAAATGAAGCGAAAGTACAGAACCTTGTCCGCCTATAAAAGAAAATTTCTCTATAAACTTTAATTAGACCTTAGTTACTCGCGTGGAGTCAGACTGACCCCAGAGCATATTTGCTGCAAGCTTATATGTTTTACAGGTATTAAGTTATCGATAAAATGTTCCTAGTAACTTAACAAAACATCAATTCCATCTAAAGTCAGTTTTGCATGTAGCAGTGGCAAAGACTATATTGGTTACTTAGCCCAAGATCAGAATTAAAAAAAATGGTTGTCTGTAAAGTCGGTTTACTGACGATAGTTGAACGTGACAACGTCTTAAGTAAATGTAACTATTAGCAGCTGTCCACGCAGACGCATCGCTCACTCAAGTAGGAGAGAGACGGATGTCGAACGCTGCCGAACGCAAAGGCCGATTGTGCTTCTTTGTCGCTCGTTCCGCGCTCTCGCTTGCACTTGCACAAGCCTTACATGGAACGCCTCAGAGCGAGGTAACGCCGCATGAGTCATGTTTTTTCGTGCGTGCAGCCGACTCTATCGAATTATAAGACGTTGTCACGTCAAAAAACATAAATGTACGAAAAAGGATTGCCATGTCAAAAACCTCTGTAATATTTGTTGACATTTTGGAGTATTTCTTAAAAAAAGATGCCAAAATATTAAGTTAAGCTATCAAAAGAACTATCGAAAAATTCTGGTAGATACGAGTACGTTATTCGACAGCTTTCATGAATATATTTCCTGTTAAATTGGAATTTTTTGTTTATAAAATTGCCTTTTTCTCATAAACCTTTATTCTTCAACCTCAGTACTACTAGGTCTCGACCCCACGCGAGTACCTACCAGTGCAAGTAGCACGAATGATTAAAGCCAGCGCATTGCCACAATTAATATTTTCTAGTTTTATTATATTCATTTTTTATTCTGAAATACGATGCTTACCTTTGAAGAATATTTCTTGCGGAATGAAATCACATTTCACACTTTTAAATAAAAGATGCGAAAACTGTATCCTTGAGAATTGATACATATGCGTCTTCATACAAAACAGCCATTTTAAATTAAACAAAATGCGAATCGATATTGACAGATATGGTTAACCATAACCTAAACTTACTACAAACATAACCGATTTTTGTACCTGGTTTTCTCAAGACGTTTTTCACTTGAGTGATTCACAAGCTTGTTCATACATGGAATGGAATTTTTGAATGAATGTAAAAATGAAGAAATAGTAGATTAATCGTTGCATGTTCATATTCTTCTTTCAGTATTACCTTAGGTTTAGACGGACCGTTCACCAGTTTCCTTTGGCGTGTCAGAGACGTGGGGTGAGTTAGCGAAACACCGCTCCTTGCAACTTCTGCTTAGAATAAATGAATTACCCAGGTTATGATACTAAAACCACTACACCAGCAACTTAACTATTAAGCTTAACAAGATATTGTATGATCTTTACAATATACGTAGATATACATGTATATTCAAATGAACGTAGATGACCTTAGGTATAGTAAGGAAAATACAGTTTAAGTTTTTATCAAAACGATTTTAATATAACCGTAAACCATTTTACCTATATTAGAACGTTAATCAGTTTCACAACGACGTACTGACGGGTTGATTATGGTTGTACACCCGGTAACAGCTTTGTTGCAGCATTATTACTACGTCAAACCCACAGACATGTCGATATTGAAAGCCCACCTAGATAATTCTCAATTACGTATTAAGGAACACAAGTTTTAGGATACCAAAAAGGTCTTAGAAAAATTAGAACTATTTTTTTTACATTTAAAGTGATAGAACCTTGCGCTTACCTGAAAAGGGTGAATCTGTCATTGTCGAATTCAGTCCGTTCCTTCGTTTCATTATTTATTTTCGCTTTTATTCCAGCTCATTAAAATGTATACAACAATGGACTACCTATTGCACTGTTGGTCGTGGGTTCAAGTTCCATTCAGGATTCAGGACAAACATTTGTGTAATATAATGATATTGGTGGACATTAGATACGCAAAACGCCATCTAAAACATAGCTTGTAATATTGGAACTAGCTAACCATAGAATACTTATCAACTAATTTTTTGTTATTGCAAACATTTAAATAGGTATTAACACCCAGACAAAGAACCAAACATGTTTCGACATCAAAAAGAACTAAGTTTACCTACAGCGCAGAAGGCAGTAACTACCCACGAGCTTTGAGGCCAATCCCGTAGAACTCACCACACCATGAGCTAGAACCCAAATACTATATTTAATGAATAAGGGAGGTTGACCCAACAATTTCAGTATTACTTATTGAGAATTATAAAATCATTTCATCATCTTTACATATCATGCCGTTGATAATCAGTTAGAAATATATCTACAGAAAATTTTCACAACTTTTACGATTAATCTGTGTAGTTAAATGTAAAAGTTTTTGCCTCCGCATTACATAATCTTTCATATCTGTGAAATTCCCTTACGTGAAAGTTGGGTCTTACTAGAAGCTCTTTAGCCATTCAGTGTTCTAGTTTCCAATGCGTATCCTGTTCTGAACAAATGTTGGAAATGAAAAGTGCTCGGAAGGGAAGTCATATTAAATAACTTTTGATCACAATATATCGTATATGTTTGTTGCATATTTTTTATTGACTATCACGCTACTGTACTTTCGAATTCTTTCAGGTAAGGTATGCCATATCATATTATAATTTTTATTTACATATTCAGAATTTAAAAATATTAACAATTTTAAAGTAAGCAAAATTAAAAATTTCTTCTATAACGCACAATTCAGTAGTAGTTCCAGGGTGAGATACCTACGCACTTACATACACTTTAATACCATATTGCTTTTAAAGTAAGTAAGCATGTTCATTGATCAGTATTTAATCTGATTTGTAACAAATAAGAATAAAATTTATTGGCCACTACTTACTAAAGAATACCCTTTCAACACACTAAAAACATGATGGATAGCGCATTATCAACAATCACTGCTGATCGTTTCTGAGCGAAAAAACTCAACATGTCTTCGGGCGTCCATTTGGAATAAAAACTGAGGCAGAGCTTCCGACAAAAGGAAATTCAATAAGAACGAATTTCCCGTGATTTACGACCACTATTTTCTCGTTAAGACTCTTCGAGGTGTTCCGTACACAAGATTTCATTGTGTGAATTCTGATTGTAAACAGAATTGTTTCCAGCTCAGATTGTGGATTATGGACTGTAAGTGTTTTTTACGTTGAATTTGGTTTGAACATACTTTTTTATCAATTTTCACACAGTATTTTTTTTTACAAGGTTTTATTTTTAACTTGCAATGGATGTAGCTATGTTTGTTCGGGTGGAATCTACTGATATCTTCAACCAATTGAGCTGAAATTATGTATACACATTTAATTTAGATGACAATGCATAGTTAGTTATGTGACGTCATTCTAAATCCAAGATGGCGGGATACCCAAGATGGCGGACTAGTTATTTTCAATGCACTCTTACAATATGGGTATCAAATGAAAGGGCTTGCTGAGAGTAACTCGGAAAGTTAAGTGATGTCACTATAAATCCAATATGGCGGACTTCTAAAAAGCTTGTTTTTAAAAATGTTTTTTTAATTTTAATTTATTACAAGTATTAATATGAATGAATTTGTACTAATTGTATTTGTTGCTGCAGTATAACTAGCTCCACCAACTTGACAATATTGTCACCCTTTTACGTGTTATAATAAATGTACTGGAATCAAAAGTCTTACATATTATTTTCATGCTGCAGGGAACAGAAATACGTTTTACCTAATTTGCGACAAAAATCTGCTTACCTACTATAAGTCTGGTTCTGGTTTACCCATTAATGTGTTTTTCAACCCCGCAAAAGTTGTAAATTTATAAACATTTAATCAATTGCTGATCTTGTCTCCAATAAAACAGAAACATAAATGTTTTACCCCAGTAATCAATTTATTCGCACATCGTACATTGAACATCAAGTAAGAATATCGGAAAACCGGCTCATTTAGAATGAACTTCGAAGTCGTGCCATCTCAGTCCCGGCCAGATCTTCACAGATTTCTTTTACAGCTCTAGCAATAAAAACAAGTTGGATTGGCGAAAATGGAAATTGATGGTGAGGTCGAATCAAATGCCGTTCCCTAAATATTTAACCTACGAGTAACATGCAATAAAATAAACCCTTTTGACCTTGATAGCTATTCGCATGGTGAGAATACTAAGGAAGTCTGCAAAGATTACAATTTCAAGATAAAATTTATCCTTATAGCAAAATAGAATAGAATCTAATGTCTTGACAGTTGCCACTCTATAAGATTGTCAAAAAAAAAGAAAGAAAAAGAGAAAAGAAACCCACATAATGCGAGCGTCTACCATGGCTTTTCGAAATGAGAAACGTTTTTGTGAAATTAGGTGTTTAGGCTTATTACAATATTCTCAAAACATATATATTTTGAGAATATTGTAATAAGCCTCAAGGTTGTCTGTAAGAGATCGCTTTATAGCGATAAGACCGCCCATTGTTTCACTTTTTTTTTGTACTTTGTATCTGATTGTTGTTATTTTGATTTTGTGAGCAATAAAGTGTCATCTATCTATATTTTGTTTTGCACATACATGCACCGCACCTATAGAATTTATTTTAAATTAAATTTTCTAGGATCAAATAACTTTGCTATTGCTTAATTAATTCTCTTCATCATATTTTTTATGTGATTGAATGACATAACAAGCTGACGGCCCACCTGATGTTAAGTGGTAACCGTTGCCCATAGACAACAGCAATACCACTCAAGTCCTTTCCATAGGACGAGGTGACTCAAGTCGCACTGCGTTGGAAAAATTATTCATTATTATTCATGTATTGGAAAACGGAATTATAGACGTAATTTAAAATTTCCCTCTACCGACTACGAACAATATCACACAGTATGCTGTATTCTCTTTGTTAGATATTGGCTCAATTGGCTTTGATACTAATTAATTAGTAAGACGATAACAATAACCACTTAACTTATACAAATACATGCATAATGGAAGCAAACAAATTTGAGCTGTTTGTTTTATATTTGTTTGTTTGGGAAAGTAATTTACTTACTGCAACAAAATATTGTTAATTTACTGGCGACATAATATCACCATATTATCTTGCAAGTTATTTACAATGTATACATAAACGTGGTTATATATTTCAGGCATTCATAAAAAAACATGGCACTTTCTCGTTCCTTCACCCCAGTTAAATTATACAGATAAGGTGTCCTGTTTTTTTTTAACCATCTCACGTTCGTTGCTTCGTGGTGTCAATGAGTATTGGATGGATCTTCCGTTCGATTCCCGGCTGGGTCAGTATTTGTGTGGTAAGCATACATTTTGTGTATTATTGTAGTATCCATAGGACAAGCGATATAGAAAAATTTTGGTCAGTCGAACCCACGTAAATAAAGGGGAACATCCGGGAAGACTTGGTTAACATGGCTTTTATTAAAGATTTCATAAATCCAAACTTAATCCAACCATTTGGACGATATAATTTTTAAGAAATGATTCTCCACTATGTTTTCATTCTAACTCATAAATATTTACTTAATAATTCTGTATTTTTTCATAGTTACTTCAAAATATCAAAAATTTAATTAAAGTATTATTAAAATATATGAAAGGAAAACCATTAGATATACAATAAAGATAAATAATTATTTGATACATTTTTGTATAAATAAAATGTGGATATGATTCTGGTATGGGATAATTAATATTTTAAGGGCATGGAGGAGACTCAATTAATATTATGTATCGGGAACAGAGAAGTAACACGCAAAAATGGTAATTACATTAAGTATAATGACGCAGACCAATGCTTGCTTACTAGAACAATATTGAGCTTGAAAAGAAGTAGCTGAGAACATATTTATTTTACACTCCATATTTTATTACCAATGGTTTTGATATTGGTGTGTATTATTTTATTTACATAACATTTTGAAATTTTGTTGTTGTAATATTTATATCAAAACACCGGAAAGACAAATTACGCCAGAACACTGTAAATATACGCAAAAGCTTTGGTGTGACTGATTATTTATGTGACAAATTTCTAAATTGTCTCTTGTTTTTCTATAACAGTCCAAATGTTTTCATAAAAGAACGCCATTACAGTGGATTTACAAATAGTCGATTTTATTTCGTTTGTAAAAATACAATTGGGATTTCTGTTCCCAAAAACAGCCTTTGGGAAATTATCTGATCCCTCTGAAACGTCAACATTTTCTTATTATACACAGCTGTGAAGATTTTAAACGAAAACTTAGTTGGGCTTACTCGCCAAGATGATACTGCATAAAACCAAACAGTGACTTGTATTACCGTCATCTAGCGATCAATCCAGCAACCCATAGTTACATACGTTCTCATGATACAAGCTATGCTTAGCTTACTTTGGGGCTAGATGGCGCTGTATGAAATTATCCATCAATATTTATTTATTTATACCTACTTACATTGCTATGCCTATAAGCATGTCAGTCATTACAAGGGAAAATGTATTAGAATTTATTTCACTAGTTACAAAGCTGATTAATTCGAAAAACTAACTACCTCTCAAGGACGCTGATGTCCGCAATCTCTATCTTAGTTAATAATCCGTTTATTTTCAACTGGCGTCGACAAAAAATCTCTTAATTTAGTGCTAACAGTGGACGAACTCGCGGGCGAAGTCTCGGGCAACAGCTGGTAAATGGAAATATGTAATAATTTATCTAAGAATGTAATTCACTCGTACAATGCAAACGCGACAAGCTAAGTTTACACATGTGTTCAACATTTTCCTTGTAAATCTAGTGTTGGAAAGCATTGCCAAGAGTCTCGCTTGCATACGGCAGCTGTGTTATTTTGTAAGAATTTCAGATTAAATTCACTTGTTTCCTGACTGGACAAACTCGGTTAGACAACAGCAATACGACTCAAATCCTCTCCACCAAAGTATGAGATGACCTAAGTCGCATTGCGTTGCGTCCATCATCCCCAGACGGGGATGTTACGTCTCATGCGCCTGCAATTTCACTGGCACCCACTCCCTTCCGCCGGAACACAGCAATACGAGTGCATCACTGCTTTTCGGCGGATTACCAGGTGTGGTGGCAGTACTTCTCCGGGCGAACTTGGCACAAGTTCTACTGCTACTGAAAATCGATCTGAGATCTGTTACAAAACTCTCCATGTATCCACACGAGTGGCTCAGTGTATTTGGATAATCGATCCCGCACGAGAACTGTATTAGCTGTGAAACTTGGCTCGGTGTTCTGATTGCACGGACGATTGACCCTCCACTTCAAGATTGTTGAGGAGCAAATCCTGGTTTCAAACTAATTATTGTAAGTGTTTTAATAATAATAAACTTATTTTTATTTGTTACAAAAAACATTTCTACGTAGCGCTTAAATAGGTAACACAGTATTTGAATACTTAAACTGAATCAGTGAATAACACATGATAAGATGTGAATAACACTAGGATTCCCTGTGTTGTGGAATGGCTAGTTCCTTACAGAAGTAACAAAATTATACTACAATAAAATTAGATTACAATAAAATAATAATAGCAGTTAATTCCGTAGTTTTTAAAGAAATTTAAATAACAATGGTCAATTCATTTTATTTTCAGCTATTAGAGTTGACTCCGTTACATAAATCTGAGTTGACAGTCAAAGAATCTTTCTATATCCCTGGTCTAATATGACATGACGTTCTAATTCATTTTAAACAGAGAACACGGAAAAACTGTTAAGCTTAAGAGTTATTATATATTTTATTAATTTAACGAGAATTGATTGTAGCATAATATATATTAATTATGACAAAGAACGGGGAATATAAGTACGGGTTGATTGTACTACATTTTGGTTACAGAAATGGGTGTGATTACAGTAATTTCCCGGACCAACACTGCATATAGAGGTGAATGTATCATTAACAACCCACAGAGACAAATTGTAGCTTCAGAAGTAATGATGTGATTTCATTATATTACGATCATATTAATGAAATCACATAATCAGTATCAGACCGAATTAGTCTCAGATAGAGTAATGGCCATACCTAAACTGCATTGAAAGCTAATCAATATTCGACTTTTATTGTTTAAAATCGAAAGTTTCGCCGAATCGACAAGTGTCGCCAAGTTTATTGGCAAAGTTGCCACCTATTCAAATCTAAGCTGCAGTAAATAATGCCAAGTCTTGAGTTATTCGAATCCGTGATCGCTTCATTGAGACTCAGCGAATATTCGAATATTCGCCAAAGTTAATAAACAAGGCAAACGTTTTGACAGCACCGTGGTGTGCCGCGAAATTGCGAATATGATCAAGTTTCTCAATAGTCTCGATTCAGATGGAAGTTTGCTAATGAGGTGGTTGAAACGGCCCCGGAATAGAACGGATTTTTGTGGAGTTTTCTCGATGGAAACGAAATGTTCGGCTTTATACTTTTTCGAATAATGAACGTGTAGGACGAGTGTGTGTTTTTTGGAGATTTGCATAACTCTACTAATGATCAATGTTGGTTATATTTTCTTGAAATATGTGTTTATATCTCATATTCAGTTGGTGAATAAAGCATTCCTGTGGGTATTTATGACATGTAATAAACCGTATATTAAAAAATTATGATATTTAATATAGTATAGTAAATACATATAAGCAAAACTATCATATATTCATCATATATCATATATTATTCAAACAAATGATTAAATTGTATTTTGTACAATTGGTTAATATGTTTAGAATAACGTAGAATACCTAAATAGACCTTATAATATTTGACCTACGCCTGATAGTGCTACTCTTAAAAGAACATGAACCAAATTTTCAGGAGATATTTTTATGAATTAATGTACAATTATGTAATGATAATAAATAAAGCCTTAGTATATGTTTTTATTCAATTTTATATACCGGGTTTCGAGGCGGGAATAAAAAATCAAGAGGCCTATTTGCACTTAAAATTAGCGAACAGGAACCTGAATTAATTCTTTTAATAACAATATTAATTAATAAAATAAAGCTTTAAAGAGAGACAAAAATTACGTTTCCAATTAAATTCATCTCAACCCCAAGTAGCGACAGTCTCACCGAGCCCGCCCTAATCAATCCACGGATGCTTGTATTTTTACAAGCACGGAGGGTGAAACTTTTCCACTAAACCACACAACTACTCAACTTGCTTCTATTACTTCTAGTCGCGACAGACGATAACATTTGGTTGGATACTGTGTTGTGTCTGTCGCTTACATTTTTGCTTATCCTTTTAGTTTTGTTTTCCCTGACAATCAAAGGTTGCCGCATGAATTTACTTATTGCTAAGATTGACGCCTGTTCTGATATATTCGACTCTTCATTGGAAAGAACAGCTAAGAACCAGTTAAGGTGAGATTTGTTTCTTTTCCCGATCATTCTTAAATCTATGGTACCGTTTGGACTTTTAAAACCTTATACTGTAATACTTAAAATATTATGGTGTCATAGAGCAGAAATACTACTGAAAATGACGGTATGTCATTTTAAAAAATCTTTACTTTAACCTTTGGCACAAAAGCTTGAAAGCATTTTCCGAAAGCTAATTATAAAAGCGTATAAAATATCTCATACAAGACCCGTTGACTCAGCAATCGGAATCTTGGAATGTTTAGGTTAATTTTATTTCTACTGTTAATGCTATGAACATATTTATTCCTAAGACTAAATATGTATTGAGACATAAATTGGATGTTTTTACGCTTTATGCATAATCTAACCTTGGATTCTGATATGCTGTACAATCGCGCCGCATTTAATCACATTTATACTGTTTTAAATGACAACCTTTTCTTATTCTAATCAGCTTAGTTTGGTGTACAAAGTCCAACGCACACTTCTTTTAAAATTCCACGTTACTGCTTCCGTCAAGTAGCTCTCAATATTTATTTATTTATTTATTAAGGCACACAATACACATTACAAGCAAACAATATAAATATTAATCTAGAATACAGTTTTGATCTGGCTTGGAACATAACAGATGTGCGCACTGCAAAAACCACATTTAACAGTGTTAAGCTAATAAAAGAAATGAAATGTTCGGGAACTTAATACTAAAAAGAATGAAGTAGTAGTAGTATGAAGTAGTAAGTAAGTAGTAGTAGTAGTAATAAAATAAAATAAAATAAAATAAAAACGAGTAATGAAATAAAATATAATATAATAGCTGGTATTTAGCTGGTATAGGCGACAAACAAAAATTCATTTCCAATATTCCGCACACTTCGTCACTTGCGTAATACTATATGTTTACACAATAGGCATGTGGATTTGCGTCAGGTACGGTTAAATCACACAGATTTTGTTTTGGGAATTTCCTCCTTTCTTTGAACTGTCCCTCAGGAGTAGATATAAACAATGTACACATCCTCCTAAAGCCAACTTCGAGATATGTAGCGACTTACTTCCTGTTACTTTTATGGGGAATCAGCTTTGTTTTACTGACAAAGTTACTTGCGAGCAAGATATAGCCTGTTTGGTTCACGAATCAACAATTTCAAGGTTCTCCGTTTTCAATCATGATATTAAGATTTTACAAAACGATTTTGTAACTAAGCTGTGTTTAATAAAGTGAATATTAATCAAAGCACATATACATAAAATGAATAGCTTTTCCAAATAGCTATTTACTCAAGATTCTTAAATTTATTTATGTAATATTGGGGAAGTTATATTGGTGTGAATATTAACTTATATTGGTCAAAAGATAAAAGTATTTGTAATGTAAATTTCTACGTTTTTTTTATTTAGTGATGTCATATATCATATATCTTAGTGGTGTCTGACTTACGAAAACTCGCAAAATGAAAAAATATTAACTAATATCTTAATTTGCACCAAAATTCATGAAGTACGTTATTGTTTTTAGTTTTAGTTTTAGTTATTAATATGTGTTGTTTTTGTAAAATAAATACTCTTTCTTTCTTTTCTTTCTTTCTTTCTAAGTATAAAAAAAAACTAAAGCTTCTTCCAGCGTAGGCTCAGGAAACATCCATAAAATTGTCCCTTTCGACGGAAAGACCCGAAAAAAGGTTGCAGTAATTATTTCCGTTATCGACCACAATCTGCAAATTTAAGCAAAATACGTCCGATTTCGGCGTGTGAAAAATGGCCCAGTGCAGAGGTACCTGCCGGATATGGGCCCATAAAAACCATTGTCCTGCCTTCCTTATGATTAATGCATCGCTCGCGTGGCGTCGACATTCACACATTGGACACGTTTCGGTGACAACTACCCTGGCGTGTTTCGGCGTTTCACTTCACCAGCGCACATTTCTCGTACGTGTTCCGAATGATGTTTGCGCGAGTTTATTTTTCAAAAATTAATGTGGATTTATTTGGGAGTAACGTGTTGGGAACACAAAATCTTACAGACCAGCAGTTGAAGCACCATGAACCTTTCAATAATTAAAAAAAATAATTGTACAGTCTCCAAGAAAAGTGGACGATTAACCGTTTCCATATATGTATAAAATAACGTCGGCCAAAGACGTATCCAACGGGCGTTTATTGACAATCTTATAGGGGAGCCTTAATTGCCTCCCAAAAACGACATCAGGACATACACTGCAGCTTTGTCAACAACGGAACAAAGATTAGAGAAATTCCTGAATTGGACACAATTACAAATTACACGCTTTAAAGGAATGCGAATTGATTGGTCCCGTGTCTCCGTCACGAATAGGGGGCATCGCTCAAAGTCAGCGTTAATCCTCGGTTAATGAGTTCAACGTCAGTAATTGTGAGGCTTATGGAAACCCCTTAACGGGTGGCCAGCGCGAAATTGTGCAAACTCAAGAATTTCGTATATTTCGCTCTCATAGTCTCATTTTATACTCATAATTGACACCCGATGATATAGTCTATGAATAGCTTCCTAAACGTTGATGCGATCAGAGTCATTAAGATTTTCGTGAGTCCATTCGATTCGTTCAAATCAGAAAGAAACAAGTTCTAACTAAAAAGAACCATTATAAATCCCCTTTGTCGCCAACGTGTGAGTGTCTCCTAATAGGCAATAATGACATACTAAATAACTGAAACAGTACTCCAATGGAAAAGCGACATATCTTGGAAGTTAGACTCAACTGAGAGCTAGGAATATCCTAGGTAGAACTCGGGCTCCAGCCAGAGTCAATATTGAATCAGCACGGTTCGTGTTTGTGAGAGGAATAAATTGCGGCCAGTCCAGAAAATGTGCACTGCAGCCGAATAATTTTCTTATCTAACCTTTTTCGGCGAAAAATGCAAGAAAAACACATTACGACCTCATTTCAGGTTGTGCACTCTGCAACTTTATAACCTGAAATGGACATTCTCTGATGAATTAATACGAAGTATAGATAGATAGATTAATTCTTTATTGACCACCATACATGGAAATTTCGTAAAGATTAATACTTAAGCTAAGGTAATACAATGGGCGGCCTTATCGCTAACAGCGATTTCTTCCAGGCAACCCTCACCTATAAATCCTATACATAACTAAAACCATAGTGTAGCAACTGGGAGTACTCAAGTACAACTGAACCAGGGACCTTCTCAGTCAGTTACGCGACCCACTAAGCCACCGAGTCGTCAAATACAAAACCATAAACAAATCATTATTCACAAACAGACCGCATTATAGGCACTAACAATAAAATTTCCTTTGCATCCCCACTCATAGATGCACTTACCATCCTTTACATAAAATGCTTGCATGACATTATTGGAGGGACCTGAGAGGCACTTGAAAGCGGAAATTGAAGGCAATTCAGCAATCTCGTAGAACGTAGTGCCTCATAATATACTTTACGGCTTTTTCTTTGACAGACCCGTCCCACTGTTTACCTCCCATGACTTGGAGTGGCTATCTATATGCAGATTGTACGATGCAAATTGATTTTTGTAATATATGTCTATTTTTTAAGTTCTTTGTGAAGTCTGGATTTCGAGAATCAGTCAGACGGAATTTATTTTATGTAATTAATTAATAATTAATTCATAAGACAATTTCTGCTCATACCAACAGAAACAGCACTATATTTCCGTTTAAATTTCTAAATGTAATAACTGGTATATAAGAAAATGTGAAGTCTCTTGGTCGTTGTCTTATAAAATCACGGAAATCTTTTATTGTCACTATACACTATAATACTATTGCGTCTAAACTATTGCGTGCAACTAATTAATAACTTTCAACATATATTGATTATTAATTGATCTAGGAATATAATAGTATTATAACTGTGCCGTAAGGCATAATGGCTTACAGTTCTTGTAGCATCGTAGGTTGTGTCTAAATAATAACCTTAGAAGGATATCCTTTGTACAACCTAACCCATAACATTTATTGTACACCTTTCAAAATATCCTAAGAAACATTTAATCAAGCACGTAATATATCAAATTTTAAAGTATTTTGAAAAAAATATTTCCCATCTTAAAGAAATCTAATTAAATATTTAGTAATAAGAGCTGATGGTGTGAAACTAATGAATGTACTCTCGGCACACGGGGTGTTAGTTTATCAAAGTTAATTTTCCACTTTGCTGAGTTAGTTTACTTCGCCGCAATCAGTTCAAAAGTTTTGTCCATTATATCGATGGATCATATGAATAACGCCATAACTGTAAAATTGTACATTTTGAAAATTAATTAAATTACCATTTGGTTTTTAATGGTAGGTATGCCATTAAAAGTTAGTAGTAATTAGGATTAAAATAATTTTGATGAGGCTATGATAACATGACATATTTATTTATTTAATACTTTTCCATAGAGCTAGAAGCTTGAAGGTTAGACAAATAGTTAACATGGCGATATAGCAATGTAGTACTGGAAGAATACCTTGAACAAGAAAGCAGATGCATCTAAAACATACTCCTTCATGGCGGGCATGGCATGGCCTTGCGTGGACACACAGTCACCCAAAAATATCCTCAAAAACAAATTTCTTGATACAAAATGTATTCCCCAGCCAGGAAACCAGGATCCAGGAAACTCTATCAATTCAGGTTTGTCACATGCGCGTTTATTTGCCTTACCCGTCGATATTAAGTCACATCTCGATTATTACTCGGAATTCGAGTCAAATTCGGCTCGTTATCGCAAACTTAATCTCGTTTCCCTTTGTGACGAATTGAATTAGTTAACTAATTATGAATTTTATTGAAGGTAAGTTTGTGAAGCGAAAGTGGATTTAAAAGGGACCAGCCAGAATGTTTGTAAGGCTGCAACCTTCGCTTTGTAATTAGGACTTGGAGATCTTTCCTTTTATTCGCTCGACGAATCATGATCATTAGAAGTAATTACATCTACTTACTCGTTCCGGAAACAGCTTCGACACATTATATAAACGTTTATTAGACTTTACAGAATTAGATAGACTGTATTAGATGCTTAAAAAAATATCAGTAATACCATGATAGGCAAAGCGGAAATAACTACTAGAGATTATTTTCGTGGTTATAAAAGATAAGTGGAAATATTGCTGTATAAATCAATCGTCACTATATATAATATAACAGTTAAATTTTGTACGTTTGAATGTATGATGATAATAATAATAATAATAATTTGGTGGACTTTTCATACAGAGCCATCTAGCCCCAAAAATAAGCTAAGCATAGCTTGTATCAATATCTTTTAAAAATAATAAATAAATAAATAAAATCATGGGAACTAGACATCTCTGACATAATACTTATACTTTTTGAAAATACATAGGTTTTGAAAATACATTTATAAGACATAGTGACACCAGACAGAACAAATATCTATGTTCGTCATACAAATATTTCTCCCGGGTGGGAATAGAACCCACGACTACCTACTTAGCTGTGAGGCCATACGAATGTAAACTACAAGATAGCTCCATTTCAATAATTCTCTCACCTATTTCTATTTAGAGTGGGCGGATCTTTAGAGTGGACAAAGCCTGTATATTATCCGGTTAAAATAACAGGCGATTTCGTTTAGATTTTCAGACGATATAAAACGGTCTAGATAAACTTAAAAGGCTACTTTAAGGTAATTATATGATGATAAATGCCCTCCATAAAAAAGTTGTGGAATTTAAAAGGCCTGTAAAAATACAAAATGACATATATCAGTGTGTTAAGGTTAACTTACAAAATGAAAACTAAAAATAAATGATAACTGCTACTATATATACTATATACAAACTGAATTCCACGCGAGTGAAGCCGTAGTTTTCCGGTTTGTACTACCTACTGTAGATCTGGAATATAAAGAAAAAAATATAAGCGTAGGTATGGTATCATGCAAATGAACATTTCATAATTTGTCGACACGACAAAGAAAAAACATCTAAGAAAAAGTAAAGTGTAAGCTTCGTAAGGCTTAACTACCTCTTTTCACAGAGTACTCTTCCTTATACTTACGTTATTCCCATGAAGAGGTTCTAAACCCTCCATATTACCATCAAGTGTCACTGGCTAACTAGAGCTTCCAAATGGAGACCGGTTGATAAGCCGGAATTTCTGCTGCTTTCTTTAAGGTGGTGCGTTTATATCATGTTTTTACCATTTCTGGTGCCTAATTACAGCGGCGAACATAGATATGAAGTTATAATAGTATATTTTAAGTTTCAGATATATTTTGGAAATAACACAATATCTTTAAATAATTTCAATAACCAATATTAAAATGAAATATTTTGATTTGGTTTCGCAAAAACTAGACTAATAATAAACTTCAATGCGATATTGATGCCCTTGCATCCGAAAGTTTAGTAAATCAATTGCAGTTTTGATCGAAGTTCGGTCTATTCTTGGAATTTCTCTGAAGGATAAAATACTCAATCAAATCAGCTAACACAGGGCAAAGGTTTTCACCATAGCATAAAGAAGAAAGAAAGAGTATTTATTTTGCTATGAACAACACAATACAAATATATGTAAATGTATATACTAAAACACATTAAAAACCAAAAACAGAATATTATTTGACACAACTGACATACTCGTAGTAAGAGGAATACAGGAATGTGTTGAGTGGGCAAAAAGGGTCCCTGTCTCAGCATAGTGCTGCACACCCTGAAAGAGAGAGCGCAGCGCTGGTATTCAGGCAGGGCCTACAAAAGGATAGCCGAAGATCGTGGCACGCATTTAAAGAGACCTATGTTCAAAAATAGAATGCTACAGACTAGAGATGTTGATAAGACTAATTATAAGTTATGAAAAAGCAATTAGGATTAATTCTTTGCAATTTGACACCGAAACGGCGAAAAATTTGCAAGTACCATGGAATTTAATCAAAAAATCAAGACAACAGGCTGGCATTTCACTGTTCATACACATTTATGAAATATCTCTATACAAACTATCATGTCAGCAACTATGAAAAGCCGGAAGTGAGCCAGCTCTAGCAGCGACCTAATTTCCAAAGGCCTCGTTATAAATATCATCTCTGTGAGCGTTCCACGCTTTTTTTCTACACGGCTATATATTTTATAGATACGCGCAGAAGTAATTGGGTTATTGCAGATTAAAAATTTGATTACCCTTCGATTGTAACTCGATTTCCATTTTGACTGGAATTGGTATTGCAAACTTTTTAATAATCTCGAATATTCTGTAGACGAATGTGATTATACGAATCCTTTCCACTGCTGATGCCGGTATAATGGATTGAGTTCGCTATTACATCTTATATTTTTGTCTTTCAAGGAAGCTGGTGAATTTTTAATCACGATTTTCTTGAATGGTTAGTTCGCAGATGTTAGTAGCTTTTTTTATGTTATATAGTTGCGGAACGAGCCGACGGCCCACCTGGTGTTAAGTGGTAACCTCTGCCCATAACAACCGATGCGACTTGGGCCCCCCTACTAGGTACGACAAGACCCAAGTTGCATCGTATGCGCCTGTAACTGTGAGACGTGAAGGTGGAATGTCTCATGTGCCTGTAATTTCACCGGCATCCACACCTTTCAAACCGGAACACAATAACGCGAATGCGTCCCTGCTTGACGGCAGAAATGGGCATGGTTGCAGTACTTCCCCGGACGAACTTGGCGAGAGAATAAAAAAAAGGGCGACGCTGCGGGCAACAGTTAGTAGGAAATAAAAATAAACAGATGTTTGAGCATATTTCAAAATATTTTTTGAATACTTAGAAAATATTCAAGTTTTTAGGGAGTATGTATGATATTACCAAAATAACGCAGACAAAGTCGCTATGTTTAATATACAGTAAAAGACTTAAATCTTTTATGTCCTGTGAAAGTAGTATTCAAAACGGTTCATGCCGTGTATAGCAGTTTAAAGCATTCGATAACTCCATCTCTTCCGCGCTAGATCACTTTATGAAGGGTTGTTATACCGATTTTAATGTCGTCTATGATGGGTATACTTAGTTTTATAGCGTACGATACTGGTGGGGTGTGTCTCGGGGAAATACAAGTTATTGCAGACGTTTAAATCTCTCGTAAAATAATGTCTCTGGTTTTCTATTTGTCAAATAAATTGTGTGGTGAACGATCTTGAGTTACAATGAAGTTTGCGATAAAAGTTCTATGAAATTTATTTAGTGGTTCGACTATAATTACATGTTATAGAATCGTTAGAAGAATAAAATGCATGCGGCTCCCTAGATTAAAATGTACAATTTGTGCATGCTTTTTGTATGTAAAAATATAATTATTACATTAATATATTTACTAACCTTCAAATTATACAACTAACATATATATTTATGGTATAATTTTTAAGCGAAGAATATTTTTCCATGAGAAGGTTCATATAAAATGTCTCGAAAAGGGTCTTTTCGTGAACCTGAGACATGTCTTCATGGTCTTCACACCCGTTCTAGAATATGTCGGTTTCCTCACCATGTTCTCTTTCACCGTTTTGATAACGTGAAATTACAAAATAAATCCAAGTGAAAAACACATTAGTGCACCTCTGAGTTTGACCCAGTGACCTTGAAGCTCGAGGTCTACACAAATATATTGCAAAATATGCCTATGTAAAATTTATGCATATTATGCAAATTTCATGTCTGAAAATCGCGAAGAATCCATTTAATTTATTTCAGGATATGTAAACAATTTCATTCAGTTGCTCCCTTTAGGATACGATGGAGCAGCTACGTGGCCGGTAAACAAATTATGCTATCAGAACTTTTGAACCCATTTGACCCATGTTATCCCGGACACCCTGACACAATGTGTCGCGATTTGCTTATATTATATTTATTTATATTGCGTAAAGCTCAAATACCACTCGGTGACTGACTGACTGACTCAGTGACATAATTGTTTGGCATGATGCGCTACTAGGAGGTCCAAGGGAGTGGGGGGAAGGATAGGGAGGTCTAGGTGACCCCTGGAAAACTGGCCTTTGCCTCCCATAGCGTATCTCGGAAAGTATGAGAGAAAGGGGGGGTTGTTCCAAAACTAAATTTGGAAGGGTCCAATCAAAAATAGGGACAGGACAGGGCAGTCGCATTGCTGTTGTCTATGGGCGGCGGTTACCACTTAACATCAGGTGGGCCGTCACCTCTTTCTGTCAAAATCACATTAAAAAACGAATTTGCCAGTTTTACTGCTACTAAAATCGATTTCGATGCAGAAATATCATATCGAAAATTATAGCTTTAACAAAACTGACAATTCAGAATACAGTACCAATCACCAGGCAAAGTAAAACTATTAAGATGTTATGAACTAAGTAACAAGCTCGCGTTACACTTTATCAAGTTATCCGAAGTTTCACTTATTTAGAAGCGTTGAAGTTATATGCCTAACTTAGGCATATCTAGCATTGACTATTAATAGCAACGATAATTTCTCTATCCAAAGATTAAAGAAAAAACAATCATACTTAAAATGATATGTTTTCCGCGAAGGGGTAGGTAGAGAGGAAGGGGTAGATAATTCAGTACGAGCTCATCTCAAATTTAGCTTTCTCAAGAAAAACTTAGCTAACTCATGCTTCTACCAATGATTTTTAATAATCCGACAACCAGGACAAATTTTAGAATTTTGGAAATTTCACAAAAGGAACTAAGTATTTACGTAAAAATTATTACTTAATTCAGTACACGTAACTAATTGGCCAAGTTTATTTTGATAAATACACATATTGTGTATTTATTATTATTAAATAAATCGATACATACCAATCAAACGTATAAAAGACCAGCTCGTACCGAGACACAAATAGTGCAATCCAAAAATGATACCTAAACCAAATATTACACTTTTATTTTATTTTTTATTTATTTTTACATTAGCATTTCATTTATTTAAAAAGTAACCCAGTAACTGAGTTGATGTGTTTATATTATTAAGTTCACCGTATTAATTTCCGTTTGTGTAGAAACATTGTTAAATAGTTAATTTAATGTGACACAAGTTACGCAGTAGTACTATTAATAAAAGCTTAGCAGCTAAATCCAAACGTGCCTTACGTTCAATGTTTGACCCGAACAAGGAAAATAGAACTTCATCAGTTGGAAGCCGTATACAACGAAGAAAACAACTTTGCGCTTACACTCGCTTCCAAGTTTCCTGAGGTTTCACAGGATTGAAGTCTTAACAGTAGATTCTTGAGTTGCCGGAGTGCTTTAGGTATTTGGTTGTATTGCAAAATAGAAGAGAAAAGTCCTTATTTAAATCACTTAGATACAAATAAATATAATTGGTGGACATTTTGCTCAGCGACATTGAGCCCCACATATAGCATAGCCTGTATTATTGTTATTATTTTATGTAATACAGTTACGGAACGAGCCGACGGCCCACGGAACACAGTAACACGAATGCGTTACTGCTTGGCGGCAGAAATGGACATGGTGGCAGTACTTCCCCGGACGAACTTGGCTACTGCTTGTTCTACTGCTCTTAAAATATGGGAACCAGCCAACTATTTACATATTTAAAGTTCGATTCGAGGACATTTGCCATAAATGTTTACAGCGCGCGCAACGACCGTGAATTTTAGATTTTTAAGGTTTTTTTGAACGCACAAGTAACATTTCCCTATTTAATCTATTATATATATTAACTGAGGTTTTGAATTAGAAGTTACAAGGCACAAAGGGCACGCGCCCTTTTTTATGTTTTTTTTTTTTTATTTATTTACCAATATGAATTATCAAAAACAGAAAAGCATGGTTATTACCTACTAAAAAACCACAGAGGTTTGTGCTAGTGCTACTTATCAGAGTCTACGTCACACAAAATACAAAATAAATTTACAATATGATTATATGTAATACTGTTACGGAACGAGCCGACGGCCCACCACCAGGTGGTAAGTGGTAACCTCGGCCCATAACAACTGATGCGACTTCGGTCCTCCCCTACTAGGTACGACAAGACCCAAGTCGCATCGCGTCCGTAACTCTGAGACGTGTAAGTGGAATGTCTCATGTGCCTGTACACACAGACACAGTTCAAACAACTATGTTTGTCCTTGGTAGGAATCAAATCCACAACCTACAGCGCTGGAGGCTGTGTTACAACGTGCAAATTCACGATATCTCCATCGTATAAAATGTAAAAGGAAAATGGGTATAGAAATATTAATATTTCTTTGTATTGGATAAAAGGCTGTCCACTTTTAAAATAAAATTATGTCGAAAATGATTCTTATATGAACGCACTTTATGCGCGAGAATATAATGAAACAAAGTGAATTTGATTTGGAGATATCATGAATGAAACTAAACTAACAAATTAAACACATTCCCATCACGAAACTAATGTCTGAAACGTTGTTCAACAGTGTATAGCATCGCTAAAATATTATCTGCATGCTGTGTCCATGTTTTCAATATGCAATGAGTCGCGTCCCCATTTATTATTCCGATACAACGGTGCAGTTTATATGAATATGTAAGCAACGAAGTGTACCATCACTAAAGATATTTTAGAACTCGATTGATAGACTCGATTTAAATGTTTAAATTATTGGCGATACGCACAACAATAACTTAAACAACAGAAGTTAAACTTAATCTACGCGGTTTTTAAGGTATTTTTAAGTATTTTAATTTTAATTATAAATGTTTATTAATCCAATTATTATAATAATTTTGTAACTATGCAAAGATCTGGTGACATGTTATTCTATATTTTTAAATTCTCTACATTTTACTATAAATATTATAAAAGTGTATGTAGAAATTAAGTTTTAATCAGTATTGCATGGTTGAGTCGCTGAATATGGCTGTACCAGTTGTAACACAATTATGTCCATGTTATGCAATAAATTAATTTAAATTTAAATTTGTTTTTTAATTTCAGATTAATTAAACCTCTCAGTATAACCATCACATCGCACTAATATTAAAAATGGGAAAGTTTTGGACGTTTCTTATCTCTTTACACCAAAACTATTGACCCTATTTGGCTGAAATCTTGAACGTGATAAATGAAGAACCTGCTGAAATAATATATTGGCAACTTTTTTATTCAAGTATGACACGGACCAAGCCATGAGCAGAAGCTATTACATGTACCATGTACTACTACGGTGTGAAATATTTTTTCAGGGTACCTGACTCCGTGCCTGACAATTGAGCCCGAATTCATTGAGCTAACTAATATTTGATTTTATAGGCACTTGTTAGGAAACTGTTTTTAAGATAATACTTTTCACTTAGACAGGTTTTTTTTAATTATAAATAATAGCAACTGCCATTGGAAACTATAATATATTGTAAACTAGGTAATATGACATTCAATGTCCAATAATAATGGCATGGGCCAAATCAATTTGAATTATATTTTGGAAGCAGCCAAACATTGTAAAAAATTTGGCTGCGTGATAAGTATATATATATATTATAATACGTGATATACATATAATAATAATAATAATGAGCTTACAATGTATTATTTAATATTATATGCATAGGCAACAACTCGTTCACAGAACTATGAGAGGAAATGTCTATAGATATATATAGAATATATTTTGACCAAAATTTGAAGACAGTTTTCGACTAATCAGAAATATTTGTAAAGTTATTGAATTGGAAAAAATAAATGGAAATAATTCGACAATTTTTAGCCGAGCGAACATTATATTCGCCGAATGGATATGGAAAAAATGCATTTGATAGAAGAAATTGAAACGAGTTCTCTGTTTAAAATGTACTCGTTTGCCTATAGTGCATTACCGTGTCACGGAACAAACTTCAAAAGCAAATTGCAAGTATGGCACATTTATCTCGCTGGTTGAACGATGAAAGGTTCCATTAAGGCCGTACCGAAATGGATATGTGCACTTAAGGTGGTCTTTTACTCGTCACTGTTCGATCGATCCTATGTTAACATTACCCGATAAATGTAACAAAACCTGACACACGAAAAATTTACGCAGTTAAACTCACGTTACACTGTCGCTTAGGTAGAACCTTAACTGCTACGTTTCCGATAGATAATAGATATGCCTTGTAAACATCAATTAAACTACAAATAACAAGGTCACTCTTACTTATTGTAAATTTCATCGCTAAAAATTAAATCCTATCCGATCCTCCATGATTCCACGCCTCAGCCCGAGGCAGAATGTAATGGTTCACTATAATTTTGTCGTACTGACTAACAATAATATATGTACCTACGTTCCACGAATGAAAAAAACTTTAAATTACAATATTTCAGAAAACGTGACAATAATTCCTAAGCTCACTGCTATTGCGTTTCCACGAACAATTCAGCTAGTCCTGAATTATTTTCAAGTGTTTCAACTGATGAGCTTTCATAGGCATCCTATCCTAAGAACAGCTGTGTCGGCTTAGTCTCGCAGCACACGTCTAATGTCTGATTCAATTCTCCAGTGCTACCGATCTGATAAGCACACCCAGGACGGTTGGATTAACCGGACGCATCGCTCGGACATTCTAATCCAACATCAGTTTTTCCAGTGATGCTGGTAGAATGATATAATAAAAAAAGACGTGTGGCACTCGGAGACTGCCGCGGTAAAGCTATTGCGCGTGATATTTCAAAAAGTGATTAAAAGTTCTGGTATTTATCGATAGATGGAAAAACTAAAAAGTATCACCGCTGTGCCGGTCGGAGTGGGGGGTGTTAGGTTTTTTCGTTACGGAATTTCTGGATTCGGTCTCCACGCTCAAGGCCCGCGATAGAAGCTATGCAATAGCTTAAAAAATAAAAAAATGATAAAGGTAGAATGTGTGCAATGAACACCTGCTTCAGTAACTGTATCGGGGAAACCAGAAAACCTGGTGCACGCTGCCTGGCTTTACAGTGTACAGGACAATTATGTGTCCTGTAAAGTTATGAGTACAAGCCCATAAATGATTTATCACCGCGTTTTCCGCGTTTCATTATTTATTGCTGACAATAATTGATTTAAAAAACCGCACAATATTCCGATGGATTTAAAATTATTTTTCGTGTTAATAAATAAATGTCGACTTCATGAAATATTCATAATGAATACCATTATTTTATTCACGTTTTGTTTACAAAAAGGCAGAACTGTAAAGTATGTATTTATGGAACTCATATGTATCATCTTACGTATTCGATCATAGATATTGAGAATGATGATCGTCAAGTTGCCTCAGCGATGGCTTCGACTATCTTATGACGGTTCTAAATAATATCTTCTGATGATTCCAATACTATAAAAAAGACAGTAAATAGTCATTGAGGATAATAACACTTCATTTGAATTAGCGGGCCATCCACTGATGCTGTTTCGTACTTACTTTTCGTGTTAAAATATCTGGACAGAAAATGACTTCATGAAAACAAGATGGCGTTGCTGAACGCCAATACTTGTGCCAATGCTAGATCACACCATCAACACATATTGAGACAGTTCTTTTGTTAAATTCATAGTTTAATTTTCACATGAACATTTCCCATGTGTTTGGTCCGCAATGAAATTTGAAGGTACATTGATGATGGCGTAAAATAACACATGGCTTCTTTTGTCCGACACCACGTATGCGAAGTCGCGGGCAACAGCTAGAATAAAATAAAACCGTTGAAAATCCACCAGGTGTCATGATTGGTCATTCATGACGGAAAAATGCATTTTATCATTGTCTTCCATTACATTCAGTTCTCATCGATAAAAGATACCGGCAGGAAATAACATCAGAGGATGGCTCAATAATGGCTAATTGAAAAGAAATACTATAATATGATGGTAATCAGTGACTGTGGGAATATCACAAATTAACATAAATATGACACGTATAAAGTTGCACATAAATACTATTTTAACGTAACTGCTGACATTTCTATAGTTGGTGAATAAATTCATTGATTTTATTGAGTGCCGTATCCATTACGTCGTATTTTTAGGTAATGGTTGATAATGGGATATTAATAATGCTGTTTTTATCGATCTTAAGTTTCAATTGCGTGGTGTGGTGTAATGGCGTCCTGAGGTCACTGGTTCAAACCCAGATGTGCAACCAGTTTTTTGAGCTTAGAAAAGAGACGTTGGTGGCTGAGTTTCATAACTGGCGAGGCGTGTTAACATTCCGTGAGAGGAAGTGAGAGAGTATAATGCCTTAAGTTTTCCCTAGTAAATAGTTATTTCCTGAAGAACGACGAAGTTACTATGTGCTCTCTAAAGCACGCGCAAATATTTCCAGGAGGTGACTCTGGGGTGACATTGGAGAGTAAATAATCTTAGTTTGCCTTGTGTACATGTGTGCATGCATGCACAGAGAGACAGGATTCCTAGTTTTGTTAATCTGTTAAGTCAAATAACAAGCAGATGGCCCATCTGATGTGCGCATACTCCTGGCTTCAACAGAAGACTAGCGCTGGCGTGATTTATGTCTCCCAGCAAATGCTGAGTTACGTTCAATTTTTGTCTATCTTCAATCTTTGAGGCACACATGTAATCCTATCAATAAATAATTTTAATTTTTGTTTCATTACTCACTTTACATGTTGACTTTACAGAATAAAAAAAATGTTCATTTTAATCTTTTCATAAAACAGTGACAAAATATCAGGAGCCAACCAAACTTAATTTTCTAGGTAAATAAGATAAGTACCCACCATACATATATAACATTTAGCTCTGCTAATAATCTTAGCTTCCTTTAAAATCCATCGGCAGTAGTTTTCTTTAAACCTCGAGGAAGAAATAAGCAAAAAAAGAAACGAAAAAATGGCATAACTTTTATCTTAAATAACACGGTTCAAATCCACACCTCGAACCAACGAATCTGATTATGAGCCAATGGTATTTTGCGAAGATTTTCCGTGCACACCAAATCGTGTTGCAAACTCCGGAAATAAATTCTGAATCGAGTTCGAGTACAACGTGTCACACTGGCTTTACTAATAAAACGTGTAGAAGTGAATCTTAGGTTAAAATCGATTCCAGCATAAAGGCGGAACAATAAATTACCGACAATTATTCTGGGTAGTATATTTATATTACACTCAAATGAAATAATACGAATTCCACAAAGGTGAAGTCGCGGCTTACAGCTAGTATAATATATATTATTGTTAAATATATGAATCCACGAAAATCCGAGTTAGTTCAATCTCTCAGGTTTCCTTGCCAAAATATTTTTTTTACATTCAGAACTCATACTTTATTATATATTTATTACTTAGTTTGTCTGGCTTAAAAATTAGTGGCGTGTATTGCGGCTAAGAAGTTACGATGAAAGTATACAATATCGCATATGTGAGTTTGGTATGGTGTAAGTACAGTGAGCTTAGTAATATAGAAAATATTTATGTTTGGCTTATGGGTGTGAATTGGTAGTTGATGCGATTTACACGAATCCACGAATGTTTGATTTATCATAAAATACATAAAATATTTCAACTAGGTACGTTTTTGACGAGTGAAATCATTTTGTAACCCAACGAGATTTTTACTTTCTATTATTGTAAAATTTGAGATGTAGTAAAATTCAGTGTAAATTCAGTAATTTTTTTAGGTTTTGTTTTTGTTATTTTAACTGTATAAAAAAAAACTCTCGAGTTAAATTTGTTTAAAATATTTAAGTGACAATTAACCTCGCTTGAATCATACGAAAAACATTCATTTTTCATGACAGTCTCTTAAAATTTGGCATTGCAGTAAATAGGGGTAAGGGATGGGGTAGGGGTGATGTTGCATACACTAGTCAGATGATTGCCGTCTCTAGGGCTCAACACCCACTTGAGGGAAATTACTCCGTAGGTAGGTTCTATCAAATAGTGATGTAGCCCCCGACATCGATAGGACTGTTATTTGACCCAAATAAACTCAGAGGTCAGTTACGAGGGAAAAACGAATTTCTAACATTATGAATTTCAACTTGTTTGACGTTGGCACGGAAACATTCGGCGATTGTAATACATGTCTCGGTCCTATTTTGTTTGGGAATTTGTAACCCAGTTTCGTTTATCGTAGCACCGTCGGTTATCTGAGGAGAAAAAGCATTTGTGAATGTGGGATGCTGCGTCTCGCCTTGAAATAAATACATTCAAAATTTATTTATTTATTTATTTATTTCTTGTTTTATTTGTGGATACCTCTCATTTTGATTAAAAAAATCTAGGTTTTCTATATCTACCGGCATCTAGCCCTTTAGATCAGAGAGTTAGATGGTGCTGTGTGAAATGTGCATCAATATTTATTTATTTATAAACATTCAAGCATAAATCATCCAACACGAGAATCAGAAAGAAAATGAAAAATACTCAATCGTTTCTGTGATATCTGTAGATAAACTCGATACAGACCGTTACCATCCCAGGTATGCACTATCGCAGATATTTCGCGAGTCTTGCCTGAGTGCAATCTAGCTCGCGACGCGGGGCGCGAATACAAATATCGCTGCTTATATTCAGGTCTCTATGAGGTTTTTCGATAGCTCAAAGGGAGCTTCGCGTCAATGTGAATGGGTAATCGACGCGGGTTTGCTACTTTATGATAGTTTGCGTGATTATGACATAAATAAAGATGTACGTTGATATATATGATACTTACTCATTTACTAATAGTTTTAATATATGTACTTACTAAGCATTTTTTATTATTATTTCTGGCCTGAAACATCCATTGTATATTTTCTCAAACAACAAAAATGATTTCACATAACTCATTTTTGACCCCGGGCGTAAGGAATAAAGACCTTCGAAGATAAAATCTCTTTGTTTTTATTATTTCTACCCACTTCAAAGGCCGTGTAGGATAAAGTTTATCTCAAATGAAGTAAATATAACCCTAAGATAAACCAATGAAATAGTTGCGAAGGCAGGAGAATAAAAACTTTGTTTATAAAAAATATCATAATGGTTAATTATTTGGTTATTATACGACATGAGGTAAGATTGGCGGTAGCATCAATTATTTTTGAAGTCAAAAACGATGTATCAGCCTTAAAAAAACAAGAAACTGAAGTATAATATCCAAAGATTACATTCAGAAGATATTAAGCTGCATACTTGCTATAAAAGCAAATTTGGAATTTTCATCTTTAATAGCAATATATTTATATTATATATAAACTATATACATTACATAATATATATTATGCTTGATATCTTCATACTAACGGGTATCTCATTCCGTTAATAACAGGAATACCATAATAATATATAAATGTAAACAAGTATAACAAAGTATGGTGATCTTGCCACCGATGAATAGATACATTCAATAAATAAAAATAAAAAATAGCTGATAAAAAGCTTTTATTCGAGCTTTATTTTAACCAAAGAACAAAGAAAATTCTAGAAAATTCAGTCAACCATTGTAAAATAATTCCGTATTTTCCTTGAAAATACTTGCAATCGCGTTACCACAGACAATAACAGGCAAAGTCACTCTGTACACATCGTCAAGCTCGAGTAAGCTGCACTTGGTGCACTTAAAACTTGCATTTCCCCAGGATATTTAGCTCCATAATGCATGAGAATAGGTGTCCTGACGACAATGCAAACATGTGATTATGACAAAGTAAAGCTCTTATGCCCACCTGCCCGAGCCGTTACATAAACCTCCGTAACTAAACCCCTTCTTAAACTATCGTTATTTCCCGTTTTATCTGGTTATTCTCGCATACAGAAACAACTAGTAACGAGATTTCTAAACCTTATTTATTTAAAAAATATACGGAGTTTTTGGTAAACATTCCATGAACAACTCACTGATTTGAAAAATTGACATAATATATTTGATATTTAAAATTCGGTTTTGCCGGTGTTTTAAATAGGAGATTTTTGTAATATAAATGAACAACAGCCTTTTATATAATTTGTAATGAATTCATAATGTATCCCATAGCGGACTAGCCTATATTTTGGCTTTGTCTGACCTCCAAGAATTTGTGAAAATCAAATAGAACGCTAGATGCCTCGTAACTAGAGCTTTATCTATAATTTTAACAAGATCTCAGTCAAACAGTCACGTAACTAAGTTGTGATCTTAGTTAGGGGATAATTGACGAAAGTGGACACAAAATGTTGCAAAGTAAAGCTTTGTGAGTCGTTGTGGTCGTAAATGTCCCGTGTGTTTGGTGTATTTGTTTACCCTAGTGGGTATTTGGTACACCGCGGTCGCACCGCGAAAGCTTTGTTTTCCTAACAGCTCCTTGGGATTTCTTCAAGGTCACTTTATAGAAAATAAGTTTCCGTACTAGAAGTTCATAATAAAGTCATAAATCGAGTATCATAATACTAGTCTTTTAAAAATAAACTTAAAAATGGTTGATAGAATAAACATTTTATAATGTTCAAGAACTTATTTACTCTAACTGTTCTTTTTAAATTTAAAATTAATTAATTAATGTAATATCGTTTATTATTAGGCCTATTTATTACCTATAGCGATTAATTTAAGACTATTGTTGTTATTTTTTTATATTTTTCTTTTATTTATATTTATATTGACTTGTAACATTCGTTAAGAATAAATGAACTATGAACTAATTAGTCGTATGCCGTTATAACTTGTCGTATTCTGTTTGTATCCACGGACACTCTGTGTGTTTGTTACTCTTTTACACTAAAAGTTATGAACCGATTTGCCTGAAACCGCGAAACATTTGTAGATTTAAATTAATACATAAACTGCTTTATGTTGCTTTCAGTGTATTAGAACCTAAGCCAAATCCTTCCGAGAAAAGTACTACCACCATATCTGCCGCCAAGCAGTAATGCACTCGCGTTACTGTGTTCATGTTTGAAAGGTGTGGTTGCCGGGGAAATTACCGGCGAATGAGACATTCCACCTTCACGTCTCAGATTTACGGGCGCGTACGATGCGTCTGGGGTCTTGTTCTAACTAATTAGGGGAGGACCACAGCCGTATTACTTGTTATGGACAGCGATCACTTTACACCAGATGGGACATCTGCTCGTTCCGTACATAAAAAACTATGCGGGTGAAGATCATGATGCTTTAGAAATATGCTTAGGAAAAAAATGACAAAATAGGCAAATAGAAAATGTATGATGTTGCCAACTTTTAAAGATAAGTAAGACATTAGACGACACGGGTTCACCTAAATAACATTTTAGGGTTGATTAAGGAACCCTGATCGTCACGGTGAAGGACTGAGACCTAAAGGACCTTTATTAAACAAGTAATTAAGTGTAAGAGGGTATTGTTTAGTGCACATCTGAACACTTTCGCAAGTGATTTTTGACTTATGATTTTAAACAACGTTTATTTGACATTTGAAATTAAATTGAATGTAAATTGCAATGAAAAAATAACAATTACACACATTAAGTAGGTATTACGGAATTGTAGCCTTAGCATTTCATGTCTATAGTGTATCACGCAAGTTGAAAACTGAGACTCTGCCCACTCCTTCGGGGCAAACGCGTGAATCTATGTAACAGTTAAAAAAAACGTTTCGTTATGAAATCCGCTTCATTTATTGTATTCTTCAGCTTGAATCTAGTCATATATTTATTCCTCAGTCCACAGCCATACAATGAGGTAAGCAAACATCGAAGTACATTCATATTACTTATAACCCCTGCTTTTTAGTACCTATGTAGATTGAGCTCAGATTTTTATATACTTAGTTGTAATAGTACGAGCGCACAATAAAAACTTCCCCTAGGAAATTCATGAGTAGGTATTGCACACACGAACAATACGAGTACATGCGTGTTCATAACTAAACAATGCAAGCCATCGCGACCAACTCAAGTGTTGAAGCCCTTAATATGGCGCATGAGCTTTCCATTCCATGTTTTTTTTTATTATTTATGTGATATAACGATCTGACGGCCCACCTAATGTTAAATGGTAACCACCGCCCATGTACAACAGCAATACGACCCAAGTCCTCTTCATAGTACGAGATGATTCAACTCGCATTGCGTTGCGTCCATCGTGACGAGGAAGTTACGTCTCATGCACCTGCTATTTCACCGGCACCCACTCCCTTCCACCGGAATACAGCGACACGAGTGCATGACTGCTTGGCGGCAGATTACCAGGTGTGGTGACAGTACTTCTCCGGGCGAACTTAGCACAAGTTCTCTACTGCTACTTTGGGTTGCTCCTTTCGCACCACGCGGGGGACACGTGTAGTCAAAGGGCTATCACCTACGGATGCAAGCAACATGGGCCCCCAATAATTACAATTAAATTACACTAATTAAATTACACCTACTTACATATCACGTAAAGTAAGTGCTACTACTACTCATTGTTACTCTCATATAGATGCTGGGAAACCACTTGAAAAATGTACTCGATGCGCAGAACTCATTTTTCGTACGAGTATACATGCGCGAACTTTCCCCCACTTCACCAACTCATGTTCAAGTTGTTTGCCGGCAACTATACAGTGTGGTGAAAGGAGCTACATCATGCTGAGACGGAGACTAATTTTGACCGCACCTAGGACAAAAAAATCATTACTCTGCATTAATTCTGTGCCCAATAAAAAATATTATTTTTGTCTTTAAAGAGGGTTTTCTGATATTTGACACAGTGACATATCTGTGAAATGTTTGGTTCTAGGATTTGAATTTTTCCCACGACGTTAACAAAACTTAACTTTAGCCTTTGTCATTTTAAGAAACTTGTATCACGCATTTTCTGGACGAAAAAACTCCCATCCCAAGCGCATTCTTCAGTAGGTTATATTGATGTAAAAAAGGTACATGTATGTTTAAGAAATCCAAAAATAAATAATTTTTTTCTTTATCATGGCGACATTTTATTACCAGCAGCGTCAAACACAGGGCACGCACGGGGGTGCCGGTACGCAGTAGCCCACTTAAGCAAAATTAGCTTCTTCTGTGCGCAAAGAATACTATCGGATGTTTTGTGCAACTCAGATACGCCATACGCCCTCCGTTTGACGACGCAATGAAAAGGAAGGGCGCTTGAGACGACTAATCCCAATACGCGTTAGGGAATAAGCCGTGCCTCTACGAGTTCTCGTACCTATGCATTTACAGTGTCACTTCAGATTTATTGCAGTAGTTTGAAGCGCTTCCAGCATAGAAAATCCGCTAATTATTCCACAGATTCTTGTATACCTATAGATTTGGTTCAGCAACTTCGCAACGGTTAGGCGGTTATAGTAAACTTTACAAGTTTAGGCTAACGCTGACGTACAATTTTAACTACAGATTTATGTGAGGTCATAGGGGGTACGTGCGGGCATAGGTCATAGGTATCATCAAAAATTGCGTTTTTTTTTTAAATGCCCGTATTTTTATTTACACTCAGAACGAGAAGAATACCCATAATACATATTAACACCCAGAACAAGACGAATAAATGTTTGTCCTGGATGGGAATTGGACCCATGACCTGCGTAGAAGACGTTTCTACCGAGTTGTGAGGCCATTAAAAAAACAGGTGTGGAATAAGGGATAATTTGTGTTTGTGGCCGTATCAGCACATAAAGGTTAATTATATACGTTGTTACATAAAGACATGAAGTTAGCAATTATGTTGGCTGCAATTTTTCTGGCGCCCTTAGAACCGGAGTACAGCAATACGAGTACGTTTCTACTTGGCGGCAGGAATAAGTATGGCGGCATGACTTCCCAATTTGAACTTTGACATTTCTGTTATTAGAAACAATTACAAAATTTTACCTTATAAATTATTTTCCGCAGGATTCTGTTAAAGATCTGTCCTACTGTCCCTAATTGCGCAATTTTGCATAACAAAGGCCAAAATTAACATTACAAGTAATAACAGTACAGGTTACTGGAAGCTCAGAACATTATACCATGACTACTATCCACTAGAGAATAGACTGTTATGTTATATATAGGGTGAGTGAATCTAGGATAAAAATCGCGATTGTTTTTTTTTTGTCATTAAACGACTGAATGAGTTGACGGCCCACCTGATGTTAAGTGGTAACCGCCCATAGACAACAGCAATACCACTCCTCTCCTGTCTGCTCATATCACACAATGTTTCATACAGCCGACCTTGTAATCAGCGCTGAATTCAGAGCAATGTGACATTCCGTCGGGGTTGCCTGACGCGAAATTGATTCAGCGCGAGACGTGAGCCGACTACGCCAGCGCGAATGTACGCCACAGGGAAACTTTATGTTGATGTACTAGTGGTACTTGTGATTGCACGGAATGAAGCATTGTAGATATATAACGTAACTAACGTCTGTCCGCTGCTTTGTCCGCGTGTTACCGGGATTCAAAGCGTAATGTAGGTTTAACTTAGGTCCTTGATGTTGGTCCTATGTTCTTAAGTGCTATAATATCACCAGATTACATGTTATTTTAATTAAATATGATGAATGACAGCATGCATAAATTTTTAAGTACGATAATATTATGTTAAGAAACTATTGTTTTACTTTACACGAACCAATAATAGTTACAATATAGCATAATTTTCAAAAATTTAATAACAGGAATTGCAAGGAAATTAAATATAAATAATAAATGAATATATGAATGAATATAAAATGAGTATATGAATATTAAACACAATATTTTTACGCCCTTTACGTACGTGATTAATTGAAGGAACAAACGGACAATATGCAAGGTTTTATCTTGGAAAATAGCAAGCATGCATTCTCTTTGCTGTGCTAAATCATTTTTTCTGATGGAATGTCTCATGCGCCTGGAATTTCACCGGTTTAATTTTTATTTATAAAATATTGATACAGCAAACGTAAGTATCTAAAAGAGCATTTTGGGTATGTAGATAGATAGATAGATGACACTTTATTGCTCACAAAATCAAAATAACAACCATCAGATACAAAGTACAAAAAAGTGAAACAATGGGCAAAAAAAAAAAAAAAAAATAATGAATAGATTAAGGTAAATTTTAGGTCTTACTGTAGGTAATAATAGTACCTTTCGGTACAGTATTGCTATAAGTACTATTAAGGCAATAATTTATATATATGGTATAATTTATATATAAGGTACCTAAATAACTATAAGTTATATTATATATATTCAGGTCTACCTGTATTCAAGAATTCAGTCAAATCCGTTCAGCATTGAATAAATAACAAAGGTATACCTAACCAAGCATATATCTATTACTATGTATATTATGGATGTTATGTATATTTTTTCTTGGTCTACACGTCATTATGAGCTGGTAAAATTATGTGCCGACAAACCATTCTAACTCCAGAGCCACCATAAGTAATGTGAAATGTAACAGAAATAACATTTATCAGAACACAAATAAATTAAATTGCGACCAATCTCCGAGCCGGAAACAAAAATAACCACGGAAAGTCTGAGTGACAGTTTTTTTCACAATTTGTTTGCGAGACATTATCTTTGCTTCGGGTTGTAACAACGGAACGCGGTAAAACAAAAGTGAAAAAGGGCTGATAAAGAAATACATTTTGAGGACTAAAATGTTTCCGTTAGATAGGTACTTGTTTTTGGTCACATTTAAATACATCATAGATGATAAAGTATCACATTACATACTATAGTTATACGTTCAAAAGTTTGTTACATTGTTTGGAAACTTTATTAAAAAGAGAACAAGCTTATGTCAACGAGCAAATGTTTGGCCAGGAATCGAACCCGGACACATACAAGAGGTAATAACAATTCAGCTACGTCAATTATTCAGTCGAATTTTTATTAATAATAACCTGAAATATTGACTAATGAAATGATACATGAATTAGACTACCCTCTCGCCTTAGTTGATGTTTTCTGTCTTCTGCTCTGTAAGTCGTGGGTTCGATTTGCACCCAAGACAATCATTTGTGTGACGAACATAAATATTTTTTCAGTATCTGGACGTTAATATGTAGTTACAATTAAATATAAACGTATTCTGTCTGTTATCTAGGTACCATAGTACAAGCTATGCTTGGTTTGTAGAACTGGACGGTGCTGTGTGAAATATCCATCAATATTTGTTTATTTGTCAATATTTGAATGCATATATAATAAATAATGCATATTTCCTTATTCTTATCTTCTTTCTTCTGCTATGCTCTGCTATATGCATTTTATTCGTCTTCCTCCCTTGCGTCATAGTTCTTCCCCTCCCAATCCTCTTCTCTCCTCCACCATTTTGTTATTATGTGATAAATATTTTGTGTTATTTACAAAATTTCAAGAAATATTTTACTTATCATTAAGATTTTCTTATCATAAACTATAGCCGCTGGCCCTCCCCTTGACGAAAGGAAATAAGGGTGGAATAAAAAGTCGCTTACAGCCAAGAAACAGAGACATAATACTGTCTCGAAAGTTATTTAAACAGTATTATCGGAGAAATATCGGGTGGAAACCATCGTCAGCTTTATATTGTTTTCCGAATCGGAAGCATAGTGCCTGTAGCTTCCGGCGATTCAGCTTGTTTTGCGAGAAAATCCACTTTTTCTTTTTTGATTTCTATTTGTGTCATTAGGTATTGTACGGTTCTTGGAAATAAATTGTGTCGGTGGACGAAGGCGAGGTGTTTTAATGAGTGTTGTGTTTCCTGTTTTAATTGGATACCAGGAATTGAGGTGAATTTCGATTCCATGGGATTTTCAGCATCATAAGTTTATAGATGAAATCTAAATGCTACTCGTTTCGAAGTTAATCTATGTAGAGGGGACACATAAAAAGAATATGACAATAATCCTTTTTTATGTGATACAGTAACGGAAAAAGTCGATGGCCCACCTGGTGTTAAGTGGTAACCTCAGCCCATTACAACCGCTGTGACTTTTTTTTTTATGACTGGTCAATTGACAGCCTTGACAGCGTTTACACGGGCTTTACGCTGTGACTTGGTTCCTCCCCTACTAGGTACGACTAGACCCAACTCGCATCATATGCGCCCTTAACTCTGAGACGTGTAGGTGGATGTCTCATGTGCCTATAATTTGACCGGCAACCACACCTTTTAAACGGGAACGCAGTAACGCGAACGCGTTACTTCTTGTCGGCAAAAATAGGCATGGTGGCAGCACTTCCCCGGACAAACTTGGCTTGAGTTCTACTGCTCCTGAAACTGCTTTTCATTCTATGAGTTTACTATCCGTTGAAGTTAAAGGATTTTGTATCGGTAAGTAAGTACCTACAATAAATTTAATTTTCAATATAGCAAGTAGAAAAATAGTTTGTCTGTGTGTTTTACAGAAAATTTTATGTATTAACAATTGTAAAAAATATCTTTGTATATACCCCAAACTAATCGTACTTACAGACTTTGTAGAGGCTTTCGTTATTTCTTGACGTTGAACAAATCCGCCTTTACGGCAAGCGCCTGCGATTCAATTACTGGCAAAGTGCGGCGGGGTGCGTATTGCATCGTAAAATAAAGGCTATAAGACGTTATGACTCTGGTTTCAGAGGGAAAATCAAGTATAGAACGTACAATGCGAACTGTAGACACATTATACGAAAGCTACAATAGAAGTCACTTTTGCCAAACTGAACAAGAAGGACAATTTATCTTGTCCGTACCTACTAATAGAAAATTAGATCGTTTGCCCCATTTTCACACTCTGTTGTTGCTCTGTACCGCAAATGATACATTTGTGTCTTTTATACAAAATAATAAAGTAGTACTAAGGGTTCGAAACGTTGTATGACTTTGTGACTGTAGTAATCTGAATGTATTAAATATCTACTACCAACCTGTATTGGCTTTGCACGGGCAGAATTGGAGTAGGTAGGTAGGCACTACGGCCGGAAACTAGTAGATAAATAACAATAGGTTATACATAAACCTTCCTTGTATTGTCTACATAGTCCTAGTATTATATTTTTTTTTCTGAGGATACAGATATATATGCCTGTCTTTCTACTATTTTTATTTAGCGTACCTAAATAACGTCAAAATATACTTTTTTTTTAATCCGTATCTCAATTAAAGGTATGTTTGCAATGTGATAGATTCTCCCTCTTCTGCTAAATAAAATCTAGTGGGAAGTGGAAGGCCTCTAACTACTCTTTTGACCTGAATAATCGAAGTATCGATAAAATAAAATTGTGTTAGTATAAAGGTTTATTTCTGACACATAAAAAGTTTCATAGGTCAGTGGTTTATTGACACTACTATTCGGTTAGTTTTACCTTTCTATAAATGCTGGCTGATATTATATTCTATGTCCGAGATTCTACATCACCAGTTTGCTACTGTGACATCACAGTCTGATGAAAAACAATCAGTTTTTCATAATGAAGAAAATATTTTTTCCTTACGTAATGTTTAGACTGCAGATTAATACTAGTACATCTATTATAATACAAAATTGACCTTATTTACCTTGCCACGAAAATTTCAGACACATCGTAAATTTCCATTAAAAAAAATTACTAAGTATTTCTTCTTACATAAACATAAAAAGCATCAGATGGCGATGCATTCATAAAATTATTGTAAGTAGTAGCTAGCTAGCACGAAAGGAGCCTCTTTGAGGCGCACTTAAAATCCTTTCACCACACTGGTTCGAGAGAACCAGTGACTCGAATAGATAGATAGAGTAGTAACTAGTTTTAACAACGCAAGCAATCACCTATGCCCTGGAACACGAGGCTAGTTTTTCAAGCTAGGGTAGTTTACGGTTAGTTTTGCTACACTGGCTTGATATCCTAGAAAAAACTACGGAATATATTCCGTACCTATTAAAACGGGGCCGTGCTAAGTTTAACTTCTAATGGGAAACTTTTTTACATACCCCATTGCTGCAACAGTTCAGACCATAACGAGTCGCGTGTGACTTTTCACCACTCACTGTTTCCCTGTCCCAGTTTTCATACCGTGAAACAGTTTATTGTGTTGACATGAATGTCGTGGTCTCTCATAAAAATGTAAGGTTTCTAGTTTTTATTACGCCTGTAAAACTTGGGTTCTTCAGTAAAAGTTTCACAATTGTGAATTTCAGAATTACTTCATTTTAGTTGAGTCTTTAATTTATGGAATTGTATAACGAGTTTCATAAATCGTTTAACTTTTCCGTGTTACGACTTCTAAGCTTTATGAAATAGGCAGAGCCTGGCTGGGCCTAAGTTATGGTTTGAAAGTACTTCTACTTCTGAATTAATATTAATTTGGGGTTTCATTTCTATGTAAGGAATAATGATTAATATATAAATACCTCATCTGAAAAATATAATCCAATACATACCGACCTAAAAATTAAAAATTACTATGTATTTTTTACGTTTATGTCAAAGGTATCAGAAGGAAGAAACCTTCAATTGTATCACCAAGCAATCTCCATGGTGATGAGAAGATGATGTGAGTGTCGTACCAAATATATCCGCGTGAATTTATATTCTGATATCCAGCAGTAACAATTCCCTAAAGGTATGCAGCGATAAAACGGTCACATTGTAATTTGGTTACAACAACTTTGTGACTCTGCAACAAACTTTAGGCGTTTTATAGAACACTGACAATTCGAATAAATTCATGGGCCACAAAATTAAATTTAATTCATGCCATAACGCTAAGCCATTAGAACATTGTCGAACTATGCTGCACATTATGGCGAAAGTTTAGAAATTTAATCATTTAACATTAGTAGTTTTAGTTCCGTTTTGAATTTGGGTTAGTAGGATAGCTACTAAATTACTTTGTATAAAATACGACACAAAATGATGGAAGGAATCACGTAAGGCAAGGAAAAAGGGACAACCATCAAAAGGACTTATGCATATAAAAGTTTTTACCGCTGTGAATTATGTTATATACTCGTAGTAATAGAACGAACAGATAGCCAATCTGATGTTGAGTGGGAACCTCTGCCCATAACAAAGCAATACGACTTGGGTCCAATTAGGTATATCGGAAGACGAAAGTTGCATCGTATCGCGTTATTTGCTCTGAGACGTGAAGGTGTAATGACCTAAGTGCCTGTAATTTCACCGACAACCACACCTTTCACCCCACTAAAGCTTTTTACCTTTTAACCTTTAAACTTTTATCTGTTAGTACTTTCTGACAGAATAAGGTATGGTGACAGTACCTCCCTGGACGAACTTGGCATAAGGACGTTTTCCTGAAATATCCGTAACACAGGAAATGTTATATGTACCTACTTCAGACACAATTACAATCGATAGTGACTATGATAAAATATATGTGACAATGTTGTCTAATACATGAGTATAATGTGCTTAAGCTTGCGAATATCTGGATCCAGTCGATGTACACATCTGGCCCGGAATCAATTTATTGGCGATACGTGACACGAAACGGTCGGATTTGTGTCAATGAAATGCAGTCTAATATACGATCTACTGGTTCAGTGTGCCAGCTTTTTCAGTATGTAATTTTTCTACATGATCAGCGATTAATAGCGCAATTTAAATCAATAAGGCCTTTTTCCTTGAAGAGTTAAGCATACAGTAAAGGGGGTAAGTAATAGGTAATAGAAAGGGGGTATGTAGAGCCCCTGCCTTCCCAACATATTAATAAATTTCTGACAAAAAGTAAGGTAATGGAAATAATTACAAAAGTCCTTTCGAAGATTTGTCATTCTTCATACAATAAACATGTATACTCTGAATGGAAATTATCAACTGCGATTAGAGCACATGATTCTCAAGTCCTATTTCTACTGTTATTCACACAGGGACGTGACAAGTGTTGAGCTCAGCGCCATCCTTACTGGGGAACAGGTTAATCAGCTACTTAGCGCATTCTTTATTAAATCTTTCTCATATGAAGTAACTAAATATTTTAACTTACTAAATTTAAGATAATATTATACAATAATTATGTATATTAAAACCCGGTATAACTGTATAGTTATAATATTACGTATATTATATACTTATGGATATACCCGCAACATTATTCTTCAAAATATTGATGTAACCGGGATGTGTCGCTGTGTGACCGTAGAAAAATAGTATGAATATATAATTAGATGACCTTTAGGAAGTACTGCCACCATGCCCATTTCTGCCGCCAAGCAGTAACGCGTTCGCGTTACTGTGTTCCGGTTTGAAAGGTGTGGTTGCCGGTGAAATTGCAGACACATGAGACATTCCACCTACACGTCTCATAGTTACGGGCGCATACGATGCGAGTTGGGTTTTGTCGTACCTAGTAGGGGAGGACCCAAGTCGCATCGGTTGTTATGGGCCGAGGTTACCACTTACCACCAGGTGGGCCGTCAGCTCGTTCCGTAACTGAATACATAAAAAAAGGAATAAAATATATTGTAAGTAATTCTATCAATTAATATCGATCACCATTTGATAAGTTGTGGATAGTTCGATGACGCGGCCGCACGTAGCTCAGTGATGGATGGCGCGACGCCCGCGCGGGCTCAGGGCCCACAGAGGAGATTATACATGGACGTTAACTAATCGCTACCACTCTGCAGAGATACCACTATTTAATCGATTTAAAACTTCGGACGGATCGCCATTCGGATGGATTAGGTTTTTTAGTTATGCGAATCTATCGTTGAGAAGTCTACGGGTCATTTTTATCTGGCGTTTTGTATTTGAAAACACAACACAAACATAAATTAGAAGATACTAGAGTTTTCAAAAGGCTAGGAATGTAATGAATTTTAACAGTGAAGAAAAAGATCGTGTGGAAACCGACACGTGTTACCAATAATTCAAAGGCGTATAAAAAAATACTTTTATCACATTACAACCTTTTTTGAGTTAGGTTTGGATAGTCACGTGATTTTCCGCAATTCCCTCAATGAAAACAAGTTCAAATCCGGTATGGCATATACTTAAGACTGAATAACCAGTATTTAAAGAAACATAAATAAGTATTATTTTTAAGAATTATTTAATTTTAATAATAAAGTTTAATTATTATTTTTATATTAGTTTTAAGACGTTTTTCTATGGACCTAATTTATAAATTTTATGTTGTCCGAAATAAAGATATTATTATTATATAATCTTTATGTAATCATCTAGAGTTAATATATATTACGTAGCTATTTGTTTTCCCCAATAAACAAAATAAATAAATTAATAATATAAAATTTGACAATTTATATCTTACAGACCGCTTGAAGTCTTCCATGTTCTTTTTGAAAAATATTACAAACAATAGATTGGCATATCAAAAATTTTATAATACAAGTCTCAATTAAAATTATTAAATTAATTAAATTAATGTAAAATTTTCTCCTAAATCTTCTGTAGCGTCGTAATCCAGCACTATTTATAATGCAGTACGAAACTTACCACAGCCAACTCAGGCAACAAAAAGTTCGCAAGCATTTTCAAAACATGTTGCTGAGTATGCTAACGACTTTTCTTGTTAGTAAGAAAGTTTCCGTTTTTACACCGCACGGGTTGGCTGCTAGTTGATGTTAAACCTTTATTGGCAACCTAGATTGGGATGTTAGCTTCATTACTTGAATCTCGGCAACTCATCGGGCAGTCCTATATTTTATTGAATATTATCAGTGCAAACTTTATTTAACCGATTTATAAACGTATATAAACTCCTTGGATATTTAAATTAACAAATGTATCCATAATAATATTTTAAACGACACCGAAATATTGTTATATTAGTAACTATAAATTCGTAAGTTGTATAATTTAATGTAGATATGCCCAAAATCGTAATACGAATATGCATTTTTTATAATATTGTGCCCGAATGGAAAAGTCTCAATAAAATAAGTTCATTTCTAATCCGGCTAAATCTCGTCACTAAGAATCTTTTGAAATAAGTGTGATGGAAGTCTTTTACAAGCATTCCTTCATAAACAGGTTCATTTGTTAATGAGGCTGTGTCTTATCTAATTTTGATGGATACAGCACGATAAGTAAGTTAAGAATATGTCAAAACATAATCTTATATCTTATTTACAATGATCACAAGTAATTTTTTTTATGTATATACTAAAAACATTAGGCTCTCTTATAGACATTAAACTTCTAAGAAACCGTTTAACCTCTATTCAGACATAAAACATATATTCTAAAATCCAAATAAAACTAACTAAAAAGATTACATTGTCTACCAATCCACTACTTTTATCAACAAATCTAGTTTTGTTCTACACGCCAAACAGACCTACATAAAGCAAACAGAGTGCAAGCGAACGAAATATATCCCCTCTTCAACTTGCCACTGGTAAAATTTCTTTTTACAATCTCTTCGTCCAAGATTGAATGAAATTAACTATGATGATTGCTTGAAGTTGACGGGTCCGATATCTTCATCTTCAAATTAATCAAATTTCTGAAAGAAATATCTTTTTTGCAATCATGTTTTTCTTATTTTAAATAAAATCAAATTGTTAAAAATCTCTGAGGTAAATATACAGTGTTGTGACTCATAGTCCATGAAAAGAAGTATTCCATTTTCTTTGATCAAAGTCACATCGTACGGAGAAATTTTAACAATGGCATATTTTGAGTATTACATTTCGTTATAGTTGCAAAAACGTTTGACATCAGAGGTCACATAATCTCATTACATGTATGTTTAGTCTATTCAACTTAGTACTGCTTTATTATTCAGTTTACTATGCTAATGCTATCCCTGGCTAATCTGGGATCAGCAATGTACTTTTACTGTCTTATTTGTATTACATCTTGGTATCCCGATCCACTAAAGTAAAAAAATACAGCAATGCCTTTGTGATTTCAAAGGAATTATTTAATATTAATTTTTAGCCCATAATCGCATTTATTCCTGTATGAAAATTAGACAGAATCACGCTCGTGTAGTTTTCTCGTAATGTCAAGTGAAGACTTCCGGGCGGAGCGAGCGGGGACTGAGGTAACTTCCGGTACGTCAGCTTGTTCGTTATATACTTTAACTGATGCGCGCAGGGTATTTACTCGCGTATGTGGAGTAAATGCGAACTCTTTAGCTGCAAAGTTAGGGCAGAATGTTTCCACATAGCTTTACTTTTAAAATACTTTCGTGGCACGCGGAAACTGACGTCAGTTTATATTGTCATCCTTATCTGGTGCGGACCGCGCGCTAGTTATCAAATTCTTTAGCAAAATTCAATATTGATGTAGTGTCCATGTATATAGGTATCGGTAAAAACAAACTCCATTTTTAACCATATTCTATTCATACATGTAATAAGAAGTTTCTTTCACTTGGAGCTCTTGTAAGTAAGTAAAATATATGCCGTTCTAAAACACCCACAACATGACCGATCGCTGGATACTATGACACAATCACTTTCCTGAAAGGATTTAAGAGTGCGCCATGAAAGAGGATTTTAATCCATCAATCTATTATACTGAAATTTCTGAATACCTTTTATTTATATTTCCTGTGATATTTTCTTTTGACGTCGTTATGTGAAAACTTTGTATCAGATAGCATTAGGATAGATTAAATTACTTTTTTCAAGTTTTGTATGTATGTACAGTTGTACAAAACTGTACTATTGTCACAACAAGATCAGGTCATAATGTACATGGTACGTTTAAATATGTTTTTGAAACAGTAAGTTTATAGTAATATTCATTATAACCACTAGTTTAAAGTCTCAGATGTTCCAGGCACTCCTCCTCTTGCTATCTATATTTTGATCCAATATTTATAGTGACTTTTGGAGCTTACTCCTCAAAACACGATTCCATTTCAAGACGAAATTTTCTTTTTTGTTGAAACTGAAATGAGAAAGAATGTTGCGTGTTGTCAAGACAAGACATTTCTTGATTAGGTTGATTTTATATTATAAGATCACACAGCAGTGGTCACAGTTATTTATTGATTACATTGTTACAAGGATTGGCATCACACAGATCTACGTTCAGGAAACATTGTCGTACTTGTCGTAAACCAGTGGTTTCCGTAAAGCGTTTAATGTCATAATTAATGGGCCATTGCAAGCCCCGTACAGTTTATGTGCTGCTTGTCGCCGTTTATACGCCTTTCAAATAATCACTCATACACGTCTCCGTAAGATAGTTTCGGATCTTGGACAAATATCCCCAGACTAAGAAAGAAAGAAATATATCTATTAGTATAGGTACACACAAATACAAATAAGAAATATTGGTAGAAAGAAATACATATGTTAGCAAAATACAGACATAAATAAGTGTTCCTTATCCGCAGAAGCTTTAGTTTTCTCATGATATGGCGCACGGAACTGCGTCGAATTATTGGGATTCGATTAACGTCACTAAACTATAGAAAATACATATATATTTTTTGCATACATTATAGAACGCACTAAATGAAGGTGGAATGTCTCACGTGTCTGTAATTTCACCACCAAAACAATGACACCAAAGGAATTACATAAATCTGCTGGATTTAGTATGTCAACCCCAAATTCTGCAATCTTTTTAAATTCACAGCCACAATCGAAATGCGAACACAACTGGAATAAATTGGCAGCAAACATTCTTTCCACCAAATGTTCACAGAAACATGATTTATGATTGATTCCACCACGCATACGTTTCGTACACTTCGTAGCCAGATGTGAGGGAAATAACATAACCACCTAACTCCGATGTGGTAGATATAATATTTATAGGACGAAGACTCTACTCCGTTATATATTAGCGTATAATGTTTTAGTTAATAGCCGTGGGTGGTAAATTGTGCGGCAACAGACTCAAGCTGCGTCCTCCATAGTACTACTCGTAATAAAACTCGTCTAAAAAGTGCACCCCAAAGAGGCTCCTTTCACGCACTTGACACATATCTTCGAATTTTTTGTTCTAGAACGTGTCGGTTTCCTCACGATGTTTTCCTTCACCGTTTTGTGAACGTAGTACCAGTTCGGTGAAAGTCCACTACAATGAGACTCCTTTTCTGAACTTGAGATGATGATGCCTTCGATTGTATGGTTATAGGCCATGCTAGATTTCTCACAATGATTTCCTTCGCTGTATTTAGAGCTTAATATTTCGCTAATGAAATATTCTTATTTTAACTTTAATAATGGTAAGTACAACTACCCAGTTTAAAATCGAAAAACAAAACTTTGTATCTCTTAACTATCTGAAGGAGTTTTATTCTGTGCCGGCCAATATGGTTCACCTAAGTAAATAAATTATAAATATTGGTTTACATTTCACACAGCGGCATTTAGCCCCAAACTAAGCTAAACATAGCTTGTACTATGGGAACCAGATGACTGATAGAATACTTCTATACTTTTTGTATATACATACATATTAATACCCAGACATAAAACCAACATCAATGGTCGTCACACATGTTTGTCCTGGGTGGGAATCGAACCCACGACCTACAGCGCAGAAGGCAGAGTTACTACCGACTGAGCTGTGAGGTCAGTCAAATGGTATCTTCTATTTAAAAACAAAGTAAAAATCGTTTTAGCACAAAGTAGGTGACCATAACCTGTTAATTGTCTATAAAAATTGTCATTACGCTCTGTGGTCATGCTGCCCAGAAACATTGTCAGGCTTTTACGACCTTTTAAACTCTTATTACCTCTACGGACTACAGGTAGGTACTTATTGTCTTTCACATCTTTGGTGTCGATGAGTTCAATTTTTAGTAGAAGTTCTGCTGATTGTCTAAGAAGTACTGCCATCAGCTCCTGTTTCGGTCGCATGGCACGCATTCGCATTACTGTGCTTAGGTGGAATGGTTTGGGTTGCGGTGAAATTACAGGCATGAGACATTCCTACACATCTCTTATTGATGCAACTTGTTTGTTCACATAACTAGCTAGGGGAGGGCCCAAGTTGCATTGCTTTTATTAAGTTAACATTCGCTTAACATCAAGCGGTTTATAATACCGTTCGACAACTTATTGACATAAAAAAGTAACATTATGAGAATTGACCTCAAAAATTAACTTATGTAATAAAAAAACTACCTTTGCTCTCCGAACTGGTCTATAGGAAAGGCATTTAGATACAGCTCTAGGAAGACAGCATCGCATTGTCCCATGAATTTAGTATCTCTTGTGACTTTAGTTTCAACAGCTCCATACACTTGTGTGAAGGGCAGTAAAAACTAATGAAATGTAAGGATATTTTATAATCCAGTGAACTGATAACTTCTCCCAAATGAAAGAATATTATGTGATCATAAATTACCTCAGCCATCAGCCTCAGCGAGCGTAACTGATTAACCTTAATATAAATCTTTTGATTACATTAATCGATCTTGTTGCTATAAATATTTATAATACAGACCTTCTCAGCAATTATTATAATTTAGTAGTTTGATGCTGCCTAATGTATACACCTGTTACAATTTATGATATCTAAAATTATTGTTTAAATAAAACTTTTATTCACATTAAGATACGTTGTCAATTTTCTGGCTACGAATTTAATAGCAGATGAAACCGCGAATATGGTGATTCAACATAAATGCGTAGCAACTCCTGTAGATTTTCGTAGACAGCTCACTCATTGGATGCTACGAGTTAGGTTTTCGTACGAATGTGGTAATTTAGACAGTCTGATAAACATTTCTAGTGCTGTTTCTATGACTGAAGACCTAGTTAGGCATGTAAATCAGTCAATTCTGGATTAGAATTCGGTTTTAAATACCAACAAAGAGCACAATTGGAAAAATTCTAGAAAATTTTAAAATCAATTAAAATGAAGATGAACGAAATGACTTACAAATATGATTGAAACTCGGGCCTGGGGGTTTAAGGAGCCCGAACCGCATAGGAGCCAATCAGTATAAGTCGTGTGAAGCCAAAAAGACGAAGAGCAAAATGAAAGAAGGGGAAGAAATGGAGAAGAAGTACAAATATGAGGGGAGCAGTTAAGGAACGCGCTGCGTCAATCAGTAGAACCATGTCAGAGCTGCACCACCGAGAGACATGTGTTGCAATTTGTTGAACAGTTAAAATAGCGTTAAACAATTAAAATAATATAATAAATCCTAAAAGAAGTGCTGTTTTCTTCCCAATCCCTGTTGTTATTTCATCAACGATATGTTCAAAAATCCTAAAAAGCTAAACGAAATTGAAAAAAATTACCTTAAAGTGTATTTTACAAAACTGGTCCGCAAAGAAAACATTATTTTCTCATCGCAAAGTATTGTTTCAGTTTGTTTCGAAGTTTATCGCGAAATCACTTATAAGACTTTCAAAGCGCAGGTAAGAGCTCAATTTAATTAAAAGTAGTTCTACTGGGAATTGAACTTCGTACATCCGTATCTTACAAAATGAATTACTTGCCCTTGTAAACTTCAGTGCAAAGATAAACACTGACATTTTAAAATACGTTTTTTTTTATGGAATATATTCTGATTTATAAGAGGCTAAGTGTCGTCAATATATCGTTTTGACTAATAAATAGTTTATTTGTATTTTGGGTTTAAAACTTTGATTCAGTCAATTTCTCCACAAACCTGTACCTTATGCCAACTCTACGTTATTTAAGTATTGATATATTATTTAGATATTCTGATTTTCGAGATCTATTACCATATTTCATAGAAAGTTTCCACCCCATTCTCTACCCACTTCATCAAAGTCGGAGTTGCGTACAATTGCATTTGTGAAACAATTAAATTACAAATGTCTGCAGTTGCTCTGGATGTATGACGTCACGAATATGTAATCAGAGAAACGTTGTAGATCTCTGGAATATTCAGAGTTTAATCCTATAGTTGTCAAGGTATAACAGGCGGTGATATGATTACAAGTGCTCTGAATTTTACCACATTTGAGGGAAGCAACGCACTGCAATACTGAGATTTAGTTGAAAGAAGGATTTTAACGGATTTAAATAATTACCTCTTTTTATAATTTTAGTTTCCAATACACATTTTTCGCGTTACTGTGTTCCGGTTTGAAAGGTGTGGTTGCCGGTGAAATTACAGGCACATGAGACATTCCACCTTGACGTCTCACATTTACGGGCGCATACGATGCGACTTGGGTCTTGTCATACCTTGTATGGGAGGACCCAAGTCGCATCGGCTGTTATGGGCCGAGGTTACCACTTTAGGTGGGCCGTCGGCTCGTTCCTTAAATGTATTACATAAAAAAAAAAAAAAAAAACATAATAATCCGGGAAATTTTTTAAATCGATGCGCCCGTAAACCCATGTTTTTTTTTTATGTTACTTGTGTGACGGAAGGAGCTGACAGCCCACCTGATGTTGAGAGGCAACCGCCGCCCACATACAATAGCAATACACTCAAGTCCTCCACCAAAGTACGAGATAACCCAAGTCGCATTGCGTTGCGTCCATCACCCCGAGAGGGGATGTTACGTCTCATGCGGCTGCAATTTCACCGGTACCTGCGTTTATTCAAACCATATTCGACTCTCCACGGAAGAAACTGCTGAAAATGTTTCCAAGACTTATATTTATATATAGTTTAGAACATTGGATTAACAAGATACACACATTTTATTGTTAACGTTTTATAGTTACGAATAAAATGTAGCGAATAATACTGAACGCAAACGGAAAATGATAGAGCGCTACTAAAACACTCTCCATAAAACACGACGCATGTTATAAACTAAAAGGACAAAGTAACATTGGACATTTCCCCGCGTCTACGAACAAAGCACCGTTACTAACCGACAGTTAACGTTGCTCTTAAAAAAACAGTGGGTTTTTATACTTTTATCCCGAACATTATACTTACGCGTCGTTATAAAGCAAGCTACAGACCATTTGAACTCGTAGCGGGGTAAGTTATTGTATAGGGGATGCTTCAGCATGTGCTATCAATTAAGCTGTACTGTCGCAACATAGCAACTCATGAAAATGGGTTTAGGTTTGGTTGGTAGTGGGTAAGGTTAAGGACATTTTTGTTTTTTTTTTTGCGTTTGAGCGCTTGCAGGATGGCTTGTCTGAATGTTTGAACGATCGGTCACGTAAGGCTTTCATGACGGTTTAAACTAAGTATTTTGGAAGACACTTTCTTTTTTCACAGTCTTGGAAAAATATCATCACAGCGATACGATACTTTTAGTTATTCGCATATGTTTGAGCGATCGTTTAAGTTAAAACAAATTTCACCAAAGCTTCATTGGGTAGACAAGTCAAATATAAGCCTCTCAAAGGATTCTATATAAGTTACTTCAGGCAGACACAAAGTCTTATATTTTATAATATACCTGTCTAACATTAAACCTGTCTTATTGTAACTTCACGTAATTAATCACGTTATTACAAGTCATTATACTTACTTCCTGTTTTTGGCTTGATTAAGTTAACGATAGTTACTTAGAATTACATAGAGGCATGTTCACAAGGATACACTCGTGTAGTAGCGTCATAATGGAAAGACTGTTATTTTTATACGAACGCCCCGAGTGGACTACAAATCAAGATAACAAGCTGAGATAGAGGTCAGAAGGAAATATTTACACATAGCCATGCCTTATTCAGGAAAACTGAAATAAATAATCGCAGTTACAAGTATCAGAGCTTAAGACATTTATTACTTTTGCTGAGTTTTCTATTGTTATTATATGTTGGAAAATTAACTGTTTGAGTCTGAACGTTTTATATTATGCGTTTGACTACTTGGCACCATGAGACTTGTAATACTTGTGGTAACATATAACCACTTGTCATTACAAAACTAATTAAAATGTCTTTTGGAATTGTAACCTAAATTAAGCTTTGCCTTGTGTGTATCTGTAACAGGTAAATTCTTTCGAAAAAGGCTATACTTGATTTAATCATTTAATTACTAAAATACTAAATGGTAAATAAATGCTAAATGGTAGGAACCTATTATTATAATTGAAAGATAATCAGAGTTTTGTTAGTGTAACAGGCGTTTCCTCATTAATAACCATTGTTAATTACGCACAAGATGGCCCGATTCAAAGCAGAATTTGACTATTCCGTTTTTTAGCGTTAATTTTCTATTACCGTCAAATTATTTACATATTATATAGAAAAATATGTAAATTAATGTAACAAATTTAGATACATTTCACATGCAACTTATGATATGAAGTAGGAAGTAGGCCACGTCTGCCGTATGTCGGTTGGGTTGTGGGTTAAAACTACCACAGAGTGGATGCCTTCGAACAGAAAACTACATCGTGGCAGGCCCAGACGCAAGACTTGAGATGAGCTCGACTTGCACTTAAGAGACTCGAAAACTGTACCACAGGAAAGTGGGAAGAGGGATGTAAGGCCTTTTCCCTGCAGTGGGACCTAACAGGACAGAAAAAAACAATAAGCTTACCGTACCATAATTCCTTCGACAATTTTTTTTTTGATGTGAATACAGTTACTGAACGAGCCGACGGCCCACCTGGTGTTAAGTGGTAACCTCTGCCCATAACAACCGATGCGACTTGGGTCCTCCCTTACTAGGTACGACAAGACCCAAGTCGCATCGTATGCGCCCGTAACTCTGAGACGTGTAGGTGGAATGTCTCTTGTGCCTGTAATTTCACCATCAACCCACCTTTCAAACCGGAGCACAGTAACGCGAACGCGTTACTGCTTGGCAGCAGAAATGGGCACAATGTTCTTTCATAGACAATCTCAATGGATCTTATCAATATATTTCCTTCAATGAATCCTAAAATAACTGCTCTGTTTCCCGACTTACATCAGATATTTGTTAAGTTCTCTGTTTATATGGGAAATCGATTTCTTACTACTCCCGTTACTTGTAAAAACATCGCCATGGAGAATGTTTGTTTTATAAACATCTGCAGAACCGTACCCTTTATTTGTTATACGCTCTTAACAAAATAACAGCGAACTTTCAGCGTGATATAAAAGCAATAGTTTCAATAATGTTATCTTTATACATATAATATATATAATAATAGATTTTCAAGTCAACATTTAAAAGCGATTCTTCTACACACTATTCCCATTTCTGCCGCCAAGCAGTAATAAATACTCTTTCTTTCTTTCTCTTTCTTTCAGTAACGCATACGCATTCGCGTTACTGTGTTCCGGTTTGAAAGATGTGGTTGCTGGTGAAATTACAGGCACATGAGACATTCCACCGACACGTCTCAGAGTTACGGGCGCATACGATGCGACTTGGGTCTTTTTCTTTCGAATCGGTTGTTATGGGCCGAGGTTACCACTTCACACCAGGTGGACCGTCGGCTCATTCCGTAACTGTATCACATAAAAAAAAACACGAAGCTTCAAACGAGATTTAGAGGTAAGAAGATTGAAAATCGCAATATGACTTCATGTGCTAAGTTTATCCAGGAATGAACATACTTACTGCCAGATATATTCATTTTGCCATTTTTACATAATAAGTTTGGTCATAATAGACTACTTAATAATTGGTGTGTTTCAAAATATAGGACGCCTACATTGTGCTGATAGTGTCCTACGATGCTCTGCATTATAGATTTATATAGATACCGGAAACTAAGAATATCACATTATGATATCCTGATCCAGATGAGTTTAAAGATTCACTTTCACAGTTGTATATTAAGTTTAAGTTACGTTATTATTAATAAGTTGTCCTATATTATCTATAAAAACTTGAATAAAACCTGCTAAGGAAGTAAACAACCTGCAGAAAATTAATCTATACATATAATAAAATTGTAGAAAAGTGGTGTCTGTACAATGGAAATATATAAAAAAAAAGTAGCAGGGGTTGTTATTATATCGATGCCGAACCCGAAATTGTAATTAATATTTTTTTTGTCTGTTTGTCTGTGTGTTTGTGCACGCTAATATCAGAAACGGCTTATTCGATTTAGATACGGTTTTCACTAATATATTGTAGTAAGCTTCACTTAACATTTAGTGTTTATTTCATGTCAATCGGTTCATAAATAAAAAAGTTATGTCAATTTAAAGAATCACGGCGAACATTTTTAACGTACAGAGTACGTACTACACGCCTCGCGCCTGAGCGTCCGTGGCTATATGTATAAAGCGCGCTGAGAGCCGCGCCGCTGCGCTGCCATAAGGATTCAGTTATTCAAAATATGCTGCCCGAAAAGTCACTATTCCACGCGAACGAAGTCGCGGGCACAGCTAGTATTACAATAAAATTCTAATTAGTAATCTCCATTTAGGCAACAGTCTATTCGGGATCAGTTTTCAGCAATAGAACCACTTTCCCGCTGAGATCATTCAGAATTAACTTCGAGTAGCCAATTCATTGCAGGCACAAGTTTATTACACTCAAATGCGAAGATCCTGGATCCAGTCACAATGGGCCAATTATAGGAACTCCGAATTTTACCGGCTAACCGCTCCACGGATAATTTTTCGAGTTCGTAATTAGAAATTTTTGAATATTAGGGTCAAAAATTGTTTAATTTACGGAAGATTATCAACTTTTGTTCAGGTAACCATGACTTTAACATAAATTCGAATTGTTGTTGGTTTTTTACTAGTATCTTTTTTGGGTCGAATATTGCACAATGAATTTTAACACAATTACCCGGACTGATAGTTTTGAAATTTTGCACACACGTTTGGTTCTTTGAGATAAGACACAAATTTTATTTTGAAAAATACACTTAAGCTATTATCTTACCGTAAGTTTAACACGATTTCGAAGATACTACAAATATTTACTTATTTATAACAATAGGTTACAACAATCTTCCAGAAAAAGACATATGGTCAAATTCAACGCTTCGAAGACCCAAGTTTGCATGTCTGTTGTTCGTAAATAAGTTCCAGTTCTCACTTCCACTCCCCACTCTCACTAATATGGCCTTATCTATCAGTTATCTCAAACATCAGTTATTTATTAGTATCACTGAGAATAAGATGCGCGATCTAACTAGGTGGTTTTTCTCTCTGGGATACCAAAAACAAGTCCGATGTCGAGTAGCGTTACTAATGTCATCTTGCTGTCTTGGAAGCTATTGAAAGACGGGTAAATTTACTCACTGGGATGTTTTTGTGGATAATATGTAACACAGAGCGGAATTGCCAGTCCATCGGTGTTTGAAAGGTCGCATTTCAGAGAGATGAGGATAGAATTGCTCGATCTTATTACCATCTCATTTCATGACAACCTTTCCTAATTAAAATACTTCGTATCTTACTCTTAGTTGTGCTTCCACATTCATAATGCAGACAGCCAAAGATCGGAAGTCATTGCTCACGTCTTCGGAAACGAAGAAATTAAGAAAGAAATTAATAAATGCTTTTCTTTCTTTCTTCGTTTCTTGAAAACTATTTTCAAGAAGTCTTTAAGAGGAGATTGCATACGTTAATCATTGATAGCCATGCTACAATGTAGACCGCTTCGTCACTTATTATCAGGTCAGATTGCAGTTAAATGTAAGACTGTTAGAATTAACAAAAACGTTATTTATGGTCTGTGGGTAGATTCCTTCCAAAGAAACTGAATTGTAGTCTATTCGTGTGTAACAATTTCAAATCAACATAACTGCGGAATCCGTAATCCCGTTGGTAATTCGTATTAAATCTAACGTATTAAGCAGGTGAGTCTTATTGCTCTTACATCCACGCCTCCGAAACAGTTCCAAACGAGAATGTCATTCGAAATAATGGCAAAACGTTTAGTTGAATCTTTTGACAAATAGCTCAGCGTCGTCAAACAATGCACAGTGGAAACGCGCGAGTCGTGTAGTTAACGAGCGTGGATTCACAGGGCCTAGATATCAAGCTGTTCATAGCGAGTCAAATCACATAAATTACTAATTTAATAAAATTATTTATAATAATATAGGTGGACACAGCGCCATCTAGCCCTAAACTAAGATAGCTTGTACTATGGGAATCAGACAACTGATAGAATACATATACTTTTGTAAATACGCAAATAATACATATTAACACCCAGATACATAAAAAGCATCTATATTTGTCACACAAGTCGTCCTGGGTGGGAATCGAAATCACGACCTATAGCGCAGAAGACAAGAGTTACTACCAACTGAGCTGTGAGGCCGGTCAATTGTGTTTATCAAATTAGTTATTAAAATGACGTAGTTATTATAACAGGTTATATGATTTTGAAAACAAATAAATCCAGTTGTCTTGAAATCGTTTATTTTGTTATAGTTCCAAGGAGATAAGCCTAAAAAGATATAATCAAATCAAATCATTTTTTTTTATATTGCGCTTTGTAATCAAATACAAACAGACATAAATTACACACATAAAATATATATATATAAATAAATATTAAATACTATGCGTGTCAGTTCCAACACGCGACTGGAGTCTTGAGTCTTTTTGTGAACGCTCGATTTTACTATCCATCAAATTTTCGTACGGGACGCTTTAAATGAAATCGATTGCTAAGGAGTAAGCTGTAAAAAATTAAATGTTAGGGCATTGGCTGAAACCCCTTATACTTTAAACAACAGAGCAAACATTGGTGGTGCGAAAAAAAAAAAACATTAAATTTACTGGTCATCAATAGTTATGTTTATGAAAATATAACAAGAACAGGACTAGCCACTAAGCAATTATAGACCTAGTATGACCTACAACTGCTAAATAGTATGCGCCTCACTGCTATCTCCACATAATATATTCAGTTATCCATTCGTTTCATTGAAATGCTTGATGTCTAACGCCCCTGATGTAGGAATTCATATCATATTTGAATTTACAATGTAAAATATATACCGGTGACAGAAATATCTTCCTTTGATTTATTATTTGATGAAATAAAATTGCTTTACAACCTAACTTAAGGCGTAAGTTAAGTAAGCCTTACTACATATAAAGGAGTGTGCAAAGTATAGTTATTATCAAGTGACAGATGTAACTAAAATAAACAGAGCATCATGGCTGTAACTCGTAGAAATGAATTACGGAAATATAAATTATTGGTTGAAGAAGTAATGACGTAGATAGAAAATTATTGATTGCAATATAATAATATATATAATTATTGATTATTTATTTCAAAAATAATTTAGATTTTTATTCTGATATGTAACAAGATATAATAGCTTATGTGTAGGTCAAAAATACATGCTGCTCAATTATATTCCATGTTATTAATGGATGGTAATATTGATACAATTTGGATCATAGTATTATAGCATTCTTTCTTGACTTATATCCTGCTAAACGTACAAAAATTGTCGCATATTCATTGGCGTTCAATTTTAACAATTAAAGGTTCCGGTAAGAAATAAAATTAGCGAATGAGCCGCTAATCACTTACAGTACCGTAGTAATTACACACAGTGCTTGTGCAAAACTTCTTGAAATCTTGAAATTCTATAATTTTTTTTATATTCTTCGTGTCCGAATCGACGGATTGTAGAATTAACAGATATTTATAACTAAGAGGACGCTGATATCAGTGAAGACGATAGGAATTTTAAAATACGAGTTAAAAAAATTGGATCAAATTATTATTTTATTGAGTAACAAAATCCACAACTCTTAGAAATCATTCGGTTGCACTGTTTCTCCAACCGTGTGCTAAACATACTTATCATATATTATATAAGAAAATAAAAAACCTAAACACTTCTTTAACATTCCACTTTCATAAAATATTATGTAGTACTATTTAATTTAAAGTTGTATGATATAACTCAAACAGAAACTTGAAAATTTTAATGTTTTTACAGTCCCAGTTGAGCAACTCAGAATTTCTAACGGTATAAATGTTTCTTTTGAATTTTGATAACAAAATTCTTCTGGAGCGTCGTTCGGTACTTTATATGATACTTAAGTGAACATTATACTCAATCACTTAAATTTTGTGGTGTCTTAAGCTATTGTATAAACTCGATTTAATATATCTAGCAAAATATTTTTTTCATGCAACATTTTTTTATTATTATAAGTAGTAATCATTTGGGATTTGATTTTTGTATTACAACCACTAGCTGCGCCCCGCGGTATGACCCGCGGTGAATAAGTCATCGCACGGGAACACTGCACTTTTCCGAGATCTATACTAGCCTACGTGTGCAGGATATAAGCTATCGTGGAACCAAATTTCATCCAAATCCGTTCAACTTTTGAGCGTGAAGGAGTAACAAACATACACACACACATACATACAAACTTTCACTCTTACAATATTATTTGATTTAAAATCGTATCTAGACGCAACAAAATATTTATCATTTCATTTCAGTTCGCAACCATTTAGCATTTCAAAATGGTTCCAGCAAGCCAGAACAGCGTTTTCTCTACATTTAAAATTTGTAATGCAATCTAAATATTCAATTTCAACATTCATTCCGTAGCGTTTACTCGGACGAGCGCTGTAAAAGAAACTGCTCATGTATGCAAAAACTCTTTATGCATTTCAAGGGTGCTGTGGTTATAGGGGTTGATCGCACACGCTACTTTTTGTAGCGCAAATATGCGATTTGCTCACCTCGTCAAATGTTACGAGCGGAGTCAACCTAAGCAATTTGCACGCAGTATGAGAATAATAACATCGTTTCTATATGTAATAATCATTGCATACGTTTATTACTGTGTTAATGTTAAAATGATATTTCATATAACAGCTGAAAAAGGAAAAAAACAGATATTAGCAAGAGTACAAAATTATTTTCATAAATAATTTAATTGTAAATGGGTTTTACAATTTTTTATTTTGCTTTATTTGGGAAACAAACAATTACATGAATCATGTTAAATACATACTAATAAATAATACAGAAACCAGTGAAGTTTCCACCATAAGGTAAAATATATGCTTTCAATTAAAATTTGGAGTTGTAAAGAAAACATGTTATAAATTAAGTAAAAGTTGCATTACTTGATAGGTAACAAAGTCTGAATAGGAGTTTCGATCAGGGATTTTGTGCCAAGTTATTTAAAACTGGTTTGTAATAAATTTCGAAAATGACAATTCGTAGCACGAATCGCGCCAACTAGATACAAATATAAAAGCGTGACTAACTTTACCGAGGAACTCAATAGTGGAATTGAAAATTGAACCCTTGTTATTTCGAGTGTGTGGAGTGGTACAAAGGGGGATTGTCTCGGGGCCTTGTTATGCATCGCTTCAGACGTCCTGATAACAAACCGTAGATCGTTCCTCTATAAGCGCTAAATATAATATAATAACATGTAGGAGTGAACCAAGTGATCAAACCACGTTTGGAGACAAGTGACTTGCGTAGGGCTGGATTCTGAACGCGAAAGAGTGCTTTCGCGTACTAGTTTCCCTAGTAATAAGCGTTCAGGTTTCCATAGTCTGGACGAGAGGTCTTTGATCCTCGTTGTCCGGACTTTTGATAATAGAGATAAATAGATAAACTCTTTATTGCACACTAAAACAAAGAAACAATAATTGTCAGATTATAACAATTAACACTAGGTGGGCCGTCGGCTCGTTCCGTAACTCAATCACATAAAAAAAAACTCAGACATAAATATTCATCCCCTGTATTATTTAATAGGTAGGAACTTGTGAGACTTAGCAAATATCGTCTGAAACAGACGACGTACTTTATAAGTAGGATAATCCTGCGCAAAGCGGACGTCCGGTGACGTCATTCATTTATCTAAGGCTAGCGGTAAAATCTCACCCGTATTCTAAATCGTTACCTCGAAAACTCCTCGACTCTAACTCATTTGAGGAGACCTCAAGGTGCACCTCGAACCGTCCTCAGAAACGGTATTCATAATCATTTGACTGAGGAAATGATGAGGCTCCTCGAATGAGTGCGGTTGGAGTACACTCGAATGAGTGCGACTGGAAAACGTCATAAATTACGTCACCAGTAACAAATAATTAGCGCGTTATCTGTGGTTTTTAACTTCAAATTTGTGTCAAGTGTCACATTATTTTGTTCTAAGTTGTAGTTAGAGGTTATTTTTTATAAAATTCTTGTAAGAAACCCATAAATTTTATCGATAAGAGGTAAAAATTATGGCTTGGGCAAAAAATAACATGGTGCTTGAGATGTGTATGGGTTCGAGAACAGAAAAATATTCCATTATTAATGTATCATTACTCGGTGGCGTGTTGTGTTTCCTTATACTCATTGAAATGTCTGGATTTGGAAGACTGTTTTTCACTGAATTCGAAAAGAATTGCTTAAAAGAGCTTATTTTAAAATATAAATTAATTATTATTATTATTATTATTTAATTATTATTGGCAGTCCACGTCGGTCACCGCTAATATTATCTTGAAATAATAGTGGTAGCAAAAAGTTCATGACAACATCTTTGGTAAAGCGATATCTCATTTTAAACTCACTTTCATAATAAAACTCTAGGGATTTTCCGCATCTCGTAAATAGCGTCGCGATGGGTAATCATATGGATTGTCGTACATATATTCAATAAACTCTTCGAAAGACATTGCTGCCTATAACTCACGGAATAAGCTTATTTTCTTGCCTAATACACCCTGAGGAATGTTCAAGGTAGATGCCGACGTACCTTATATTTGACAGTTGCTTCCTCGACTCCACCTCACCTCGAGTGAGGAAATTGATTGAGGTGAGGAGAAAAATAACAACTATGAATATCAAATCACTGAGGTGAGGTTGAGTCGAGTTGAGGAAATTTCGAGGTAACGACTTAGAATACGGGTGTCAGAGTACCTAAACGTTTCGGTAATACGATAACTTTTTAAATAATTGAAATCCTCTTATTTGATTACTTGACCGTTATTTACATCTCAATGTCCAAGTCAAAAACTTTATTTCCATAGAATTCATAAAGAAATGGCTTCTAAATGTCAATAATATTCAAAACATAAGGTCACGCGTACTTATCGCTAACTTTGATGCCTGTTCAAACCCTATCCGACCCTCCATGGGAAGAACAGACAAGAACTAAAGAAGGGCTTCCTTTCTGCTAATTCGGCCTCCTTTTTTACATAGTTTGCGTAAATTAGTTGCTCAAATTTACAAATTCGGTTCATGTTAGAGAACATAACTGCAGTCAAAAAGTCAAAAGTTAAGCCACCCTGGAGCAAGGCTTCTAGGTTCAGAACAAGTTTAAACTCAGTTCCGGAGTAATTTCGGACGGCAAAGATTCCGGTTTAGTTTTACCAGAGTTACTTGTACTAGTTTTAATTAAATTACTAATGAAACAATTTACTTTGATGCCGAGGTTATGATTCACTTGATTTTGTTAATGTTTTCGAGAGTTGGGACCAGTACCATAAAATTTTCATATTTTTAATTTATGAAGTTGCCAACTGTTTCAAGATTGTCCCATAGCATAGGCTACGTTGATCTTCCTTATATAAATATTGTTTTATTCTTCTTTCTTTTGACTATATCTACTGACATCCATAGTATTAGCTGGGCAAATGTCGCGATTACCGCGTCATGATTCTCTAATGCGGTTATCGATTCCGGACACCTGAAGGGGTCAATCCTATATAAAATAACTGTCACACACACCCGACTCATTGAATTGGTCGGTAGCTTGACCGAATAGGGTCAGTCACTATGCGATCCTTTCTCTCGATCTGATCTGGAAACCTGACTGAAGAATCGAACCAGGTATCTGACTTGCTCTGTAAAGCGTAGCGAATCAGACTGAAAACCATGAAACCATTTTCATTTCACGTATTCCCGGAAAATTATTGAGCTTGGATAATTGGATTTACAAAAATGATAACGTAAATTTTTCACTTTAAAGTAGATATAGATACCACGTTCTCGAAACGGTGTTGGAAAACATTGTGAGCACATTAGACCAATATTCTGGAACCTAGATAATCAACGAAACTTTTACACTAACTATATTGGATTGGTACAGATGGCAAATTTAAGTCCATTCTGTCACGCTTTTCGAGAGTAGGCCAATGTTTCTGCACTAGGAGAATATAGCTAGTACTGAAAATACTACAAGCTAAAGACATTTTTCGTGAAGAAAATTTCGTGACACGTGTCAGTAACAATCCTTTTGAATATATCACACAATTCTTGTGGAAATATAGATAACAATATAATAAAAGGTTTTTCCGGTGGTGATGTAATTCCTTCCTGTTGATATCTGTTATTTCAAGCTCCGTCAGTTTTCTTCTGAAGGAGGGAAATAGCACAGAATCCAGTGTTAGTAAAATTCAACAATAAATATGATAACTCATAACACACAAAGTCAGTTTATTGTATAACTCAGTTGGTAATTCATAAAATGGGGAATTTTAATGTTATGTTCCTATATTTGCTTTGTACTATATAAAAGTTACCTTCCCTTGATGTTTGACTTGATTTTTGACCTTGTAAAAGAACAAGTAATTAAATAATGATCCACGGAACGGTAAGCTCGACCGCTGTTTATGAGTTTGATTTCTGCATCAGGATGAACGACTTAGTAGTAGTGTAAGTAGTGCACGAAAGGAGCCTCTTTGAGGCGCACTCCTATCTTCCAATCCAATACTTACACCAAGAAAGCTAGTGATCGGATTAGTAGTAGCTAGATTGATCCAGTAGTTAAGATACAACATTGCATATGCATGAGACGTAACATCCCCGTTTCGGGGTGACAGACGCAACGCAATGTGACTTGATTCATCTCGTATTTTGGTGGAGAGGACTTGAGTCGAATTTCAGTTGTCCATGTGCGGCGGGAACCACTTAACATCAGGTGGGCCGTCAGCTCGTTCTGTCACCTAAATGATATAAAAAAAACATTCAAACTCTATATTATGAAGACAGCCTATTCGAAACCACCAAACGAGCATAATAAGCCACCGCGAGCTCCCGCACTATAAATGTTAGACAATAAACCGGCGATCGCCCCCCGCCGCGTTTAAGTACAAATCCAATTATTTCCCACGGCGCTTCGTGGTGTGTAATTGATTTATTTGCTCATTTACCCGGTACGTATCTTCGGTGTACAGACACATATTTCTTGGATGTCGATACGTGTTAGATGTAATCCGAGAGTGCAAGCTCCGTAGAGCACTTAAGAGACTGTACTCCTCAATAGAATGAAATAGGAGATCTAAGTTATTTATTATGACTGGATAAAGGCACTTGTGTTAACAAATATTTACTAAACTACATACTAATGTTGATATTTTTTCGTAAGGAAACTGTAAAATGCTTTACCCCGGTGTAATCTGGAACGCATAAAATATTATGAAGGCATTATTGGTGTATTATATGAATAGCTTCAACCCGCGGTTTCATCCGCGTGGAATAGTAGTAATAGTAGCTTTTTTCTGATTCATGTCATCAAATAGGTACCTATTCATAACTGTTCATAATTTCAACCAAATCAAAGCAGGCAAAATTTATATCAATAATTATAGATATTGTCCACAACAGCAAAATGAATTATTTCTGGCTATGCCAGTAGCATGAAAAAGTAAATTTCCTGAGTCTGCAATCGGCACGATCCTACTAATACACATTTACCCATAAACGTTTACGAGAATGACGGGTTAAAATTACAGACTTACACCGACTATATTATATACGTATATGGCTGTAACTGTGTAACTGTAAAAAATAAACAGACATCCAACTTCACTCCGAGTAGGAAGTTAGTGGGGGTTGGTACTCGGGTCGTTCTACGAAGTTCGTATAAGATCATATGCTATAAAGCACCATGAAAAATATATCGTTTAGCGGAAACTACACAGCGTCTGGATAGCGATTAAACCTTCTTTAGCTTACAGTGTAATAAACTTAAAAGACATATTCTCTCTTAGGTAAAGTACTTAATAATAATAATATACATTTATTTCAAGCGACTCATAAATGACAATTAACAAAAAAAATGTGAGCCGTCACGGGACGCCTGGCAGATGTGAAACATCGACATTATTTTGTAAGAAACTAAGTACCCCATCACTAATAATGTTTATGATTTGTCGTAACCTTGAACGGACCAATCAGCGCTCATGCCGTGGCGACGCGCCGCCATGTCAGAAATCGGTTTTACGTGCGGCTATAGATGTTTCACATCAATAATTTTATAACTAAACTTAATTTAAGAATTTAAATAATAATTTTAAAAGTATACATTAATGTTGCAATTCAAATACTTAATAATAAATAATAATAATAATAAATTCAAATTAAACTTAGGATTGAGGGAGGAATTTTTAATTCTAATCGTTCTTCGTGACTTTTCCTAATGTCTAGATGTCCTAGATGTTATAGATAAGAGTTTAATAGCGTCTATAAGAAAGTTGAAGACAATGTTTTATCACAACAACTTCATTTTTGTCGCTGGTATTTTCAAGAAATCACCACCTCCGTCACGTCTTTGATTTAAGGGCGCATACGATGTTACTTGGTTCTTGTCGTACCTATGCAGGAGCGAAACCATGCCATATTACTTGTTATGGGCGGAGGTTACCACTAAAATCAGGTGGGCCTACTGCTCGTAACTTTATCACATCTTAAGTTGAAAAACTGAACCTTAATGCAATTACTATTTAATGTATCCGTTGTCTGTTATGTATTAATAACAAAAGTGCATACAATCTGTAAAGTCGTTACAATATCTCTACAAAGGATCTCAGGATAGTTTTACTTTGCGAGAGTACCCCACCGGACCGACATTTCATTTCTTTGAGTGGAGGTTTTCACATATGGAGTAGACTCCCACATATCTAGATCCTGATTAATAGAAGTTGTTCGAAAATCCCGCCATGCATGTGAAGCAAGGATGTAACTAAGTTATATTACCTACTCCGAATACTTGGACTTACTTTAAAGTTTTGACTGGCCTCATAGCTGAGTTGGTAGTAACCCTGCCTTTTACGCTGTAGGTTGTGGATTCGAATCCCACCCAGAACTAACATTTGTGTGAGGAACTTAGGTGTTTGTTCTGTGTCTGGATGCTGATATTATTATATGTATGTATTTACAAAAAGGTATGTTATTATGTTTATCAGTTGTCTGGTTCCCATGATACAAGCTATTCTTAGCTTACTTTGGGGCTAGATGGCGCTGTGTGAAATCCCCAATATTTATTTATTATTAAAATTGCAGCATACATATTTTTACATCTTCCCAATCTGTCTTCTTGACTGTTCTTCCCTGTGGAGTTTCGGATATGAACAGACGTCATATATAGCGATAAGTACCGTGACCTTATATTTTGAATATTAGTTACTGGCGTTCCCAAGTAATTTACGAATTATATAGAAATAAAGTTTTTTGACTTCGACTTTGATATCGCAATTTGATTTTTAATTTATTCTATTAAAGTACTGGAAATTATTTCATTAAATATAAATTTTCCTTATCTTCCTTTATTTTCTTGGATTTTGGATGTTTGTATTGTGTAGTCTTGTATCCATGCTACCTGTTAATAGGATAATAGTCCAAGGGTGTGTCTGTATTGTCTGCAATATCAAGGTTTTAAGTATGAATAAATATTGGTAGACATGTAGCTTGTGCTATGCGAACCAGACTATGATAGAATACTTATATTACTTATATTATATACTACTTATATTATATATTAACACCCAGGCAAATAACAAACATCTATTTTCATCACACAATTTTTTCCCGGGTGGTAATGAAACCCACGAATATCTGTACAGCGCAGAAGGCAAAGTTACCACCAACAGCTATTAACATTTAAGAATAAACGTTAACCAGTGTTAAGCTTAATTTTTAACCAGTTTCGAATAGATTATATTTGGCTATTTTTATTTGGCTTTTTGGCTTTTTTGATATAAAGTTTGGCTTGTGAAAGGCTAGGCCTAGTATAATAAGTAGTAGTAATATCCACAGATATAATCATAATGTTAGTTTTAAGCTCCTTTAGCAGACACACGGTATTATATTATACTTATCACTGTCTAATGTCGTAGTTCCTGCTGTCAATAAATAGATTTTTCTTTCTTTCTTTCAAATTATAATGATTATACCGAATTTCTATATAGCAAAACTACATCCCTAGTTGAGAGGCCCACGTTATCGATCGTGGGGAGAATCGGAGTGGACATCAGGCGTAGGTGTGGCGTATTTAAGAACACATTTAAGGGGGCTTTATTTCGGACATTGACTGATTGCCGGCACTCGAGCTCGGCCGCTGCGGACGCAACTGTCGATCCAACGTTATAAATTGATTTAGATCCTTCTATTTCAAAAGAGTAAAGCTCATGTAAATAGGATGATAGGATAGATTTCACAAGTTTAGGGGTATCTCTGTATTTCTGCAAAAGTATTATGGTAGTTTTCCTGGAATATATCTACTATGGACTATAGATTTCATTATGCTGTATCATGTAAATGTAATATATATCTCAGAATATCTATATCCAGGTGTACCTACATGATAATACTCGTACCACTGGCTCTCTCGAACGAGAGTGGGGAAAGGATTAAACTGCGCCTCAAAGAGGCTCCTTTCGTACACTAGACACATGTCTTCAAGTTTTAGTTTCTAGGTCAAAACAGTTTCGTCACGATGTTGTCTTTCAAATTGAAGTGAAAAAAAACAATGGTGCACGTCAGGATTTTAATCAGCGACCAGTCATTAGTTTGTGAATGAAATTACCATTCGTAACTTTTTTCTATTTAATTTATCTTCAGCTCTTTAAACCCAAAAATAAACGTTCCTTATTAAGGATTTAAAATTATCAAAGACTCAATAATAAATTATTGAAGATGTCAAATAACCTGTGGCAAATCCATAACTAGAAAAGTATAAATTTGCTATTATCAAATTTTAAAACAAATTATATTACTGAATATTATTCACGTATACATTGGATCAAGCATCTAATTCGATAATTACTTTTGTTGTAATTCGTTTGTGTTTAATAAATTAATTAAAATAATATCAAGCAACAATTGACAGTCCCTTATAACAATAAAAATATCCAATTAGAAAATCCCAACAGCGCACATCTTCGTCTCAACAAACAATTTATTACACAGATAGGCGAGGGGTCCCACTGTGAGACGACAAATTAATAAATTATATCACTACAAGGATGCAATTCGCCGTGGTTGACACTCATACCGCATTTACAAGGTCGCTCGTTAATCGCTTCATTAGCGGGCTTATGTTTTACACGCAATGATACATATTCAGCATTATATTTTTTGCTGGAATTAACCATTTTTCTGTCCTTTAATGTAAATATAACAACAATACAAAGCTCTTTAATGCCTACCTCTAAGTAAAAAAATATTTATTTCCATTTTAAATGAATAACATTACCCCAAGTATGTCTTAACATCTTCAACTTTGCAGCTTTTAAAAAACAGAATCCCTGATTGCAACAACAAATCTTGATGCAACTAGAGTTAATTTAACAATTTCAAAACACAAAAATAAGAACAACTGAGCAACTCTAATACGACCGTAACGACCGAGTGTCGAGAGCAAAGTGCCTCTTTCGGCCAGCGGCATCCAACGGCGTAACGGCTGATGTCTGTCGTTAGCCGCTACGTCATGTAACCGCGCGTTAGGCTCTGCCCCCTCGCGGGATAAAAGTCTTTAAAATTCAATATTTTAAAATTTCCTTTGCTCCCATACAACTTTAAAACGTACGGCTTGGTCTCGCTATTCGTTTGTATGTGTAAATGCGGTCAGTTGCACCCCTAAGAGCCAAGAGCCTGATGATTTATTTCCCCGTGTGAGTGGCTTTCAAGTATGTGGAGAAAATGCATGTCTAGTTTGCGAAAGTTTTAAAACGAAGACAACTTGAATATTATTATTTGATAGAGTTGTTAATAGTGAGACATAGTACAGATCGAATTAACAGTCTTTATCATAAAATTATAGCAAATACAACTTTCACTTTGACACGAGACTGAAATTTACTCAAATAACATGAATAAGATGATACTAGACTTTTTATTTGTGTGATAGATAATGTTGGTACCTTTTTGGTATTGTAATGAAAAATTTAACGTTGGAAGGTCTTGACGCGATTAAATATGTTATTTATAGTAACGACTATGCTGTTATATTACGTGTCACATAATCAAAATTTGATATAATAATGATTTATTTGTTGTCACTACGGTGTCACCCAAGACCTTTGTTACCCAGCTGTTTCCGTCCGCTGTGTGTACACAGGGTGTTTGCCCAACAAACTATTTCCTCGGTGGAAACGCTCCGGAAATTAAAACCAGAGAAAAGTCTCCTGGGACATTAACTCGTCGAGAGAAAGGGATTTAATTTTGAATTTGGTTCGAAGCTTGTATTTGTTTATGGGAAGGTTGTTCGCCTATTTTTGCATGATTTAACGCTAACATCCTATATAAAATGGGCCATATCTTATGAAGAATAGCATAGACATAACGTAGTCCATGTGTATGAAATTATTGTGCCATTCACTTGCTTGTAGATATTAAGTCACTGTTTTCATTAAAGGAGATGGTATATGTATACATAATATATCTCCAGGCACGAGATATATTCCATCTTTACGTGTCAGAGTAACAGGCCCATGCGAGTGACTTAGGTCTTGCAAATACAAATTTTCCATATTTTATGTAATGTTGTTAAGTTGGACCACTGACACGAAAGACTTGTTAGATAAAAACAAATAGAAAACCTAAGTGTAATGAGAGTAACGTAAGCCAGCTTCATAATTTTCCGAATCTGCAAATATATTTTATAACTGATAAATAAAATCCGACACAGTGAAAGAGCAGAGATGAATTTGTTAGATAACACAGTTCCGAACTTTGTCTATCCCAGACGAATGCGTTTAATCCCATTAGAAAGAAGCCAGGCCGTAGCGTGTTAACGTGGATGACCCTAATCCAGTTACACAACTCCGACAGGGCGGCCATCTGATTACTGAATTTATTTTTAAGCACATAATAGTTGGACTTTCACACCCTTACAAATCTGCACTATTATCTCAGAGTAATGAATATACTTCGCTATTATAGAACTGTAACGGACGCGACGATTGTAATTAATTTATTAATCTTTACCATAGATATGATTAGATATAAAAACTGATATATAAATATTTTATCTTTCTCTAAAATAAGTTGTTTTAATTTAGTCCAAAAAGGTCCTTTCAGTGATTTCTTTAGCTGGAGAGATTTATAAGTTAATTTCACTCGAAACTCCAGTTTGTATCCACGGACACTCGGTGACGTCTTGGACGTTCTGTCCTCCTTGTTCCATCATATTTTGGCAGATGACGTCATGAATGTCAAAAATCACGTTAAATGATAAAGAAGCTTCAAATCCCTATAAGAAACGCTTGTAAAAATGAAAAATATGATCTGCTGTAAAAGACATCAGAGTAACACAAATGTTCAAGAAATGTTCGAAACGACAAAACAAGTAACATATATTAATCACTAGGGGGTCCAAATGAGGGTTTCAAGTGGAAAGAACAAAGTAAGTTCCAACAAAAAATATTGATTTAACATTTCACGGCTCATTCAACTCAAAGATGACACTCGGAAGGTCTTCGCGAAGCCGTGTCTCTGTGGACTGTTGTCTACTCCGTCTTAGAGTCCGTCGGGACTCGATACCATCTTAGACAGCTCATACAAGATTAGCTAAATCAGAGTGACATACCTAATCGTATTTGAGATAAGGGGATATATTGCTGTGTGGGTATTTATCAGTATCTTTAAATATCTATTTCTGAGTTTTCGTTGTTGGTTTCATTATGAAATTATATTTTCTTATTTTTTGTGAAATTCATTTAAATTTCATAGCGTACTTGAAAATTTTCCTTCTACGAGTATAAAGTAGATGTACCATTATATCAAGCAATTTCATTATTCTCAGTAGAAAGCTAGATAAACAGAAGACCAGAATACCAGAAGACCGAAAGTCCGGAAGACCAAGCAGTAAATTTTGGGTGGTACGATTGGGTCATTTTCTATTCCGAAATTCCATACTTGTAACACTGTAAATAAATGCCTGTTTTTTAGTCAGTAAACCACAGTATTAAATATGCAATAAACAATCCACGAATCTGTTGTTTTCAACATTTTATTTTTCACATACTATAACTATTAACTTTTTTTATATCATGTAACTTTTCTGACGAATGCTAGAAGTGAGTGAGCAGTTCTTTATGAACTGTATCGACAGTCGCGAAGGGAATCGAATCAATTTGTCGACAAAACATTGCCCCTGTTCGAACTCTGTCGCGCTTTTATTTGTTATCGCATCACCTCTGATCTCGACAAAACTACTTTATGCACTACGATGTATCTTTACATTCAAAAAGTGTACTTTCACGAATGAAACAGTTGTAAAACCGCACTGAAACGATATTATGTGGGGCGTATACGAGGCTGGCAACCGCGGCGCGTCCCGAGGCGCAGAACACTTGCCAAATGTGCCATCCGATAGCGCCAGAACATTGTTGCAAATTTACAGCCACCCTTATTAGCACTAAATCTAAACATTAACCCGATTCCGGTAACCGAACTCGGTGAAAATGTCGGTCAAAGCGCAACTTAATTTCACTGACACGCTTGTTTTTGGCGTACGATGGGCGTGCAACGTCCAAATGCAGATGTAGGAAAAATAAAGTAGTAAGCATTGACGTACGATAATTATATAAACGGAGACGATGGCATACTACGCTACTTCTAAACACACAGCTTCTTGGCTAAGTGCATTACACTTTTCGTAAAGAATGTCTTTACTGCTGTACATGGTACAAAAAGTTGAGCTAAAGAAATCTTGGGAAACATTTTTCAACAAAAGGCCGTTCAAAGCAATATAAATATATTTTTTAAACTTTAAAATATGCTTGTTAATGCTGAAATATCAATTCGTTATTCGTACTAAGCTATTCGTAAACGAACGAACGAATAAAAATACCCTCGTTGCGAAAACGTGGATCTTTAACAAGAATATACGTTTAGGAAATTTGTTTGCCGCCTCACATGACGTCATGCATTAACATCTAATGGTTTGTTTATCTGGATTAAATAATTTTGTATTCTCTATTATTTAACTATAGAGAGATATGTAAAAGACTATAGCGACTGCAATTTCACTTTTTTGTACGTATAAGCTAAAAATATAATAGTTTCTTCATAACTACGGTGGATTCTTATTGAGTCACATACATTGTTTATACATAAAGTATCATAATCTCCAAATGTAACATTTCAGGCAATCCGTAAGATAACAAATATGAATATGTTTTTCATTGAATTGCCAGAACAATTGATTTTTGCTTAGGGTATGCTTAGAAATTATATGTATAGATACTTCAATGATAAAAAATAAATATATATTAAGGATTTTTATTACTCTATTAATAATATGTAGAGGTACATAAATAAAACCATCACTGATTTTTTTAAGGCAAACTTCGCAGGTCATGCTCATCCACCACGACTGAAACCGGGTCCGTAGTATTAAAGTTCATTGCCCGAAACAACAAGAGCTCTCAGTTTGACGTGTGCCGCCGTCCGAGTCACTCGTATCGCTTTGACTGCCGCGCGTTCTGATCTATTAATAGCATTTAATTGTTGTCGAGTCGCAGTGTGCTATGCCCTGGGCAAGGCGCGTTCAATAGTGCACCTTGTTTACTATGGATGAAGGTATAATGCAGGAAGAAGTTGAGATAGATAATATTGTAATTGACACCCATAATGCGGAGGATACCGAAGTATTATGCTCTTTAGATGAGAACACAAATGAGGAGAACACATTACGAAGTGGCAGTAAAAGACGGCGTGATATGGATGATGAAGAAGAATGGATTCAAGTCGGCAGAAATGTAAAGAAGACGAGTCAGAAGATAGATGTTTATATCAGTAGCTCTGAAAAGTTACCAAAGCAATTTGCCCTTGCAAAATTATTGAAGTTAAACAACATCGGCAATGTTTGCCGCGTGAAATATGTCAACCCGTACAGGGTTTTCATTCAGTTTGACTCCGCCGTAGCGGCTGAGGAACTCATCAATTGCAAACCAATACAGGAGTTGGGATGGAGATGCCACAAGCCATTAGAGGTCGTTGTCTCTTACGGAGTAATTAAAAATGTTGAATTAGATTTAAGCGAGCAGGAGGTAATGGAAGTTGTGTCGAGCACTTACGAGGTTACAGCTGTAAAGCGCTTGAAGCGCAGGAATGAGGAAGGTAATGGATGGGAAGGCAGCGAATCAGTGAGACTGGGCTTCAAGGGTCCATCCTTGCCAGCGTGCGTGTACATTTATGGGATGAAGGTTAAGGTAGATCCTTTTGTATTCCCTGTTACTCAGTGTTCGAGATGTTGGAGGTATGGTCATTCTTTACGTGTGTGCCCTTCAAAGAAAATTATATGTCCGAAATGTGGCAAGGGTCATGCGAATTGCGACACTACACAGTTTAAGTGTATCAATTGCACTGGAGGTCATATGTCGCTCGATAAATTTTGCCCTACTTATAAGAAAGAAAAACGTCTCAGAGAGTTAATGGCAGAATTCAACTGCTCATATAGAAAGGCATTACAAATATATGTGCCCCCTGACCCACTTCCTACACTGATCGAAGACATACCTCCAACTTTATCATTATCGTTAAACAACTTACCTGAGCCAACGCATGCACCGATTAAAACTTACGCGACAGTGGCTCGCACCGCGCCGGCCCCGCCGGCGCCTGCGCGCGTTAATACATGTACCGAAGGCAATCATGATGTGGAAAAAGCGTCTTTAGTCACTCAACCTTGCCCTATGGACACCACTCAGTCTATACACGAGAGACCAAGAAAGAAAAAGAATAGAAAGAAGAAACGAAGTCCAACTGAGGTACTCGACTGGGATGTATCGTCTGATTCCGAAGCCGCTGTGATGAATGACACTGGAAATGAGTCAGAAAATGAGTTTAATGAGGTACAAGACAAAAAAGAGAAGCGTAGGTCTTTTTTGAATTTTAGAGAACTACTTTCTAAATTATATTCAATTTTTTCTAATTCGCAAAATGACATGAAAAGTAAGATCAAACAAGCAGTGACACTATTTATCGAGTGGTTAGTATCAGTGGCAGGACAGTACATTTTTGATTTGCCTTTTAAACATTTATTCGGTATATAATGAATTTTAATTGTAATTTAAATATTTTTCAGTGGAACTCACAGAGTGTTAAGCCTAAACAAGTTGAATTTGAACAGTTACTTCTTAGCGAAAAAGTTCATATAGCGGCGTTGTCCGAGACGTGGTTAAATGGTGAAATAAGTTTTAAAATCAGTGGTTACAATATATTTCGACGAGATCGCGATGACTCGTATGGTGGGGTCGCAGTTGTTGTTCACAAGTCTATAAAGTGCCAACTAGCTTCAGTTCAATTTTCTAACCCAGGAATCGAAACCATCTGTATTAAAATCTTTAATTGCCCACATATTGATTATTTGTTATCAATCTACTGCCCTCCCACTATACGAACATCTCAATCAGATTGGGATCAGATTTTCAGTTATAAATGTAACAAGATACTTGTGCTTGGCGACTTTAACGGCCACCACCCGAGTTGGTCCTGTAAGACTGATCTGAGAGGTAACCAAATCTTTGATTCTATGTTAGAAAACAAATTTGTAACGCTGAACGATGGTCAACCTTCCCGAGTAAAATATGTGAATGGCATTTTACAGCAATCTGCGCCTGATATCTCTACAGCATCTTCTGATATAGCTTTACGGTTTGAGTGGAAAGTTACCAACGAGTGTCTGGGTAGTGATCACTTGATAATTAAGATAAATATTCCGTATGATAACAACAAACCACTATTTATTAGAAAGAGGAACTATAAAAAAGCGGATTGGAATAGTTACAGTAATTTTATCGAGACAAAATTTTCGAACATTAACCTAATTGATGATGACCCTCAAAAAAGTTATGATGTATTTCTTAGCACTATTAATGAAGCGGCTGACTCTTATATTCCCTTTTACAAGATTAACCAGGACCCAGCGCAGCATTTTACACCCAAACCATATTGGAACACTGAGTTATCTAAAGCGGTTGCTGAAAGGAGACTTGCACTTACTTTATTCAGAAAAAATCCTACTCCTGTAAACTTAGACAAGTTGAATGATAAAATTAAACGCTCAAAACAACTTATAAGAAAAGCTAGAGACACATCTTTTTCCAACTTTTGTTCATCAATAGATCATTCTACCTCGGCACATGAGATGTGGCGTAAGATGAAATGGTTAAAAGGTTATAAATCGTCTTATAGTTATGTTGACGAAACAGCTGCTAATAAACTTTTACGTAGCTTGTCCCCTGATTTTGTATGCCCAAAATTCCCTAAGTTTTCATCTAGTAATACAAATATTGAATCAATATTCTTATTATGCGAATTGAAAAGGTGTATTAAATCAAAAGATACAGCTCCTGGAGCGGATCAAGTTTCCTATTCAATGATAAGACATCTACCAGAGAACGCGTTAATTATTTTGTTATCACTTTTCAATCTATTCTTTAACCTTAGTTTGGTTCCGTGGCAATGGCGCGAAATACGTATTATACCTATCCCAAAACCAGGACGGGATCCCACATCTTTATCAGCACTACGTCCCATATCTCTTATATCCTGCCTTTGCAAAATTTTTCATTCTATGTTGACTAACAGATTAGAGTGGTTTGTGGAAAAGGGTAATTTATTTCATGAAGAGACAACTGGGTTTCGGAAATCAAAATCATGCCTTGACAATCTTACTAATCTAGTGACTAGAATACAGCTAGGTTTTTCCAAAGATCTAATAACACTTGGTTGTTTTATAGATATAGAAAATGCATATAATAATATAGATGTTACAACCTTAGTTGTCAATTTAGATCGATTAGGTGCCGGATCCAAAATCTGTAAGTACCTCTGGGCATTTTTAAGAGACAGACATTTAACAATCCAGGTTGATAATATTATTCTATCAAGATTTACAGGCCGTGGTATAGCCCAAGGAGACCCGATTTCACCCTTACTATTTAACATAGCCACTCTTTACATATGTAAACAAATCTCTAACGTTACAATATCTCAATATGCTGACGATTACGCACTGTACATTACAGGCAAACATTTAAATGATGTCTCGGATATATTACAATCAGCTTTAAATCAAATTAATAGAATGCTTAACGATTTAGGTTTAGAAATATCGCCTGACAAAACTAAGACTTGTATTTTTAAGAAAGGATTCAGTAGACAACCGGTAAGCTTGAGTATTAATGATAACCCTATTCAAGTTGTTGATGTCATAAAGTATTTAGGCATGTGGTTAGACCGTTCTTTAAAATGGAACACACATATTGCTGAGGTAGCAAATAAAGTATCACGTTATTTGAATATTTTTAAAGTTTTAGCTGGATCTGGTTGGGGAGTACACCCTAAACATTTAAGACGACTGTATATTGCGATTATTAGAAGTAGACTAGATTATGGAAGTTTTTTATATGCCAATAGTGGTCAGAAATATATAAGCAAACTAGACAAAATCCAGAATCAGGCGCTGCGAGTCATAGGCGGTTTTATAAAAACTACCCCCATACACGCAATGGAAAGTGAGCTCTGTATCCCTCCTTTGCACGTACGAAGAACATATCTAGCTGGTAAATACCTACTGAAAGCAAAATCTCTAGAAAACAACATCATTTGTAATTTATTAAATGAACTTGTGCTAGTTAAGGGCAACCGGTATTGGCGCAACAAAAAGTTCCCGTTAATATTAAATGTTTGTGAACACCTCGCTGACACTCCTGTTCATTCCAGCCGACAACTACACATGTTTAGTATGAGCACTTGGGTTAGCAGCATAGATTTAAGTAGGATTATTAAAATTAATATTCCAGATATCTCGATGGCAAAGCGCCATTATTGTGATCTGAATTTAAAATCACTATGCATTAACTTAATCAACATTAAATATAGAAATTATTATAAAATATTTACGGATGGGTCAAAAGACAGTGGTGGGATCGGGGCAGCCTTTTTTGACCCACAAAATAATTTCAGTTTGAAATTTAAAATAAATACTGATATATGTATAATGGAAACGGAACTTATAGCGATCAGCGAGTCCTTATCATACGCGGCTTCTACGCAAGAAGACAACATTGTAGTATTCACAGATTCTCGAAGTGCCCTCCAGCATATAGCCGGGTGCACCTCAAGTATTTCAGGCACACCTATAGCTTATTCAGTTTTGCGTAGTATTGTTGAACTGACATCTAGATCCAGATCGATAAGACTACAGTGGATACCCGCGCATTGTGGTATTGATCATAATGAGCATGTGGACACTTTAGCCAGACAGGCTACTTCTGATGGTATAGATTACCAAATATTACCATACTATTCAAATCTATTTTGTTTTATCAAAAAACATTGTTGTAATTTATGGAATGAATATTTTGATTTACGATCCAGGGAAAAGGGTATATGGTATAGAACGATTCAACCACAACCGTTAAGGACACCATGGATCGATAAACATACATCATCTAGAAAAGATGCAGTAGTGATAATGAGGCTTCGTACTGGACACATTCCATCAAAGAAATTTGCTTATCTCATGAGGAAGGTTCTGTCACCGAACTGTGATCAATGCGGTGTACCGGAGGACCTTATGCATGTTTTGATGGAATGTAGCCGTAACGACTCCTTCCGTACTGATAAGTGCAAATATATTTTGAAACAATTTTCTGACTGTAACATTATTTTGGCGAACCCTCTTTCAGATGAGATAAAATTATTAATCAACCTTTGTAAAATAGTTTCCTCATCAGATCAGTCCAATTAAATACAAATTTGTTTGTTTCATGTACTTATTATGTTTTGATGTTTCATGTGTGTTAATGTAATTGTATTGTATGATTAACTATGTAAACCTATTAGAGCGACATAATCAATTAAGATTAAGCTCTTTAATAAAGAATAAAAAAAAAAAAAAAAACAAGAGCTCATAGTTTTTTTATTTCGCATACATATACACACTTTGAACGTACTAAAATATATACAATCTCGTAAGTACTTACGTACTAAAATAAAATCAGAAACATAAATTATTAAAGAAAAATAAGTACTTATTCATAAAAAACGATATATTTGTTTTACGAAAGACATACCAAAGATTCCAAAAGATTTCATGTTGCAATAAAATACCGAATGGCTATTCGAATCAAATTTCCATTCCCGTAAGATCAAAAGCAATAAATTCAACATCTGCCACACAAATCTTAAAAGTTTTATTCAAGATGCAACAAACATCGAGGGGAGTGTACCCACACGCTCCACGACCGAGCAAGGTCACTGCTGTGATCCCTCAAGTGATAATCTACGAAGTAAACCCTCTTTGGAGATATAACTCTGCGGTTATTCCAAATTATGTTGCCATTATCGCGCTAATGGCAGAGTTTATAGCCGGTTTTAACAAATTTACAATCATTTCAAATTATCTCTTGAGTTATAAACAACTTTCGTTAGCAAAAATTCAAAATAACCCCAAGTGTTCGCAGAGACATTATTATAAGCTTCATTTCAAAATTATCCCTTTATTGTGAATTTTGCGTTTAAACCAACCACGCTTAAACACCAATGAACTGAGTTGAGTTTCGGATAAATCTTAATAAGCGCTTTTCGGCTTTACGTTTTGATGAGTTGAAAGTAGCTTATAATACTGCTACTTTATGCTTTCAAAATTTGTTATTTTCTCATTTAATTGAAAGAAGAGAATAGAATAGAAGTGCATAGTAATAATGGATTATTCCATTTTTTCAATCATTCATTAAAACAAAACGCGCAAAACGGTGATCGGAAATATCTTAAGGAAACCGACATGTCCTAGAACCCTAAATTCAAAAACATGTGTCAAGTGTCCGAAGGCAACATCATACATCAAATTATTTTCATCATGAAATATGATAAAATACATAATATTTACAAAGAAACCAATCGGGTTACCTAAAAACCGTTATCAACTGATCTAATTCACTTTCAGGTGGAATTGAGCCAATAACACTATTGGCTTTGCCTCGATGGTTGGCAATGCTAAGTTCCTGAGCCAGGAAAGTGCTGGCTCTCTAATCAACTTTCTGAGTATTTGCTAAAAATGAGTAGCCCCACAGCACAGATGGCAGTAACTGTACCTTCTGTAAGTCGCAGGTTACAAATTGTAGATATGTGTCTGGGTTATAACTTGTATTATAAGAATATTTTTACCAAAAAAGTTTTTAATTATTCCATCAGATATGTAGAATTTCTATAGTACACGCCATTTTTGGTTTGATTTTCCACTTAAATTATTATTTAAGATATATTAACTGATACGAAAATGATGATGATTTCGCAGTAGGATCGCAAAAGTGGGCACTTTGTACGACTACCGTCAATTTGCTCTGTTTTCAACAAAAGTAATGGGCAGTCCAAATGTATTACAGTCGAAAGAATCCGTAGCTAAACGCTTGTACAAATTGTTTGAGCAAATTTCGTAGCACGTAACATTGAATGTGATTAATCTTTTGTAAACGGGCAAAATTCGTTTGTGCCAGAACCGTGCTGTTATAAATTAACACCACGAAAGAACAAATTATTGCAATAATATATTTTCAACATTTAAACAATAAAAGCCATATTTACTTTATCCGTCAACTATGGTGCCTTGTGTGAGATTTATCGATTACACACACTTATGATTTCCTGTTTTGTAGGTGGTAAATCAGACACAACAAGAAGATCAAAGATCTGAGCACTAACTACCCCAAGAAGTTTGCCATGTCTATCCTAGTACCGACTTAGCCAGACGGAGATTTAGTTTGGTTTAGGAATTATAAAAAGTCTTGAATGTGGATTCTTAAGGAATAATTCATTTCTAATAGTATGTTTATGCGTCATGGTGGTTTTTAAAATAATGAGTTAAGATTTAGGCACTAGATTTAGTTTACAGGCAATACAGTCGCCAAAATTTCAACTCGTTTCAATACCGAGAGAATCAAACTGGTAACCAGATAGCATTATATTTATCGTGGAGGCTCTCACTTCTTTCATTACCCATGGAGACTCACACTTTTAGAGAAGTTGAAATCAAGTCTTAAAACTATTTTTTTTTAATATGTCAGCTTTTTATTGCTACGTTTGCCAACTATTCAGAGCTACATCTTCATGTCTAGCGTTTCTCATTGATGGCGTCACTTATGTATTGATGCCGCTCCCAACTTTATTATCCCAGCTTATTCACTTTTTCTTTGCCGTTCGATTACCCGCTTCAAAGTCATGAATCAGCAGAACTTTTTACTTCAATTATAAAAAGAAAATTTAAAAGAGTATAATAGTTTCCTCAGTTGTCATGTCAAAGCTATTGCAGCAGCCTTTTAGCTTCCAAACTAAAAAAAAGAGGAGAAAAACTATTTGATTTCCGCAAGAATACCGAGACCAAGACACGAGTCGAACAATTTAATTACATTCGCCATCTCATTCGCCCGTGACTTGGCATTTTACTTAGATCTGGCACAGTTTAGATAATTATATCTAATAGAAACAGTAGCTCCAAGTTGTATTGTCTGCCGTAAGGAGTTCCACTGCTTGTTCTGTCACTGAATGACATAATCTACAGTAAATATATATATATATATATTATATATATATATATATATATATATATATAATAGATTCACAACTGCTCTTATAATTTTCATAGATCTTCTTTATCCCCGGGGTAAGACCACATAGAATATATAATATATTCATAATATTTAACATTTGTTGTGCCCTGCATAGTCAAAAAACTTATTTTCATAGGTCCTTCACAATATATGTCTCCTTGTTTTCTCACTACGAAACGCCTACTTTTAATATATTCTTACACACAATTATTACATCCCAATTTTGTAAAAAACTTTATTCAAAGTTTTTAAATTAAACAAAAATCTATAATACCAGCTTGCGTTACAGAACATAAGCTTTGATTGTAAACCAAAAATCCGCTCTAGAATGGCAGTTTATCATTATTTCCTAGCATTTAACTTAGTATTTTTGAATAGCGACAATGACTGTTTACTCCTACCGATAAAACTTGAACCATTTGAGTGGTTACGATAACCTTTGAAACTAGATAGAGCAATATCACAGAGTGCATATTTATTTTGTAACAGTATTTAGTAAAAAGTGGAGTGGGCTAATTGTATTGTGTAATATGAGATAAATTTTAGTTGTCTTCCCACTGCAAGCAAGGCAAAAGCCTCACTGCAATTATTTTTCTAAGTGTTAAGTAAATAACAGTAAATTAAATTCAAGATGTTGAGCGACAAGATAATTGTACAAGTACCAGACGTGAAAGACCGGGAGGTGATAAAGCCTATATTGTGTGGTCCAGGACCCTGTGATGTCTGGCCTTCGGTGGAAAAGGCTTACAGCAATCCTGTGATATCTCCTATGTGCGATGAATATTTTAACGTGAGTAAACTACAAACTCTGCGTTTCTATGATATTCATAAAAAAAACCTTATTTATTTATATTTAAATAAATAATAACGTTAGGATATATTTTTTTATATTTTGGAAATTCATAATTATAACTGTGTTTGAATGTTGATTTATATTATACATAAAGGTAGGATCACCCACGATCTTCCAAATACAATGTTATGTTACGTCGAGTCGTGTTGATTTTATGGAATATATATATGTAATTACTAAGGTAAGATCTGTATCATAATATAGGTAGTAATCTGCCCGTTCGACAGTTTAAACCGCTATTTGTTTGTTCAATTATTCATTGGAATCTACTTGAAGCCGCAGTGGCTGCGTCTTCGGATGATGTAGAAGCCTTTATACGCATTATCTACGAAAAGGAAATATTTACTACCGTTACAAACTTTTTCTGGTGTTTTAAATACTTAATATCAAAAATTTAAGAGCCCTCGACTTTTTTCCAAGTTTCAAATTGCTTGGATGTTGAGTTTTAATACGTTCTGGTTTGTAGGTGATGGACGATATCCGCGCCGGTATCCAATACATATTCCAGACGCGCAGCAACCTGGTGCTCGCCATGAGTGGCTCCGGTCACTGCGGGATGGAGGCAGTCATCACCAACTTGGTGGCTCCCAATGAGACTCTGCTCATCGCATCCAGGGGTATTTGGGATGATCGCGCTCTCGCCATCGCTCAGCGATATGGTAAGCAAAATATTGCGTTTTTTTTGTTAGTAGCTTTAATTTTAGAAAAAAAATCGGTTCTATATTTGTTTTGAAGCGCTAATAGCTTAATTAAGCTGGCAATCTTTTAGATTGTAGAAAATTCAAATGTGTGGAAGATATTTTATGACATACACCTTGTCAAAAACCAAAGAAATTCACTTTAAACTTTCTATTTTGGAAACTTTTGGGCATCTTTTGAGAGACAATTTTCAGTTCAACTGATTCTTGGCACAATCATATAGTATAGCATAGCTTGTATCATGGGAACCAGACAACTCATACTACTCATACAATACATACAACTCATACATACATCTCATACACACATATACATACAACTCATACATATAATTCATACTACTTCACATCACATCATACCGTGAACAAGTAGTAAAAAAACCATATTGTTAGTCATGTTTTCCGGTAAATATGAAACTTATATTTCAGTTTCATTTATTTGATTTTTAGGTATTAAGATTGCCGTTACAAGAGTACCCATGAATACAACTTTTACCCTGAAACAATTGGAGAATGAGCTGAAGAAAGTTCGCCCACAAGCCTTGTTCATTGTCCAAGGAGACTCTTCGACCGGTACCGTGCAGAATCTGGAAGGTCTAGGAGAACTATGTCACAAGTAAATCTTACATAATGTTTTGTTTAGGTAATGCATTTGCATTACTGGCTCCTGTTTGAAGGGGTATGTGGGCTGGTAAAATTACATGTATATAAGACGTTATATTCCTTTTTTTATTACATACAATGTTTATTTTATACAACAGATAAAGACGACTTTAGTGATGTACGGTGTAAAGTTATTTTGTTATTAGTGTCTGTACTGTATTTCACCTACTCCAATCTAGGCTGAATACGTTCAAGTTGAGAACTCTTTAATTGCATCCTGTAAAGGACTCAGCGATTATCATGTAGAAGAAAATATAGGAGAAATTGGAGATTATAATTTGAAATAGAATTTTTATACAAGTAAATTTATTTAGCAAGCAGATAGCTCTCTGCTAACATTTGTAAAAAAAACTCGGCTGTCATTAGACTGGAGTTTTTTAGTATTCAATTTATCATGACACTTTTTTATTTGATTAAGTTACGGAGCGAGCTGATGGCGCACCTGGTTTAACGTGGCAACCTCTGCCCGTAACAAGTAATACGGCATGGTTTCTCCCCTAAATAGGTATGACAAGACCCAAGTCGCATCGTATGCGCCCGTAACTCTGAGACGTGAAGGCGGTATGTCTCATGTGACTTTAATTTAGCTGGCAACCACACCTTTCAAACTGGAGCACAGAAACGCGATAATATCACTGTTTGGTGGTAGTAATGCGTATGATGGCAGTACTTTCCCGGATGAACTTGTCATACGTTCTGCTGCTACTTTTAATTATTTCTAATCTAGGAATTCTATGTATTAGAAAGTTGAAAAACATACACCTATGTTCGTCACACAAATATATGTCGTGGGTGGGAATCGAACCCACGACTGACAGCGCGGAAGGCAGGGTTACTATGAGGCCAGTCAATTTAATCTCCTTTGTTTTCAGTTAAAATTATATGCACGTTTCAGGTATGGAGCGCTTTTGATAGTAGATACAGTGGTCTCTATCGTTGCTGTGCCGTTCTTCATGGATGAATGGGGAGTGGACGGTGTATATGCATCCACTCAGAAGGCACTGAGTGGACCAGCCGGCATCTCACCCGTTGGTTTCAGTTCACGAGCTGAGTAAGTGTTGAGTTATATGGGATTAAAGTTGCAAAAATCTCTCAAAGATTGTTATTTAAAATATATTGTCAGATTGTTTAGCAACTTCCGGTTGGAGCCCTTTAATTGTTGTATGCGTATCCGGTAGAAGCGCTTTATGTAATACCTGCTGCTCGCTCTCGAAGTATTAGGACCTTCCTTGGGCAGTTCATAAAAAGAATCCTACTATTATAAACGTGAAAGTTTGTACGGATGTCTGTTACTCTTTCACGCTCAAACAGCTGATTGGATTTGGATGAAATTTGGCTCATCCTGGATTAACACAGGCTACTTTGATCACGGAAAAGTGAAGCGTTTCCGTGGGATTACTTATTCACCGCAGGGCGCAGCTATTAAAATAGCAATTCAGTAAAGAATCTATGTTCGTTTGTGTTGCTGCCTAGAACCCCATAATCCTATACTAAGTACCGTACATAAATTGGCTGTCTTACCCAAGGTATATTCTCAGGCTTACGTTCACTCTGAATTCATCAAGGATTCTTCAATAATATTTGACCGTTTTATGTTACAGGAAGAAAATCAATAACAGAAAACATCTGCCACCTTTCTATTTGGATATCAAGCTGCTCTCGCAACAATGGAACTGCTATGGGAACACTAGAGCGTAAGTCAAGTTAAATTTAGTAAGAACAGACCGGTTCCCGAACGATGATTAATATGCAAAAATCAGTTTGCTATTTATTTATTGTGATTGAACACTCAGAGCAAACATAGACTAACCATTTTTATGAAAAGGTATGCGCCCAATATCAGTTTCAGGAAAGTAACTTTTTCGACAGTACCGGCTTAAGCTTTTTTAATGCGGTAACTGAACTAGCAGATGGCCCACTTGGTGTTAACTAGTAACCTCTGCCCACAACAAACAATACGCCATACCCTATTTAGGTAAGACAATACCCAAGTCGCACCGTATGCACCCTTAACTCTAAGACGTGAAGGCGTAATGTCTCATGTGCCTGTAATTTCACCGGTAAACACACTTTTGAAACTGGAGCACATAAACGCGAAAGTATCACCGCTTTGCGGTAGAAATGGGTATGATGGAAGTACTTTCCAGGACGAACTTGGCATACGTTCTACTGCTATTTTTAAATATTTCTAATCCAGGAATTGTCTGTACTAAGTGCATACTTAGCTTCTATGACTTATCTAAGTAACAACTCTTGAAAATAAGTTATGGTTGCAGTACTGCCATGCGCATACTTAACACATTTTGACTGCAAATATTTGTTTTTTGTGAGTATCTGGAATAAATAAATAAGTTCTACTTTTACTAAGTAAAACTAGCACTAACTAGAACCAAAAACTTAATGGCATTTGAAATCCATGAATTTGTATTGTTGTCTTAAGGATATTATTGTTATAGGGATAGAATCAACAGATTATGTGTAACTTGTAAATAACACAAGTGATATGATATTTCAGTTATCACCACACATTAAGTCCACCACTGCTTTGGGCTCTTCGAGCTTGCATCATGGAAGTGTCCAAGGAGACGCTGCCCGTATCCTGGGCGCGGCACGCAGCCACGACGGCGCATTTCCACAAACGCATACAGGACATCAAGTTAGAATTCTTGGTGCCGAAACCCGAAGACAGATTGGCGACTGTGACCACGATAGTTCTTCCGAAATGCTATGATTATTTGGAAGTCGTGAAATATATCAGAGCGAGGTAAGAACCTACATAATTATTATAGTAAGCAGGGGCGGCGCGCAACATTGCAAGAAACCTAATATGTACTAAATAAGTCTAATGTTTATGTAACTTAGTTATGATTTAACATTTGTTATCCTTGTGTTAAAGAATGTTATAACCCATTTTTTTTATGATTGCTTTGTAATTTTCGTCCAAGCCACTTCATTAAAAGTAATAACGCAAAATTAAGGCCCTCGCAAAGATCTACCAGCCTGGAGCCTCGCTAAGGTCGCTCCTGATAGTATGCATCTATTATGGTAATGAAATTTTTCTGACACCTTTTTTCCAGACATAACATCCTCATATTTGGAGGGCTGGGTCCGACTGCGGGGAAGGCCCTTCGCATCGGCATAATGGGCGTAAACTCGACGATAGAAGTTGCGGATGCAGTAGCTGATGCGGTCATTGATGCTATGGTCTATCTCATGAAATCTTCACTTTGAAAGGTAGAAAATTAACTCTGATATGATACCTCATATCACGTTGAACTAAGATAAAAACCAAACCAAAGATTTGCCGAAAAAAGAAAGGTTTATTTGAAAAACTATTTGTGTTCATTTCATAGGTCATTTATTTCATTTACTGTATGATTAATTTACGAACTATTCACTGGTTCATCTATATAATGGGTGTTTATTTTTCTTCAAATAGTTGTATTATAACATTTTCTAATAAATGATATACTTTATATGAATTATCATTTGATAAACCTAAATAATTTGGTTACTATCGTTTATTACGCTGGACTGGAATATGATTTAATTAAATAGATATAAAACAATGCGATACAAGCGACTTCATGGTATTCATTATGGCCATTAGTTAGGTTATTTGCAAGCCATAGATGACTACTTTATTGTTAGATCATACAAAAAATATAAATCAAAACTTGCGTGAATTAAGTTTCCGCTACAACGCATAATAGCCAATTTAATAACACTATAGATATAAAATCCTCACATATTTGATGGACTAGAATCCACAACGAAACGCGAAATTTACAAAGATTAAATTTTTTGGTTATGTTTCTTGTGAAAACAATTAGGTATATCCCTAGAATATCGTGCAGTACAAGAATAAATAAAAAAAAATGATTTCTGGACCTCACCTAAACATTCGGTAAAACATAGCTTACATTCCTAATAATACCATTAAATTTTCACATCCATCGATGAGGCCCCGGATACAAATGATAAGATTCTTATACGACGTATCGTTACCTACATGGCATTCATTTCCATCACATCGATATATTTGGACTAGCTTCCTTCATTACTTACCTTAACCGTTAAACTAGTAATTAAACAAAACTAGTCACGAAATTTGCATAGACTTAAATAATTATCATAAAAACTATATATATTAACGGTACAATCCGTAATACCATTAAGTAGGTAAGTGTATAATGTTAAAACATAATGCATCTATAACAAAATATCTTACTATTTACAAATTCATTTCTATGACAATCCTATTGTCATATAACTAAACTTTGATTACAAACGTAAGTTAGAAGTTTTCAACCAAATAGTAGCTGCGACAATTTTAATAATAATTATATAACATATACAAAAAAGGGCCGAGTAAAGATCCCTGAGGAACTCTTGTTTGTAATCATTTTCTTTCTACGTTAAGTTATATTTAAATATTTTCTATTTCAACACAGGTTTAAAACTAGAACTAAGTTTTAAAGTAGGTAAATTAACTATTCAGTTAGGTTACAATTGTATGGTACTGAAAAAAGATACAAAACAAAAAGCAAATGCACAAACAAGACGTCGAATACAATGTGTTTTATGATGGTTCATACACAACATCTAAAGGTGCGTGTCCGTATCATTACAAAAGAAACGTAAATAAATATGCATATTAAAAGTTATCATAATTTATATTTACATTTAAGAAAATATGGCACATCTTTATCGACCGCGCTCGCACTTTTTGTAACCCTCGCCCGAGCGATCGAGCTCTATCACTATAAACACTAATCAGTGGATCAAATTCTGAGAGAACCAAATTATTACACACAAATCTTTCTTTTTTTAATTATGCACCTGATTCATTGAAACCTTAATCTGGTTCTTCCAGACTTCAAATAAATTGGATGATAATGTAATGCGCCTATCAAATTCCGTGTCATCATAATACCAATTAAAATACCGGTGGGTAAATAATATATTCAACTTCAATTCACAGTAAAGCTATTCCGATCGATTCTTGCCGTTGCGCGGCCGACCGTTCTACCGCCTACAATACCCATCAGGTGAAGCACCAATGATTCGAATGACTAATATCAAACTGAAATATAACGAAATAATGGTAAACAATTTTTTTTATTAAATTAAATCCAGAGATGCGGTAAATAATGCCGATTTGATTATAAACAGTGAACCCAAAGGTGATCAACAAATAAGAATATGAGTTTAATATTAGCCTTTCGATCACGCACAATCCGACACCCGACGCATCCTAAAACTATAAAGAAACACATTCGAATCGAACGAGAACATAAAATTCGTCAGTCTATAGAGCAAGTCACTCAGCCTACACAGTCTGGGTACAGACAGCTCGGGCAAAATGCAGCTACTCTGACAACACTCTTAAACAGAGCAGAAGCTGTATCAGATGATGTTTGTCTGCATCTGAGAAGCAATATAAGCAGTTAAGCTTTAAGAGTGAAGCTCGAGAAGAGTACATAACCGATACCTACAGAAGATTTAATTTATAATTTAGGTTTCAATAAACAGCCAACTCTCTTTAAAGCAAAACTAACCCTAGATATTTCGTGCAGCAATACTAACAATCCTTTTATAATTTTCCGATGAAACTGCTCTTTATCTGGGTCGTTTAAATTGCAAGTGGTGTTGATTCATTTCATTGCCCACAAAACACGGTAAACTTATTCCTAAACATGATCGCAGCCGCTCCGTTCACGTTGACACTAGTAATAGAACCTCATTATGCTCAATTGTATTAGAGACTGATTTTAGTGAGATCAGCTCTAAATACAGCTTCTAAAAGAAGATTATATTTTCCCAAATGCCGAAAAATATTCAAGCTAGATAAATTAGCAATAAAGTTTTTGACACTAGTACATTTACCGTCGTATTCACATAAAAGTTAGAAACACTTCAGCTCATAGTGATTTATGTTCTCATCGACATAGAGTTCCAAATTCAATCGCTATAATAGCTAAAGCGTTCCATGACTTCTGCACAAATAAGATCCGTAAATTATACTTTCAGTCTTACAGTTTATACTAAATTCAACCAGCGAGAGTTAAGCGGGCGATATTTTTGGAAATTTTGGTGTGCAAACTAAATTAGATGCTTGCCAGTCGAGGGCATCTTAACATCAGCCTCTACTGCAGCGTTCTTTAGCAGCTAGGTGTTACCCGGAGACGTTCCATTCAACAACCTAAACTGTGTAGCAACCTAAACGGAAACCCGCGTACCCACTACCACTACACAGGATTTCTAAGCCGCAGGTGACTGCGTCCGCTCAGTCTCCAAAGATCCACTAAGGTTAGCCGCGTGTGTGTAGTCTCGTAAACAAGAGCCCGCATGCCATTACAGGCAGCATTTCCAAGGTCAGTCTCGGATAGTCCGGCTAGTGGTAGCCTCGTATAACAGAGTGCAGGGGGTGGCTGCGTAGTGGTGAGGTGCAGGGCCCGGCACCCGCCGCCGGCGGCTCAGCTCGGCGGCGGGTGGCGCGGCGCCGCGGCGGGGCGTTGCCGGCGGTGGCGCGTGCACGCGCAGCACGAGTCCACGCGCCGCCGCTTCTGGCAGGACGCGCGCCCGCACCGCTTGCGGACGCAGGTCACCTCGCCGTCCTGCGACAACACGCACAAATTGACGTTACCCCAGTTGAGTAAGAAGGGTTAACAAAAAATTCACTTCAAGTGCTCGCCAATGTATTTTAAGCAAAATATTTGCGGAAACTTCTCTACACGATTAGGGGAATTATTGAGGGAAGCGACATGTCCCATAATCAAACATTCGATTCATGTAAACGAGCATGATAACCTACCTGATGTGAAGCGGTAACCTCTGCCCATATACGTAATACAAGCAACACGCTTGGGTCCTCCTGAGTTGTAAAATGGAATCTCTTTGTTCTTTTCACGCAGCTATGATTCTTTCAGTTTTAGAATAGTGAACCCTCACCTTGCATCTGCAAGTGACGCATCTCTGCTCGCCGTGCGAGTGTATGGAGGGGTGCACCTCCTTGCCGTTGGGCAGGGGTCCGTCGGGGAACTTGCACCCGCCTTCAGCCAGGATCTCGTCGGCTGTTCGCGGCGCGCCCTGGTCTTTTGGAGTCTCTTCGTCGGGTTTCTTTGCTCTCGGCTGTGAATAGACACATAATTTCGTGTTTTATTTTGTTTGCTATTTTAAAGAAAAGGTAGGTACACTATTATATTATTAGTTGTATGTGTTGCACATAAGTTTCATATATGAATTATGATTAAGATTTCCAAGTTTTCATGATACGCCTAGAAAAATGACTACAATTAAAGTCAACCCACACGACGAAAATCTTTTTTTTTATGACTGGACTCTTTTGCTATAGGCCGCAGATGGCTTTGACATCGTTTAAACGTGGTGAGAACAGACGGCTCTCAACCGGAAAACGATAACAAATGGCTTGTTTAATACATTTTAAAAAGCAAGGAATCAGTTCCACAGTTTGTACCGTCTAACCCATAACGTCAGCCAGCAACAGTTATTGCACAATAATCTTAATCATAATTCGCATAAGCTTAATTATCAATAACACAAAGTTTAACGATATCAACATTAATTTGGCCAGTTGACTGGCCTTATAGCTCAGTTGGTTAGTAACCCTACCTCCTGCGCTGTAGGTCGTGGGTTCGATCCCCACTCAGGACAAACATTTATGTAACATTTGTAACATTGATGTTTGTTCTGTGTCTGGGTGTTAATATTATTACATGTATGTATTTACAAAAGAAACGTATATAAGTATTATATCAGTTGTCTGGTTCCCATGATACAAGCTATGCTTAGCTTACTTTGGGACTAGATGGCGCTGTGTGAGATGTCCACCATTATTTATTATTTTACTTTAGCTTTAGCCCAGAATTTGGGCATAATACAAGGGGGTTTACGAAGCAACTCATCAACTCACCTCAGGGCAAACTCGGCAGCAAGCCCTCTTATCGATCCTGTAAGCGTCCTTCTCGCTGCAGTGTAGCGCCGGACAACGCACTCTCGGACAGTGTATCTGTCTCGTGTCGAAGTTGCAAGTGCAAGTAACGCAGGTGTCGTAGCCGCCGGGGACCAGGTACGGGTGCCAGGACGAACCGGGGGCGTACCTCTGACCGGCTAGCTCACAGCTGCCGGATTCACTCCATATTGCCGTTGTTGAATCTGTATTGTCAAGAAATGAAACAACTTAAACATTACATTGATTAGGAAGTAGATTCACAATTCGGTCATGTCGATTTCGTTCACCGAATTTATAAATTTAATTATTGGTGGACATTTCACAAAGCGCCATCTAGCATCAAACTAAGCATAGCTTGTACTATGTTAACTAGATGACTGATATTATATTTTTGATAGAATACTTATATTTTTTTCGCAAATACATAAATATTAACACCCAAACACAGAACAAACATCAATTAAAATAATAATAAATATTGGTGGACATTTCTTCACTCAGCGCCATCTATCCCCGAAGTAGCTAAGCATAGCTTGTATCATGGGAACCAGACAAGTGATATAATACTTATATACTTTTTTTTGTAAACACACACATATAATGTATATCAACGCCCAGACGATTAGTGTTCATCACAAATGTTCCATTCACACAAATGTTTGTCTTGGGTGGGAATAGAACCCACGACCTACAGCGCAGTAGGCAAGGTTACTACCAACTGAGCTGTGAATGTGAGGCCAGTCAACAGTAAATATTTCTTTACTCATTTGTAGAGAGCATCGTGGCCTATTGGTACAGACCCCGACTTTTAATCCACAGGTTGCTGGTTCCAATCTTGCACCAATGAGTTTATCACTTGAAAAATGTACGCTAATTTATAAACACAACTCTCTCAAAAAAGGTGAAGAAAACATTGAAAGAAAACTGTCATAGCGTACCATAAATTCGAAGACGTGTCAATAGAGGAAAGGAGCCCCAAACGGAGCCTGTTTGGGGCTCATTTTTATTAGTGATTAGTAGTAGTATGAACTTACTTGTGCATATCGGGCAGCACTGTCCGGCCGGCATTTGCAGCGGCGTGAGGCAGTTGATTCGCGGACACTGCACGGGCTCACATCGCGGGACTCCATGCATGCACACGCACTTAGAACATGTCTGAAACAATCATCATATAATATTATACAACTAAAGGGTAGGGTAATCTTTTCAATAATAATAATAAATATTGCTGGTAATTTCACACAGCGCCATCTAGCCCCAAAGTAAGCTAAGTGAATAGCTTGTATCATGGGGACCAGATAACTGATATAATACTTAAATACTTTTTTGTAAATACATACATATAAACACACAGAATAAACACCTATATTCGTCACATAAATGTTTGTCCTGGGTGGAATCGAACCCACCACCTACAGCGCAGAAAGCAGGGTTACTACCAACAAAGCTGTGAGGCTAGTCAAATTAATATTAATAATAGTATTTCTAATTCAATCTGGCCACTTTTCGATCTCTTCACTTGTGACTGACCAGCTCAGGTCATTTATTCAACGCATGTACTAACAGGTAGTCTGACTCTGATCTTACATCCTACTAATATTATAAACGTGAAAGTTTATGTGGATGTTTGTTACTCCTTCACGCTCAAACGGCTGAATGGATTTGGATGAAATTTGGTACCAAGATAGCTTATTATCCTGGATTAACACTTAGGCTAATTTGATCCCGGAAAAGTGCAGTGTTCCCGTGGCATTACTTATTCACCGCGGGTAACACCGCGGGGCGCAGCTAGTTACAAATAAAAGCAACGAATATTACAAATATAATAATAAGTACTAATACATAGCTTTCGTACCAATGTTCGCGTAAATATATTTAGACATTGTATAAAACTGTCCTGAATGTTATTCGAAGCCGTGATTGCTTCTCAGACGATTATTCTAATAACTACGCCAGTAATTTTTCAGTCATTTTGCTTTTCTTACCTTGGTGTCCGTCCAAATTTCCCCTGTAGTGTACAGCTTGTCACCCTGGGAACAGTATCCCTGGTGGAGCCTAAAGATGGCGTTGTCTGAGAGCTGGTCCTCAAACGGTCCAGGTGTGAACTTAGCACTCAACTCGTTGTCGGATGTCCCCGGAACAGAGGGCAGACAGGATGTCGGCACGCTTATCTGAAAGAAGACAAGTCATAAATTATTACAAATTATCATAATTTATTATCAAACTACCCTCATTCAAAACGACACCAATCAAATTTTCAATTTAAGGGTCTCATTTCGACATTACCACCATACCCCTCGGTGCAGTTTCCAATCTTATCTTTGCTTATTTTCGATAATTCCTATGAAATACTCCGTTTCCAGTTTAAGTTAAATTGAAGTACATGAATCTCACCTGTCCATTTTCCATATCTAAGCAGCATGAACACAGAAAATAATTTAGATATTGGGGATGATATTGCAGTGATTTAGTATATACAAATTTTTCATATTTTAAATATCAGATTGTATAGAAAATTCATAATTATGCATAACCTTTCATTTTCACCATAATATTTCAAATAATTCAAAACCCAATCATATTTCTTTTCAATTATTACAAACATTACTACTCAACTGGCGTGCACAAATCCTACTACTACTTCTACGACTTTCAACTGACTACTTTTTGCGTCATACGTGATTTATAAATTAGGTGTTCATCTGAGATAAAGATCAAAAAATATATTTGTAACGGGTTTTGTATTATGGAGTAATATTTAGTTAAAATAGAATATATTTATCAGAACAAAAATAAAAATTATATGATATAAAAAAAACTATATGATTAACTACTTTTTTATCTATTTACCAATTATTTGTATTACCTGTGGTACTCGCGTGCGCATCAACACAGTGACGTTGTCATTGGACCGGAACTCGAGGTGAGCGGCGCCGACGTGCAGGGCTACCAGCTCTGCCCCAGTGGGCTCGAGGACCCAGCCTTCTTCGGCGCCCAACTCACGGGCGCTGCCTTCCACTCCCGTGTGGGTCTCCAGCCACCAGGAAGAACGAGACCGAGCATTGCTGCCAATCACTACCGTCTGGAAAAAACAATTACAATTTTGCTTACCATTCCATACGTCAATTACTTGATAAAGATTTGAAAGAAATAAAATACTGAACGGTTGAAAGCTTTCGTCGATAATTTATTCTTCTTCAAATAGTCATTTATCAGTTAGATGACGAGTGATAGAGTAGATGATAGAGTGGTGACGAACGCAACCCAGAAAACATAGATGATATATCTACTGGTATACCAGCCATCATAAAGTTTATTTTTGGTGAAAACTACCAGTGCCACTCTAGCTGGTAAATACGTACAAATAAATAAATAATTAACACTCAGAGAACAAACGTGAAGATGAAGAATGATCAAACTGAGAAAAACTGTTCAGTGTTTAAGTTTTTTTTAAAATACAGACGTAATACATACCTCATAGTAAAAACCACATAGAGAATCAACAGAAGCCCAGGCCAGGCCGGCCATAGTGGTAGGCAGTCGGATTTGGCTGGATCTCTTCAAGAGAGCTGGCCCTGAACCCGCTGCGTCTGGCAGCATCCTCGAAGTCAGTCTTCCGCGAAGTAAAGGTGGACCTTCAGGTTGAATAAACGATAACGCCTCAGTCACAACTCGACGTTCGCTTAAAACTTTATATCGAGGGTTCCAATCCTACAATTAGATCGAACTTCCAACAGTGTGGGAAAACTATGCTAGGAAACCATGGCATGAACCTGTATGCATTCGTATAAATCATCAGACCCACAGATAATATGGGTATGATTTATTGAAAGTTCATTGGGCAGCACTTAACGCTCTCTCTAAGTCAAGCGATTTTCATTCGAAGTTTTTTTCGAAGAAGACGGAAAAGTCTCTTTGAGGCGGCGCACTTTAAGAACTAGTGTGGTGAACAGTTACTATTAGTAGATAGTGTTTGTTCTTACCAGTATCGGCACCAATATGCACCGCAAGCTGATCTTCATACAACGGTTGGAATATCCTCGCACTGGGTCTCGCCAAGACTCCGATGCGAGTGTCCAAAATTTCCACTTGCGAATGTCTCTTTCCTTGCTCTTCGACAAGGGTGATCTTAGGATCAGTTGTGGCCATGTTGTCTATCTGTAATGAAAAATTGTGTTGCAATGCCTGAACTTTTAATTTATATTGCCATTTGTTCCTTTTCGAGTGTACTTATTTATTTTGGCATTTTTAAATACTTTCGTACCTGAATATCATAAACAAGTGATCCATCCTTGTCGATGTATAGCAGCGCCAGACCTTCAGGAGCCACGCTAGCCGGAGGTCTCTCAGCCACTAAAGGAGCGTGGAACAGTTCACAGGCAGCCTTCTGCCTAACACTTCCTACAATCCGTCTCTCTGGTGCACCTACTGCTTCTATAGTCAGCAGCAAGCGACCGCGAGCAAGCGATCGAAGTTCAGCCGCGGATACCGGGGTTGAAACTTCTAGAATATTTGTGTGGTAGTCAGGTTTTGTCACTCTCTGCACCTGAAATAGTAGAATTTCCTTATTCTTCGTTATGTTGGTTAATCTTAATAAGTAAGATTTGAATTTAGCGCTTGATGTGCCTAAGGTTTTTTCCATCACCTTCAATTAAGTAAAGTCGTAAGTTACTACTGTTGATAAAGCGAAGTATTTGATGGGATTGAGACAAATCCGTTTTTCGATTATCTGTTTTCATAAATTTACTTTCAGTGCAAGTTTACGAAAATTCGTTCCCCAAAGTTTCCGCAAAATATAAAAGTCAAGAGTAAAGTCTAGAGTTTATCACATTACGGGTGTTGAAAGCCTAAACCTAATTATCAGATATCTCGATTGCAAAGTCAAAAAGTGATAATTGAAAGTTAAGCTTTATTGCTGGGTAACTAACGAGTCACGGAAGGTTCAACACGGGCAGACTAGAACAATTAATAAACAATGTTTAATTGATTATATGTCAATTTCATTAAGGTTGCTAAACAACAAAAAAAAGACAGATTTTTGCTGCAGAATTAAGCATATATATTATTATTTGTGGTTATTTTCATTATTTTCTTTTTGGCAACAGTGAGCTTTGCCCATTATGATAACCTTGTATGACAGATCGGGCGAATTGATTCGAATAAACGAGTGAGACACAAGGGTCTAGGGTTCATTTCTCGAAGTTGGACATATTGTTTTGTATGATTGTGGTATGCTAAGGATTTTGCCCAAGATTAGCGCTACGTAAAAAATATAGCTAAATTAACCTGGTCAATAATAGTTTGGTTCTTCTCCGGCAGCGTAAGTACAATCTTCACCAAATGCGGTGTCGCTGCCGACTTTGGGAACACTCCGTTGAAGACCACAGCCAGGTGTAAGCTGGGCGTGGCGCCCGCGACTCCTGTGATGATGGCTGTGCCGCCCCACCATCCGTCCTCGTGGTCCATTGCTCCGTAATCTCTACAGGCTCCCTGTCCGAAAGACGGAGGTGGATGCTCTGGCTCCAGTAATGTCGTGAACATTTCAGATGTCAATGCTGGGTACCTGAGGGGAATCATTCTTTATTGTACACACAAAAAAAATTACATAAATTATCTTAAAGGCGAGATTAACCCTAAAAAGAGTTTTCTTCCAGCAAACATCGTTATGTGAAACATGCTTGACGATGTATTTATTTGATAATTTTGTATATAAATACGGAAAAAGGTACTGATTTATTTAAATGTAGGTAAGTAAATTAGCTAATCAAAAATTTAATAGTAATTTATAGTAAATTGCTGGGATTTCCCAACGATCATTACTGGAAGATCATAGTGGCATACCACTGATATAATCAATTATAGTTAACAATACAATGAATGAAGGATGATATAAATGTGCAGAGCGGCATTGCGAAACCGCAATTAAAAGAACGAATCGTTTGAGTTTTCGCTTTGCTAATGCCGACTTGCCTACATACGGTGGTATTTTCCAAGAGTTATTTCTAATGAAACCGACCGATTTCCGTTATTAATCACACGGCTAATTTAATTTACGATCCACAGCAAATGGTCGATCGTGATTTTCTAAGAATCAATGAGAGACTTTACCCTGCAACCTATTGCGTTTGTACCTATACCTCAAAAAATATTGACTCGTAACTAATGTGCAATAGAGATACAAGACTATTCTCGGAAACTGAGATCATAAATCCTTGATTCACGAGTGATTATTATCAGAAAAGCCATGAAAAGATTGGTAAATTGGACATTAAGGTTTCAGCCATTAAATGTTTTATTAATCTCTGTGGTACTTTTAATAAATTAACTTCTTAGCTAATCAACTGCTAGTCAAGATTCAAATGTAAGAATTTTTGAAACATTTAAGTAAGCCATGATTGTCATAGCTGAAGTTACTGGAACACAAAGTCGGCACAAAGCTACAAAGCAGTATTTTGAGGAAATATTAATAAGCTCACATTGGTCTTTCCGTTCAAAAGTAAAAGAGCAATAAGTCGTATTGTTGTAGTTACAGATAAAATAGCCATTCAAATTGTAGCTACGTTTAAGAAGTTTGAAATTGCCCTTTTCATTTGATGAATTTCATAGCATAGATTACTACTACTCTAAGGTATATTACATATTACATCCGTACGAAGCGTTTTGCTTCCAATTTCATAATGCGGACAGCCCAAGAGTGGAACTCCTTGCCTGCGTCTGTATTTTCCGAGAACTATAATCTGGAGGTCTTCAAGAGGAGAGTGAATAGGTATCTTCTAGGCGCGCATGCTACATCGTAGACCGCATCGTCACTTAACATCAGGTGAGATTGCGGTGAAATGCAAGACTATCGTAATAAAAAAAAAAATGCGAAGTGTTATGGTAGTTAAGTGTGTTTTTTTTTATTATATAGAGGAATCCATGCACTCAGGACAAACCCACTAGGGATTTTTGAGTGTAGATTACTTAAATGTAACTTTATGAAAATTAATAAATGGAAAAAAGCTGACACTTAATATATCCTACGTTGCGAAAAATGTATATGTCAAAGTCAAAGTCAAAAACTTTATTTCCATAGACTTCATAAAGAAATGGCTTGGAAACGTCAATAATATTCAAAACATAAGGTCACGCGTACCTATCGATAAGTTTGACCCTGTTCAAACCCTATCAGACCCTCCATGGGGAGAAAAGACAAGAAACCCCTAAAGCAGGGCTTCCTTTTTTCGCGAGTACGATCTTTGTAACAATCTGAATACTTAGATCTATGTTACATTTATGACTATACAAAATACTGAAATAAGATATTACAGGATGTTTTGTGTCTCGTTGAGCTGGCAACGAAGCTATAATATATGGTTTAAGGTATGGTTTAAGAATATTCGTACCTACCTGTCGATTCGGCCGCTTAGTGCGCTGTCAGTGGAGTTGTTGCGTTCGTCGCCCCAAAGTAGTGCGACGTGCAATTCTCCATCGCGCAATAAACTTTTGTATTGACGAGGCACCCTACGCCAGACGCCGCACAACTGCGGAAAGGATACAATCACAAATAGATGGTAAGATGCCTAAGACGGTCAATGTATCCAGTTAGCAAGTAAACAAGTTTCTGTGACATCATAGAGTTTACCTATCTGTGGTTTAAAGTCTTAATACTAGTAAAAATTGTATAGATGAATAGTAATTCCTCAGACATAAAAATGAAAAAATGAAAATGAATAATTATTTATTTCCAGTAAGAGCAAATACACTGAAAATATTACGGCTAAGTACATGGATGACATTATAAATACAATAATAATAATATTGGTGCATTTCACACAGTGTAGCCTCAAAGTAAACAGCATGGCTTGTACTATGGGAACCAGATTACTGATAGAATAGGTATGTACTTATATATTTTTTGTAAATACATACAAATACATATTAACAACCAGACACATAACAAACATCAATGCTCATCACACAAATGTTTGTATTGGGTAGGAATCGAACCCACGACAGCGCAGAAGGCACACTTACTACCAACTGAGCTGTGAGGTCAGTCAATATTTATTTTATTTATTTATTTATTTGAGGAAGACCTACAGCACATAAAAACATAATAAACAAAACTTAATGAGAAACATATAACATACACATTAAAAACAGAATTACAGATTAAAAAACAACATTAAGATGATAATAATATGAAAAAGCATACCTATTCTACCAATTTACATATTGTTCACCTACATAGACAACCCGCTCAAAAAACTGCAATACACTCAAATTACATGCAGTTTATTTACGTCATATAACTGATTAAATGGAAAATAGAAGAATGATGAATATACCTTATCAGTTTTTTCTTCATACGTAGCGTGTATTCCGGGTATTTTCTTGAGGGATTGTTCGAGAAGCAATCGGCCGCCTTTATCGAGGAAGGCGAGCGCTCTCGGCTGGGTACCGATGGACGGGCTCACGATCACGCACCAGTAGAGGTGGCGTCGCCGGAAGGTGAAGCGGGCCGTGGCCACTCCGGGGGCCACCGGGACCCCGGACATGTCGTCACGTCTCACGCACAGCGGAGACCGGCCCGTTAGGAACGATGCAAAATCTAACGACAAAAACGAACAATTCTATTCTATTCGAGTTACTGGTTCTCTCGAACCAGTGTGATAGGATTTTAAGTGCGCCTCAAACAGGCTCCTTTTGTGCACTAAATAATGATAATAAACTTTATTGGGAACAAAGAAATAACATGTTAATAAATATTAACACGGTGGTAACTGCAATAGTTTTATGAAATCCTACTAATATTATAAACGTGAAAGTTTGTATGTACTTATTGGATGTTTGTTAATCGTTCACGCTCAAACGGCTGAATCGATTTGGATGAAATTTGGTATCAAGCTTATATCGTGGCTTAACACATAGGCTACTTTGATCCCGGAAAAATGCAGTATTCCCGTGGGTTGACTTACCGCGGGGCGCAGCTAGTAAAAAGTAGAATACTCACATCGCATATTGTGTTCATCCTCTTCGGCAGTAATGACCATCGGACTGTCTTCTTGGACGATATCCGGGGCTGTTGAGAGAGAAAGAGAGTTGTGTGAGAGAGAAATATATTCAGACGTAATCAATAATGACAAATGTGTCGACACGTGAGGCACTCGGATGCTGTCGGTGATGCCTTAACTTAATGGTAATTGATATTTTGTAGTTGCGCGGATGACGGGTGCGGCGGCAGCGGCGCGGCGCCTAGGTATCATGTTACGATCCCATTTGGTTAAGCAAAGCTACCTCGTTAACGATGTTATTTATCAATTACGGCAGTTATGAGTAGGGCGCCCGCAGGCAGTTATAGACAGCTATTACTTACATTTTATTGAACATTTGAATATTAAAGTTGCGAATGCAATAAAACTACTTAGTCAAGTGCATTTAGCACGGAAATATCGCTAGGTTGGCACTTTCTACCGGGCTAACAACCAGTTTTTCAGTCAATTGATCTCGGTGTAGTCTGCATCGTCGCGGCCAGTCGATACGACCCCTCCAATCTGGTTGATTGGATCAAATGTTTTCAATCGGATCGGAGAAGGCGTCCAGACGGCGACGACAGAATTTGCGCTTTGCATAGCTTTCTTGTTGGGTCTGCTATGTACAGAAATAGAGGGAGCACTGACATTTTGTGCGGCACTTTGATTGGTACTAGATTTTGTCTATGCTCTCGTTAAACGCTCGTAAACTACAATTAATATCAGTTCTGTAAATAATAATTAAATTCCGTAGCTCCTTTGAAGTCGACGTTCCGAACAGCTGAACATAAACCCGGATGAAATCACAGATATGAGAGTCGGTAAAACGAATAGATAAAAGAGATATATATTGTGAGGAGTTGACAACGGATTACCTGACCAGAAACCTATATTTTCGTTACAATAGTTCACGCTAACCTTAGTGCTATAGGTTGACAAGCCTCACAGCTCAGTTGGTAGTGACTCTTCCTTCTGAGCTATAAGTCGTGGGTTCGATTCCCACCCAGGACAAACATTTTTGTGATGAATATAGATGTCTGTGTCTGGGTGTTAATATGTATTATGTGTATTTATTTACAAAAAAAGTATATGTATCCTATCAGTTGTCTGTTTCCCATAGTTCATGCTTAGTTGCTATGCTATGCTTAGTTTGGGGCTAGATAGCGCTGTGTGAGTTGTTCACCAATATTATTATTAAAGTATCTACTATGTAAGTTAATAAACTTTATGGATCAGATAGAAAAGCTGATCCACAGCGCGGCGGTTATCAGGGGAATGAAATGATAAACGAGACAAACTCGCAAACAGTAGGCATGATGAGCAGACCTGTTTACGAGTGTAGCTGTAGGTATCCGGGGAAGATTATTATCTGGCACGGTCTGGCGCCACTATTCATAATTCACTCTGTAAATTCATTACATACTCGAGACAGCCCTAAATTTATTTGCAAATGGCGCCAACGCGATGAGTAGCTCTAGGATATTATATTTTATGCTAGGACAAGCATCCACAATGAGTTAAAACAATATACTGCTTTTAGGTTGTTAACTTGTGCAAACATTGTTGCTAACTAAACAAATTTGACGCGATGATAACTTAAGACCGCAATGAGCAAAGCAAACAGCGATATCGATGCATTTGGTATCTGCTTAGAAGCTACAAGAATTCGCCACGTAAACAGTATCTTTTGGTTCGCTTACAAATAAAAATAACTATCAGAAAAGTACAGGCTAAGTTTTGCAATACTGTTTTGTTTGGGCCTATTATCACAGGAAAGCGCATCGCGATGCTGCTGCCTTTTCGTTAATAACATCTTTGGTATACTAAAAGTTAACGAAAAAAGCTAACAACTTAGGGAAGTTGTTCGTTTTGATTTTCTTTTACCGCGCGCCAGATGACTTAGTCACTACGGCCGAAAGAGATTGCTTGCCTAATGTAACATAAATAAATTAAATAAATAATAATAAATAAATATTGGTGGACATCTCACACAGCGCCACCTAGCCCCAAAGTAAGCTAAGAGTAGCTTGTATCATGGGAATCACACAACTGATATACATACTTGTACTTTTTTGTACAAACATAAATATAATACATAACACCCAGACACAGAACAACTATGTTCGTCACACAAATGTTTGTCCTGGGTGGGAATCGAACCCACGACCTAAAGTTCAGAAGGTAGGGTAACTACCAACTGAGCTGTAAGGCCAGTCGCATAAATAAAAAAAGACGTGTGGCACTCGGAGACTGCTGCGGTAAAGCTATTGCGCGTGATATTTCAAAAAGTCATTAAAAGTTCTGGTATATATCGATAGATGGAAAAACTAAAAAGTATCACCGCTGTGCCGGTCGGAGTGGGGGGTGTAAGGTTTTTTTCGTTACGGAATTTCTGGATTCGGTCTCCACGCTCTAGGCCCGCGATAGAAGCTATGCAATAGCTTAAAAGTATCATGATACCAGCTGAACGTTGCAACATGAACAGAACTGAAGCACCTTTGACTCAGCGCTCAGCACGTCGCAACGCGCCTGCGGAGTATGAATATTTATGCGCTTGCATACATCGAGTACACAGAAGCGCGCGAGTTCCGCGTCATACCGACCGACACCCTCATTAATGTCTATTAGCGTAAATTTAAACTTTTGAAAGCAGCGTCAAGTACGTGACGGGACTGTGGAGCAGCCGCTTCATTCCAAGTCTAGTCGCGCCTTCACTCTTTAGACCTCTCCGGACACAGCGAGATTTCCAATCGCGTGACGTAACCGGGCGCCACTCTGACGACCCTCACTATACCAAGTGCTCACAAATGGTTTATATCTAGCTTTTACAACACCGAGCACTACATTAACACTTAATGAGCCGATTCAAATCATAAAATAGAATATAAAATAAGCGGTGAAGCATTCAGTGCGGTGCTTTCAAAATACATAAAATATTCTTCTACACAATTGAAATAAACTGTTTGTTACAAAACTACAGGTAACAGTGAAAGCTGCATTATTGAAATGGGAAACGATAATGCTCTAATCCAGAGTTTGCTCGTTAAGTCACAAATGTACCTAATTATCTGCGTCCAGTTCGGTTGCGCCGGCGTCGAAATGAACGTTTCTGACCAATTTACGAGATTTACTGCTGGAATATATCTTGGCTTTAAACACAATGAGATTTGAGAATAGAATAACATGGTCGGCAGACACAAACATTTCTGCTGTGGCGCCGCGGACCGTGGCGAAATGGATTTAACTAATAGACAAATCAGTCAGTCGATCGACAAGACAGCAGTCAGCGCGGCCCGTCCGGTATAAAGTGGTTCAATAGTCAGCGATTGCACAATCGATCGAGCCAATAAACAGCATCTTAAGACAACTTAGTGTTTCTAAGGGCTCTGCATATTGATGAGACGTTTAACGGAGGATTAGATAAATATACTTGCATAGATAAACCCAACAACTATTTCTCTGGAGTCGGTTTTCTGAATGATTAAATACACTTTGATCTTGATTTACTGGAGCGGAACTGGCCTTTAATAACATTACATTCCTGAATTTATTTTCGATGCATTTAGTATCGTTCAGTTTGAATATGTAATTTAAAGTAACTATAATTAAAAAGCATATCGGCGCCATTTTGTTGTATTTGTCACCGAGTTGTCACGGGTATTTGTAACATTGTAAGATACTTTCCTTCAACAAGCGAATAATTTCACCATACAATAAGAGGCCACATATATGACATAGCTTTATTTTTACTTGCATTTCTGCAAATGCATTAAATAAGATACTAAATCTGTCGCAATGTGTGCTGAATGTCCCTTTTCAGTAACACTTGTCACATTCAAACATGGGTTAGGTTGCTAGAATTGTTTAAAATCCTTGAGAGACAGACGTCTACCTTGACCTCGGCGTGTGTAAAAATTTGAATTTCAGCTAATGTCGCGCGGCGGCGATGCTGAAACGACGTGTCTGGTGACGCAAAAACGCATTCTATAAAGCAATACATACACTGGTGTATGGTTATTATACAACATTTAAATAAAAATAGTTAAGAATTTTCGCGCCTACCGTGTGAAAGTTGGCGGGGTTATATGGAAATGCATGAGCAGTCAAAGATTACATCTATACAAGTCATGTAAAATAAAATGAGGAGTCATCCCTAATCATTGTTTCGCTGTTTAATTCGACTGTATTCTTTGAGGCTAGGCCTCCGTATCTTCGTATCACGTATCTTCAGCTCCTTATTTTTTACCCCGTTCGACCCTGTTTCCGATATGCCCATCATGTCAGTCACGGTGTCTCATTCCAGGTCATATTTAAAAAGTAATTACATAACAACAACAGTATTGAAATGATTGATATGGAAGTCACCCAGTCAAATCAATGAGTTTTTTTGGTACTTAAATGTATTATATTCATGAACAACGGTGGAAAATAAATGAGTAAACCTGGCATCTCGAAGAACTACTTGGATTTCAAAGCATAACTATACTGATGAGTCCAATTTGATAAGCAAAAACAATCAAAATTATCAAGACTTCATGCAACCTCCTTTGCCAACAATACGTGGTTGTGAGTTGCGGGAAAATCAAAATGATAGCATAAATCACTCACTCTCTTCGGTTGGAGTAAGCAGATGCAGAATGGATCTGCTGTGGGTTATATCAACAATATAGAATAGATATTTTTCATGAACCACGTTAATGTACACAGATCCTAAATCCGCTGTGCCATGCCACCTCAACATCAAACTGACAGAATCTGTAACTATGCCAGCTGCTTTTTATTTTAAGATTTTTCCTGATTTGTTTGCCATGACGGATAGTAATCGATTGTCGTTAGGTACTCGACCTATTTTACTATTAACCTACATGTTAACGTAGATAACGTATAGTGCCATTGTCTTACCGAGTGTGATTTTCTTATCTGCAATTACCTGAGTGAAGACAAAGTAAAGAGATAATTTCTCCGTAAATGAGTGTCTACCATGTAACATATTAAGTTTCTAGTCTTTTGTATCGTCTTTCAATATATTGTATTACTACTCCTGTATATTTCTTTTTGAAGTGTGATACGTCATAATTATTTGCAAGTGGCGGGGTGATGCTTCGTATTTTTCCTAACTCGAGTGCGTTTTGAAAACAATATTAATAACCACAACTTCTAATTCAGTATTCTTGTTGTCGTCTTGACGTCCTATCTTAATATCTGCTGTTACCTTAGTTTCAGCTGTTTATAAATTTGTAGTTATGGGTAAAAAATATTGGGAACAATACAATAGCTAGTTAATTAGTAAAACTATCAGAGTTAAGGAAATGCGAACGCAGATGGTGCAAGACAAGATAACTGCGTGTAAGTATTCCTCCGAGGACAACAAGGGGATCAGGACGACTTACACGTCAAAATAGTTCGATTGAATACTATTTGTAGTCGACATTAGTCGACATGATATTTGGCAATGAAACACAACATTCATTGTCAGTGTCAATGTCAGTTTCTACTGCTGCAACATTCATTGTCAGTGTCATGTCAGTTTCTAACTGCTATCATCAAATTTAGTGTACAGTTGGAAGTATATGCGGGAGAAAAACTACACCAAAGTAGGCAACTAGCTCATACACTTGCGCTTGCCTCGAATGCATGATGCAATGGTCCCTGGTGGTGCGCAACCCGCTCATTCCGAATTCCCCCAACGGCTAGCGGCGTGTTCGCAGTCGGCTCTGCTAATTTATAGGTTATACATATTCGTAATGATTGTGGCAAAGAATGTTTATGGCACAGGCGTGGTCTTATTGTTGTAGATAGGCACGCCGCGGCGTCCGTGCCCGCACACACGCCCGCATAACTGTCGCGCACTGTGTGAATGCAGCGTGTGTTGGCTTCGATTCAACGTCCATTTCCATAACATATAATTTCGCCAATGCCCCGAATGCGTCTGAAACTGACGTTCTGTTTTTGAATTGCAAATTGTGTATCACATAATTTCATTTCGACATCCGAACAGATATGTACCGTAGCTGATACGTATGCGCCTTTCAACGCCGTGCGCAGTTTTTGCGTGAGCTAAAATGGATAGTGCAAAGTTGGAAAATATTGGACAAGCAGGAATCGGTTTCAGGGCCGCAACTCCCATGTACGGCGGTCGAACGAGGTATTGTGCCTCTCGCGGTATTTCTGCGGCGGGCTGTGCGCGACCGTTTACGGACAACAGTTTATTCAAAAAAGTAGACCAACAAACCACGTCCGTGCTGTTTACAAGACGCGCAACACTTCGGCCGCATTGTTCGACGTTGAAACGACGCCGATTTGCATTCAACGGCTACCTCGTTCGCCGGAGAGACAACCGAGTTTTGCATTTTCTCTTACAATCAATTTACACCTATCTATATTTCCTTTAAATTTACGTACAAGATCATCGAGTTGCATGTTGGTTTAAACCTAAAATTCAACAAATGCATCTCACAAACAAGTGTGAGAACGCACTACTGTAATTGTACTTACTGTAATTGTGCTTACTGTAATTGTACTTACTGTAACTGTACTATTTGTAAATATTAATTATGCATTAATGACTACTGTCAAGATGTGTGACACTTCCTCGTCGGTATGTAATGATGCGCATGCGCATACACGCGCGTGTCGCAAGCGGACACCTCTGCGTTTTCTCCATCACGTTCCGAGTCAAGCGGGCATGAAATTGTTTGTTCTTTTAACTAAACAAATATGTGATGAGATCGCTGTTTGAGCACCGAAGATTATCTTTACCATTTAATAATGATCGTTAGGCAAATGTTGTATTAACTGATTGCGCAGTTTTATTTTACGTATGTTTGTTTTCAAGAACCGTTTCATAAATCGTTGTATTTATTACTTTAAACGAGGATAAATAACATTGAAAATCTTATTTATGCATTCAAATTAAGCGACTCTTTAAAAAGAAACTTCACATTCGCGCATTGGACGCCATAAATCTTTATTCTTGACTGTATGATATGACGGTTGCGAGGAGATCGTTGATGAAGTATCATCCACATCAGGACGGCCCAGACGCAACTTATATACATATTTTCTGACTACCTGAATTGTGAATCATTATTAGCGAGGATTTCACAGCGGAAACGGTGACACTATCAGCGAAATGGTAGGTAATACTAATACCCATTTATATTTGGACTATGATTCCCAAATTCCCAATGAACCAGTCACCTTTTGAACTCAAGAGTTTGTATATATATCTGGAAAACGATTAATTATTTAATGAAAAAGTGATAAATAGTGAAATAGTGATTTCAAATCGTCAGTTCGTCAATCAGATTGCTTATTTAAATTGATAAACAAAGTTGGCAATGCATCATATTTTAGTTACCCTTCTTCCCATTTATATGTCACGAAAATTAAGGTTCCTATCATTTTGGCTTATTACAGCTTCATGCCAGATATAATGAGTTACGAATAGTTAGCAACATCAAAGGATTATATAATTTGATTGGCTATCATTCAAAATGTCATATAGTCTGATGTCTGTATCTCGCATGGCTACGTTCTGAGAATCAAAAATAAGACCCGTGCTCGAAACGATTTACCGAAATATTCGATCTGTGTATAAACTTTAACTAAAAGGTACTGGTAAGTTTTAAATTAAGGCCTAACTAATGAAGCTGTATCATAAAACATTCGTTAGCGTGTTTGTTTACGAAAAAGGTTCAAATTCGTAAACCCCGAATGCGGTTTGCAATAATTAAAGGCCTTACATGAAATAATGAAAATTTTATAATCAGATCGATGGGAAGTGATGAGTTATTAAATTATGTATCTACGTCAAACAATTTCATCTTTCATATCCTTATTTTGTTTTTAGTGTATTTACCAAAAACACATTTTGAGTTTAAATCAAGATTTATATTCAGATTTTATCCGTCTATCGTCATCAGAAAATTGAATATAATGGCGACCGCTGAAAAAATAAACACTCATATAATTAATGACTACTAATGAATCGACTATTTAAACAAAACTCATACTAAAAGGATCTATAACTTTTGAATCATTCGGCCAAAAATATCAGACTACCCCCAGACAAAAGAGTCATTAGATTAAACACACCGCCAGTGCGCCAGGTCACACAACACAATGATTTGAAAACAAACACAATGGACTTTTGTTACGTCTCATCAAGATAAATGTGTTATAGATTATGTGCCTACCTATTGTTCATTCGGCAAACTATGAGATTACCAAATCGAGGCTGTCTGTGAACGGGCGTGAAAGTTTCGCCTGATCAAACTAAACGGTTGATACCTTTATTATACAGCTTTTCATTTATTTCGATAAAATATACTTAAAGTTTTCTTTGACAAATTGGGGAATATTCAAGAGTGAATGTTCATAACGTCTTAAGCGATGTTAAGTCATTAATTTAGGGGCTTAAATGAAAAAGCATGGAAAATGGGTTTTCTTACGATGATTTTCTTTATCAAAAACCCATAACAACCCACTATCAAGGATTCAAACCTATACACGACATAAATCTTAAAGTTGTGGTCGATAAAAATGCTGCTTGAATGTTCTACACCTTTTTTTAGTCAAGATCAAAGCATTGATCTTGACTTCGGCGTAGCATCAATCTATGGATAGATATCGTGCTCTGGTTGCACGATGAATGAATGGTGGTCATTGTACGGAAGCGGCCATCTGGCGCCACCGACCAGGCGCCATCTCTTGACCATGAATCGCGGGATATGAAGGGTCAAAGATCTAGCATCGTGACCTCCATTTTAATGATACCCCATTTGCCAACCTCCATACGAAACATTTCCAAAACACAAATCATCATCTTGAATTTATTTATACTACTAGTTTATTTTATTACGATACTAAATTAATAAATGTGAATTTATAATTTGATATAAAATGGTGCTAATATTTGGATATGTCAATATTGTGCCGCATTTTTGAATGTAATATTGCAAAAATGTTCAAGTGTTTAGTGACACGAAGATACGAGTGATGGGTAAATATCAATATGTATCGTAATTGGAAACACTTAGTTATATAAGATATAGAAATGTATGTGCGCTCCAGATTGTCATTGGTTAATTGCGAAAACATTATCCTTATCGCGTGAACACAGGGCAGGGCAGATTAGCGAATGTTGCACTATATTTAGATAAACTAGGCTTCTTGTCCGCGGCTTCACCCGCATGGGACTTGATGGAAAAAACCGTAGACCGCATCGTCACTTAACGCCAGGTGATATAGCGGTCGAATGTTAGCCTATGGCAAATAATATATGTATATTTATATATTGATATTACATTAAGGTTATCATCTCTCTATATCCTAACTTACAGTCAAATCTGTTCAGTATCGTACATCCATCCACACAAACAGACATATTTTGTCTTTATAAGTGTAATAAGACATGGGTGTGGGAATCCTGAATACGGAGTATTGCGTTTGAGAACATACAGTTGCTAGAAAAAACAATACATTGTTCTTTGTGGAAAATTGTAAACCAAACATGTTTTGCATACGAAATCAGGGAGGCACATCCAATCACAACGGGAATTGATGAGCCGTTATCAAATAAATAACATTCGGTTAGTGTGGTCTCTTATAATAGAAATACAAAAATAACGTGTAGTAAATTAATTTCGTTCGTTTCTTATTAGTGTTATACAACATTTATTTTTGTAATAAAATCTGAGCATGTAGATTCAAACGTAGGTATTTACATCAACTAAATTTTCAATTAAAATATTAATAAAAGAAATCCTTTTTTTGTACAATAAATTCAAGTTTAAATGCATTTATATAAGTTTTTGTCGGTCATATTTTTGTGTAAGGGCACGTTCAGATGAACGCGTGAAATCATCTAATTCATTACGTAACCTTAGTTTCGACTATCTCTCGTCTGCTAAGTTAATTATTTACAATTCGAGAAAATATCCACGTTTATATATAAAGCACGCGAAGAATGTTCCTTAAATCGAAACACATAATCCTTGAATCCAATAGCGATTCTCGTATGTTCTGAGTTTACAATGTAAACTATCTATATCGGTAATTCAAACGATCTACAAGTCAATCGGCAGCGATACGGTATAGTTACATAAGCATAAATCTCTCAACATATTCATGCCGCAGAGCTCAAATATACTTACATTTGTTTATAAGTTACTCATCGACTTCTCGCACTAACATAGCTCAATCTTAATAAACATACTTCAAGATTGTTTGTTTTTTCTCAAGAGTTACTTACTAGCTTTAAGTTGTATTTAGAATTATATCTGCACTTATTCGAGTAGCCGAAATTTAGCGACATTTACACTGTTTCACATTGTTTCGTATTTTGAGATAATGAGCCAGTACTATTAGCTCTACAAGCTTCACGAAAACATGTTAATTTCTATTATCAAACCTTATTCCAAAAACAAAAAAAAAAAGCAAAAGTAAAAAAAAAGTTATCATCTTTTTCATCGTGTTCTATTTTGCTTCACTGTTCTTGTACGGACTAACAATCCCGCTGTAACGGCTTTGTGCGTTGATGTCTGCGACACAGTTTTATTACTTCTGCAGACATCATCGTTTCTCAAATATATTGTAATCCATTGTTTTGTTCCCCTAATATTTTTTTATTTTATTTTAATTTTTACCTTGTTTTTATCTATTATTTCAGAAAATTATGCATTTACAAAAAAATTTAACTAATCTGATACGATGGGTGTTACACATAACTCTTGTCATTATTTGGCGAATAAAGGTCTTTTGCCTCCTGACCTTACCAGAGAGGAAATTTCCTTTTTCTTATTATATTTAACAAAAAATAGAAAGATCCGAGCCTTCCCTACTAAGTACTTGTAACTTATTTAGAAGGGACTGCAAACTGAAACTATTCCTTAAGGAAAATTATGATCATTTCTGAAGTTTCTATAAGCAGCGTAAACAGCCGACCTGCGGTATTACTACCAGCCAAAAATACTTAGTGAAATAACCGATTTAACGATATCTCGAGATGACCCGATTTTCATGCAAACGTTGGTGATTCATCTTCCTAAACCAATGGTACACTTACTGTAAATTTAACAAGATGTTTATTGACGCTGCGGAATGTACGATTAGGCATCGCAAACGTTTGAAGTCTATAGATTTCTTGCACGCAAACGATCTTGAAATATTAAAATTCTGAGCAAGGGACATCTGAGTAAGGCTCTATTCACAGGACGCTTTAAGTCGCGTTGCAGAGAAAACGCGTCTCCAAGTTTCACATCGTAAAGCTGCAGGTTACCGGCGCCATTCTACGAACAATGAAATGGTATGGAAATGGCGCCAACCCCTCAATCATGCGCTGCGCACGCGCCTCACATAAAACTGCATGTATTAACGTTTTGCTTTACGTTTATGACGTTGTGCGATTGTGCCACGTCCTTGCATAATGTACGATCTTTGCTCTTTTTATTCCCCGTCTCATGCGAGCGAACATGTAAGAGTTATTAGATTACATTATGCTAATAGTTTGATTTAAATAGTGAATTCTGCTACGACATTTAGTTGCCAAATCTCTTCTACATTTAGTTAATTCCCAGTAATTAGAGTATATATAGGTTGCAATGAACTAACGGATAAATCGATTTACGATGATATAAAGATAAAAAATCATAGTGAAAAGAATATTTCTTCGATTTGGTATTGAAGTCGGTAATTAAAAAGAAGTAGTGAAATGTCAAAAAAAAATACTAAATTTTTGAAATGTTTTATGTCTAAGAATATATGTATTCATGCACATAAAACACATTCAGAACAGATTCTTAGGTACTAACACTGATCAGTCTTATTCGCCGAGACGTTACAACCTGAATATATATTATAGCTATAAAGAAGCAAAACATTTTTATTTCTTTGCATGTTGGTAGTAAACTCACGAACTACCACTGGACTGATTTTAGAAAATTGCTTCATTAAGATATGGATAAAATCATTTATTTAATCAGCACATAGGAACAAAACAAGTACACGAAAAACAATAAAAACATACATTTAAAAAAGACATATGTATTGTTAATTCATGTTATTTTGACTACGTGGACCCAAGCCAAGTCAAGGCGTGCTGGCAGAAGCTACTGATCAATATGAGTACAATAAAAGACCAGAAAACTTGACAGGCCAGGCCAGACGAACGTTTTCCTCGTTCGCAAAATGGATCCATCTCACAACGGTCACAATGAAATCAATTGAACCCTATTCCATCCATTGTAACAATTGATGCCAACATATCCGCACTATACGAATATGCTCCACTTCTTTGTAATTGATTAATTCATTTGCTGAATTATGTAGTTTCAAAACAAAGTGATTTAAGTCGTAGCTTTGTTAGGTATGAGAGGTTGTTGATTTTTACAACTACTATTCAATAAATATATATTTGTGGACATTTCACACAGCGTCATCTAGCCCCAAAGTAAGCTAAGCACAGCTTGTATCATGGGAATCAGACAACTGATGTAATACTTTTTGTAAATACATTCCTATAATACATATTAACACCCAAACACAGAGACATCAATGTTCGTCACATAAATGTTTGACCTGGGTGGGAATCGAACCCACGACCTACAGCGCAGAAGGCAGGGTTACTACCAACTCAGCTGTGTGGGGCCAGTATTAGTTAACAGTATTGAGTTTGACTACTTACCACCTATGTAGTCATTGCTGGTGCTACGCAACGCTACGATTGGAACTGACTTTTAAGTGAAGCTATCAGTACAAACCTTTAGGTGGTAGATTATAACTTGTGGGTGGTAGGTAGCCACTCGGGCATTTGCTCTATTACCACTTGCTTCCTAACCATGTTATAATTTACCGGAGCCTTGAGCTTATTATATAGGATTTAAACTCACATTCAGTAACTTCACTTTTAGAAATAATCGACTTTGGCATTCCAAAGTTTTAAGCACGCATTCCCAGTCACGGAACGCTCCTAGTACCGTCTCTGTGTGGCAAGAGCTTTATCGAGAGAAGGATTATGTCATAGTTTTAATAAAAATCAACATGTGGCACTCATTTATTGGCGTAAGTCGATGATCTTAGAGATAACCTACATGAGTTTCTAGGAACAATTTGTTAGTAAAGTAAATTCTACGTCGTAATTAGCGACCATTGCCTATTCACTCCTATTTCATTTGGATGGAGCCAAAATTATAGATTGTAGTTTGTACCTAAAAGAAACATGGAGGTGGTAGAACGGACATGAATGTAATCTTATAATACTACTAAGCCATATCAAAGGCTATCTCAATTTAGTGTAATGCAAGAGGCTAGTTTTGCTCAAGTATTTCCGTACTCAAAGGTGCGGCACCCTGTGAAATGCCTGTATAATGATTACCAACACCAAATTCAAATTTTTTATTACAAAATAGGGAAGTAATATAAGCGCAGCTTTAATGGTATTACAAAATAGCTAGGATATCGGCGGAGCACGGGTAATGTAACGAATTTGCTTAGATCAAGCCTGGCGCCAATCCACTTTCCGAATAGCCTTCGCGTCTCGCCTGTGACCTTTTGCGCACGTAATACACGCCTTAACAGCGATAGTCTGCCCCTAGCCCATAAACGAATGACGACGCTAAGTGATAAATTATAACAAGGTATAAACATAATTCACAAGGTAAGCGTTTTGATGCAAAACTGCCGAAAACTTTCCTCTGCGTGATCATAGAACGGCCACTGTCACTCGTTGCGAAAATACGCGCGAAGGGACTGACGCGATTGAAAACGAATAACCAAATAAACATTTCTAAATAATTATACCAGCAAAAATAAAAGAATTTGAATTACCATACGTGGAATTTAACAGTAGTATATGGTACCACACAAGTTTGCGTGGAATATGGGTTAGTTTTCTAAAATCCCGTGCTAGAGAAAGTTTATTCTCTGAAATGGAACGCCATGCCTGATTTTAGGCTTACGTGCATATATTCCGATAGATAGACAGATGACACTATTGCTCAACAAATCAAAATAACAGCAATCAGTAACAATATACAACAGAGTGAAACAATGGGCGGTCTTATCGCTACAAAGCGATCTCTTCCAAACAACCTTTGGGTGGACAAGAAATACTAAAAGACTTAATATGGGGCTTTGTGGATCTAAGATTAAAGTTTTTTTTTTTATTAGGTTTTTTAGGCAAAAGTGTTGTAATATTAGACCATGGCGTTTTCCTTCACCGTTTTATTCTTGGTATTGCTCCCATACATTTATATGTATTCAGTTTTTATTCTGACGTGTGCGTTTGAACCAACTGTCATCGGATAGAAACTTGACGTCTGTACCAGTGAGCCAGCACGCTTTCAGCAACGTAAGTCTGTATCGTGCTGTATATTTATTCTGTGATACATTAGTGGCGCTACGCCAGTGTCTATAAAGCTCGATAATTACAAGCAATAAATATATTATAATGTACGTCATTCATTATAGGCTAATGTAACAATAATTAATATAATAAATTTGATATATATCTAGATAATAACTCAAAGCACTATTTTAGGAATAGGATGTACTTGGTATGACTATCGTTATTTAATACCTTTACTGATAACGATAGTAGTTCGTCGACATCATGCAAGACTATTATTAGACAAGCAATTAGGTACAAGTTTCAGGACGCACTTTATGTTTAAAAAATATGGCCCTTTTTGTGAAATATCAATCATGTTAGTTAATTTTTTTTATTAGCTTGTAGGTAACTTAAATCATGTTTAAATAAGATACCTTCAACAATTCAATGTTACCGATTAAATTTGAGTGTCCTTAGTTCATTTGTATTCAGTTTTAACGCTAAACGTAGCCTCGACCATGAGGCGGTAGCAAACATTTGCAATTTTGCAAAACAAACTCAAGAGCATTTCGATATTTTACTACTTTAAAAAAAACCTCCATTATATGATTGTAAAACAGACAAGGACTCGGCCCGGGCTAATGAGAGAAATTTTACTCATTTACAGTGACCAAGAACAATATTAGCCAAATACGTCAAGAAAAAAATTTTTAATCTTTTAATATTTTATCACTTTGTAATTCTGCGAGCATCGCTATGGTTTGCCAGAAAATGTACCAAAACACACATTTCGTTTCGTCACATCATTTCGTTTATAATATTTAAGATTTAATAATATAATGGCAGACTGACAGAACAGAAAGAAGACACATAGAAATTTGCAACTGGATTTTGAACCAGTGTTTGTAGCCCGAATAGGCTGAAATTTGCTTCATGCATGAACCTGATGATAATGCAGGGACTGATTGTAAAGCTTATTATGGAAAAATATTTATAAACAAATATTTATTTATCGTCTATCGTTTTGACACAGTATAAACTTATAGAATCTATAAAGGCAGGTTAAGCATTCGCAATTTGAAACAACCCTGTTACAGCTAAGATATCATAATAACGAGACCAGAACTCCAAACATCTCGTGCAAAACACCAGATTCATGAATTATTTGAAATGTCATATTATCAGCCAGAATTGTGTACTCAGATAATCAGTTGCAAGCGCGCGCCAAATACTCATAAAGTGTTAACACAATTAACATACAGTGTGCACATTAACCCGCATATTCGTGGCGCCAATATCTGTCGCCTGTACCATTGCATCTGTAAACATCTTAAGCATAGTTCACACTACACTCCGCATGCGTTGCTAGGACTCGGTGCGAAGGAACGAATGAGATAAATAAAAAAAAGATAGATAAATAAAAAATGAACGCTTTCCTGGAAAACTATATGAAGTATTAAAAATTTCATTGGTCTACCGAAGGATCTTGAAATATATATGAATCGTATAGCGTTTCAGGTCAAATATTCCGCTGGATTAATAGGAGGGCTAAATATGTATGTATGGACTCAAATAAAGTTTAAATGTTAATTTATTATGTATGCGTTACTGCGTTTCGAAAGGTGTGGTTGCCGGTGAAATTACTGGCACATTACACACCTCCACGTCCAGTAACAAGCACATGGGATGCGACTTGGGTCTTGTCGTACTTAGGTACAGGAGGATTTAAGTCGTATTGCTTGTAATGGGCAGAGGTTACCCTGCTCTTTCCGCAATTTTCTAACATAAAAAAAATGAATTTAATCAGTTTTCACACAAGAGGAGGTAATACAAACTCCTAAACCGAGCCCCACAGAGAACAAAAACAATAGTGACAACAATTTACAAGCGTAACTTTTGTAAAATTTCCCTAAAAAATAACCGCATTGGGATTTGTAGCGTTTTTTGGAATTCTATATTTTTTTAATACAAACTCGATTAGCTCAAATATATACATGACTTATATCGCTCGACCATCTGAACTTAGCCTGAAACTTGAAAATCTCTTTCACAATATCAATTCTTGCTCACTTCCCACAGTTCATTTAGTCAACAAATAGCTTAAAGACACTTGACATTTTTTGCTGTGTAACTTGTTTTGTGTAATAAACATTTTTCCATTAGAAACAAATAAATTTATTTTAGTTTTTGTCAAATAAGTATTAACAAAGCTACAATACTGTTAAAATACATCCATATTAGATCACAGACCGAAATGCGCAAGTAACGAAATTAAAATCATCATCAAGCTACTATTACCTTGTAAAACTGCTCTTATATCGATAACCAATTAAAATACTTTAATTTATCGCACAAATGTTGAAATGACTCCCTGATTCAATAATTGCCTTAATTATTCACAGTATTAATTGCTTGATTAAGTAAATCATGATTTCCTACACGTACGCAATTTATAGAATTTAAATTATGTTTGCTTGTGTAAAGATGAGACCAGTGATTGATTGCAACGCTCATGAGATTTATCTCTCTACATACGCGCAGTGATAAACAACTTAATAATTTTAACCTATAGGTATCTCTAATCGTAAATCGGTAACCAGTACTGCCACCATGCCCATTTCTGCCGCCAAGCAGAAGTCAAGTAGTGTTCCGGTTTGAAAGATGTGTTGCCAGTGAAATTACAGACACATGAGACATTCTGCCTACACGTCTCATAGTTACGGGCGCATATAATGTGAATTTCTGCCGCAAAGCAGTAACGCATTCGCATTACTGTGTTCCGGTTTGAAAGGTGTGGTTGCCGGTGAAATTACAGACACATGAGACGTTCTGCCAACACGTCTCATAGTTACGGGCGCATATAATGCGACTTGGGTCTTGTCGTACCTAGTAAAGGAGGACCCAAGTCGCATCGGTTGTTATGAGCAGAGGCACTTAACACCAGGTGGGCCGTCGGCTCGTTCCAAACTATACCACATAAAAAAGCCTCAGAGTCTCTACCGCAAAACTACCGGTCGGGCTACGGTAAATTTATTTTAGTGTTGACCGTAGCAATTGAATATTAAGTTCTCACACCAAAACTCATGCGCATAAGTGGGAGATTCACACGTTTTTGTGCAAAATGGATACGCTTAGAGGTATTTCTCCACGGCTGATTAAGATTTAGTAAAATAAAACACGTCTTAGCGTGTCCTCGGCGAGACGGCGCCGGCGCCGGCGGGCGACCCGACGCCATTTGCACATCGCATATCATCTCTATTTACGCAGCAACGTTGTCGCATGACATCGGCAAACAAGTGTATCTACCGTAAACTGTCAGCTTGGTAACACTGTTGGAAATTTGACATTATGTTTTTGTTTCACAAAACTGTTGCCCGCGACTTCGTCCGCGTGGAATTCGGTTTTTATTCTTTCTTTATTCTTTATTGTACACAGAAAAATAAACATAAATTAACATGTATAAAAAAGATGTACAAAGGCGTTGCGGTTTTATCACGCACCCCTATTTTACCCCTCGGAAAAGTAGCCTAAGTTACTCCTTGTTACGTCAGCTATCTGCCAGTGAAAGTCCCTTCGAAATCGGTCCAGCCATTTCAGGGATTAGCCGGAACAAACAGACAGACAGACAAAAATTGTAAAATATGTTGTTTTGGTATATGTACCGTGTATACATCCAAATACACTTAGTAAAAAGCGGTTATTTTAATATTACAAACAGACACTCCAAATTTTTATTTTGTATAAATTATATCAGTTGTCTGGTTCCCATGATACAAGATATTTACTTACACTGGGGCTAAATGGCGCTGTGTGAAGTGTCCACCAATATTTATTTTATTTATTTTAATAAATAAATTAATCAAAATAAATAAATATCTAATAAACATGAATAGCTTCAACAGTTAACGTAAAACGTATCGCAATGAAAAATGGAACCAGTGGCCGATCCAATGCCATCTGACAACAGGTCAATCACGACTAATCCACAACGATTTAGCAGCTACTTATTCAAACGTCACTTCGATATTAGAGAACCAACCGACCCATTTAATCGTAAGATTAATGTTTGTTGCGAATGGGAAAGGGCCAGGCGCCCGCTGCACTCACTTTGGTGCCGATATAAACTGGCAAATGCTACAACACAATTTACACTCTAGCCTGCTTTCACTACTAAGCATATATTTATGCTCAACAAGCGAGAGTGAAGACTGTAATTTATAAAGGGAATCTAATGTGCTCTTCTGTTTATAGAATGACCATGTTAATCCGTCGTCATAAAGGATAACCTTTATTAGAATCACTATTTCTGTCCCCGGATTTGCCCGCGTTAAATTCAGTTTATGACTCAAAAAAGTAGCTAAGAGGTTTAGTCATATTTAATAATTTGTTTATTTATCTTAGTAAAAGTGACTATTTAGTAACTATTTATAACGTCAGCTATCTGGGAAAGTCCTGTCAAAGTCGTTTCAGTCGTTTCGTAGATTAGGCGGAAAATACTGACAATATTAAAAAAATGAATTATTTTGATATAGGTACCATATATTATATCTTATATGCATTTCGCAAAATCTTTTATTTCGACATTATAAACAGACTCTTTAATTTTATTTATTTGTACACGTAAAATAACACAAAAAGATAATACTCTGCGGTGACCTCTCTCTATTTGAAGACAGAAAAAATGCACGTCTGATGCATATAGAGATATGCGACGTACATTAGATTTTTCGACTTTTACTGTTTATTTACGATTGTTTTAAATTAAAATGAAACCGAAGATGACATCTACGAATAAATAAATATTATAATACGTATTGACACCCAGACCCAGAACAAACATCGTCACATAAATGTTTGTCCTAGGTCCTAGGAATCGAACCCAAGACCTACGGCGCAGAAGGCACCTACTCCAACTGAGCTGTGAGGCATGTCAAAATCTATTATGTAGACGCAGGATTATTATTTTATTTATAGTTTTTGATGGGTTCTGAGCAGAAGCCAAACTAAGCAACGCAGTCCGAAAAGGTCTTCAAGGTATTTAGAAAACGAACGCATTTTAAGGCATGGCTCGTTTGCATTAAAATAAATACTCGATTCGTAATTCCTAACTGTTGATTAAGCGCATGCGCCACACCGAGTCACGTTTAGTTTCAGACACAAATCATGGCTATTATTCACGATAAGCTACTAACCGCGCTTGTAACATTAATACAATAAAAGCACAAGAAATACCCAATGAAAAAAGAATCAATAGCAGTAGAACTTATGCCAAGTTCGTCCGGGGAAGTACTGACACCATGTCCTTTTCTGCCGTCAAGCAGTTATATTCGCGTTACTGTGATCCGGTTTGAAGGGGTTGCCGGTGAAATTACAGACGAATGACCTTCACATCTCACAGGCGCAAACGAAGCGACTTGAGTCTTGTTGTAGGTACTCAGGTAGGGGGTGATGTAAGCGAATTTATCAGGGATGGTTTTGGAAACAGTTATAATTTTACGGATTGGTACAGTTAAGAATAAATTAAGATATAATAAATATAAATTGTCTTATGAAGACATTGTCTGTGGGTATTGTAAACGATTTTTGTGAAACTTCCAACTACACACGACCAACCAACGTAATAAACAACAAAAAGAAAGCTCAACATCAAAGCATTTTTCATGAACGGCGCAAAAGGGTGCAAACAAAAATTGTGCAGCGAAACGCTGCGAAGGCAAAGACACTGATCTCGAAAATAAAACGGCGATTGTACTCCACACATCGGATCGGCTTGCACAAAACAAATTCCTGTGAGGCGCATGCTTATACACTGAATTAGACACACTCGTGATCGAATGGTCTCTCAGCCGAGCGCGGACCGACTGACACGCACGCTGACAAAGCTTTCGAAGCTGCGCTAGGGTTTCAATATCAACATCAGAATGTTATATCAATCAAGTAAGCTCAGAATCTATTAGTAAGTTCTAATCCAAATCCTTTATTTTAATCCTAAATAGTTCCCTTCTTTAGAATAGCTAAAAGTATCTGATTCAACTTAATATAAGTATAACCCTTTAAAGACACGACTGGGAAAAATTGCTCTTTTTGACGTATTTAAATAAACGTAAAAGTAGTACTAGTCCTGAAATAACTAGGTATATGACAGAATATAACGGAGACAAAACAATAACTTGGAATAAGACCAACTAAGAATCGATCTGGTTGATTTAGACAATAAAATAAGTGAAAAGTGGTTAAATAGAACCTCATCTCAATCTGAGCTACTCTGGCAGAAAGTTAGCTGATATATACTTAATGCAAACAAAAAGGAAAAATGAAATATCTCCAGTGCCAGAAAAGACATTCATTTATACAGCAAAGTATATTGACCGAGAGGAATAATTGTTTGGAACTAATCTGATAGAAAGAATAAATGTTCTAAAAGTGGCCAAAAAATCAAATTCTAATATTTATTTCCATAGAATTCATGAAGAAATAGCTTGGAAACGTCAATAATATTCAAAACATAAGGTTACGCGTACTTATCGCTAAGTTTGACGCCTGTTCAAACCCTATCCGACCCTCCATGGGGAAGAACAGACAAAAAGTGTAAGAAACCCGCTCCTGCAACTAACCATATGGGCTAGGGAAGCTTGACTGTTCCTCGTTACATACAGTGGAAACGATCGGATAGGAGGAACAGAATTTGAAGAGGTAGGCTAAGAAAAGTTTCATTCCCCACCGTTTCGGCATAACCGTAAGGTTGGTTGGGCCATGAGAGGTGGTGAGATATATCGTTGCAACCAACAGAGAGCAACAACGAGGTATTGATCAACAAAACCCCCAATTTAGACCCGAAAACCCCAATCCCCAATAAAATGTAAATGAAAACATACTCGGGTATATTCAGGCTTACTAGATAAATTTTGCCTTACCAAATTATTGTACTAAAATTCATATAGAATTTATCAGGATTTGGATATGTATCAAGCCACGGATAACTTATTTTATTCAAATGCTAAATGTGCATTTAATCGATTTGAAGACAATTTATAATCAAAACTTCTCTTACTCGTAAACCATTTGGTTTATATGTTGTTTATGCGTGTAATCCATGTAAGACCATTTATTTTCAAAACTATTCAATTACTCTTTAACGTATTGGTAAACACAAACTAATATTAAACTTTAAAAAAAACTGTAGCTACTTCTCATTTGAAATCGAAAGAATTATCAATTAATATATCAATTAATTTTTTTTTTAATTTTAAGCTAGTTTAAGAAGGTTGGAATATATTTTAGGAACGATTTTGTAATTGTTTTGAATAAATATGAATATAGAAAACAATTATTACTTATTTTTGTAAATTCAAAAATAAGTTTGTTTGTTTTATTACGTATAAATCTTTTTTCAACCCTTAAAAGTGACGCATTGACTTTCTAGAGGTTGTTTTATAAAGATGTATGACAGTCAAACTAAACCAAAATGAAGCATTAAAAGTAACTCACACGTGATCACAGATTGGCAAACATTTATTTTGAGTTAGAATGCTGATATTTAATTTTTACTAACCTACATATCTAGCCTATCAGTTCATATGAATGAGTAATAATCGTGGTAAAAAAAACAAGCAACGTTGAAAATGCGTGACGCGTCCATTATAATCTGTTAGGTAATCTCATGACTTACCTATCGTCACTAGATAAGTTGGTGTCACGATTCAACGAGGGGCATTCAAGTGATAATCACCATTTAAATTTTCATATTAACGAAACATTGTCACTATCACGTTCTCGGGTATCACGATAGAGGCCACTCGGTTCGTTATTACTCATTTGTCAAATAAATCACGATAAAGGCCCGACGACTGGCCTCAAAGCTCAGTTGGTAGTAACTATGCCTTCTGCGCTGTAGGTCGTGGGTTCGATTCCCACCCAGGATAAATATTTGTGTGACGAATATAGTATTCTGTGTCTGGTGTTAATATGTCTTATATGTATTTACATAAAACAGGTTATGTATTCTATCAGTTGTCTGGTTCCCATAGTACAAGCTATGCTTAGTTTGGGGCTAGATGGCGCTGTATGAATTGTTCACTAATATTATTATTATTATAAAAACTCTCGATGTTCCGAACCAAATGATGAGATTTTCAATTTTCGCCATCGAAAGTGATTTCGTTACCAGGCGTAAAATCCTTTCGGTTTATTACTCCCACACCTGGTTAAGATTCAATTAAAAATATCCCTTTTGCAGTCTCTGTATGATACGGATAGCGGATTTATTAAAGACACGATAAACTATATTATTACGGCGGGCGGGCGGCACTCGGCCAACTGGAGTTCTCTCAAAGGCAAAGAACCAGAATCAGATTTGATGCGTTTTATAGTTACGAGCCTTTACGGCCGGCTTACAGTTCCGCCATACTTTAACTGCTTATAAACTACAATAACATGGACATTCAGTTTCTTGTAAGAATGTTAAATTACTACAGTCTGTAATAAGGGCACAGTCACAAATAGAAAAAGCGATACGAAAACCCATAACTCGGGTGTCCTTCGACATTTAGTTCCATACTTAAGTAAAGACGGTCAGTAATCATATAAATGAGGGTATAACCGGCACGTAGACCATTTGACGTTACTGTGAACAATTTAATGAGTCACATTGAAATACCGCCGCGTATTCTGTACGTATCTTTAAATAGCCTTCAAATTTATAGGAGCGAGTCGTGATTTTCTAAGAAAGCGTCATAATAAATGTAGTAAAAAAGCGCGTACGTTGACATCGGCTATGTATTTTTCGCGAAAAAAAAAAATACTTCGGTAAGTGGTGTTCGGTAAAAAGGCGAGCAGACGGCGTCGCGGCGGCGGCGGGTCGACGGCCGCGCCCGGAATAGCCTCACCACCAGATATATTTGCAGCAGCGGTGCGGGCGGGGGCGGGGCGGGGGGGGGCGCCGCCGCGTGCCATTTCTGCACCACCTCCCGGCGCATCTGATTAATGCCGTTGTAATGCACTCGATATAGTCACCATCGGCGAACGAGGCTGCGGAGGCCAGACGCAGCGTCGGCGTCGACAATCTCGCCCACGGATTCCACCGACAGACACGCACAACACACGAATCATGACGACCCACCTTGCCCGGCGAGGAGATTTAAGAAAGTGCACTTTTTCAAAGTCAAAAACTTTGTTTCCATAGAATTCATAAAGAAATGGCTTGGAAACGTCAATAATATTCAAAACATAAGGTCACTACTTATCGCTAAGTTTGCCTGTTCAAACCCTATCCGACCTTCCATGGGGAAGAACAAGAAACCCCTAATGGAGCACGATCTTAAGAAAATCTGAGTACTTAGATCATTGCCAATTATTTGTCATTATATGTGTTTACTGTATAGAGAATTGTGCGGCCACAGATGACTATAGGATCGACCGCGTTGTCAGCGGCTATGCCTCAAAAGCACCTACTGTGGGTAATGTATATTAATGAGTGTGAGTGTGTCGTGGGAGCCGCCACACCACGCTGCGCCATCATTTGTCATCGCCAGTCCCCTTCACATCGCATACGCATGCTTTCTTACGATCTGCAATTACCGTAATGTCGGCACGTTAACTGGTTTCGCAAAGAAAATGTACAAACATTGTAACGTAATGGACCGAAGCGATCAAAACTTATCGTGACCGATCAAATTCAATTAATTCAAATAAAAAAGAGACTCTATATAAATACGAACAGCAGTTTCTTAAATAATTAAAAAACAACGTCTAATATCGTAGAAATATAACGTAGTAGTTAATAAAATAATTTCACGGTATTTATGGGCAGGATCATATTTCACAGGCTATACGGACTAATCAAATGGTAAATTAATGACGGCCATTAAAATTTATGTACAAAAAGTCTATAAAGTGTTATGTCACCCGATTTCCACATGTGGGACAGTTTTCGCGACAGATGGCCCGTGAGTCACTAACTTGCTCAGACCGATATTCTCTACCAATAAAATCAATATGAATACTTATAAATCACAAATTATTAGATAAATTAATAAAAGTCATGACATAATATTCAAATTAATCTATAAGTGCTAAATTAAAAGATAATTAGCTACTTTTGGACCACTGTTCGTTACATAGTTGAGTATCAGATATCAAACTAAAAAAGGAGTGACATCATTTTATAGATCTATGTTTAAAATTGCATCATTAATAAGGAAAGAGGACGGATGGACAAACTGATATACAAGCTAAATGAACACGTAACTGAAAATAACATTCAAAACGATATAAGGTCGTACAACGTACCATAAATAAAATACGGCTCAAGCAAAGGCCAGATTTTATAACATTACAGGATAATTTGAATTGATCCAATAAAATTATAAACGAATCCAATTAGAAGAGCTGAACTTTAACAAAACCGCGTCAGGGATATAATGATTGGAAAAAACTGAGTTTAAATTACAACCTTCGTAAGTGGAAGTACGTACGAGATATGAACGCACCGAGATGCGCAAGCATTGGGAGCAAAATGACCGACACCGATCACCTTACTTATCTCCTGTTACATTATCGTATTTATTATAAAATTATCACTGTGGTCACAGTTGAACACTTTGCGAATCGAATCGATTAAAGCATGTCCACTTCACATCAAAACCATCATTTAGATTGATTGTTGCCAATTAAAATTCCAGTACGTGGACGCTCTTTCAGTAATTATTGTCAGTTGCCAATGTTCCGATTCGTTTATGTCGCTAATATGTCAATTGAATTCCTTCGTGCATGTAGAAGCTATATAAATCGGGTACAGATGTGATCATTTACAAATAATAGAGCTAGAGATCTAGAAGACATTTTATATTTTCTAGCCAACTTTCCAGATGTTTTCTGTTTAGTGCCGTTGCGTTGACTCATTATGTTTTTTATCTACATTCGCATCTATCAACACCATGACTCTCATATAAATACCTGGGTTTTGTCAGATATCCGTTCGGTCACCTTGCTCGCTTTGATCTTTCGATAAATTATATTTTCACCTATCAGCTGTAATGAATGTGCTCCTAATGCAAATAAAGTGGGTAATATACGAGCGTACTCACAGTTAATGTCTCCAGGGCACGTTTTGCAACACCTGCCTGGCAACAGTTCAGGGGTATCACAGGAGGGTTCCGGACACTCGTTCTTTATGTTGCGGCAGTGGACCTTGGCTACCACGCGTCGCTTTTTTTGCACCTGAAAGTTAAATATTGTTAGACACGTCCTGTTTTTCTAAAGCCCTCCTTTAATTCGTACTTAAAACAACATTTACTACTTCCCTCTTTCCGACACCGATTCATAAATGAGGAATTGATTAGAAAATAACTTATCATTTGTGTGACTCCATTTTGGAAGGCTTTAGTTTATGTACGGTATTGTTGAATTTATTGAAAACTGTCGTCAATACGTACCGCTACACACTCACATTTGATGCAGTACATTACGCCAAAGGGCGGGCCGAGATCCGCGAACCATTTGGATCCCAGTTCCATCGCTTGTTTGCCAAAAAGACATTCTGAAAGAAGGAAAAGTTGTGTTATGATATCTAAATCGTAAGTTTCTGACCAAAAACCTTGATTGCGCATTTTCTATGACTGACTATTCAACAAAACGGAGAGCCAGTTTTCATTCGAGGTGTTAATTGTGGCCCTAGGAATTTCCGGGGCGCAACGCTGCTGTCGTTTGCTTAGAATTTCTATGTTGCAAGACACAACTTAAAACCATAACTGAAGGTGCCCATAGCTTTTTGACAATATGTCATGTCAGTGGTACCTATATTATAGGTTACAGGTTTCCTATTAGAATTATTAGTATGAATTTTTGGTATTATTCATTCAGTTCGTTGTGGTCTGAGATAAAGTTCTGTTGTAACAAGAGAAAATTGGACAAAAAATAAATCGCTCTTACATAGTATCAAAGAAATTACCATGGTATCAAGATTATCATACTACAAACACATAAAGTAATGCTTTATGCAGTTGGTTAAACAACCGACGAAAATGTTTACACCGATTTAATAATTAACAGCAGTGTTTGCTCTGATTAGCAGTTGCATAACTAAGTTTTTGAGTACCGTCTAAAACTTTTGTTTGTTCTAGCAGCGTGTCTTGTGCAAACTCACTAAAAAAATCATTTAAACTAATAGTTTTGGCAACTAAACGAATTTGAAGTTGGCCACAAAAGGATGTCTTTCTCTTACCGTAAAGGAGACACGGTAACAAACAGAACATTACATTTTGGGCCTTAACAACTAGCCTTGTAGTAGACAAGATTCACCGCTAGAAAACTAGATTCATTTTCATGATGGTCGCTATTCGGACGCACGGAGCAATAGGGTGGGACCACATTTGACCGCTCGACTGAGGTTTTTGAATATACCTGAGAAGCCTTAAGAGCCAGCATAGGATATCATACCCACTATATACAATTATAATTCCAAGGAGACAAGTCAGAAAAAACCTGCTACCACAAAATGGCCAAACACTTTTAGACTTTTTGTTACTCTGTTAGGTACAATAAAACTGTACCTACCCCGTTACGGTAACAGGGATAGCCGCTTTTAAACATTTCATTATCTAGGCAAATCTTATATCATTTTACTCTCACAAGTAATGATAGAACAATTTACTGTCTTTTTATTGCTCAAAACAAACACAAAGTATCTCTGATGAGATCACATGTGAGGGGTAATAGTGGTACAAAACATGTCCTTATCTTTAAAGTGCATCGATAACGACATTTGCTTGTGAAAACAATTTTTGTGATACTTTGTTGCATATCGTGCGCTCTTAAAATGGTCCAGTTCAGTGCATTTGGGTTACTGCACTTCAATACATGTAAAATATGTCGTATCATTTTAAAATGCCTATCAGATGCCAACTTTGTTTCCGAGATTCCACATAAATTTAATACCTCGCGAGTAATCCCAACTTATTAACATCACACTTAATGTGCGGTAATTATATATATATGTGATGATGAAAGGCACAATGATTGTTAAATAGCTCTATAAAAAAACATATCTCCAAAAACAACATTTCCCCAATAAATCCTACACATTATGTTATTTAAAAACATGTTATTGTAACATTTTTTATTAAACAGGCCATTGAAGCGTGCAGAAGTACGAACTTTAAGAAAATGTTTTTGGATGTAGGTGGGGTCAATGTCCTTCTCATCGACTCCATACTATAGCTCATATTTGGGTCATTTATTATGGCACATTCGACATGGCTCATCATGGGGCATCGCGTCTTGAAATGCATCGGCTTTACGTAGAAAGACGCATTCAAGATGCGTGTTATGTAGCCAAAAGGTGGAAAATTAAAAAAATTAAAATTATTTATTGATAGCCAATTAGCAACTAAAAACTTTAGCTTTAAATTAGTAAAAGATATAATGTTGAAAGTGTTTTAGACTCAACGATAATTAGGCTTCACACTAGGCTGGGCCTGTATCTTGGAAGCCAAAAGTTAAGGTTTTCTACGGTTACGCCTCTTACAACAGATCAAGCACCGAACATCAAACCAGCATTTACAATTAAACACTGTATTAAGTATAAAACATTAAATTAACATATCTCACTATACTTTTATTTCACCTCTTTATATTCAAATCGTATTTTATTTGGTGTAATCCGATCGTGTCGCAAAAGGTTAAACCCCTCACAATGGGATCGCGATCAATACAGACGCACCCAATAATGAGGAAGGAGGGTGCCGGCGCGGGCGCCTACGCCCCGCATTCAGGATGCAACAATCATTGCGTCGTGTCATGCATTAACTAGTTTTGTTATTCGCCCGGCATCTACTCCTACACCCTGAAATAATTCACTTGACATGCGAAGCGTCTGTGAAAAATCATTTTATCCAATTCATATTAACAGTCACTAAATTTGTTTCATTTGAGTGACACTGGAAAAATTTAGCGGTGTGGCTATTATTTTGCTGTAATTCTGAAACGGTATTTAAAGTGCCAAGAGTGTCTCACACGTCTACGGCTAGAGCTGGCGTGCACTCGATCACCATCTTTCCTATGTTGATGTTTTGCTTTCGTGAAAATATAAATGACATGATTTAGGCATATAAAGTGTGGCGAGACATCGCGTAACCTTCCTTTCGTGTTCTCGGAAACGTTGGCGACGCTCCAGCACAGCTTCGCCAGGGAAATGAAGTATTGGCGACGGCCGCTCTCGCTCCTCCCGACATCACATTATGGAGTTTGTACCCAATACGACCCGGTATTTGTTTTGATTTCAACTTACGCACATCGGAGACGATTTGCACGAATACGTAGCCAAATGTCTAAATACAGGTTCTGTCTCGGTATCATGTATACTTTATTGCACTTTTAAATAATAAAACTTACTTATCCGTTTATTTGTACGACATGAGAGCATTATTTATTTCATTACGATGAATATATTGCGAGTTGAAAACTACCAAATTTGATGTAGTTTGGTATTAATGCGTCACATGTCCGGCTCAGTACAATTTGTAGTGTTCGAAGCGTAGCGTGTGCCAGAGCAGGCGGCCTTACGTCTGCATCGGAATACATGTCATAGATAAGTATAAGTTATTGTGGAACCGCCAGAAGCCGGTCCGCTCATGAAGCGTGCGCAACTCTCTTTAATAAATCCTCTACATAAAAGGTTTAAAAGAGGCGTGCGCCGTATTTCAGCGCGCGTGGGCTGCGCATAAATTGTTAGTTCTGAATTAGCCTTAAGCAGGATATTTTGACGTTCGTTCCGCAGACACGCTGACTAGTTTACACTCTCTCTCCATCGGTGGATATATTTTATCCCAATATAGAATGGATTATGGTCTGTTTAATTAGATGATTCTGTGATAGATGGTATCTATTGCTCCAACGCGGCTCTACAATGTCCCACAGCTGTTATTTATGGCTTTGCCGTTTGTTTTGATTCTTCCAGCACTGTATGAGTTTGAAGTTCTCTGTACCTTTTTAAGTAATGAAAATAATATATGGTCTCATAAACATAATCATAACTTCTGTACAAGTTAACCAAATATTATTTTGTTGTTCATTCCATATTGATTAATTTATATTACATAATCACCGGGTGATTTTCATTTAAGTATGCACTAATTTGTTTATTCATCTCCAAAGCCAAAATCGCTTCACACATCAAAGTAATGACCATATTTCCTAGTGACTTTCACCCTTTTACCGTCTCTTTTACAACAGTTACAGACATTAATTGTAGTAAACCGTTCCTAACAGTTGTATTTTAAATTCCATCAAAATTGAGTCAGCGATGGTGCGCGTGCGCATGCGGTAGGTCCGCGTAGGCGAGTTCTCCGCAGATCAGTGAATACACTTTGATCACTGTATCATTACACACCCACACAACACACTGAATGATTGCCCACTGCAACGCCCCTCAATTACGTGATCGCTGTGATGTTCCAAACTATTCATACATAAACAAACATTTGTATGGCATAAACAATAATGCGATTACAAATAATTTGTGTTTGTGTACGTTGTTTTGGAGTGATTCAGTCGGCAACAGAATCTAATACTCTTAGTCATTGCATTATTCCGTTTTGTTAACTGAAAAACAAACTGTTTAATGTTTTCTATTTCGATTGTTTGAGATATTTGCACTGGGCCGCTTAAAATGATTCAACTATTCTAACCGCGTACCTAAATTTAGTTACTGACTATTAGAAACTGACTATGAGAGCGTGGTGGTCTAGCGGTACTGACCCCCGAGTTTCAATCCGGAGGTCGCCGGTTCAAATCCCGACGTGCACCTATGAGTTTTTCGATTGAAAGATTTATGTGCGCAATACCACGTTCTTAAAACGGTGAAGGAAAACATCGTGAGGAAATCGACATGTCCTAGAACTAAAAATTCGAAGACATGTGTCGAGTGCACGAAAGGAGCCTCTTTGAGGCGCACCTATAATCCTTTCACCACACTGGTTCGACAGAACCAGTGACTCGAAGAAGAAGACTATTAGAAAACCTACAGAAATAGTAATATATCATGAATGCTATTTAGCATTCAATGGACATGCAGAATGTAAAATCAAGCTTTAAAGTGAAAAACTTTGATTAGATAAAATTCATAAAGAAATGCCTTGGAAACGTCAATGTCAAAGTCAAAAACTTGATTTGCATAGAATTCATAAATGGCTGGAAACGTCAATAATATTATGTAGTATACATACGAGTTTTTTTCATGTAATACAGTTACGGAACGAGCCGACGGCCCACCTGGTGTTAAGTGGTAACCTCGGCCCATAATAACCAATGTGACTTGGGTCCTCCCCTACTAGGTACGACAAGACCCAGGTCGCATCGTATGCGCCCGTAACTCTGAGACGTGTGGGTGGAATGTCTCATGTGCCTGTAATTTCACCGACAACCACACCTTTCCAACCGGAACACAGTAACGCGAATGCGTTGCTGCTTGGCGGCAGAAATGGGCATGGTGGCAGTACTTCCCCGGACGGACTTGGCGAGAGTTCTACTGCTCTTAAGTAGAGTATATAAATATTGCATTCCGCATGTCAACAGTGTTATGGGTTAGGTGATTTGACTCAGTAAATGAGCTCAGATAAGAGGTAGGTACAGGTGTTTTACTGCCCTCTACTGATACCATTGTACCATTACATTTTTACCTCAAGCGATGTTGCAATTAGGTTCGATAAGTTGTTTCTTTAAGGGAAAAATGGGCCAAATTATAACAATACCAAACTATTGACAACATACCAACCAAACGTAACGACCACAAAACATTCATTTACAGAATGCACTGATAACATTGGTTGTATTAGATACATTTACGTTCACATTACATACGTTCTCGTTTAACTGAATTTTCACATTTTTCAGAAAGAATCTTACTATAATACTAGGTATTCCACATTAACCTACTTATAGAATAAAATTGTCAATTTAATACATTTCTAACAGCTTGCGTAGTAATTACGCAAGCATAAGTTGCTAATGTATGAAAACCCATGGTTTTCATACATTTATTAGTTCAATTAGTAAAAAATAAAAAATAAAAATTCAATGTACCAAAGACATCTTGTGTTTCTAATAGGCCATTATTCTTTTCAGTGTTTTTGTCTATCATCAATAGTTCAGAATTATCACATACAGCCTAAAAAAAACATGGTGCACAATTAATAAATTGCATCGCAAATCATTGATAGAAATATTATTATATTGATACACCAAACCGAGAGAACACGTTTCAATAAATCTTTATTCAATGGGCGGTCTTGTCTTACAGACGAACTTCCTAAAATACTGGAAATTATAATATATGTTGGATATATCATTTTCCATGTGCAAATGTCACGGCGACCTCAGGGCCTCAGGTGTACCTGCGGCGAGGCGAGGCGCGGCGCGGCGCGGGTATTATGTAAAGCACAGCGGTATCGGGTTACACCAACAGGTGGCTGATGCGCCACATAATAACAATTACTGTTGCGCGTCGATCTGTTCGTTCGCGTATTCAATAAATCTATGAAATTATCAAAATCGTTAATCGATTAATTTAATTTTCTTTATATTTAGTATTTAGACAATACGTATTAAAAACCAATTTGAAATATCTTTTTCGATTACCTTACTCTGAAATTAAATCACATATTAATGAAAACGTTTTGTTAAAACAATAAGAATATTAAGATTAGTTTAGGTACTGATTACCTAAGTAGTACGTTAAGATTGGTAATTCCACGATATGGCTTTCTATTAAAAAACTATGTGTAATTTCGCTGTTTTGCAGCTGCATTATGTTTTCATTGGATAACTAAACGAGACGTTTCACGGTGAATTTAGACTATCATCTGACACCCAAACTCGAGCAAACCTATTCAAACTCGACCGATCCTCTTCTCTTTTCATTTCTTAAAACTTTGTGCCTATCTACAGAGAAAATCTTTACTTTACGGATAGAGTAAGTCTTATACTCTACGGTTGGTTCAACTTACACGAATCACCTATCCAAACTTTAGTAGGTTGGGTAAGAAGTTCAGGGTTTGGACGATAGTCCTGTCTGCCACCTGAAATCGTTAAGTTCAGATCGTCTTGATTCACACGTTTTCACATAGTTTAGGTGTCCAATATTGGTGCAAAGTTTATTCATTCGCATCTTTGCCGTCGCACTACACTACAATTTTATAAATAGTGCACAAAGTGGACATATGTAACAATAGAGATTAACGGGAAGAGTTCCGTTGTTCCGCCACTAAGCGCAGAGGTGGACTCCGTTAAGTAAGTATGTAAAGCCCCCTAGTACCACATAAGTGCTAAGTCTCCCTGTGGACGGGCGGTATGCATTTCTACACATAAACAAGGAACAG